>JAKLNG010000006.1:1200000-1927326 GCA_022814565.1 Phaeophleospora eucalypticola | reverse complement strand
ATTACTAGTACTAGACCTATTAGGTACTCTAGATAGTTTACTACTAGATAACTTCTTACTTTAAAATACTAGAACTACCTTATATTCGACTAATACTCTAATTATAATATACCTACTAATACTTCTTTATACTCCTTAAATCCTAGGTAATATAATAGTACTACTAAGGCTCTAACTAGTACTATAATCTATCGTTAAATACTAGTAACTATAGGATTAGTTTCGTAACGTATATTAGTACCTAGAACTAGCTAGGATATAGTAATATACTATACTAACTCTAGATAATATCTATAATAGCCTTTACCTCTTTCCTAGATTACTAATAGTATTACCTAGTTAAATACCTAATAATCTCCTATAGCTATATACTATATTAATAAACCTAATATACTATAACTTTCTACTCTAATATATAATCGAAAATCTCCTTAGTAGTTACTATAATTAAAATAGTTTTCTTTATACTCCTAATTTCGACTTAGTAGTATTAAATTTAGGTATATATACTAAACTACTATTCTACTACTACCCTCTAAACTATAGTATAGTTATATAGGTATACCTATAGTTCCTATACTAACCTAAATAGTACTTAAACTCTAATACCTTACTCTATAAACCTATATATATTGTATATACGATACTACGACGAATATTACTTAGATTAACCTATAACTAACTTTATTTAACTCGTTAGGACTAGTTATAATATATATAAATATTTAGGTATAATCTAACGATTTTTTCTAAATATACTATACCTTAAATATACTATACCCTAGTAGCTACTCCTAGAACTTAAATTTAGTAAGTGTCTAAATATACCCTTATAATAGTATATTTAGTCCTTTTAGATAGAACTTAAATTTAGTAAGCGTCTAAATATACTCTTATAATAGTATATTTAGTCCTTTTAGGTAGGTAGATAGGTTAAATAGACTACTAAGTATAAGAGTAAGGGAGACTCTTATACTTTTAGAAAGAAGTATATAAAATATTAATACCTAGTACCTATCCTACTAGGCTAAAGATAGTAGCTATTAATACGTAGCTATAGTTACGCTTCTAACGTAATATATATATATACCTAGAATACTACTACCTTAGTACCTATACCTTATAGCTACTATATACTAATAGCTCTCCTAAACTATTTAGTATATATTACTTAATAACTTCTAAAAACGTATATTATAAGTATAGTAGGAAGTTATTATATTAATCTATAGAATAGGGCTATCGAAGCTAATATAGTATATATAGTTTAATCTAATAATAGTGTTCTTAGTAATAATACCTTAGTATAGATTATATACTTTAAAGGCCTATCTAACCTACTAACTTTAAGACGTTAGGTATAAATTCTTTATTATATTTCCCTTTTTTTCTAGCTATTATACCTTAACCTCTCTATCTAGACTCTAGATATATATTCTCTACTAGAGTAACTTTCTCTAGGGCGAGTATATATTCGTATATTAACCTAAGATATCTTTAGAGAAGTATATAATCTTAGGTAAAAGGGTTATATATAATCCCTAGAAAGCGCTTATATATTACTAGTAATCTACTACTTAAGTTAAGTTAACTATTATTCCTACGTATAGGCCTCTAGCCTCTCTAACTCTTACTTTTATATATATATAGAATTAATTTATTATAAATTTAAGATACTAATACTAGGAGTAACCTATATAAGTTTAATTATAGATCCTATCTTTAGCTATAATATAAGAGTAGTCGAATATTTATTATCCTAATACTAGACCTAATTACTTTTAATAAGCAAACTATAGTAGTACTCTAAGTATATAGATTAGTATAATCGATTATCGAACTCTATTACTAGAAGAGCTTCCTAAGGTACGTTAAGTTAGCTTATAATTATATATACTATTAGTAAGAATTTCGTTAGGATTATATATTAGTATTAGTATATCTATACTAGTCTATATAGAGTTTATTAGCTCCGCGAATAAGAAGATATCCTAAGTAGTATATAATATAGATAAGCTACTTACCTTAGTTCGCTTAGAGATATATAGGTATACTATTAGTAAATATAGTATAGTTACTCTTAACCTTTCCTAGGCTTCTATATAGCTATTTATAAAGTTAGAGATATAATACTTCTAGATAACCTTATAGAAGTATACTCTTACCTAAGGTTAGTTACTATAATAGCTCTAGTAGGATTAAATATAGATTTAGGTAGGATTTCTAACTACTAAAGGTCATAGACTTACTTAAGTAGATACTTAATTCGCGTACTTATCTTAGCTCTATATCTACTTTAGTAGTATTATAGTCTAAGTATATTAAAGCTAAAGGCATTTTTAGGTATAACTACTATACGTTAGTATAGGTAGGTCTAATCTCTATAGAGGCTATAAATAGAGAATACTTATAGAAGAGTATAGTATAGGTATTATATACTTACGCGCTATAATACGTAGATAAGTTATTTACTAGATCGATAAAAAAGTAACTAGTTACTACTAGATATCTTCGTAATCTCTTTTCTAATATACTATTTTCTTCTAATCTATTATCCTCTTAATTACTAGTTATTCTACCTAGCTACTTTATACTAATAGTATAAATACTATAGGGTCTATCTATATAGTAAATATACTAAGTTCCTAATAGAGAGTAGATAAATAGAATTAGTAGATATCTCGTACGTAATATATAGTACTAAGTAGATAGAATAGTAGTTATTATTCCTAGGTATAGTATTATACTATATAGCTAAGGTAGTAGTACCTATAACTACGTCGAACTTCTCGACTAGCTAGACTAAGATATTATCGGACTCTAAACTAGCTATAAAGATAATAGTCCTAAGAGTTATAAAGGCCTTAGTATAGATATATATATATCTTAGGTAGATCTTAGAGCTAAATATATAATATAAACGCGTCTATTCCTTTATATAGATTAGCTAAGGTATATTATATTAGTTCGTACCTATTTAAGTAACTTACTTATATTAGGAAGTAGCTAGATATAGTATAGTAGTATAGAGGTACTATTAACCTAATATTATTATTACTCGAAGTAGTCGTAGCCCTAAGCTATATACGAATATAGCTCTATAACCTACTAGATCCTCTAATCCTTAGAGTTCTACTTCTACTATAGAACTAAGGAATCTACTATACGTACTAAGTAGATATAATTCTTAGGATAGAGAAGTAGACTAGTTATACTACATATATTTCTCTTCTTAACTAGTATGGTAATTTACGAGGCTAACTTTAAAGCCTAAAGCTAGCTATTCGATAAATTGTGTAGATAAAAGAAGATTAAGATAGCATTAGCGGCTTTAACACGAGTGTACGGCCTACTAGATAATAAGCTTCTACTAGCGTATAGAACTCTTTTAACTTAGAAGGCAACAACTTTCCTTTACATTTAACTCTCGCGCCTTACTAATAGAAGAGCGGAGAGGTATCATTCGTATCAACACCGACATCGAAGATCGACTACGAAGCGACAGCGCCAGGAAAAACAACAAACGAAACTCGAAAGACATTTGAATCGCCTCACTCCGCTGCCGGGGCAGCCACTTCCTCGGCCGCCGCATCCTTCTTCCTCTTTTCCTCCTCCTCTTCCATCCGCTTCATCTTCTCCCCCATCTTCTCTCGCTTCGACTTCGATCGCTCCAGCGCCTTCTTCTCCTTCTTATCCTCCGCTTTGCTCATCTTTTCCAACAGTACCGCAGGCGACAACCACGCACACTTGCATGTCGACTTGATCCCCGCGACTCCTTCTCTCCAGCTGGTTTTGATGTGCGCTTTTGCGGCGGCATACTCGGTTCTTGCCGTGGTTGCTCTCTTTCGGACACGATAGGCGGATTCGGCCTTTTCGGCTTTACGGTGCGCCGAGGCAGTGGTCTCTCGCTCTGCTATCAAAGCGAGATGAGTCGCGGATGGGGCTGGTGTAACTGATGCGCTCGGGGCGTCTTTTTTCTTTTCTCCCTCGTCAGAGGGAGCCTGGTCTTTAGTTTTGCGTTTGAACAGGCCCATGCCGAGACTACAAAGATGTGATTGAATCGATTGTTATGAAGAAGGAAAGAGCGATGTGAGAGTTCCGCCGCTTTTATTATGGGACCTGGCGTCTTTACGAGAAAGTGACTCTGGAGCCTTTGTTTTCATTTTGGCTGCCTACCGCTGTGGTCAGCCGCTGGTCTGGGTATCTCGACAAATGCGGAGACAATTTGACATTTCTTGCTGGAGAGGTGGCTCTTCCTTTCCTGGCAACTCTTCGGCCCGTGTTCCTGGAAAGCGATATCCTTGGAAAGTTGGATGTACTGGTTGTCTCGAGCCAGGGTCTGGTTGTCAGGGCTTCACTGGACAACTGGTGGGATCTTGAAGACTGGCACGACCCTTCTTCAGTCAAGAACCGTGAGACGTCATAATCGATGAAGCGGGCTTAACAAAATCTTTGCTATCATTGAAGCGATCAGGCTGTCGTCGAGCCCGCAATCACGCCTGCCCGGTCTGTTTTCCCTTTAGATCTTCGGCGTAGAACACTTCCAAGTTCGCACGAGGGTGTTGCAAGGCACTGGTCCGGCTGACTGCGATCCAGTAGTCTTCGCACTTGGCAATCGAAGAGGTGTTTCGTATCTGCCAGAGAAACCAGAGCTCTTCATATATGGAGTGCCGTCCAATTTCGGCCAGTCCTCCTCGCATCTGTATCATTCGGACCAAGCCGGCCACGTGGATGTGCCAGCCTTGTATGGAGCCATAGTGGGCTTCGTATGCAGACAGTAGTGCAACAGCAATCATTATGGGGCTCGAAATCCGTCGAAGTGGGTCGTCCAGTGCGCTGTTGATCTCGACGATCACGGCTTGACGCAGGACGAGGAGACAATGGTCTTCGTGGGGCTGAGGAACCCAATTCGGACTCTTGCGGAGGAGATGGACTGATAGCAAGACTGCTGCGAGGACTGCTGCTGGATCGGATGCGATATATCCAAGGTACAGATGTACCACATTCACAGGGGGGGCATCCGGCTTGAGCTGGTTTTTCACCTCCTTGACAAAGCTCTGGCCCTGAAATTGTGCGAGGCCCTCATAGACACGCTGGAGCAACACACCGGAATTGGTCAGCTCTTTGGCGATTCTTTACCTCTGTTCCACATAGGGATAGACTCACCAGCACGGTTACAAGATCCGTCCGAAGTTGTCGGAGCGCTCTTCCCGTGGAATTTGTTGCGTCGTTGAGCAGGAACACACGAGCAGCAGCGGTGCCTCGCGAGAAAGACCGCTTCAGAGGACTTGTAGCAAGTCCCGTTAGGGCGTTCAGCATTTGTTCGATGCATGCTTCCAGTCTTTCATCCTCTGACTTTGTATGCTCCGAGCAGGATCTGAACCCTTCACTTTCTGCCCGATTAAAGCTGGTATCCTGGAGCTGCTCTCGTCGCATCGGTGCCGTGCTCTTGGAGCCCACGTTGGCTACCTCGTTGCCTCGACCGATGACGGCAAGCTCCCTTTCCACATCAGGCCCAGTTGCAGGAGCGAGGAGGTGCAATGGTGCTGCTGAGCGGGGCTGACGTCTTCGTTTGGGCGGGCCATTATCATGTTGCCAGCGTGTTGCTGCAGAGCGTACTTGTCTCTTAGCATCGACACTGCTGGTTACAGGCTCAAAGTTGACAAAGGTGAAGAATCCGTCTTGAGGAGCCCCAGGCGGTTGCAGGCGCTCTGAACTGCGCCTTGTTGAGCTGGCAGGGGCTGATGATGTAGATTCAGGGGCCTCTTTGTCCATAGAGAACAAGGCTACCATTGGAGAGATACAAGTGGTAGAAGAAGACCAGTCGCGGAAAAATCTGTCTCACTTGTTGCCATGGTTAAGAGGTCCAGGCCTGCGGTGTAAGACTCATGTCGAGGTTCGGAACTTTTGAATCTCTTCGATCGCGGGGATCTGGCCTATTGATGAGTTGCTCTTCACAAATGGACGATCATTCCTTGACGGTGCCTTTTTCATCCTCAGATCATATCCTTGACAGATGAGTTTGACGACATCTACACTTACGAAAGCAGCCATCGCCTTACGATTACGGATGGCGTGTGTTGTTGCACGGATGCGAATCTAGGGCTATCTCTTTCTGGCAAGACTAAGCCAATTCGGTCAGTGCAATTAGCCAATCATTGCTAAAGGTTCCAAGTCCTGTCTTCACATATGCTCTTTCGTCGGCACTGAAAGTCGTCGGCACTCTGATCTGAGTTTGCTGCTATATCATTGCGCTGGTTGAATGTCGTTGTTCCGGACTCTGGACTGGAGTTTCGGATGGATCGATTTAGCACGAGCTCGATTAGTCGATGATGTGCATTTTTAGGAATCCGGCCCAGACAAAGTATCTCCACTTCGGCCATTTACCACCTTTTTGAAGCATCTGCGTAAGCACGTTCTGCTTCCTCGTCGTCCAGAAGCTCGCGCAGTCCATTGCAACAAAAGGTGGCCACCAGTGTAGGCCAGCAAGTTGGTGCGTACTTGTAGCTCCGGAGAAATACGGGCACGATTGCCCAATCCACCCAGTAATCCGGTCCTCGCTGCTGGGCTTGCTTCTTCGAGATCATTGATGTTGTGCCGCGTGTGCACTAGCACGGATGGTACACATGCATCAGATGACAACATGGGACAAGCCTAGTACGTAACTCCCTTGTGGTGGTCAGGTGGAACAATCATCCTGGTCGGTGATACTGTTAAAGCTTTAACAAAAACGGTCAGAAGTAGCCAGACTTCGCAAAGCATGGCAGGACCACAAATACGACGCAATCGGGAGCGACGGACTAAATCTTTCTCTTGGCGACAGAGTCACCAAGCCACTGGACTTTCGAATCATCAGCCGTTGTCCGTTCGTGCTTCTGAGAGGTAGCTTAGATACTTACCGATTGGTTGCAAAGGATTGGATATGTTTCTGAATGCAACTGTTACGTGAAGCTGGACGTCACTCAGTGCAAAAAAGATCAAAGCCAGCTCCTCCAGCTTCTGACAGCAACCTCAGAAGCCAACGTAGTGTGTGAACGGCGTTCTCGGAGCCCAAGTGCAGACCCAACCTTGAACACAAATTAGTCACGCAAGAAGAAGTGAGAATTAATACCGATCTTTTGTCATGTCAGCTGTAAGCCTTCCGCAAAACTCCTGCTCGACATTTAGGTGAGACTGCTCCTCGCCCCCTGGCCCAACACCACAACGCCTCGCTAATAGCAATACACAATTCTGCCTTGATCTTGATTCCATGAGCTCATCTTAACCATCTCAGCACAAGGTAGACAAAAATGATGAAGACAACGACACCACCCCAGAAGATGAATTTGTCCTGCTTTGCCCTCCTCTCCACCATGCGGATTGTGTCCCCACTGATCCCGAGTGTCGCTCCAATGTCATACAGCTTCCTTTGAGTGCCTTTCAGCATCTCTCTCTGATCTCCCAAATCAGCCAATACCGCCCTGCCTCGTTCCAGGTACTCGTCCAGTGTCTGATTTGAAGAGCTGAAGAAGCTGTTCTCCCTCAAGGCATGACCTTCTCTCGCCTGATCTCCACCGAGTCCATACGGCGATTGATATGAGCTGTAGCTGTTCACGCCGCTCGCGCCAGGAACGAAGTTGGGATTGTTCGTGCGAAACAAGGGATTCACGTTTTCTCCTCTTCCCGCACCGCTCGAGATGGCCGCATCAGAGTACGGGTTCTCAGGCGTCTGAGCCGCATGCGGTCTTCGTCCCATCAATTCGTTGCGATTTTGAGCATGTTGCGCCTGTTCCCGTTCGTGCTTGAGTTCGGCGAAGCGACTGCGGAATTCGAGTAGTTCGGAACGGAAGTTGGAGATGCGGTCGCGGCCCTTTTCGGCCTTTTCAGGGACAAGTTCGTCTTGAACGGCGCGGTCGTAGTCGTCGAGGGTTCGCGAAAAGGAGGTCAGAGATGTGGTGATTTGTCCCTGGAGGGCCACGGGGTTGCCGGCCGCATTCGAGGAGAGGGCTTCAAGGTCGGCGCGGAGCGATTTGGATTGTCGCAGGGCCGAGTTGTAGAGAGCGCTCTATTGCAAAAATCAGTGTATTTCATGAGAACGAATTTACTGGAGGATATACCATTGTGGCCGGTGAATGTTATTTGCAGGAAGGAGTAACAACATTTGGATGTCTTTCACACGCGCGACGCGGAAACGTGGCCGCACACCGGTTGAGGTCGAGCCTGAGGCTTTCCATCTGGCGACGTCATCTGGCGCGCAGCGTTCCTGCTTCGCGACTACATCTTGATGCGACATTCATTCCTTTTCTTTCATTGCTTTAAGAAATTGCAAAACGCCCACAAGATGATACGATGAATACCTCAGAATCATCATGAAAAGCGTGACCGACAGTTGAATACACACGACCAAATGGACCTCCTCCGCCAAATCGTCGCCAGCCCTCGCGCTCGCCATCCAGAAGCTGGCCTGGACCTGTGCTATGTAACAGATAATTTGATCGCAACCTCTGGTCCTTCCGGAACATACCCACAAGTCGCATACCGCAATCCTCTGAAAGACCTCGTGAAATTCCTCGACTCGAAACACGGCGAGCAATGGGCCATCTGGGAGTTCCGAGCCGAAGGGACAGGATATCCCGATTCAGAAGTGTACAATCGCATACGACATTATCCATGGCCGGACCACCATCCACCTCCGTTCAACCTGGTGCCGTTGATTATGGGGTCGATGCGGCAGTGGCTGAAAGATAAGGATGCCGAGGGAAAAGGAAGAGTAGCCGTGGTGCATTGCAAAGCTGGAAAGGGAAGAAGTGGAACAGTGAGCTGCAGCTACCTGATCAGCGAGGAAGGCTGGACACCGGAAGACGCAAAGCAGCGTTTCACGGAGCGGAGGATGCGACCAGGCTTCGGTGCGGGAATCAGCATTCCTAGCCAGCAACGATGGATTGGATACGTGGATCGCTGGACAAACGGCGGGAAGATGTATGTTGATCGTCCCATTGAGATCACTGAAATCCATGTCTGGGGTCTACGGAACGGTGTGAAACTCTCGATTGAAGGATTCGAGGATGAGGGCAAAGTGATCAAATGCTTCCACACGTTCCAAAAGACCGAACGACATGTAATCCGCGGCGGGATCAAGAAAGACCACGGCTTCGCAGACGTGGCACTGGAAGCAATGGGCAAGAAGAAAGGCGGTACCGACGCCGCACAGCAAATCAAAGAAGCCTCAAAAGCGCAAAAGAACGCCGACGAAGCCAGTCCCGACACTCCCACCTCCGCCACATCCCTAGACGACGAGCTCCCAACAGGCGGCGACGTGATATTCCGCCCCTCTAAACCCGTTGTAGTACCCACAAGCGACGTAAACATCGATTTTGAACGACGCAACAAATCAAAATACGGCGGCTTCACCATGGTAACTTCAGTCGCGCACGTCTGGTTCAACGCCTACTTTGAAGGCAACGGGCCAGAAAACACAACCCATGAAGCTGACGACTCGGGAGTCTTCGCCATCGAGTTCGACGCCATGGACGGCATTAAAGGCAGCAGCCGCAAAGGCACACGGGCATTCGACAAGATGAGCGTCGTCTGGAAAGCGATGCCACCGACAAGGAAGAAGCCGAGCATAGTCGTCAGCGAGCCGGGAGAAGGAGAGGAAGTGAAGCAAGCGCGAGCAGCAGATTGGCGAGGAGCGGATGGCAAGTCGGAAGACGCGGAAAAGAAACTGGGATTGAGAACAGCGGATCAGGCGAGTGCGGAAGTGAGTCGAGCAAGCAGTATGAAGTCCAGCCGTGGCGGTGACTCGCCGACGAAAGATGAGATGGAGGGCGTGCAGAGTACGGGGCCAGATGGCAAGGCGCTGGATCAGAAGAAGGAAGAGACGTCGCCTTTAAAGACTACCGAGTCCGCAACATCAAACGACCAAAAGTGAGGATTGCCTTCGTGAGAGAAAAATTAGCGTGGCGTTGGGCGGATGGACAGCTATGAGACATATCAACGGCAGTACATGCAAATCGAAGATGAAATGATAGTTTGGAATGCTTCAAACATGGTGCGGGATGTCACTTGATGATGGCTGAATATAAGACTGACCAGGCTTTCAAGACTCTCAAGTGGTCCTTGAAATAACAATACACGAAGCTTAAACTGGTTGTCCAAGCAAAAATCGGTTTGAAAGTGGTCGTCGACCCATATCGTGGAGAAGTACAGGATATCTTACTTTTTCGTGAGCTAAAACATCTGCTAAAACAGACATTCGCCACAGCGATCATGACCGGCTGTGTAGCATCGTAAGAGATAGCGGCCGGGGGCCATGATACAATCAGTCAATACAATGGGACACTCAATGAGCCTCACCAAGGAAATCCTCTTTGGCAGAGCTACCAAACGTCGAGGAGGCTACTATGTCTTCGGCCCACTACCACCTTCGCGCTGGTGTCTTCCTCTCCTCTCCCTCTTAAAGCACCCAAACTGACCCTTCGTAGACTCCCTCAACTTCTTCAAAATACCTCTCATCTCCGGCAGCTCACCCTGGAGCTTCGCTCTCGCGTCGTTATCGGTACGCTCGTCCAGGGCGAGGTAGATCTGAGATTGAACCTCACTTGCCTTATCAGTGGTGTAATTCGTCAGAGTCTGAGCCATGAACTCCACATCCAGAGTAGCTTGCATGAGAGCTGCAAGAGAGAAGTGACTGCGCATTTTGAAGGCGTTGATCAGAGCCATGGAACATTGCTCGAGCAAGTAGGACAGGACTTGTCCTGTGAGAGAAGTCGTGGTGGAGCCGGTGACTTCTGCATGGACCAGGACCAAGGCGAGCAGGACGTCGTATACGTACGGCTTCGCGTCGACCGGGCGGGGAGTGCTGGGCTCCCAGTCCTTCGAAGTTACGCCATTTGTGATTATGGTGGACAGCTTGTCGACGGTCGGCTTGACGTAAGACTGGAACAGACGAGCGTCGATCTGGGCGAGGACATCTCGTATGGTCTTGGATTCTTCGGTCAACTTGACGCTGAATGCGGCCTCAAAATGAGAGATCAGCTGTGGGATGACTTCGCTGCGCAGATGTGTTAAGTTCGAGAGTGTGAGCAGCATGCGGGCATTCTGGAGAGATATCAGTATTAAGCACAAGGTGAGGTGATGAGCAAATTCCTCACCCTGTTGGAAGCGTCTACCGCCTCTGTGCCCAGCGCCCCGGCTCCATCGGTCTCGACTTCTCGCTTCACTGGAATGGTGACGCCGTCAGGATCTAGCTCCTCGCCGACGCCTCCATGGTCGCCCTTGAGTTTCTCGGCATTTTCTACCATGCCGTTCAAGCTCTTGTAGAGACTCGTTGTGAAGCAACCTCGCACGACCGAAAGTAACTTGGCAGAAGGCGGCACAATCACCTCCACTGCACCTGCGCCGCTCTTACCGGTCGCCGCGTCGGAGATGTAGGCGATCTTCTGCACATTGGAGAGGACTTTTTCTTCCCACGCCTCAAAGTACGCGGGCATGAGTGTCAAGTCTCTTCGGTCTGGATGGCGTGTCCACGATTCCAAACCGCGGCATTTCTCTGAATCGTTGCTCCAGCTTGAACAAATTGCTGTGATGAGTCGCTCTCTGACATTGCTAACGCACGTTCTCAACTTTTCGGTTTCACGAGACTGCTTCACTGCGTTGAGACCAGCAACCTCGCCCATCGCGCTGCCAACGAGAGCAAGAAAGCGGGCCAGATAATGCGCACCCGACAATGAATTTGCACCGGGAGGCCAAAACGCGAACTTTTCCCAAGCATCGCCCTTCTTCGGACTGGGTGGAGGTACACTGTTCAAGTCAAAACTGAAACTCCTTTTGATTCCAGATGGAGTCTTGCTGTCTGGAGTGATGGGAGTCGGTGGAATCGGCGAATATAGATCGCTGAGATCATCGACAGGCGCATCTTGGAAGAAAGAATTCACATTATCCCGAAGTATACTGGCCAGGTCCAAGGCGGCATTCTTAATGCCGTCAATGTGTTCCTCTTCCAGCTGGAGGTGCGTGAAGCCAGCCGCAAAGACGCCAGTCGGAAAAGACTTTTGAGCCTTGTTCTCGACAAAGTCTTGGGCGGTGGTGTACCATTCGAGCAACTCCGACACGATTCCAGTCTGTGCGGAGAGGATAGATGTCAAACACGTCTGGACCTTGTCCCAGAAGGCTAGAACCTGATCTGTGTCAAGGTTTCTTGTCGATTCGCGATTAAGCCGTAATGACCCAGTTGCGGCGGAGGCGGATCGCAGGTGCTTCGCAAGGGTCACGGCATCCGGTTGTGTACTTGAGCTGAGTTTGCGGCGCTGAATTTCAATCTCGATTCGTGCCCGCTCAAAAGAACGAGCGATTCGATCTCGAAGGTACATATAGTAACTGTTGATCCAGACCCAGATGGGGTTTTCGTCAACGCCGAGCTGAAGGAGTGTGGCCAGGAGTTCCATGTGTAGCTCCTTGTCTGACTCCTCGGCGACTGCAGCGGGCCGCTTTCCATGGGAGTTCTTCAACCGCTTCCACAGTTCGTGCTTGAATTCATCCACCTGCGTCGACACATCATGCCACATGCGCGCAGTGACAATGATCTGTTGAACGTCTTGGTCCCCAAGCTCGACGTTGTTCTCCTTTGCGATCCTTCCGATCTCCCGTGCTCTGTCGGCATGCTGTTTGGCCTTTTTGTGAGAAGTTACGAGAGTATCGTAGTCGCTCTTTTTGATGCTCTCGTGTATCGTTCCAGGCAATGTAAACATTTCACGGTATTGTTCGAGTGCGCTTTGGACAGCCTTCAGTGTCTCTTCCTTCTCCCGGCCACCTAATGCAGGTCCCCATACCTCTTCTGCTTTGATCGCGACTTCCTGCAGTGGAGCTTTGATCCCAGCCACGCCATATTCGGACTCTTTGGTGAGTGCCGTCTTCTTCTTGTCGATGGGTGGAATCTTTGACTGCGATCCCCAAGGCCCACTGGTATTGCGAAAGTGACTCTGATTCTTGCTCGTCTGCCGCGAATGTGATAGCATGCCGGTAGCTCCAGCTGGGATCTGCGACACTCTGGAGGGCTCCACTCCTTGGGTGCGCATCTCGGTGTAGACGGTGTCGATGGTGGACTTTGCTCTGACGAATCGCTCAAAGTTGCTCTCGACCAGCACTTTGAGACTTGCGGACTTTTGCTCAATGCTCCGACTCAAGAAGTCCAGGCCCTTCAGGAGCTCGTCGGTGCTTGCATTCTGGTGGACATGCGACAGGTACATTGCCGGACTGAAGCTGGTGGAGGACAGCATGAACTTGTTGCGCAATGCCAGATTATCCTCCACTGGAAGCCCTCTTTTTCGCAATTCTGCAGAAACACTCGGCGCCATTCCGAGCGCATCGGGCTCATCTTTCTGTACTCCAGCGTCGCCCTGACCTGAGCGCGAGAGGCCGCTGCTCAGGCTGGCATGGCGGTCCAGCTTCTTGAATCGAGAGTTGAGAGACACATTTCGCGCATGACCGCCTTTCATGAACTGCGGCGGCGGCTCATCGTCGTCGTCGTCGGAAGGCTCCTCGTCCTTGTGCGGCCATTCGGTGGGATTGAGGGTGGTGAGGTGGTACTTGTTGAGCAATTCGCGCTCGCGTTCGGCGGACACGGGCATTTCGGTGCCGCTATTACATTCGGCTGAGCAGTAAGGATGAGTCGATTGTCTCTGTTGTCGAGCAGTAATGTGGTTGGAAGGTGTATCGTCAAGAGTGAATTGGGAGTCTAGATGGAAGCCGGGATGGGAGCTCCAGTGGAGCCTGAGGTGTCGACAGCGGAACAGCTCCGAGCCGACGGATGTATGGCTCGTCTCGCGTCTCGATTCGTCCCGAGACCCGACGCTCCGAAAGCGGGAAGCTTCGCATCTGAAGTTTGATTTCTGCAGCAACCCAACAACCTGCTCCAGCAGCTACCAGCTATCAGATCAACAACACCGCCGCATTCGTCCAACACTCCCTCTCCGCGCTCCGCACCTTCGATTGACGGAGCTCGACCGACGCCGACCGCCGCGGGCGATACGAATTCTCCCCATTGAACCCGGCCCACGATATCGGCACGATGCTGGCCAGCCGTGTGAGGGCGGCCCCAGCGCTGCGACAATGCCTGCGACAAGCCCAGATCCAGCGACCCGTCTTCGTCTCGGTCAGCCTCGATGCGCACGTTGAAGAGCGAGAATGGCAATA
Organism: Phaeophleospora eucalypticola; assembly: GCA_022814565.1. Lineage (NCBI taxonomy): Eukaryota > Fungi > Ascomycota > Dothideomycetes > Mycosphaerellales > Mycosphaerellaceae > Phaeophleospora > Phaeophleospora eucalypticola. The sequence goes on along the minus strand of JAKLNG010000006.1, from coordinate 1,913,154 downwards.
CTGACTGACGGTGCAGTTCCAGTCACGAGGATACGCGACGCCGCAGGGCGACAAGGTCGCGAAGTTCAAGGGCCAGACCGGCAGCGATGTATGTGTCGTGAAGGAGCTTTGGGTAGACACGGCAATGCGAATGAGCTGTTGCTAACAGATGGAATTGTAACAGGGCAAATACACTGTCTCGCTGATTGAGGGAGACGGTATCGGCCCGGAGATCTCGCAGGCCGTCAAGGACATCTACTCGGCCGCCAACGTGCCCATCAAGTGGGAGTCCATCGATGTCACTCCCATGCTGAAGGACGGCAAGACGGTCATTCCCGACGCGGCCATCGACAGCATTACCAAGAACTACGTCGCCCTCAAGGGTCCTCTCGCAACTCCAGTCGGCAAGGGTCACGTCTCGCTCAATTTGACCCTCCGAAGAACCTTTAACCTGTTCGCCAACGTCCGTCCATGCAAGAGCATTGCCGGTTACAAGACTCCATATGACGACGTCAACACCGTCCTCATCCGAGAGAACACTGAGGGTGAATACTCTGGCATTGAGCACGTTGTCGTTGACGGTGTTGTGCAATCCATCAAGCTCATCACCCGCGAGGCCTCCGAGCGTGTCCTCCGCTTTGCTTTCCAATACGCCCAGGACGTCGGCCGCCCCAAGGTCCGTGTTGTCCACAAGGCCACCATCATGAAGATGTCCGACGGTCTCTTCCTCCGCTTGGCGCGTGAGATCGCCAAGGACTACCCCAACATCGAGTTCGACGCCGAGATGCTGGACAACACCTGCTTGAAGATGGTCACCGACCCAATTCCATACAACGACAAGGTGCTTGTCATGCCCAACTTGTACGGAGACATTCTCTCCGACATGTGCGCCGGTCTGATCGGTGGTCTCGGACTGACACCGTCCGGAAACATTGGAGACGAGTGCTCCATCTTTGAGGCCGTCCACGGATCTGCCCCAGACATTGCGGGCAAGAACCTCGCCAACCCAACTGCCCTCCTGCTGAGCTCCATCATGATGTTGCAGCACATGGGCCTAACACAGCACGCATCTTCGATTGAGCAGGCCATTTTCAAGACGCTCGCGGAAGGAAGGGTAAGATCTCTCACCCTGGATTGTGACGACTGACTGTAGACTGACGTGACTGTAGGCCCTCACTGGAGACCTTGGCGGCAAGGCGACGACGACGGAATACGCCGACGCCGTGATCAAGAACTTGTAGATACCTCGGACGTAGCAGCCCGGAGCAGCATTATCTTTCCGCGACTTTGATTCGAGTCGATTTGCAACGCCGTCTGTTAGAAAGAAAGGACGGGAAAGGCATTTGGATGGCGTTTGTTGTACCATAACCTTGTGTCTTTCCGCACAGAGAGTTGCGACCGAGATACACTAAACGCGAGACAGGTTTCAGCAGATTGCCTCTGTGTTCATCTCCTGTGTGGACGTGACTGCGAGTGGAGCGTGCTTACTGATCCAATGGCAGCCGTACGCCTCCAGTATCGTCTTCTAAAAAGGTATGTTTTCACATCTTCTTTCTCTCCGCATCCGAAGATTACAACATTAAGCACACTGAAAATCATGACCCTCTATTCGGGATTGATTACACCATATACACCAAGATCACTGAGGATACCCACCTCCTGAATCGAAACTGTTCTGTTACAAGCTTGTTAGAAGTTGTGCTAACAAACAACTCTCAGGCTCTTCAACTTCTCCAGCCCTTCGCAGCACTATCCGGTACAAGTCTGGTGGGTTGGAATCGCTTCACGTTGGTAAGTTCCATCATCTCCACTCGACATTCCGATGATTATAAACAACGCACACTGAAAATCATGACCTTTCGGGGGATGATTATACACTTTTACACCAAGATCACTGAGGATACTAGACCTTCATGCGCAATTGTGGCAAAAGAACATGGGGAGATGAACATTTGCTGACTTGAGAATTTTGCAGGCAGATGTGAGTTGTATCTTTTCAGGTCTATGTAGGCTTGCGCAGTTGTTAACGATGTCGATTTCGTCTTGCTTTATGGATCGGAGAAAGCGCATGACACTGAAGGAACATCAAGGAAGTATGATCTTGTATAGAGAAGCCCCTCAAGGATGAGCCATGGTTTGCGACTATGGTATTCCGGATCTGCGGAGTGCGGGAGTGCTCGCAGCAACCGACCATGATTCGGCGGCGTGTGCATCTGCCTTGGGGCCATCTCCGCAGCAGCTGCTGCATTTGGCGCTTCTCGACAATTTGCGCAGACATATCGCAGTATCGAGTCTTCCTGCAATCCTTTCGCAGCGCTTGCTGTTGCCGACGCGTGTCTTTATTCTCATCACTGCTTCCTGTATGGCGTCATTCATCCACCGCGTCCTCTTCCTCTACCACCTCTACCTCTCCCTCCACGTCCTCCTCTGTGTTCTCTGCCGTGATGATCGCCTCGTCCACCGCCACCTCCACCACCTCTTCCACCACGCTGTGCCTGCTGGCTCGCCTGCTGCTCCTTGACCGTCTCCACCACCTCATCTGGCACTCGTAGGTACTTGATCTATATCCACTCCACATCAGCACCCAGTCTAAACTCCTCTCCTGCCATTTTTATTGTTGTGGAGACGTACATTATTTCCCCTCACATAACACTCCGGCAATCGGAAGAATTTCTCTCCCTCAGGCGAGGTCTGGACAACTTCTTTGAGGGTCAAGTTCATGTAGGTGTCGCAGTTGACCAAGTGGCCGTTAAGAGTCTCGCCGGTTTTGAGCTCGACGAGCATTGGGTGGCCTTGCGCCGCGGTGAGGAGGCCGAGGGGGAGCTGTTGGAGGAAGAGGGTGGTTAGTTTGGATGTTGATGCGGGTTTAGATGGAATGAGGGAGGGTGGGGATGAGTGGGTAGGATAAGAGCTTACCATGTTCGCGACGGAGGAAATGGGATTGTTGTGCTGGTAAAGGAACGCTACCGCATGTTATGTTATGGATGTTCTGGTGGTGACGGTGTTGGTGAAGCTGTGATGATGTTCGGAAGCTGCGACGGACAGTCCCGCTTTTGTGGCCTCAGGCAGAAACTTCTGGACATCGTCTCTTCAGGCCAGCGTGGCACAGGCACAGCCTTGCAGGATCACTTTAGGCACCACAATTCCACTCACAACAATGCTCGCTTTCCTCCTCCGCAGTTCATCCATTTTCACAGTTCCAAAACTCCATCCTCACCACCGAGGCATTCGACTTCATCGTCTCTGCTGAAAGGCATCGGATCCCTGTGCGGGCATGTAACCGGCGCCAATATCACGACGGGCAGCGATGCGCTCGTTGGGCTCTCTCTTGCTGGCCGCTGCTCTTCAGCTGCCGTCTCTCTTTGCGCTGCCGATTCCTCGCAACAGCATGCGGGAGAGTAATCATGGGGATATTCAACTGCTAAGCTATGGTATGAGCTCCACTATAGGCTGCCATAACATCACATGCTGATTGAGAAAGATTCCGAGCATTCGTCCTTCACCTTTGAGCTCCGACGTACTGGTGACTGGGATGTGCTGACGAGTCCTTTGGTGAGTCCGCGTCACGGTTTCTACCCATCCCTTCCTTGGCAACTATCTTTCCGGCATCTGCTCCCAGAATATTCTTCTCCTCAGAACTGTCATCAACAAGTCTCGCCGTGTTTCAGCATCCGTGCCTGGCAGCCTTACGTTGTCGTTGTCTTCTTCGTTGCTGACGTAGTTCGCTGCCTCAGGTCTTCGACGTCCGGGTTGACCAGTCAATCGACCCGACGTCCTCCAGCATCACCGTCAACGAGTCGCCGCTCGATCTCAAATGGACTGAGCACTCATCCACCCCGGGAGCGTTGGTTGTTGCGCCAGACACCCGCCACATCACCGCCTTAGATCGTCTCGGCCTCTCACATTCACTGCGAGTTGCTCTGTCCGGGGAAACATCAACAGCCTCACCATCAGACCCCTCTTGTCCCAACACGACACATGTGACACAGCGCGTTAACCTTCGCATCGAGTCAGTTGACGCCTCCGCCACCACCCTCGGTTTCACCCTCATAACAATCCCCACCGCCCCGCGTACAAGACTGTTGAGCCTGACGTCTGCCAATTCGCCCGACCAACCCATTCGTTTTGAGAACTTGGAGGATATGCCCGCGGTCGGGCAACACCACCTGCATTCCGACGACTCCACCGCGACGAACAATGCGCCTGCCGAAGATCCGCCCGCATATGACGAGGATGCCTTCGACATCGAGGCCGAGCTGCAATCCTTGCTCCTGCTCGAGGCCGAGGCCAGCCAATTACACGACACCATTGCGGCCAAGAAGGAAGCCATAGCCAAGTGCCTCAAGGACCATCGCGACCACGTCACGCTCAGACATCTCCTCCAGCAATGCGACGGCCTCCTCTGCGCTGCCAAAGTCGTCGCTCAGCGCATCTGCGATAAGATGGGCATCTTGACCGTGCCCGAGGCCGGATACGCTCGCGTCCAGGACCCCAATTTCCAACAGTTGATCGAGTTGCACGAGAGCAACGAGAAGGCTCACGCTGCTTCTAAACTTGGAACATCACCGCATGGGACAACAACAAACACCACACGTGCCGGCGACGTGCACGCAGCAGCATCAATACGACCCGTCGAGGTCATCTATCCTCAGAATGTATTACTGCGAGTACTGGGTGTCATCGCGACGGCGTTGGGCCTGGCCGCCTTCTTCGCTTACCTTCGCCGAAAATGTATGTCCATGCGACGGCGGGTCGAGCGGGCAGCAGATGCAGAAGAGAGACGCAATGCGAGGGCATATCGACGAGCGGCACGACGAGCAGAGATGCGCAGGAGATGGGACGCCTTCGTCGACGCCATCAACTGCTTCCGGTCATCTCCGGAGCCCCGGTATGAAGAGTACGAAGAGAAGCGAGCGTTGATATTGCAAGATGCCTTCATGGAGCAAGATATCGACGCCGCAGAAAAGGGCGACTTGATGGAGGCCGAAATCCGCGAACTCCGCCACGCCCACGAAATCGTCGCCAGCCTGGTGCGGGTAGACGAGAACCGATACGACCTGGTCCGCCCACGGAACGACCCTCCGCCTTCAATGGTCCCTCTCCCTTACGACCATACCGCTCGCTCACGAGCCAGTACCGCAACGATGGGCAATCCTCCTTCCTACTTCTCCGAGAGCCTTCCAGACTACACCTCCCGCTACCAACGCACCGAAACGGCCAGCAGCGGAAGCAGTCTGCGAAGCAATAGCGTCGCCACCGTCGACGGGTCTGACATCGTCTCCCACCCCTCTGGCTCGGTCACAGCATCCGAGTCCGCCACCCACCCTGGCCCCGGCAGCCGTAGCACTCTCCGCTCCCACGCCAGCAGCATCGTCACCAGGTTATCTTCCCGCTACACTCCTACCAGCAGCATCGTCGAGACATCACCGCGGGCAAGCGAGGAGACGCTACGGACTGCGTGGAGGAACAGCCGCTTTTCTAGGGACACGAACGACACACTGTAAATTTTTCCTGCAAATGCTTTTACTGGAGCACGGCGTTTCCACCGAGACAAAGGAAGACTACTGGACGGGCGATGAACGCCAATTTCGTATCTATGTGTGTACTGTGAATAATAAATCTCGTATCATTTGCAAGGAGTTGAAGGAAATCAGGAAAGGAATGACGACGCTGAGCGTCAAGGGACAGCGGGAAAAGGACTGGATGGGTGGAAATATCAATCAAATGATATGTGGTAATAATGCAGGACGAAATAACGCAATTGAAGAACCTCAAGAGACATATACAGCTGAAAACCTCACTTCGCACTGATGTACTGATTCCGAGCCAGACAGATTATCCATTTCTCTCCATTGAGAAAGATCTACATATCCTTCATCAACTCCGCCAACGTCAACGGCTTCCTCACAGCATTAGAGTAACCCTCATGATACATAACCCAAACGCTAGGTCCTTGCTTTTCCTTCGCTTTGCTTCCTCTCGACTTGATAGCTTCGCCCTCCGTCGGGACCATGATGGGTCGACCAAAGAAATCTCGAGCGATCAACTTCTTCGAAAGATCGCCGTCCTGCTCACCTGCAGCACCAGTCTTGCCCTTAGGATCTGGTGCAGAACCTTCAGCAACACCACCAAATCGAGCGAGTCTCAACTCCTCCGCGAGCCTCTTCTCCTCCTTGCTCCATTCTTGCTCCAACACCTGCCGCACAGCATAGCGAACTTTAAGACCTTCCCCAGTATTGAAAGTACACAGACTATCCAGCGGCGGCTCCATGCGGTAGATCCACTGATTGCCACCAAAGCTCGGGCCAGAATCCTCAAAGGAGAGCTTGACACGGTCGAATCGGACACCACTTGCGCCCATCGCATTCACAGCCCGCTTGACGAGGGCCTGCTCTGAGGCTTTGCGGACGGACGCTGTGCTCTTGTCTTTGCCGCTGCCGCCTACGACGATGGGGTTGATGTTGGGGGAGAGCATTCGGAAGAGATATGGCTGAAGGTCTGTCGCGATGTCGGCGTGCGAGCGGAAGAGGCGGGAGAGCGGTAGCGACAGGCCGGATTGTAGGGTTTGGATGTGTGCGGCGTTTTGTTTCTCGGCTTCGTGAGCGGCCCAGGGGGCGCTGGGTCCGGAGAAGGGATGACTCGGTGCAGCATCCTCTTCAGTGTCAGCAGCGCCAGTGTACTGCGCACGCGTGGCCGAGGAGAAGAGATGATGAAATCCCAACACTGGCGCGCTCAGGTAAGGAGCCAGCTCCCACTCATTACTGCTGAAGACGGCATTAGACAGCTTGTCGTGGAAGTGCAGCCACTCGTACGCAGCATCCGGTTTGGACAGGAGGGTGTCATCTTGGAAAGGGTGTTCTGGGTAGGTCGAGAAGCAGTCTGTGACGATGCGATCTGTGTCACCATGGGTGTCGACGAGCTCCCGCAGCCGTTGGGTGGCAGTCCGACGAGCACCTTCAGCAACACCTTTGGCGGAGTTGATGTTTCCAGTTTGCTGTTGAGGTGTAGCCATTGAGGCCTGCTTTGGAAATCCCGCGCCCTCCTTGAACACACGCTCAACAATGTCTTTGGGACCTCCTCGACCAAGACCTCGTGCCGCACCGCCGCCATGTTGTAAGTCGTTTAGAACGTTCTCCTCTATCCATTTTCGAGTCAAACGAGTGCTGCCGTCGCTCGTTGCACGAAGCTTTCCAGCAACCCATTCTCCAACAACCAGAATGCCACGCATGTCACCTTCGCCGGCACCACTTCCATTGCGGTCTTCTTTGCGGTTGCTGACTCCCCAGGTAGCTTCACAAAGCCTTCGTACACCATCACTGTCGCATGGGACGCCCTCTTTCTGGAAAATGTTCTGAAGCCGAGTGACCAGCGTCTGGATCTGCGGCTTTCGTACATGGATGACTTCAGCAACAGTGCTTTGTCGGAGTGGTCTCAGTGAGGGGTGGTAGACGTCGTTGCAAACGAGGATGATTGGCCTGAGCAGTCTGAAGCGGTCACCCTTCTTCTTCTTCGCTGGTGCTTGTTGGAGAGTGCCGAGAGCAGTGGAGTTCTTCTGGTCCAGCATGATCAGGTCAATGAGTGCCTTTACGAAGCCACCTTCTCCACTGCCACCGCTACCGCTGACAACGCCGTCCACCTCGTCGACAATGACACAAACAGGCTTTGCAGCCTTCTTTGCCTTGCCATCAATAGCTTTGTTGTCCACGCCTTTGACGTTCTCCGTGCCAACCATATCCCTAATGCGTCCCTTCACAACCGCACTGCTCCTCTCATCACTGGCGTTGATCTCCTGAACCTCATATCCCGCTTGCCTAGCACACACATGGGCCAACGTAGTCTTCCCCAGTCCAGGTGGTCCAGTCAACATGAGGATCTTTCTGTGTGGCTTCTCTTCGAATGGAGTTCCATCTGGTCCTTTCTTCGGCTTAGGTCGATATGAGCCTGGAAAAACGATCTGATCCCACCTCTTCAGCCAATGCATAACGGATCTGTGTGTTCTCTCCTCTCCAATGAGATCGGTGAACTTCTTCGCGCGGTACTTCTCCGTCCAGAGGAGTGAGGGTCGTTTTGAGGTGGTCGCTTCAGCCGGTGGAGTTGGCAAGTCGTATGCTGCTTTCGGGATGTTCGACTCGTGCTGGGCATCTTCCAGCAGACGGTGGATATCAATGCCATAGTAGACCTTCTGAGCCTTCAGAGGACGCGACAGAGTGCTCTTCCCCAAGTCCAGATCAGCGAACTTCCGTTTCTTCTGCGGAGACGGTGTCAAGGGCGGTGAAGAGGTCATGGTGGGCATCTGAAAAGGCGAAGATCCGGGTTGGACGGGTTCACTGCGAAAGACGTCGGAAGTCTTCCAGGTGCGGTGTTGGATGGGATCTCCGGCGGCAGCTTTGGCGCGTCTGGATTCGGCTTCCAGCTCGTTCAACGCGTCGAGGTCATCGGAGAAGTCGGTGGGCGCGGTGCTGGTGCTGGGAGCGTCCGAAGTGCCGGATATCGCCGCGAGATCGTCGGAAGTCGGTTCGTGTGGTGAAGATGTCGCTGCCATTGTATAAAGCAACAATTGATTAATTATTGGGAAGGTGGAGTTGAGACGCGAAGTCGCGTTGTGGGAAGACGCGCCTCGGAGCCGAGACATTGCCGAGCTGCTCATTAGTCCATCATCACTTGCAACCTCAGGCTCCCATCGCATTCCTCTCTACACAATGCGCCGACGACCTCCTTGCTTCTTCTCACATGTGAATACGCTAATTTGGTCCATGCGATCGACCACCTCTTGATGGGCAGCATTCCCGATCCACCGCTGACCGAACCTCCGCCCGAATACTCAGCCAAACCGTCCACTTCTTCCCACTCCCATCCGATCGTCTACTCGCGCGACTTTGCCTATGCAGACAACGGCCCCATCGTCGTCGTGCCTTCGCGCATGGTGCGAGCCGACATCTTGACCGCCAGCGCCAGGACCTTCGCCGAGTACGTCCTCCCTCGTCTCCCCAGACATCCACATCCTGTGTGCTCGACATGAGTGCGTCGCTTTACCTTGGGGATCGTGCTCGTGTCCGTCTCTTGTCGCTGGGTGGAAGGAGTCCGAGCTATCAAGATACTGTGAGCGATGAGGCTGAGAATCTGCGCAAAAGGCTGCTGTCTGGACCAACGATCGGTATCTTCGTAGGACACGAGCGTAAACAATGGAGCCTCCATCGGAACCTCCTTTGTCACCATTCCGCATACTTCGAGACAGAGTTCAATCGTCACGATGAAACAATCACACGCGCGCTCCAGGAGAATAAACTGGAGCTGCCAGATGACGATCCAGCTGGTTTCGAGTTGCTTGTCAAATGGCTATATCAAGGACAACTCGAGGATGCGTCGCATATGTCTGACGAGGCCAAGTATGGCTACGCTGTTGCTTGCCACAAGCTGTACTTGCTCTGTGATAAGTTCGGCATGGTCCGCTTGAAGAACATTGCCATGGATCAGTATCGCCAATGTCTCAGCGAATGCCAATTGGTTCCCGACGCTGAGGAGATTAACGAGATCTATCGCGCTTCACCTGTCGACTCACCATTCCGCGCGCTGATGATCAGGATCGCAGCCAGACAAATTATGGACCCAGATGTTGACCGTGACGCAGAAGCGTATCGCGCGTGCTTTGACAACAATCCTAGCTTCGCCGTCGAGATGGTCAATGCCATCCGAAAGATGTCGGGCGGCATTCTGTTTGACGATCCCACCTCTGGCGACCTTTGTGCCTACCACGACCATACTGATCCCTCCGGCTGCTCACTTCATGGCAAGAGCAAAAGGAGGGCCATGCGATCCGCGAAAGCAGTAAGCATCAATGGGCAAGGTTAGAAGCTCTGAGCGGGGAGATCGAAATTGCATGATCAGGATTGCTCATACATTCCAAGGTCATCATTACTACCAGCAAGGCATTCCTATTCCGATGATGCCGGAGCTGTCCTCTGAGAAACGGACACCCAGGAAGCTAGATTCGCCCTCTCCAAGACTGAGCAGGGTCTTTCCGCCATCGTCACCAGGTCTCAAGCGGCCAACACCGCAACGAAGGCTAAGACAGGGAGGTTCTGATGCAAGCGCCCATACGGGCGTATCTGGGGTGCCTATACACGGGAAAGAGAATCGACAACCGGAACAGCTACCAACCACGCAGGGAAAAGCCATTGCACAGGAGACATATAACTGGAGATTCAGCAATCGGAATCCCGTTGCACGACAGCCTTCGACCGCATCCGGTGGTAGCGAAGCGCAAAGCAACGACTCGAGGGACTCCCGCAAGCGAAAACTCGAGTACCGTCTTCCCAGAGTGCCCAACAGTCCTGGTATTGACGACAGGTCCGACTCTCCCGCGACAGCTACGCAACCTGCAGATCTCCACAATCGCAGACCAGAACTTTCACGGTCAAGCACGGGACGGTCGTCCAACACGAGCAGAGCGGCAAGTGTAGCCAGCGGTGGCCCGAGGAAGCTGAGCCGCATCAGTAGTGTGGCAAAGCAGTATGACAACCTCAGCGGGACCATCTATATCGTGGACTCGGGAAGCGAGACAGGGGATGTGAAGAGGAGAAGGCCGCCAAAATTGAGAGCTGGGTCTGCGAAAGCCTTGAATGGGGGTTGGAAGTAGATTGGAGCGAGAAATTTCCACGCGTCTTGATGTATGAAATGGAAATCTGGCTCCTGGAAACGTCCTGATACATGTGTTTCATGCAGGTTTGGGGTGTTTTTGCAGCTGAGATGATGTTGGCCAGAGTGAGCTGAGAAGTCTTTCACATGGAATTCGCAGGACAACGCCGAGACTTTGCCGTGTGATATCAAAATCTCGATGGATTAACGACGGGCGATCACTGCAACACTGACACCATCATCACCACTGATATTGAAGTCTCGTGAGTGATACATCCTCACCTCTCAAGCTGAACCCACTGACCGCCGTGATAGCCCACTCCACCTCAAAGACAATCGCCACCACCACCAACCCACCAAGGGACCAACAACACGCCCTCAATGATGAACAAGTCGCCAAAGAAGCCAGTCAAGGCGCCATCTCCGCCGCTGCAGAAATCGGCTCCTCCAGAGGGCATGACCCTTCCACAGGGTACGGTATGGAACTCCATTCTTGGAAAGAGCATGCTGGACCCGGCGCGCACAGACTTTGTCCAAGCGTTTCGAGATGCCTATCACCCAGAGTATCCGGAAGGTTCGTCTAATAGTGCGGTGTATGCGCCTTCTTCTCGCCATGTCCCACCGAATGCGCCGCGCGAGCCGGAGCCGGAGCCTATTTTTGGTCCAAAGGCTGAGGCTCGTCGTGAAAGGGGTCGGGAGGAGCAGGAGATGCAAAAGGGTAGTCACGGCGAAGATGAGAAGGCGTCCGAGACAACGGGCGATGAAGAGACTCACAGAAGTGATGCGGCAGGGGAAAAGGACAAAGTTCCACCCAGTAGTGGCAGCGCCATTGCTGTCTTCTACGACGCACTCACGAGACAATGACCGCCCTTGCAGAAAGTGGTCGCAGTTGAAGACACTTCGCTCTCCTCGGAGGCAAGAGGCTATTTCAGCAAAGGTACACATTGATTGATATCACCATGAGTGATATGAGGAATGCAAGGATCAAGGGGAAAGGTATGGGATTTTGTTTTATAAAGAACCCCCGACGAAATGCCAAGAGTGGTACAGCTGATCTGCCTCTTAACGATACAAAGTTGAAAAAACAAGAGACTGCGGGTATTGCATAATTCGATGTCCAAGAACACTTTCAAGATCCCCCAAAAGTCATGCGTAAAATCAAACCCTCTCACCTCCACCTCTCCTCTCACGGACAAAAAACAACCTTAAAATCCGTTTTCCCCTCATAACACCCCGTATCCGCCGGACTGCCATCACTAACCTGCCCCGGGGGCGTCCACCCCTGACCAGCCGGACAATCCCAAGGAAAACAAGTCTTACTCTCACACTTCCCACTACCCTTCCCATTCGCAATCGGATAAACCCCAACGCCAATATCCTGATCACTTCCCTCCATCACGCTGAGGTCATATGCGGTACCTTTCTGCCCCTCGACAACGGCGTATCCGAACTCGAAAAGAGCCTGCGGCTGCCATTGCGATCCGAGCGGCCACTCGGCATGCCCGCCGAGACGCATCCCGGTGGAGGTGAAGGGGGTTGTGAAGGTATGTGTGCCGTTTTCGGGGAGGGATGCGGTTTCAGAGGTTTGGAGGAGAGAGAAGGAGGGGTCGATTTGGTAGAGGGCGAAGGATTTGGGGAAGGGGCATTGGTTTAGCACGTTGATTTTGAAGGTTTCTGCGGCGGTGCGAGGGAGGAGGGAGGGGGTGTTGTGGGTTGCTGGGAAGGCGGTAGTGAGGGAAAGAAGAGATGCTAGGGCCAGCCTGGGGGAATGCATGGTGGTGTGTTTGGGATGAATCTGGTGTTGCGAAAAATGAGAAGAAAAGTGTTGAAGAGCAGTAGACAGAAATTAGGGAGCATAAGAGACCGTTATTCGAGAAGTGAATGTCGAGTGTGAACGTGAACTTGCAAGTCACATCTTCAAGTACTTTGTGTGGGCTGAAGCAATCACAAAAGGAAATCATAATTGCAACTCAGGTTTACAATGGCGACTTTGTGAGAAGGTGTTATTAGGGTTACGCAACAAAGAAAACATACAAGAGCAAGGAAGCTGCATTTTAGTGGCACAAGACCGAGCAGCCGCCAACACAACCATGCGCTATTTCCAAGCAGCCGGTCTTCCAGCGTTACCTTGCATGAGATGAAATTATCTAGGCCTTTTCAGGTGGACCACTAGGTGATGTGCCGTACGAAGAGGTAAAGGAATCGAGGCGAGATTCATCGAGTCTGATTACTGAAAATTCGTTGTCCTCGAGACGGAAGTGCTTGAAGTATTGCGATGGTCAAGGAGTTCCGTGACCATTCTGTTAGGGACAAAAGGTTAGGGACAAAAGGTGTTGATGAGAAAGAAACGTGGATGGCTTGGAGGGTGAGAAAGGTGAGGTGATGTTTCATGATGCCTCAGGCAGAAACCAAAGCTGCCGCAACATCCGACCGCGGAGAAAGCTCCTGCGAACAACAACAGGGACCGGCTCGTTCAGGCTGAATCTTTTCCATCAATTCCTCATCAGCAATGACATTCCGGCCAGCAGTGATTTGTAAAGAGGAAGAGTCGGACAGGATGACGACGGTGAGCCGTGTATCCGGACGTCCAACCGACGATCCTGCAAGGCACCACGTTGTCCGGCAGCGATGACGAAGTCTATTCTCGACGCATTACAAAAATGTCTTTGAATCTCATAGAGAATTGCATTCTTCTGAGCTGACCTCTGCAATTTCAAAATGGTGTCCTCAAAATCGTTAGTAACGGGCAGCTTGCTGGCGAGCACAGCTCTTGCCCAAGGACCGCCTCATGTCACATATCAGAACAGCTCCCAGACGATTCTGAGGGTGGACAACGGCAGCTATGGCCCGCCAGTCGAAGAGGTGCATTACTGTTAGTATTCGAGCAAACGTACTGCAACTCTCATCTGACAACTTCTCAGACTATGGACAATGGCCCGTTGGCATTGCAGCCGCTTCCAACAGCCGCCTCTTCGCCACTTTCACTCGAGGCGACTACATGTACACCCTCGGCGAGATCGTGAACCAGACGGCTGAGAAGCCGTACCCTTCGCAGGAATGGAACTGCCTGCCAAACCAGCTGAACACGACGTTCAATGGCATTGACTTTGGCTCCAGCAACCAGTCTTGCATCATCAACGCGCAGGCCGTCTACGTGACTTCGCAGTCGGGCGACCGTCCTGAGACTCTCTGGGTCATTGACACTGGAAGGCCTACCATTCACTCTGCTTCTGGTGCTCCGTCTATGCCATATGCTCAGCCGGGAGGACCAAAGTTGATCGCCATCAGCCTGGCCAACGACACTGTCTACAGAACGTACACTTTCCCATCGACCGTGTACTACCCAGATAGCTACTTTAACGATCTGCGCTTCGACTTCAACCCGAACCTGGCCGGTACTTCTGGTCACGGAATCGCGTACTTGGTCGACAGTTCCAATGAGGGACGTCCAGGTTTCATCATGTGCGACCTCGGAACTGGCGAGAGCTGGAGGCGATTGAACGAGGACCGCTCTGTGCTTCGTGGTAATGCAGACGTACCATCCTACAACGGCGCTCCCTACTACCTCAAGATGAAGGGGCAGCCAATTCTGACCGGACAGCAAGAGGGTCTGGATGGTCTCGCGCTTTCACCGGATGGATCCAGAATGTACTACTCGCCACTCTCCACCAACTTCCTGTGGTCGATCCCGACTGCCAATCTCCGTGAGCGCGACGACAACCCTCTGGCAGAGATTCAAGCCTACGCCAACGTCACCAACCACGGCCAACGAGGTGGTAACGCCAATGGCTTCGATGGAGACAGCAATGGCTTGATCTACCAGTGCATGCCCGAGTCGAATGCGATCTACTACTATGATCCCAAGGACGGAATGACGCACGGCTATGTGCGAGATCCTCGAGCTGTCGGATGGATCGACGGTATCTCTGTCGGTAACGATGGATACGTGTACTGGAATATAAACCAACTCATCTATCAACCAGACTGGAATAATGGCACGGACCTCCGGATACACCCGGGTGCGATATTGAGGAGCAAGTTGCCAGGCAATGGTACGAAGATTACGAGCCTGTACAAGACGATGGGAAGAGGCAATGGAACCGTCTCTTACTAGGCCAGCAACGTCTCTGAAAAAGATAGAGGCGACTACTGCTAGGTTCAGTCATGATAGATAGTATCGCAACAAAGTAATGTAGAGTATTGGAACATCGTCTCGCGATTCTGTCACATGCCAAAGCCGCCGAATCCAGGTCACGTGCTTGGCGCTCTGCCCCACGCTCGCAGCTCCTTCGCAGGCGGCCGTTTTCCCTGAGCAATACAAAACACGCAATCCTCCGCAACAATAAACCCAACAAGCAAACACTTTACATTCACACTCGACACTCGGTAACAACCTCGGTGTCTGATCCTTTCAACGTGGCGCATCAAGCCGAAGCGGAAGCCTTTGCTGCGAACACCGCATACTCGTCTCAACAAACCCCTTCTCCTGCGACCTCCTCGACCTCAACCTCGACCTCCGCCTTCAACATGGACAAGTTCCGCGCATTCACCAACCAGGTCTCGTCCTCGGTGACGCCGTTCGCAACCCGCAGCCAGCAATGGTTCAAAGAGCAGACGGGCAATGCCGGCGAAAAGACGGAGCTGCCGCATGATTACATGGAGCTGGAAACGCGCATCGATGCGCTCAAGGCCACCCACCAGAGGCTGCTGGCCGCGACCAGCCAATACGCCAACGAAGCCTACGACTACCCACCGAACGTGCGCGAGAGCTTCCAGGACTTGGGCAAGAGCATCAGCGAGAAGGTGAGATTTGGACAGATACGCTCCTTATCAGGACAGGTGGTACATTGAACAAGATTGGAGGACTAATCGGACACGCACAGGTCAACCTGCTCTCCAAGGCCAGCAATGCCACCGAGGCTCAAGCTGCCTTCACCGCGCCGCCCTCCGCCAAACCGCAGCCCAAGACCTTCTCCCACGCCATCGCTCGCGCCTGTCTAGCCGGCTCTCAGACCATCGCGACTGCCACGCCCCAGGGCTCCACCGAACCCGACCCGCTCGCGCAAGGTCTGGAGAAGCTCGCCATCTCCGAAGAAAAGGTTGGCGAGGCCCGTCTCGACCAAGACGAGAAGATCCAGGGCAAGTTCCTCGCCGGCTGGTCCACCACCCTGAACCAATCCATCAAGGCCGCCGACAAGGCCCGCACCGCCGTACAGAACGCCCGTCTGGCACTCGATGCCGCCAAGTCCCGCGCCGCTGCCGGTGGAAAGCACGAGGAGAGCTACACCGAGCAGCAGCGCAAGGCCATTGAGCAGGCTGAGGACACCTTTGTCGAGAAGGTCGACGAGGCGACGAGCATCATGAGGAATGTTTTGGATACTCCTGAGCCACTCCGCAACTTAGTGGAGCTGGCCAAGGCGCAGGCCGAGTACCACGCTCGTGCTGCTGAGATTATGGAGGATGTTGGAAAGAACTTGGAGGAGATTCAGCAGGAGCAGGAGAGCGAATACAGAAAGGCGAGGGATGCGCAGTAGATGTGTTGACTCTGCTGTGGCTTCACGAGTCTCGCTGATAGGACTGTATTTGCATGCATCGCATTCATGCACTGGGCTGGATACGGAATGAGAACGGAATGGAAAGGATGGCCATTTGCGCGCTCCGCCTGTTTATACCTCAGGTACGTAGCCATTGACTACAAAACTGTATTGCCTTTTCCAAAACCCCCTTCTCTTATGTTCACTTCTTCCCATTCGCGGCCTTCCACTCCTCGACCGCTTTCCACGCAACCCGAAACCCTTCTATACCCGCCGGCATCCCGCAATAACACGCTGCCTGCAAAATCACCTCGCGAATCTCCTCTTCACTCGCTCCGTTGCTCAGCGCTCCCTTGACGTGCGTCGCCAGCTCTGTTCCTCGGTTCTGGCAGCATAGCATCGCAATGTTGAGGAATGAGCGCACTTTGAGATCGAGGCCGGGGCGCGTCCAGATGCTGCCCCAGCAGGATTCGGAGACGTACTGTCCGAGCGTTAGCGAGAGTGTCGAGGTAGAACAGAGAAGGCTGAATGATGGGTGAATGGTGTGGCGTACTTCCTGCATCGCTTTGGCAAACGGATTGTCTGCTGCTGCCAGGGAGCGGTCGACGTATTCTTTGCCAGCGACTTGATAACGCATTTTAATTCCTTCATTGTACAGGATTTTGTGCGCTTTGGCGATTTCTTCGGGGGTGTAGGACTCGGACATTTTGGCTGGTTGGGCCTCGATTGGAGGTGAGTCTGTCTTTGGAGGCTATTGCGTTTTGGAATTGACTTGTGTAGGAAAATGGAGAGCGAGGATCGAGCAGAATGTTTGTCTTCGAACTAGAGCTCTCAAGGCAATTGACGTAGCTATCGGGAGCTGTTCTGATGTTGCTATCACCGACTTCGGACTTGGGATTGAGAGGATCTGGAAGGGCAAGTTTTGGGTGGAGAGCTCTGGAGATGCTGCGGGGGACAGAATGCGGAGATGCAGATCAGGTATGGATACATTGAATATCTCGATGCTCTTCTTATAAGAAAGTGATATATGCTGACCATCAAGATAGGAAGTCAAACGAAAAGAAAATCTCCAAATCTATGCAACAATGTCGACCAGTCCGCTTCCTCCATCCTCGCCAAACCAGTCCTTCGTCACCGTCTCGCCTCTCGCCGCTGGCTTCATCACCCTTCCAGATACCGCATTCGTCGCCCCCGCCGACAAAGATGCGAAACGCATGGTTCCCTCCCTGGCATTCCTCATCACACATCCTGGCAACGACTCATCCAGCAAAAGACCGTTCCGAATGATGTTCGACCTCGGCCTTCGAAAATCCGCTTCTCGTTATCCAGAAGTCCTCCAGAACCACATCTCCTCCCGCGCTCCTTACCACCTCGAACCTGGCGCCGCGGCGCAATTGAAGCTGGGATGTCTGGATCCAAATGATATTGATCTGGTCTTGCTGAGCCACGTGCACTACGATCATCACGGCGACCCGGAAGACTTTCTTAACGCTCAGTTTCGAGTTGGATCTGGAGCTTTGGATGTTTTGAAGAATGGGTTGGGCGGAATGGCGAGTCATCAACATTTCGATCCGGAGACTCTACCGCAAGACGGTAGGACTAAGGAGCTCTCGGATCCAAAGTCGACGGATTGGAAACCTCTAGGTCCGTTTCCTGCGACGCTAGATTTCTTTGGTGATGGCTCGGTTTTTGTCGTCGATTTACCCGGGCATCTACCTGGACATCTTGGCTTGTTGTGTCGAATGAATGCGGGCAAGTGGGTGATGTTGTGCGGAGATGCGTATCATGATCGCAGACTTTTGACGGGGGAGAAGGAAATTGGAGAGTGGGAGGGGAAGGATGGAGGGAGACTGTGTATTCATCTCGATAAGGAGGGGGCGGAAGACAGTATTCGACGACTAAGGGAGTTCGATGCTCTTACGGGAGAAGCGTGTGAGTTGGTTGCGGCGCATGAGGAGGGATGGTGGGAGCGGAATAGGGAGAGGGCGTTTCCTGGGGTGCTGTGATGGATTGGGGATGTGATGGATCTTTTCCTTTTTTTTTGGGTAGGTCGGAAGGGTGCATCCTCGTTTTGGATCGCTATGAGGGCTGATACGAAGTCGAATGTGCCTGGAATAGTTCGCGGATCGGCTTCATCTTCGTGGTCGTTGCACAAACCAGATAAATTCCCGAGTGCAACCACCCTTCCGGACAACAAACGACGAGAACAATACAACACAAACTCCCTTTTAACAAACGAAAAGAGAAAAAAGTAGACCAGCGACCTCATCCAGCCGCATGCATCCATCTACTCTATTCGGAGCTCCAACTGCCGGGATCCTCAAACTCGGGACATCGTGCAAGCGAACCTCCGCATTCGTCGCTACACTTCTCGACTTCCAAGCATTGGCGTCGACAGGCATTCTCCAGGCCGCAACCACCCCGGATGCTCTTGGCGACCGCAGTGCAACCAGTCGGAGCCGCACCGCACAGCACCTCGTGAGCCTCGCGTGTCGACGGGCTCTGCTTGGCGGCGCGGAGGTGAGTGGAAAAGGTACCTTGTCTGTCCTTCTATTCCCCGAACTCTTATAGACTTTGCCTCGTGGTCCCTCGATCTACTTCGATCCTTTGTCGATCGGTTTTGAAAGCAGTTCATCATGGCCGACGAAAAGGCTGCTGTCGTGCACGACGATGTCCTCGAGGCAAAGACAGATTTGACACTCGCGGGTGAAGTGACATGGACAGAAGAAGAGGAGACTCGGGTGAGGAGGAAGCTGGATTGGCAGATTGTTCCCATGGTCACTGGTAAGTTCTGCTGGCTTCGAGCTTGTCTGGACTTCACATGCTGATGATACTACTACACTACAGTGCTTTATCTGATGTGTTTCTTGGATCGAGCGAATATTGGAAATGCTCGAATACAAGGCATGGAGAAGGAGTTGAATCTTTACGGGTACCGGTTCAATTGGGCACTGAGCGTTTTCTACATTATTTACTTGCTGGTCGAGGTTCCGAGTAATATCATCCTGAAGAAAGTTGGGCCAAGGTATGTGCTCCATCTGCTCTTGCGACGATACTTTGACTGATCATTCGTAGATTCTACATCCCACTGCTCGTCGTTGGCTTCGGCTTCGTGAGCATGTGCACAGCCTTTGTCGACACATTCAACCAGCTTTGCGTCGCCAGAGCATTCCTCGGTGTCTTTGAGGGCGGCACTATGCCTGGAATTGCCTTCTTCCTGTCAAGCTTTTACAAGCGAAAAGAGCTCTACTTCCGAGTTGGAATCTACGTCAGTGCGGCCTCGATGGCAGGTGCATTTGGAGGATTGTTGGCAACTGGCTTATCCCGCATCCCGGAATGGGGTGCCTCAAGCACGCCGATTCATACATGGCGGAATATCTTCTGTGAGATCAACAACACCTCGAGATGACAAGAAGACACTGACAATTGGCAGTTTTTGAAGGGCTGCTCACCATGATCCTAGGTGGCTTGGCGCCATTCATCCTCCCTCAGAGCCCGGAGACATCAACACTGCTGACAGATCGCGAGAAGTTCATCGCAGCAGAAAGACTTCGCATCGAACATAAAGCCAATGCAAACGAGAATGTCCAGTCTCACCACATCAAGCGAGCCCTGCTGAACATCAACAACTACATCTGCGCCGCTGGATTCTTCTGCATCAACATCACTGTCCAAGGTCTTAGTGTCTTCATGCCGACCGTACTCCGCGACCTGGGGTGGACCGCCACAAGAGCTCAGCTATACTCTGTCCCCGTCTACGTCTCCGCCTCGGCCGTTGCGATCGCCGTCGCCTTCGTCAGCGATAAGACCCGCCAACGAGGCCTCTACCTCGCCGTCTTCACCCTTCTGGGCATCACAGGATTCGCCCTCCTCCGGTGGCAAACAGACCCCAACGTACGCTATGGGGCCGTTTATCTCTGCGCAATTGGTGCCTTCCCAGGCGGTCCAGGGTTTCTGTCTTGGGGCCTCAACAACGCCGCCGGACCGGCCGTTCGAGCTGTCTCTGGTGGTTGGATCGTGACTCTGGGTACTCTGGGCGGCATTCTGGCGACGTGGACGTACCTTGCGAGCGACGCACCGACGTATCATATCGGTCATACGATTAATCTGTCGGCGCAGATTGTTGCGCTGCTGTTGTCGGTGGGAGGCATTCTGTATTGTCTTTATGAGAATCGAAAGCGGGCGAGTGGCGGGAGAGACTACCGACTCAATGGGTTGAGTGAGGATGAGATTGCGGATTTGGGATATCGACATCCTGAGTTCCGGTACATCGCATGAGAAAGTGTCATGTGTGTAGTGTTACGGAACGAACTGCCATTGCTTTCAATCTAGCCGGCTCAGCCCTGAAAGGTGCAACTTGAATGATTTCACCATTTGATGCTTCGTTTGTACGATATGCCCTCGCGTTGACGACATTGTATAGCAACGACACTCCACACCGGACGCATGGGTTTGCCGTAATGTTTCCGAGCAGGGATCATGGGGAAGCAACATCATCACCGCGTCATGTGCAGCTCCAGAAGCATCGAACATTCATGTCATGATGATCGATATGTTGCCATGAGTGCAACTCCCAAGTTGATATAAGAACGTCGAAGGAACCTCCCACGGGCATCCACCAAGTCCATCGAGCCAACAAGTTTGACGAATCAAACAATTGCCCAATCAAGTCAACCACATAAACACAACATGGCTGACTCCACCACCACCAACGCCAAACAATCCCACGCCATCGACCCGGCAACCACATCCAAAGGTATAACATCACCCGCTTCCTTCCTGAACGACTCATTAATCCATACCTCAGTCCCTCCAAAGATCCAACAGAAAGCTCCCGGCGCCGTCGAAGATGCCCTGCCAAACAAGGTCCACGACACCGGCAACCCAGACAAGTACTCTCACGACAAGGGTCACACCCATGTGCCCCAGAAGGTAGCCGAGGCCCTGCCAAAGAAGGTCGAGGAGAAGGTCCCTGATGCGGTTCACGACACGAGTGGAAAGAAGAGCAATCCGGAGGAGATTCGAGCGCAGGCCAATCGGGCGCCGTAGTTTTTCAACGAGAAGATCCTTAGGAAAGATGAATTGAATGCAGTTATGATGTCTTAACGATTAGAAGCTCAAAGGTTCAAAGCTCGTCATGATTCCATTCGCGATTTTCTTCCGTGCCACAACTTGAAGCTCGTCGGTCTGGAAGGGCCCAGTCTTCAGAATATGGCTCTTGAATCTGACATCGTTCTTCCCCTGAGTAGAACCCTAATCGATCACTGCCACCAAAACACTTCTCTGACCCCGAGCCCTCGTCACGGCAAACCCACCGTCCGACCAAAAGATTCGGTGGAGGCATCATTCCCCAGTCGTCGTTGTCTTTGAGATCGAACCTGCTTACTCGAATCTCCAGCTCCTTCAACGGCGGTAAAGAGGCTTCCCTCCTCCACTTGTTCATGGACTCGACCAACCTCGGCACGGAAGTACGATTGAAGCTTGGATCGTCGAAGAAACTTGGTAGTTCGACTCCCTCGCCCATGAGTTTGTACATGTATGTCGGCTTTCGATTGTTGCGAACCAGAACGTGCTCGGGCGACTCCATACGCAGGCTCAAGTGAGTGAGAGAAGGTTGCAATGATGCAGCTTTCACTGTGGCATAGTCGAGGGTCCAGGTGCTTGTATCAGTTAGGTTTGGGATGATACGTGGAACGTCGATCGTCAAATGAGAGATCTCTTTGTTGTGCTCTGCGAGGGAGAGAAGGCTTTCGTCCAAGTATGGACGAGCAAGACAAAAGATCTCGTCAGCCTCCGGATAGAACTTGTCCGGCGAACGCCTTGAGCAAAACGGTCGGCGGTTGTCTTCGACCTCAGTCAGTCTCAGAGATCGCAGAGTCTGGTGATTAGTTCCAATGGCTGTGATGAGATCCCCATAATCATCGAAGCCAAAGTTTCGCAATTCCAGGTGCTTCAAAGGCTTGTCAAGGTTTTTCAAGAAGGTTGGAATATACAGCGACGTGTCGCTATCTGCATCATGGGCGGTAAAGCTCTCAAGGCCGGTAGCAACTGATCCAAGACGCTCGAGTATCGCCTCATCAACGCTGTCCAGTTCGAGGTACTTTAGCTTCGACCAATCCATATGCTCAATCCAGCCGTCCAGATTCAAAGGTTCAGATGGTCGAGTCCCGACCCAGTATGACCAATCTACCCATGGGTTGAGCGTCTTGACAATTCCGTTCAGCCAAGGAAACGGGGTGAGATCTAGCGAAGATACTTGGTCGCCGTTCTTATAGTGATCCAACCGATACCTAGACAACTTCAAATTCTCCAATGGGGGTAGCTGTGTCGCATCTCTCGTGAAGTCGAAAGCGTGTGGGTAGCTTGCAACGACGCATCCACTGTGCTCGATAGAGAGATCCAGCTCCCGGATGTTAGGACACGACTTGAGAATTCCGTATACGAGAGGTAGATCTTCGTGGTTGTTGCGACCGCCGTAGAGGATGCTGGCTTTGAGAGTGTAGAGATTCTTCGAGCCTATGATTCCGTGGCGCATCTGATGACGATAAGAATGAGAAGGCTCGACTCCCGAGATTTGGATTGATGGAACACTCCGATCGTAGGGATCCCAGTGTGAGAAGGACATGTGATAGTACAATCGAGTATGGGTGTGGTAAATCTCGATGACGCTCAGGGTTGATGTTGGAATCGGAATAGTCATGTCGAAATGGAGTTCTTCGAGTGGAAGTAAAAGGTGTTCGAGTGCTTCGTCTAGCTTTGAGATGTTCAGAAGTGATCCGTACCCCTTCAGCGAGATTGAGGTGGTCGAGAACGGGAGGTTCTGTAAAGCCTCGTGGGCCTGCATTGCCGAGTCTTGTGAAGTGAAGTCTAGATTGACGTGTCGCGCTTCAAAGCTCATTGATGATGTTGCATGGATGCGAGTAGGTGCCATTGTGAGAAACAGAATTACGAGCCCGAGCCAAAGGAGAGAATGATTCTTTGGTCTGTCGAGCATTGTCACGGCGCGAAGGACGTATGCAGGCTTTAATGCCAGCTCTCAGACTCGAGGTAGAAGTGATTTAGAATATTGCGGCCTGCTGGGCAATGCGGCAGCCTGTTTGACTTGAATTTATGTGCCGCACACAAACGGAAGGATTCGCATGCTATTGAACATCTTTCAACTTCTGCCTAACGGGCTTATGACCACATCCCGATGACTCCAAATCACATATGAACACATGTCTAAACACAAGTTCGGAGCTGGTGTTTGACATGGAGAAGCATGATATTTTGGAGATCACATCGATCATCTTTTGAACAAACCCACGAGATATTCCCGTAGCATTAGTCGACATGGTTACAACTGTTGAGCGAGATTGTCGATTTCGTAGGTACGACCACCCACGCATCTGTCCAAGGAGTGATCTCTCTTAGGGGAGCAAATACTTTCACGTGCAACTGGTCTTGCAGCACGTTGCCATGAAGATCAACCAGGGTCTGCCATCATGATGCTTCAACACCGGGTGTCTTTGTGCTTCTCTTCAAAAGCCCATAATTTTTTTAAATTAGCACAGGATTTCTAAAAGTCACACCAATGAACAAAGAATAGCGTTTATCCAGATCTGGTTTCAACAGCAGTGGGAGATGTTCCTTAGTCCAGAATGCAAAAGGAATACGAACTCCAGGCACTTCACAATGCTGAAAATGAATTGCAAACATGGCGAAAATCACTAAGTATCCAAGGACGACGAGTCCAACAAGCCCAACGTCTGAAATGAAGTTCCAAAAGAGCAAACAAACCTCATACGGTCCGATAAGACCTGGAGTCCGTCGAGTTGCAAAGGCAAGAAAATGCACAAGACGTAGTCGGTCTGGACACAATCGAGCGAACAAGTAAGGCAGCGAGATCTTTGATGAATGTTTGAACTTATCACTTTTGCAGGAATTGTTCTGCCCTGACTACCAAGTTCAAGCACCCTGTTGCAGACACAGGAGAAGAAAGTATTAAATTTGCAAAAGACGCTTGGGACTCGGAAGACAGCGAAGAGGTTGCAGACGACCAAGACGTTGACGTAATCGGAGACGTTAAAGGGATCAAAGGTGTGAGAGATAACGGCGATAATGAGGATGGCGACGGTGACAACGGCATACAAGACGACGACGGTATCGAGGACGGTAACGATGCTGAAGACGATCAAGAGATGGGAGGACAACAAGACACTAAAGATCAAGAACAAGCTTGTTTAGAGAAGCCTAGATCGTGAGTTTTCGGGAAACAGCCTCTCGACTTCCTAAACGAATGTCCTTGAGAATTCCAACTTCTGAGAACCGGATCTCGAAGTTTGATCCCATCCAAATCGCCCGGGACGCCCTTGAAACAACGGTAATCCTACAACCGCGCTTCCCAAAGCTCGTCTCCAAATTTCTCGACTTCAAAAGAGACCTCGCCAGCGACGTAGAAAGGACGCTGTACACTTCAATGAGCCAGGACGATCTCATCGCACGACTGATCAAAAAGCGACCGCTGATATTTGTAACAAGTACGATTGGACCGTACTTAGGGACGGTAAAGAACTCAAGAGTGGCCATTGACATTGGCTTCGAGTTGGAACTCCGTTTGAAGCCCCGTGCATTCACCTGAAGCACTATCTCTCGTACGATAAGATGATGTTGTCCTCTATGATTGGGACCAGCGGTCCCTCATATTTGATCAACGACGGTCATCGGAAGAACAAAGGCGAGAAGTATACTGATCGAGTACATCAAGAGCGAGGCATCATGATCGGACTGGTCCATGCTCGCTTCGCTTTTCCCGGACGGATGGACTACGTATTTTGCGGAATACCCACTCACAGACTGCATTTCAGCCGAACCGTCGACTGACAAAGATCTTCCGAGACTGGCTACTACCAAACACACCACCCCCTTGGACGTTCGACCGACTACTCTATCGAGCACGGGTGCGTATCTCTATCGAGATGGCGCTGCTTGAAGCCGATGATCGTGCTGCTGCAGCTGGGACAACGGCTCACGTCTTTCTAGATGGACTTGGGCTAGGGGTCTGGCGATACGACGATTTGCAAGTTGGCCTGTGGTACAGCGAGATTGCCGACTGTCTTAAAACGATAGATCTGGCGCATGTGGCGACGGTTGAGACCGGGTGCAATGCGTGACCGCAAGCAGCGAAGGACATTCTTCTCAAACCGAGAGGAATACGGAGATCAGAAATCGTCGGAAGTAAAGAGCCTCCTTACAGAAGGCTCGACACCGATGAGATTTTGGTTCGAGTATGGGCTTGTGACTCGAATTCGTTTTCAGGTGAGTGATTTCAAGGATTTGAACCTTGCCATTTCCGTAGGCTAACTCTCGACGCAGGAAACGAGTACTGGATGCAGTCGCTCTCCACCAGCGACGACCCAGGCGCGGCGTGCTGTTCCACCATCGCGGAGCTGCACAACCCGTACGTCAACCCCTTCGAGCATCGAATCAAAGTCGTGCAAGAACGAGACTTTGATAAGGGACAGAAACAGGTCTGATGACAGTAGATGATGGGTTCGACTACACGAGGAGACTGTTACAACGAGCAGAGCATCGTCATTCCTACACCAACAGTGGGTCCTCGATTCGACATTAGAGAGTAGGCATGTTTGATCAATAGCTCCTTGCAAATAATCACTCTTGATCGAGGTTGCTAACGACTATCCACATGCACTTCCCACTCTTCTTTCCGGCCTTGTCCTCCTTCTCCACGTCGCTGTCAATCTTCTTCAACTCATCGTCGAATTCCTCTTCAACCTTTCTGATATCCTTATCGATCTTCTTGATCTCCCTTTGATACTCTCTCTCGACCTTGGCGAGCTCCTTTTCCACCTTTTCCGGCTTCTCTTTGCCGCCCTTCTCGCGTACGACTTTCGCCCGCTCTTTATCGCGCTTTCTGATTTCCTTCAATTTCTCCTGCTCTAGCTTCTCCAGCTCCTTGATCCGTTTGCGTTCCCGCTTCTGTGTCTTCTGCGGCCGTTTCACATCCTTTTTCGCATACTTCTGACCATCTTTCTTCGCTTTCCTGTCTTGCTTTGCTAGCTGTCGCTTTTGCGCGCTCGCATTCATCTTGTCAAGAATATTGCTCGTCTCACTCGGCTCCAGAACATCCCATCTCATTGGCGCTGTATATGCTGCCACGCTTGCTACTCGGCGCTCGTGAATCGACATATCCGCAGACTCGCCTGAGTAAGGTACAGCGAGTCTGAAATCTTCGGATAGCCCCAGGCGTTGCTTGAAGTGCTTTCCCTTCATGACCTCGACCTTGAGTTTCCTTGGAGCGAAGAACTTCTCGTTGGACTTTTTGATGTAAAGCTTCTGACGCGTGACTGACAGCGCCGAAGTGGTGACTTTAGCGCCAGCTTGAATGCCAGCTCCGATCCATTGGCAGTGGTGGTACGGGACCATACCTATTATTCCACCAGCTGCGTCGATGAGCTTGAGAGGAGGGCTTCCGATGGAGATGGTCTAGAGTGGGAGTCAGCCATGATGTGTCGAGGACGACGAAGGCGATTGGTATCATACGTTGAGATGGTCGATGAAGTCGACAGACTCCTGCTCAGTTATGCCGTGTGATCTCAGAACATCTGAGTAGCCTCGAGCGAAAGGCATGCCTAGCGTCGGAGAGACTTGCGGGACAGCGACGGGTTTCTCTAATTGCTGTGAGCCCACAACCTGACCTGGCACAGGATGACTGGCGAAGTCAAGAGCTTGGTTGAGAATCTCATCGTCGTCATTGCCAGAAGTAGAAGAAGGTGCATGGTAGAGATTAGGTTCGCCATCGCTGGAAGTACTTGATAAGGACCTGGATTCCTTTATTGAAAATCGCGAGCTCTCCGACGCTTTTAGCGAGGCATCGTTGGGCGAAAGACGGGGAATCGATCCTGAGCTCGAAGGATATATCTCATTGTAGGGAGGCGGAGGAGGAACGTTGCTGGGCACTTGATGTTGATCTTCCCGTGGTAGGAAGTTGGCGTCTTGCGACTGCATACTGAGTACTTTTGCCATGTCTTGCAAAGAGAAAGACCTGGAGGGTGATGAAGAAGGAGTGAAAACGACGGGGAGCGAGGAGAGGTGCGCGCTACTTATCCATTTGGCGGACACGATACCCAATCAACACGGTGACCGTGAAGATGGTCTTATCAAATTACTGCATCCAAGCAGTGACATCCGAACATTCAAGATAGGACGGGGATGATCCAGCGATTTTGCCTGAGATAGACAAGTGCGATGGGACTCGACGTTCAGCCGCAGAGCGCGCTCGCTGCCCATTCTGGCAGTACGGCGTGCAGATATCGGGGTTTGACGGTGCATGTCACGTGAAAGTGCCTTCCGAGCGCAATGGCTTCCGAAGAAGGCAAGATGGCGTCCGATCTTTCAGCCGCTCCTGTTTTGGCGTTGAAAGCTGATCAAAGGTGTCATGGCTGTGCGAACTGAGAGGGGGGAAACCCGCGAGAACGGAAGCGAGGGAATTCAGCAGCTTGATTACAGGGAATGGCGGACAGGAGAAGGAGCATGTAAGCAGAAGGAAGGAAGAAGTGGATGGAGCGAGTGAGATGTAAGGTAGTCGATGCATGCCAGGCTGATGACTAAGCAGTCACGTGCCATCTCGACAAGGTTCATTTGACAGCACCTTATTATTATCCTTTCCTCGTGCAAACATACATCAACAATTCATTTTCACCACACTGAGCGCCATCTGCAGGCCTCAACGACTTTTCCGCGCAGGATTGTAGAGAATGAAACGGAACACTGGCCGGTCTCGGGCTCGCGGAAAGCTCCCAGCGGATAGGATTCCGCCTTTTGGCCAGGGGTGATCACGGTAGTTCTACTTCACATCTGCGGGGCATCACAGAGACCGAGTGAGTTGCCGTTCGCTGACGACTCACACTACCATCCAGACTTGTATAAGCTGGAGGTCGGATGCCACGATTGCGGTAGGATAACTGGAATCTCTCCCACTTCATCTCTCTCTCCTTGTTTAAAATCCCAGGAACAGCTCACCAGACAGCAAACAAGACAGGATGTACACGGCTTCATTCGCCTTCTTCGAGGCATTGTGGGAGGTACTATCACTACCATGACCTGCTACTGCCTCTCGAGTATTGATGTATCTCCCAGGCCGGCGTTACCCACTGCTTCGTCAATCTCGGCTCCGACCACCCCTCGATAATCGAAGCCATTATCAAAGGCCAGAACGAGAAAGATGGCGCTTTCCCACGAATCATTACCTGTCCGAACGAAATGGTAGCCCTCTCCATGGCAGATGGATATGCCCGCCTTACAAATAAACCACAAGCTGTGATCATCCACGTGGATGTCGGGACTCAAGGTCTCGGAGCAGCGGTGCACAATGCAAGCTGTGGACGAGCACCTGTCCTGATCTTTGCCGGCTTGTCACCGTATACGATCGAGGGTGAGTACAGAGGTAGCAGGACAGAGTACATTCATTGGATACAAGATGTGCCCGATCAGAAGGCGATCGTGAGCCAGTATTGCAGATACACAGGCGAGATCAAGAGGGGCAAGAATGTGAAGCAGCTGGTCAACAGAGCCTTAAGCTTCGCGACAAGTGAGCCCAGAGGGCCAGTATACCTTTGCGGGGCACGAGAAGCGATGGAAGAAGAGATCGAACCATACAAGATCAATCAGGATCACTGGACTGCAGTGGAGTTGGGCGGCTTGAAGAAAAGCCAGGTGCAAACCATTTCAGAAGCATTGGTGAATGCAAAGGAGCCGTTGATAATCACGGGATACAGTGGCCGGAATCACGCATGCCCTGATGCGCTGGTGGAGCTTGCATCGACAGTTCAAGGCTTACGGGTTCTGGATACAGGAGGAAGTGACTTTTGTTTTCCCGCAGATCATCCTGCCTGGCTCGGATTGAGGTACGGAGTCGAAGATAGTATCAAGACAGCAGATGTCATTCTGGTACTGGAATGCGACGTTCCTTGGATACCGACGCAGTGCTCGCCGAAAAAAGGCGCGAAAATCTTTCACATTGACTGTGATCCACTCAAACAGCAAATGCCCGTCTTCTACATCAACGCAGTCGCACGATACCGTGCAGACGCAGAAACATCGATATCTCAAATCACGGGACACATCAAAACCGCCCATCAAGCCCAAGTCACTTCCCAGGCTTCGATCGAGCGAGGCCTTGCTTTGGGGAAAAGCTGGAAAGAGCGTCTCGACCTCATCGCCTCGCAAGCCACAACGTCTCCGGAAGGCTATTTTGGAACGCCCTATCTTATGTCCAAAGTGCGCGCTGCCTGCCCGCGGGATACCATCTGGGCTGTGGAGGCCGTGACGAACGCGGCCAAAGTGAACGACGCAGTTCAGCCAACTCTTCCTGGTAGCTGGATCAATTGCGGCGGCGGCGGTCTTGGATGGAGCGGAGGCGGTGCCTTGGGAATCAAACTCGCCACTGACCATGAAGCAGGAGGGCTGAACAAAGGCAGGTTCGTTTGTCAGGTCGTAGGAGATGGAACTTATCTTTTCAGTGTACCAGGCTCGGTATACTGGATCGCCGAGAGGTACAAAATCCCAGTTCTGACAATCGTTCTGAACAACCGCGGCTGGAATGCGCCGCGACACAGCTTGCTGCTGGTCCATCCTGATGGGCAAGGAAGCAAGGCCAGCAACGAAGAGCTGAACATCTCCTTTGCCCCGACGCCGGACTACGCAGGAATTGCGAAGGCTGCAAGCGGTGGTAAAGCGTGGGCTGGGCAAGCTGGCACTGCAATCGAATTGAAGGTGAAGCTGAAGGAGGCTGTTGAAGCTGTGAAGGCAGGCAGATGTGCAGTTCTCGATGCGCATTTGGATGGTCCGGAGGGAAAGTATCCGGGGGAGAAGGCCAACTTGGTTGGCTGATCTGATCGTGAGTGGAGAGACATGGATAGATCTGCTTACGACGGCATTGTCGTCGGGTCGTGGATACCTGCTAAGACACTAGTTTACGATTCATGACACCGGAAGCGTGGGTAGAGCCCCTGTCAGCATTCATCAACTTCACATGCAACCATGAAGATGGACGTCAATTCAGAAAAACAATGGCTGTGCGTAAGGCAGCAAGATCGCAATCTGGCTTGACGTTACACACTTGTTTCAGGTGTTGCAAAAATTCGGCCTGTAACGCTCCACTCCTCGTGGATGCAAGGGACTGCCGGGTAATAGTCTGCACAAGAAACTTGCATTTCCAGCTGTCACCATCCTACTGACGTATGCACAGCAGCAACTTGTTTCTTCTGATTTGTTAGAGAAGGCATTGAAAAGGCCGTCGCGATGCCGCCACGTAAGAGGTATTACAGTGGCGATTGGACGAACGTGATGGCCAACGGTGCTGTCGAGACTTTTCCCGTTATGGGCCCTGAGCTCCCACCGAGACAGAATTCTGAGTCGGATGCGAAGTTGAATAAGGAAACTCAAGTTCCCAATCATAAGGATTTGGATTCTACGCTTGATGTTCAGACGCCGGATACTGCACCCAAACCTAATGGGCATTTGAAGACACCGTCCGAGCATGCAAATGGGACTGGAGAGGAGCAAGTTGTCGCTGGAGCTCAACCGAATGATACAACGGAGCAACCAGACACTGGCTATTTTCAGGCATCGCATGCCCCGAATCAAGATCACTCTCGAGGCTTCCAAGGTCAAACCATTAACACCTCTCAGTTCGCACCTCCACCGATCCGAGTGGAAAACGCAGAGCCTCTGGAGACCGTCCAAGAAGATGTAATCTCCCCAATTCCGTACGAAAGGGATCCCAAGAAGCTCATCGGATACTTGATCCCATGCCCGAAGCCGTCTCTGCCAGACGGGGTACCGGAACCACCCCAACGTTTCATCATCTATACGCCTCCGCATCCACCATTTCTGAACAAACCGCACGCCGAGTCGAAGACTGAAAGCTGGCGAAAGGAAGGCATTCCTCACTTCTGCCGTCGAAAATGGACCGAGGAGCTTCGCGAAGCCAAGATGCGGACGCCCAAGAACGGCAAGACGACGAAGTGGAAGCGTCTGAAGTGGCGAGCGACCAAGGCCACCGATTGGGGAATCGACAAAACGAAGAGCTCCAATCTTGAATTCCTCAACCGAGTGGCGAGGATGCAAGACCTCTCCAACGAAAAAGCAGACAACGTCTACCACAAGAGCGTCAGTCCGGAAGAGATGCTCCTCTTGTACCCGCCCAACCTCCTACCGAACGGTGACCAAGGCGGCAGCGGCGGCGAAGCTCTCAAAGAGGAATTCGTTGGAAGTCTCAATCGTACTAAGAAGACCGCCACCCGCAACTCGATCATCGCCGCCTTCCTCTTCCCTCCAGCGATCGTAGTAGATACCTTCGCCGTGCCAGTCTGGCCGTTTGGGGTAAGCTGAGGAGCCGCCCTTTACCACTCAGGATAATCTGCTGACATTACTCGTCCTCAACTAGGGATTAGCCGAAATCGACGCCGTCTGGCTCTACGCCTCCTTCCGCGGCGCAACAACCTCCCACAAAATAACAAACCGCCTCTCAATCCCCCAAACAACAATCGACTACGCCTCGGCCTCCCCAAAACAAGAAAAGAAACGCGCCCTCGAGCTCCGCCTCTCCTTCCTCCCATCCCAGCAAACCCACACAATGGAAAAATACCTCGCAGCGCGATGCCACGAGAAAGACGGCGTGATGTTCCCGGAGTACGTGCCGCCGCCGAGTGAGAGCCAGGTTTTGGAGGCGATTGCGTGGTCGCATACGGATCCTGTGGAGAGGGGAAAGCCGTTGGATTGGGAGGATCGGCAGTGGGAGTTGAGGCAGGTGAGGGATGATATTGAGAGGACTTTTACCAAGGGGGCGAGGGAGTGGGTTGGTGAGGTGAAGGGGTGGGTGAAGAAGGATCGGAAAGCGGTGAGGAAGGCGGAGAAGAAGGCCCGGAAGGAGGGTGGGAAGGAGAATGAGAAGGAGAAGGGAGAGTGATGAGGTGTGAAAAGCTTTGTTCGAGGGCTGGCTTGGTGGTGTAGGTTTTTGTCCTGCGAGTATGTGTTCAATGGACAGTTTAGTGGATATGCAGTTACGATTGAGATAACAACTTACTCTGAAAGTGTGGTTTCGCGAAATCCGGCATGCGGCATCTTGGCACGGCTGAAGGTGTTTTATATTCTCCAAATGTTCTCGCCCAAACAAGGGCCACAGCTAGTCGCACATCACAACGAGAGCGACCTGGACCGTCGAGATGCTTAGCGCTCCAAACCTTCTCCAAGCCACGGCGTGGCACGATGCTCGCATCTTGTCAGTAGTCGTTTTAGTAAACAATTCTGATCTCAACATTCTCATTACCTCCTCCGAGCCATCGGCTGCCGCGATGCTTGCTTTTGGCGGGGCCTTCTCTTGGGGATCCGTGATTTTGAGGGAAATCTGGTCTTTTGTACAGCGTCTCGCTAAAGTACATACTACCTCCTTCTGAGGTACCAATTGAATCCGAGACCCATCGTCTCGGCGGCGAAGGGTGTAGGCGCTTCGGCCAGTCCTGGTCGAGCGACGGGATGTCGCAGATACACTGCTGAGCAGATATTTTGGTTGACCTCGAGATACCTGGGAATAAATGCGAAGGCGCTCATCCACTCTCGGGGATGCCAAGGGGTAGCGTAGGGCTTGTTCGGGTCGATCGGGTTGGCACGAGCTCTCTCCAATGCTGCCGCCAGGAGCTCAGCTTGTCTTCGTGCCTGGTAGCTCTTCGGATCGGCGTCCTGTGCCTGTGAGGTCGAGGACAGCTGTGCGTCTTCGTTTTGCTGATTCTTCTCTGCGGCTGCTTGAGCGGCTTCTGCTGCCTCTTTGCTGCCCAAAGCTGGAGCGTCTTCTTTGGGTACTGCGTCCGCAGGAACCTTGGTGAGGATGTCTGCGAGCATAGTCTCAAGGCTCTCCACGCTTTCTTCGACCTGGGACTCATCCATTCCTCGCAGCTTGGAAAAAGTCTGCTTGACCTGCTTCCTGAAACCTCTTAGGTCTTGTTGACGCTTGCCAGAGAGCGAGCCCTTCGAGTCTTGCAAGATTCTCTGGGCCTTTCGCATGAGTCGCTTCAGCTCCTTCGACTGCTGAGCAGCCTTGTCTGCGCTCTCTTCAGAGCCCTCAATTGTTGCAGCGCCTGCTTCGCTCTCGATCTCTTCATCATCAAACTCGTCCTCGAATTCCTCGACTTCGTTCTCTCCCGCCTTCTTTGCTTCAGCTGCCTTCCTGATATCCTGCGCCGATCTCGTACTTCCAGACTTCAGCTTCTTCGCACCTGTAGCAAACATCACCCGGTCTGGATCCACCTGAAACATGTCGCCGGGGTTCATTTGGTAGCCAGGATAGATCATCTTCTGACCGTTGACCTTGACCCATCCGTGCACAACGAATTGCCGCGCTTCTCTGACAGAGCTTGCGAACATGGCGCGATGGATTACAGTATCCAGTCTCCGTTCTAGCGGATGAAACATCATGTGCATGTACGGTGTCTTCTCGATCCTCCTCTCCGTCATGTTCCTATCCCGACCTCGCTCGTTTCGTCCTTGAGGGCTCCTTTCCACACCCAGTCCACGCCCACTTGCCATCTCGCTCCCGTCGTTCGCCGCCAGGTATCGGTGGTCCATTGGCACGACTGCTGGTAATCTTCTGTCGAACATGCGCGTCCATTGGCCTTCCCGGACGTCAGGATTGTGATAGCTCCTCAACATGGCGCGCGCGGCCCATTTTTGCGCAAAGAACGTCTTGTTCGCAGCGGGAGGTGTCGTGACTCGTGAAAGATTGTAGAGGTTGAATTTGTTCCATGATTGGCGCAGTTTCTGGACATGCAGTCAGTTCTGTTGCGAGATGGCGCAAAAGGCGAATGCGGGAACCACGAACCGGCCTTTTCAGCGCATGGAGGCGCTTTGTGCGAGGCATTGCGCTCAGTCCAGAGCTCGAGGTGATAAGACGCGCATACGATTGGAAGTCGAGCAGAAGCGAAAGGCGGTATTATTTGAAAGGGTTGATGGATCTGGCGAAGACAATCGTGAAATCGTGAACTGTCGAGGAGACGCTGTCGCATTCCCGTCCGAGATCTTGACGCTCGGGCCACGTCTTGTCCGCGGGAGTGCGCATCACGTGAGCTCTGTGTATCCTGAACAGGAGCACTTTCGGCAGAGATGAAAAGACTTTGACTCTCATTTCTTCGCGAACGGATAGGCTGAGGGTTGTCTGCCTACCAAATAATGCGTTGACGACAGTGAACTGGAGTTGAGCGGCGCTAGTCGCAAGAAAATGGTTGCAGCAACCACTTTACAACGCAAAGACGCGTCTCGGGCTGAGATCACGTTCAGATGACATCGGAATATCTGCTACAACGCAGCATCTGAATGCAAATGTCCATGTCACTGTATCAACGGCGGTGTCCATGAAAGTCGAGTGTCGTGACCAAGGCTGTCTCGAGCCGGAGCCAAAGCCTGCAAGCCACCAGTCTTTCAAGAGCACCCTACGCCCAGGAACCGTACAAGTACGCTCGACGTAATAGACCAGAAACACACAGAGCCTCATATAGCGCAATATATGAGCGAGTTGGTATGCTCCAGGGTAGCATCTAAGCGTCGACTTAGGCTGTGGTGTCTCGAAGGCCCAATGCATCCTTCGTATGACTCCTTGAAGATACTCGAACGAATTTCACTTGGTTTTAGTCTGCAGTGAGTGTGAGCAATTGACCTGATTTGGCGAAGGACGACGGGGAGTCAAAGGTAGACGGCCTGAGCAGAGTGATGATTCATTGAGGCGAGAGGCACAGAGGCATCTCAGACAGGGACGCGATATATCCACTGAGAAGGAATCAGGATCGCATGTCCGCTCCCAAAGCAATTACATCCAGCGTAGGTAATGATGGTGAAATAGAAGACTGGTGGGGATTGGCATGTGAAGGTGATGTTGATGGTACCCGGAACCCGCGAAGTGAGGTGGATCCCTGCTCGAGGTGCCCGCCGGAGCTCGGTCCGCTCCCGCAAAGCTTACCGGCGGAACTTTTTCAGCAACTCGAGTGAGCTCTCTCTCTCGTGCTCTGCTTCACTCACGCACAATCCTATTGTCCCTCGACAATCGCACATGCAATAGGCACTTCGCATGAGTCACCGTCAGCTTCTTTAGCGGCGACCTCATCTCTTCAACAACTCATTTCTTCAACCAACATCAACCTCTCAAACACACACACCCCGCACCGAAAAGTTCGAAACCGAATTCACCACACACCATGGCTGAAGCTGTCACCGAGAAGCCCGCCAATGGCACCGCCGAGAAGGCCACTGAGGCCGGCAACGACAACACGAACACCAAGGTAAGCGCGTCCAAGGACGAGCAGCAGGCAGACGCGGAGGACGAGCATGAGCAGTACGGCAGCAGCAAGCGTGAGAACCGTGACAAGGATCGTGGTGATTACAAGAAGAACGATCGCAACGAGGAGAACAACCGTGGCCGCCGCAATGACGGAGGTCGCGGTGGTCGCGGCCGTGGAGGTCGTGGTGGATTCTCTGACCGCGGAGGACGTGGCCGTGGCCGTGGTGGTGGCCGTGGAGGATACCAAAAGAACTACAACCGCTCCGATAACGTTCGCACCGAGTTCAGCCGTAAGGAGGAGAGCAGCGACGCGACCGAGATCCGACGTCAGGTGGAGTTCTACTTCTCCGACAGCAACTTGCCCATTGACAAGTTCTTGCTCGAGGCGACCGAGGGACCCAAGAACGTCCCATTCCCCCTCCGCACCATTCACAACTTCAAGCGCATGCGCCACTTCCAGCCCTTCAGCCTCATCGTCGATGCGGTCAAGAACAGCAAGTTCCTGGAGGTCAATGACCGGAACGAGGTATGCGCATTCACTGACAACAGATGCCCCATGTGCGCTGCCAGCGATTGACACGAAATAGGTCTACCGCAAGTACCCTCTCGACAGCAAGTTCGGTCTCGATCCGTACGAGAACGAGAAGCTTCTCACTTCTGATACCATGCTCCGCAGCATCTACGCCAAGGGCTTCGGCCATGAGGGCACGAACACCGCATTCGAGATCGAGAGGTAATCACTCATCCTCCGTTGTATTTACTTCTAGCTGCTGACTCAGGTTCAAGTTACTTCGAGCCTTATGGCGCCACCAGCGTTCGTATGCGCCGCGAGAAGGATGGTTACTTCAAGGGCTCTGTCTTCGTTGAGTTCGAGTCGCAGGAGCTTGCTGAGCAATTCTTGAACCTTGAGGAGCGCCCAGGCTTCGGCGAATACGGAATCAAACTCACGGTCAAGTCAAAGAAAGACTATGTCGACCAAAAGAGCATGGATATCCTCGACGGCAAGGTCAAGCCAAAGTCACCAACTCGCTACGGCGGCCGCAACCACCGCGGCGGTTTCGACGGCGGCCGTGGTGGCAAGCGCAAGCGATCCTACGACGACTCCGGCTTCGACAGCAACGACTGGCGCGCGCGCCGCGATCACTTCCAGGCGTGGGACTCTTCCGAGCGCAAGCCGATGTCGACCAACCCAGCCGACTACGACACGGACATCGCGAAGGCTGAGGAGGAGAAGGCCAAAGCGGCAGAGGCGGCCGAGGCGGCCCAGGAGACGAACGGCGCAGCTGAGTATAAGGACGAGGGTGCCAAGGCTGAGGAGGTCAACGCCAACGACAACACCGACGCCAAAGCTGACGATGGCAAGGAGACTACGACC
Organism: Phaeophleospora eucalypticola; assembly: GCA_022814565.1. NCBI lineage: Eukaryota > Fungi > Ascomycota > Dothideomycetes > Mycosphaerellales > Mycosphaerellaceae > Phaeophleospora > Phaeophleospora eucalypticola. Next base: position 1,876,307 of record JAKLNG010000006.1, on the reverse strand, counting down.
GAGGAGGCCAAGGCAGCTGATGCCGACGCCGCCAAGGCCGAAGCCACTGCTTGAAATGTCTTCCTTTGATGCTCCTCAGTACGTTTGCGGGCGTTGATACGAGATGAACATCGGCGGCGTCTTCAGGAGCGTGGCGTTCAAGGCGAAGCATGGAATTGGGTCTCACGATTGCAATGACTCGAATAGCCGGTCGATGACAGACCGCAGGGGCTTTTTTTACTACTATGGATCAAAAGTCAAGGTCGAGTTGTAGCAAGTAGCCTCTCACATGAATGCAAAGAGCTGATCGAAGCAAATGATGTTCCGAGTCTCAAAGAGCTGGGCTCGTTCGCTTGCGCTTCCCGATTTGACCATTTCTGTCGTTCGCGGACGGCCGCAACAATTGCCGCGCCACCGGACAGTCAAACAACATGACGAAAACACATGGCTCCATCGAGACTCGTCTGAAAAGTGGTTCCGTACGCTGTACCATTCACTTTACGACTGTTGCTTGTGGGAGTACATGCAAGGGGAATCAAGGAGCTTCACACTTGTCACGCCATGGCTTTGAAGGGCATACACCGGCGTCCAGCAGCTGTGGATACTGTCAGTTGTGATAAATTTGGAGGGTCAGAATGCGAGGGCCGAGTGGGTGAGAGACTGGGCCCATTCAAATTGAGTTGGGAGATGGGTCTTGAGACTTGATACTCTGTCTCGAAGAACAGCCTGGAACTAATGACATTGTCAAACTATCTGAGCGTCCGACCGGTGTTGAAACCACTCGAGAACACAAGATGTTCCCCTTGTAGCGCTGCCAGGTCTAGTCCAATCTGAACGCAAACTTGCTCCACCCTCTTATCCTAGCCCCATACACATAGAACACCACAGGTGCCGGCACCAAGGCCAAGCACAGAAACGCAAGCAAGCTCGTTGCCCACTGCACGCCCAGCTCCTCGTACATTTGTGTTGAAAAGAGCGGAAAAGCGGCGCCTATAAGACTTCTCACGAAAGCGTTGGCCGCTAGGGCGCTATTTGCGTCGAAAAGGTAGACGTCCAGGAGGTAGACGACCGCCGGCATGAAGATCATGATGATACCGGCACCGACGAAAGCTCCAGAGATGACTTGTGGCCAGTAGTTGATATGGGGGAAGGAAGTTCAGGCAAACATGAACATCCCGATCACCAATAAGATAGACCCGATGATCATAGGTGGTAGGCGCTCTTCCGGTATCAACTTCCCGTTCGCACGGTCCAATTTTGGTTGAAAGATTGAGGTTGTTTCCCAGGCCATGTAGACGCAAGCGATGATGACGCCAACGAAGATAGCGATGAACGGGAGGGATCGGATGCCGAACCCCCAGCCTCGGTCGGATTCGAAGCTGTAAGGCAAAGCAAAGAAGACGAGATATAGAATGCCGTAGACCAAGGAGATGTAGATCGTCAAGACGATGAGAATGGGCTCGCGGTAGATCATCTGAATGGGCTTCAGGCCATATTTTCTTATCAAGGCTTTCAAATGGACGGGCTGCTCGTCTAGCCTTGAGTGCAGCGCCCAGTGGCCATTTTGGACTCGAAGCCGAGCAGCCTTACGTTGAAGGATCACAGGAGCCAGTGTTTCCGGGACAGTGGGTAGGGCCAGCACAAAGAAGAAGGCACTCATAATCATCGTAAACCAAATGGTCCATCTGCAGCCAAGAAAAGCGTTCTTGACCGTAAACTCTCCCACAATCGGTCCCATGGTAGGCCCTGCGAAAACTGAGCCAGCGTAACCAATCGTGGGTATACCTCTGTCTTTGGCACTCCAGAAGTCGACGTACATGCCAGCGCAGATGGCGAGAGGAGCAGAGCCAAAAGCACCACAGAGGAAGCGACATATCATGATTGTTTCGACATTCTGTGCGACACCGACGGGGATCTGGAAGAGGATGTAGCAGAAGTAGCCGACCATGAGAGGGTTACGGCGGCCGTATATCTCGCTCAGAGGGCCCCATACCAGGGGGCTGTTCAGAATGTAAGTGCTTGATGCAGGACAACGTTAATGGGGATGATACTTACCCGCAAGCAAAGCCAACGACGTACAGTGACACTCCAAGAATCATGACTTCGTTGCTCACACCGAATTGCTCGGCAGTGACTTCCGTTCCAGCTGAGAAGACAGAGCTGCCAAAGCTGACAGCGAAGGTCAAAAAGGCCGTGATCATAGTCATCAACCACTTTCGTCCTCGGCTCCAATTCATCGGATTGGCAGGATCATGGGGACCATCCCAATCCACGAGGTCTGGATCCGAGCCTTCGATGTCTGTCTCGTGGTATTCATCTCGTTGCTGCTCTCGAGAGCTCTCATCCTCTTGCGTTGGGTCGGACGGCTTTTCGAGATCCTCGTCAATCGATTGCTTGCTCTCCAAAGATTGGGCAGCCTCTGAGATGAGTCTCCATGGTGTAGCAGTGTGTGGACGGGTATAGGGGGCGGCCTTCTCTTCGTCCATGGTCACACGAGAAAAGCTGATAGAACGTGGAGAAAGGAACACTCACTGAAGATCACGTCGAGCTGCACTTGGCTCGATAGTACCACATGGGAGTTTGCGGAATCACTTCTTCGGAATGCTGAACACAGTCTCCTACCGGAACGGGCAATTCCAGCTATACCTCGCCGCTCGCGAGCCGAGAAGTGCATAAGGTATCCTACAGTCGTACTAAGTCTGCATCAATCCTTTAGCTGGCTTTAAGATTCGATGGAAATTCTGTTGTAAAATCCTCTCAGCCGGCCTGTGTGCCTCGAAAGTCTTCCGGGACTATGGTGCAACGCCCTCTTTGTCCTAAGAGAGGGATTTGAAGCAACCGACCGTCTTTCGGGAATGTTCGAGTATGACAAGGAATGCAGTCTTGCTGCATCGCCTCATATGCTTCACCAAAAAGTTCTCAATCATGGCCCCGCCGACGACTATGCTGTCCTAACATTGTTCGTGCATAAAACCGTGCGCGGACGAATTCCTCGTCCGCTTTGGCCAGGAACAGCATGAAGATGTTCATATCTAGCTTGGCTCTGGAAGCATCTCTCAGTTCTGTCGGAGTAGTTTGCTCAATTCAACCTGAGACGTACATACCGCTCACATCCTTCCACAAGCCTGCTACGGCTCCCGAGTTCCCACTGAGATGTGGTGAGCGTTCCGGCCGTAACATGGCGTCACGATGGGCTCTGAAAGACAGAGACACAACAAGTGTCTTGCAATGAGCTCGCACGGCCTCGTGAGGTCGGTGAGAAGGCAAGAGTAGTCTCCGAATGTGCTCCTCGGGATGACCGGGAGGGATTCTTCAGCCGCCAAGAAGAGATATGTTTCAGAATCGCCATGACAGCACAGATATCGACAATGTAGAGTCTCTGCACAGATGGTGCTGATGAGGCCAGAGATATGGCGGAGGATGTTGACATTGATAAAGGACAAATGCGACAGTGAAGAAAGATGAAGTGGAAGGAGATCAAAAGGCAGTCGGAGCCCAGTCCGGACTAATCAAAGACGTTGTTTTGCCAAGGAGGAGCGACCTCCTCTTCTCTTTCAATTCCTCCACTCTTTCCACCTCGACATGCATTTCCCGATTCTTCAGCTGGTGGCAGCTACAAGCCACGAGTGAGGAAAAGCGGAAAGCGAGACTGCTGATATGCCCTGCATTCGCAATGGCGAGCTCAGAACGCTGCCATCTTCCTCTCACAGAGCCGGATAGAAATTACAGGCTCAAGTATCGATATACCAACTTCACCATCGCTATTGGATTGGCTTCTGGACATTCTTAAGCTGATACAATTGTCAATATCACCCATCCAATCGCAATGGGCCTCTGCATCTACTGCGGAAAACATGGTCGTTACCCGTGCGCTTCTTGTCACGATGCACACCACTGCGGTAGTGAGCACATTGTCCTCGATTGGGAACACCATCATCATCTGTGCGGAAATTTTCCAGACTTCCAAAAACACGACACTACAAGCCACCGGAAAGCGATATTGTTCCCCGAGAATGAGGAAAGTCCACGATGGGTATGGGCGCCGACGATCATGAACGGGTGTGTTGATAGGTTTGTATATCTCTAGTGTTGTCCATTTGCCGACTGACTTCTGATAGCACATTTTCTGCTTTCAACAACTTCATGGAGGACCACAACGATGACCCACCGCGCCAGTTCGTCCATCTCGCTGCGAGAGGCAATTAGAACCAGGCCATCTGGATGGCGATGAGAGGAACTGCAGCTTACGACGGGTCCCGACCCAACAAATGCCTGGCTCAGCTCGTGAATAAATGGATCGCAGAGAAGTTCAGAGGACCTTTGCTGTTCTTCGGTTGCACGGAGCCTTCCCATTCTAAAGGATCTCGAATTGTGGACTTGGACACTTCATCGCTAAACCGCCTGATTTTGTGCCTGCACGCCAGGTATACGAGTACAGTTCTGGCGATGCCGCCGGTGGACGTGTGTACCGTGTCCATTTTGCCGCCCTGGCTCGCAGCACAGAAAGATCTGGATCCGTTTCAAATCACCTACACGCCCGCTGATCATCCAATGTTCAAGAAGCCATGGATCCATAAGATCAGTCGCATGGTTGGACGACCATTGAACATGTACTGTCATGATCTCGCGAAGGAACTGAATTTGACCGGTGAGCCTTCAAATGTGCAAACAATTGTGCTCTCAGCTTACGCCTCCATACAGAGAAAAAGGCATGCCGGCTTGTCAAAACGACTGAATCACCGACAAAACCGGAGCATTTTGCAGCCTGGCTATTCGTCAATTTCGGCCAGCACCCCGCACGTCCAATGGGATCGCTGCAGCCTCAAGAGTGGTTGTCACAGGCATCCAATATGACCGTCACGCTTGCAGCCCACGACGCCGCTCTTGCGATAGACTGCCACGATGTCAAGGCTATGTTTCTGTTTCTCGAGAAGCTGGCTCTGGACTTCAAGAGTGCGGAAAAGTCTGGCCATCCGTCCAAAGACCTGCCCGACTGGGTCAATCCAGACGCCTATTTCAAGTTTTACAAGGAAGAGTACATGCCGTTGGCTGGCCTTTCCTTGATTGAAGAAAGTCATCTCAAGGGAAAGGAGCCTGAAGACGACTCAAAGATGAAAAAGAAGAGGAACAACAAGAACAAGAACAAGAACCGGAAGCTGAGGCAGAAGGCTCTCGCGGAAGGAAATGACAGTGAGGTTGCGGTTGCTTTGTCCGGCGATGGGGATAAGGATAAGAGTGAGGCCGAGGTCGGAAAGAGCATTTAAAGTGACAAGAGTGGCGATAGAGAGCGAATCGGGGCAAATGAGGTGAAGACGGACTCAGTCAGAGCAGATGACAGCGAGGGGGCAACCTGAGGTCTGGCTTTCGGGTTGAGTATCTTCGATCGTTGGTACAGCGTCTTCACGCGTCGGATGGCTGTTTCGTTTCCGAGTATCCTGGCGGAAACAGGGCCTCTGGCCAGTCACACGTAAGAATGAGAGCGGCCTGGTCCGTCGAGATAACTCACCGATGTGCGAAGGCGATGTAAGACTCAGACGTCTGCGCGAGTATTTATGAGGTGAGGATCTTCCCCAAGTATCGAGCGCTGAAAACACCAAAGTTTCTTCGGCGCCTTAGCGCAGAAGCTCGGGCCATTTCACATGCACGGCGAGCCCCGCGCGCGCCGTTTACCGGACAGCGTTTGCTTGGCCCGAGCGCTTCACCACCTGGGCAGTCGCCCCTTTTGGCGCCGCGACCTGAAGAGCTCTTGCTCACACCAACACCGCAGACAGAGCGACACCAGCACACCAACACCCACACTGGGTCACGACAGCACAACATGGTCAGAAACCCCAACATCAAGGGCCGATCGTGGTCCAGCCTCGTCGACACGAGTACAGCTTGCGCTCACTGCGGCCATGCTGCGACCAAGAAATGCGACAGATGCAATAACGCGAGATACTGCAGCGACGAGTGCCAGACAGCTGATCTGTAAGTGTTTTGTAACGGCCTCAATACAAAGAGGTAATCTGACTTGACTCCAGGATCACACATCATTCGCTCTGTGATTCCTGGCACTTGTTCCAAGAGCGGCCGGGTCCAAAATTTCGTCGCGTGATTCTGCTGGAAGAGGTGACAGCAGAGCCGAAGTTTGCTTGGATGCCTACAGCGACTTATGCAAACGGCAGCGATGAAGAGAGTGAGGAGGAGAACGAGAGTGAGAGCGAGAGTGAAATCGGAGAGAGGAGCAAAGACGAGAGTGAAGACGAGAGTGAAGACGAGAGAGACGATGACGTGGAAGAGAAAGAAAAAGACGATGCTACCAACGACACGCTTTCCAAAGCAGGAGACTCCGACGCAGGTAGACACACAAAGATACAGATTCTGCCGATGGTTCTCATGAGTCAGGAGGAAGCGATCGTGAGAGCATCGAAGATGACTCCGATGAGGACTACGACGAAAGAGGGCTTGACGACGACGACTTCGTAAACGACCCGGACTTTGCGGAGTCCGATGCACCGGGCGACGAAATATTCTTTGCGCAGTTCGAAAGCCTGCTTGGTGAAGGAACTTTTCAAATGATTCAGCTAGTCTTGGGTAAGGTGGGCGCTGGCGGACGACTCGACCACTGCATTTACGCAGCCGTTCGTGAGTCCTTCATCGTCGACGGCTCTCTCCCAAACAATTGCATTCGCTCGTTGAGCGATGGCGAGTCCAGAATGTGGGGTGGTCCTATTGTCATCTACGGGACGCCAAAGGCTCTGAACTCGTCGTCTACTGTCGATTTGGACACCAACGACCTCACCCTCGCTATCAACGGATTGGTCAAGTATGAGAAGTTGGAGCGCAACTACTCCGCCTACGTCTCTCAACCAAAGCCATTGAAGAAGGTCACGGGCGTCAAGGTGAGCAAGGCCGAAGGCTTGGATGAGAATGGGAGGACCATCTGGAGATTTGAGGAGGTGCGAGTACCAGTGAAGCATCCCGTCTTTTTCATGGGCGCCCTATCGCCTCAGGAGCTTTACGCCGGAGCGCGTCCTCTAACATGGCTTTGTGGAGCGCCAGGAGACGGCGGTAGCTTCAAGGCGAAGCATATCAGCGATCTCAATCCCGCTGGTCTTGTGCACGTCAACTTGAGCGAGATACGCGGTAATATCGTCACGCTACCTGCTCATTGCTGGACAGATCGCGACACGCTGATCGTCCTGGAAAACAAGGATTCTCTCGACAAGGAGAGCACTGAGAACTTCTGTCGTTCGGCTGCGAAGAATTTTCACGCGGCGTCATTGTATGCCCGGTAAGCACGCACGGAGGATCCTGAGGTGGAAGATGTACCCGAGGAGAAGAGAGCAAATTTGCATATTAGACGAGAAGATATCAAGGTTGGAGACAGGTCCGATGAGGGAACTGCCAAGCACGAGACAAAGTCTAAGAGAGAGTGCGGGACTGGACCCCGGCTCGCATGTCACAACAATGGAGCAACGAAGACGAGGGTTGAAATTGGAGCGGTGATGATTGGTCTTTGGATACATAAACCCTCAAGCTAATCAGAGATAGAGAGCTCTTGAGTCAAACAGCTTGAATTTCACATAGTGAAGCCATCTTGGTGCCTTTCATTCCATCACAGCAGAATACTCATTCATAGATCAACAAAAACATTGCAGCTTACGATCTAAGCAGTCTCTGATAAGAGACTTGCCTGTCCGGGGCACCTTCGATGCAAGGCCAAGTGGCGGCTGTTTGCTTCTTGCCGTTTGCGAGACGGACGATGTTTGCACCTTCTTTCAAAATCCAACCTTTCCAGATACATACAATCTTTACACAACCTGCATCCAACACCAATTTCCTCCCAGACAATCGACTTCCTCTCACAGCGCACATCGCCTTCGTTGAAGCGCATCCAGACATGAAATCGATCATCAGCCGTCTGCCCGTGAACGCGAGTGACTCGAGTACGGGCTGCGCTCATTGTGCTGAGGCCGCAGATGAGATCAAGTGCGAAGACTGCAACAATGCCAGATACTGCAGTGAAGAGTGCCAAGTTGCTGATCGGTAAGGTAACTCCAGCCGATGACTATGTTACGTCGTACTGATCTGGTCTTGTAGGGACTGGCATGGACTGCTCTGCGCTTCTTTCAAGGACTTTCAGGAAGAGCATCGTCCCAGATGGGACTTTCGCCGTGTGATTGTTCTGGATCAAGACTCGAAGATACCGCGATTCGATTGGACGCCGACTACACTTGGCCGGACGGCGAAGATGGAGATGGATAACAACAAAGCGAAACTTGCCGCAGGAAAGACAGAGGAGAGGGAACATACTTCGGAAGTGGTTGAAGAGGAGGAGAAGAACCCATTCCACGGCACGGAGTTCTTCCATGACTACGGTCCAGACAACTTCAACGACGACTATGCCATCCCAAACCGCGACCCCCGCGGTTGGCCTCAGATTTGGCCGAACTTTGAAGAAGTACTGGGTACGAAGACACCCGAGAGACTGCCAGTCATTATGAACCTGCTGGGATCCGGAGAGCTGTTTGATCATTGCGTCAAGATTGCCGTGCGTGAGCAAGAAGAGACCGACGACGACTCGCGACCGGACCAGTGTATTGCTGAACTCTCCGGCGTCAAAGTGGACATGTGGAAAGGTCCTATCATCATCTATGGGACGACGAAAGTAGCCTGGTCTGGCTCTTGCGTCGACTTGGACACGAACGACTTCAGCCTGGCTGTCGCCCGTTTGATGCACGTTCAGATGATGGGAAAGAACTCGGCGAACGAGGTCTGCCCGTCAACAAGGAAGCAGAAAGTGATTGGGGTCAAAATGCGCCTTGCCGCTGGAGACGATCCCAATCGCAGCGAGAGATTTCCCGATTGGATTTCGGAGGATGTTGAGGTTCCTGTTGGCTTGTGCGAAGGTCCAGGAGTCGCAGAATCACTGCTCTCAAAAATCTACGAGTTCGACCTTCACACGACTCTTACCGGGGGACCGAATGTCGACCAACCCCGGGAATAGCGTTGATGCTCCTCCCTTCGCGTCCTTGGCGATCAACTTCGACCTCCGCGCGGAGGAAGAGGATTTCGCCGAGATCCCTGAAGCTTGGCGGAGTGCTACAGGAGCAGTCATCGTGAGGAGGCAGAGAGGTCAGATGGTGGATTTCACGTTTGGTATGGCGGAATGGCTGTGTGACAACAGCGAACACATGTTTCGCATCATCCAGAAGGGCAGCGAGGAAGCAAAGAGGCTTCTCCGGGAGCGGATTGCGGAAGGCGGGCTTCAGGACCAGTGGGACTGGAAGGCGTTTCTGAATGAGATGGACGAAAAGTCATTGCTGAAGGGTCTCAGAGAGATTACCTTTGGTGATTGATGGTAGAAATGATGGAGGGAGGAAAAGAGAGAGAGACGTAGATGAATTTCACTCAGCCAATCATATGCCTTTCACATGCTTACTCATCGACCTACGACAGCCAAGTACGCTAACGGAGTTAAGAGGAGGAATTTAGGCTACCTCAACATCTCAAGCTCCGATGATGCGATCCTAAAGAAAAAATCGGGCCTATCTTTCACCACGTGCTTTGCCATCCGCCATCGACATGCATTCACTCACGTTCGCGTGGACAATACAATCCCTGTCATCTGGACATCCCATACCCTCCAACTGATAGAATCTCTGGAGTCTGGACTCCGGATTCGCAGCTGAACATGTTCAATCTGAAGGATCATCAGACCAAAACGGCAGACGTCGAGGAGGAAAATGGCTATCACTCTCCGGAAACGGGCAGCACGGAGGTCATTGACCCGGAAAGCGGTGTCAAGAGAGGCCTCAAGAATCGACATCTGTCTATGATGGCTCTCGCTGGAATCATTGGTCCTGGACTCCTAGTCGGAGCCGGAGGAGCGCTTCAGAATGGCGGCCCAGCTTCGTTATTGATAGGCTTCGGCGTGATTGGGATCATTGCATTCAGTATCATGCAAAGTCTTGGCGAGATTACGACGCTGTATCCTGGTGGCGGAAGTTTCATCAGTCTGGCGGAGAGGATGGTCGATAAGGGCTTCAGTGTGGCGGTTGGATGGGTGAGTGTTTCCCATAAAGCCAAACAACAGGATCCCCTGTACTGACGTGGATTAGAACTACTTCATCATCTGGGCGGCTGTACTCGCGAACGAGTACAACGTCATCTCGAGCATCTTTGTCTTCTGGAGCGACAAGGTGCCTATATGGGGATACTTCTTGATCTTCTGGTCTGCATTTATGGCGTTCCAGCTTCTCGGTGTGGCGGCATTTGGTGAAGCAGAGTTCTGGCTAGCGCTCGTCAAACTTCTTGGTCTGACGGCGTACTTCATCTTCGCCATCGTCTACGCGAGCGGCGGCCTGGTGGGCCAAGAAGATGCTCTCGGGTTCCAATACTGGCATAACCCAGGACCATGGAATAACAACGGGTTTCGAGGAGTTGCGCAAGTGTTCGTGTACTGCTCGACTTTCTACGCTGGAGTTGAGTCTGTCGCTGTCGCTGCGACGGAGACTCGCAACCCCGGAATCGCTGTCCCAACAGCCATCCGACAAGTCTTCTTCCGCATCATCTTCATCTACATGGGATCAGCTTTCTTCTTCGGCCTAACATGCCCCGCCAACGCATCGCAGCTCGTCGATGGCTCGAGCAGATCACTGCAAAGTCCCATGACCATCGCTATCCAAAACGCAGGCTGGAACGGCGGTGTCAACCTCATCAACGCCTTCATCTTCATCACCTGCTTGAGTGCCGTCAACAGCAGCATCTACATCGGCTCTCGCACGATTCTGTACATGGCGCAAGGTGGCCAAGCACCTCGTTTCCTCGGCTATACGACCAAACGTGGAGGTGTCCCGGTCTTCGCTCTCATCTTGACAAACGCATTCGGCGCTCTGGCGATGATGAACGTCTCCACAGGAGCGGCAAAAGCGTACAACTACATCGTCAACCTCAGCGGTGTTAGCACTTTCTTAGTCTGGGGCAGCATCTCCTTCATCCACATCCGCTTCCGAGCAGCTTGGAAACGACAAGGAAGAACAGAAGAGGAGCTACCATTCAAGTCATTGTTTTACCCTTGGAACGCCTACTTTGGCCTAGGTGCTTGTATATTCCTTGCGCTGGTTCAAGGCTGGACGACACTGTCACCTTTCAGTGCTGGAAACTTCGTCGATGCGTACATCCTACTACCGCTGTTCCCAATTGCTTGGCTGCTGTATAAATGGTACAACAAGACGAGATTTTGGCGTTCATGGGAGATTGATTTGGATAGCGGGAGGAGAACAGACCTCGACAAGCCGGTGACAGACTTGGATGCCCCCAGATCCAGGTGGCAAAAGATTACCAGAGTCTTTTAGCGCCGCCGCATGGGTTCACATAATAGAGATAGAATTGAACGACCCCTCACGACCACATAGATTTCAGTGCAGATTTGAATTCTTAATCATCGCATTCATATTTCCGTATCTGATGTCGTATTTATCATCCAGAGCTTCCAACTCCACTCAAAACCATGGGCTCACGCAAGCTCTCTCGAAGACTCACGGTGCTCGCTCTCATATCCAAGCTTCTTCACATCCGTGCCTGTTGCCTCAGCCAAATCCTCATCCGCATGAGCCTCCATAGATCGACCCTTGCGTTCTGGTCCGAGAAGAGTGAGAACGATCACATAGGCGTAGACGCAGCCCATGAAAATGCAGATCTGTGACAGTCAAATTCAGCATTTATCCACTCAAAATACACTCTCATGTGGGAAATGAAACTTACCACCTTGCCATATTGGTACCTGCTCACGCCCTCATCGGTCGGCGGCAACGGAAACCTCTCTCCAATCGTCGCTTCGATCGTCGAACTCGCGCTCGAAACCAGGTTACCAAGCTGGTACGAAGTACCGACAACAAAAGCTCTTAGCGAACCAGGCGACAGTTCCATCAAATGGATGGGAATGACACCCCAAGCACCCTGCACGCAGAACTGCTCAAAGAAAGCAGCTGCCATAACCTTCTCGCTGCCAACAAAAGAGTAAGGGTACAGCAGTGCTCCGCCAACGATCGAGACGAAAATGATGCTGAAGCGGCGGCCGAACATTTGAGATAGGTATCCGATCGTTGTTCCGCCTGTGATGGCTCCCAAGTTTGCGACAACCTGCGTAACAGTGACGGCATTGGCGCCGAATCCGTATTGGTTTTCCAGCATGGTCGGGTACAAGTCCTGGGAACCGTGGGACATGAAGTTGAAGCCAGCCATGAGAAGAACCATGTAGACGAGCAGAAGCCAATGTCTCTTGAGAGCAACTTTGCCTTCGCGCATGAATGTTGATCCAACTCCATCACCGCTCTCGCGGACTCTCTGGCGTTGCATGTAAGCGTCCGTCTCGCCGAGGAAGAGTCGGAAGACAATGATCAAAATTGGCACAGCGCCTCCAAACCAATAGAGTGGTCGCCACTCGTGAGGAGTAGTGCCGACGAGCGCCCTGGCGAAGACCGTGGCGAGCAGATATCCAAATGCGTATCCTTGCTGCAGCATTCCAGAAATGATACCCCTCGCTCTTTCAGGGCAGTCTTCCAAAGCCGTCGCTGCCACGTTGCCGTACAAACCACCCATTGCAATACCGAACAGCGCTCGTACAGCAAGGAATTGCGAGTAGGTGTTGCAGAATCCGGTGCCCAGTTCCAAAGCAATGAAGAGGAGGTTGTTGATCACGAACGGCCACTTGCGTCCGTATCGGTCAGATGCAAGACCGAAAATGATCGCGCCAACAGATCGGAACATGAGAACCAAGGTGATACCCCATGTGATGTCTTTCTTCGACTTGTCAAACGTCTCCGCAAGATCGCTCACGGTCAAGGATACAGTGAAGAAGTCAAATGCGTCCCACGTCCAAGCGATGAACGAGCAGAGAAATGCAAGCCATTGTTTCTTGTTGAGAAGACCCAGCAATTTGATTGGGTTTTCGACCTTGGTCATCGGCGGCTTTAGAGTCGAAATTCGAGTCGCAAAGTACTTTCCGACGCTCATGTGTTCGCCATACGGTGGCGCCGGATCACTATCGTAACCACCGGCTTGTTCGTGCTGTTCGGTCGCATACTTTTCGTCCGCCATGTTGGGCAATCTCGTCGATACCGACGATCTTCTTCAGAATCGAATTAGCGTCGTCCGTGGCTGTGGATGGCAATCGCGTGTCGGTATGCGCCAAGGCTGGGGAAGTGAGTCGACAAGCTCGTGGAGCGTGGGTCTTGTGCTGCGTCCAAGACTTGGAGTCTGGAGAAAGAAGAGATTCGGCGAATGACGGCAAAAGCTTGGTATACGCACCTGATTGTTGGACGAGGCTGACGGGCTTCTTCTTATTCTCTTGGCGACAGAGAGGAACAAGAGAAAAGGCGTGCGTCAGCGGCAGAAAGAGGGCATGTCGCCGCTCTTTGTACTCGCGCGTGGTCACACGCCCCGCGACGAAGGAATCGCCTCGTCGCCGATGCAATGCTACAAAGAAAATGTGCCATGTCCCTTGTCCCTTCGCCTAGCAGCCACCCCGCGTCTGTGCCGCACACCGGGCACACGATGCAAGTGTTGCGGGGCCCCGGCACGAGGCTTCATGACCCAATCATTGTCTTCCATTTACGCCTTCGAATGCCGTCTAATAGAACTGAGCAATCAGGCTGAACCACTGGTCCTCCCGAACAATCCTTCGTCTTGTCTCTTGCATGACCCAACTCAGCACCAAGACTACCAAGACTGACCAAGCCGGAGTTGTCGTGCCACCTGCGAATTTGAGCCGGAGACTGTCTCTCTAGTCCCACGGGGTATCGTTCATCTTTCTTGATAAAGAAGCCGGGACCACATGAGGCAAAAGATCTGTCAAAGCCGGCACGTCGATTTCGGCTTCCCACGCGAAGCGCACGAGGTACACGTGGGCCGAAAGCGGAGTCCCAGCTGACAGCGCCGATCCAAAAGAGAGTCTGGCGGCAGACGGTAGAGCTGTGACATTCTTCAAGTGGATCGCGTTGCTTTGGAATCCATGACACCTTCCTAGTTCCGCGGGAAAGGGCTAGATTGTTTGGTCGACACGAGCGAACCACACTCTCGTGACACTGTGACCTGCCGGATTCGTCAAAGAGGCCTCAAATACGTTCCGCAATTCTTCCAGAGCATTCACCCATGGACAAAAGGAAGAGAAGAAGCATTGCCGCGTACGAGTAGCCGGAGACAAGACCTGACAAGAATTGTGAGTCGCACCGCGCAGGCGAAAGTCGCCGCTATTAGTACGGTAAGACAGATGTAGGTCTCGAAGGATCCAGCCCCGCTGGGGTTACACAAGGCGCACTCACGTGTCCTGGAGAGGTTTTACATGCGCGTGTCGGCGTCGTCGCATGTCATCAAACCGAAGTGCCGAGTTTTGCCTCTTTTTCTGCGCCGGCCGATGCTTGCTCTTTATCGGCTAGATCTATGCCACTAGCAACAATCGTCACGGACTCGTCAGTGGTATCGCCTGCACTCTGCAGACCGTCACTCCAGACGAAGGGCTTCTCTCCAAAATTGGTCTCCAGCCGAGTGTTGTCGTACATCCCAATGATAGGGTACAGCCTTCCTCTGACATCCTTGCAGACATCCTCTGCTCCGTCCAGCTTTTCGCCATTTTTCGTGAACCACATGGTACAGCTGTCGAAGTCAACCCCACAACCGACTGTGTCCCCTGGCCCGAAGCAACGATCCGTGTTCGGGCGGTAATCGTTCGATTCTCCTTTGCTGGCGGCGAATCCACCATCATCTCCGTGATAAGCCCAAGATCTTGCGCGAGGAGCTCGTGCAGTGGCAGACCAGCCTGGAAACTCGATCGCGGAAGCGCCAAGAGTGCAGAGCCCTATAGCTACCTCAGGGTACTCAAGTTGGTCCAAATCCTCCATCTTCTTTGAGGTAACCTCGAAGTAGAACCTCTTATGGCCTGCTGGCAACGGGAGATCGGATGAGAGACAGACGCGCCCTCCTGGAAGCCTGTACGTTATGCACAGCCCATCACGGTCGAGCTGGACATTGTCAGCAGTGTTGACCCATTTGGAAGGCAAAGCGTCCACTCTGGCCAGAAAGCTTTCTGCTTCCGCATGTCCAGCGTGGCGGGCCAGCATGAGCGGAGTCCACCCGAATTGGTCTGCGCGATTCAATCTCGCCTGCAAGAGATGAAGCTTCTGAAGAATCGGTTTGCTGCCATTAGATGCTGCGGCAGAGATCAACTCGGTGTCCTGGATTGCTGCAGCCGGGTCCTTGTCGATGAGGAGAGCAATGGTATCTTGGAACTCATTCTGCGCTGACAGGACCCATTGCGCGCAAGCAATTTCCAAGGGAGTCTTCTCGCTTCTGTCTTTGATTGATGGATTGGCACCGTGCTCTAGCAAGATTGTTACCGATTCAGTTTGGCCACTGAAGGCCGCACAATGCAAAGCAGTCTTTCCCTTACGGCTGTCAGCAAAGTCAACCATCGACTGCTTGTCCACGCCCTCAGCGGCAGTCATCATCTCCAGTAAAGTGCCAAGGACTCCACTGAAACCATGAGCAGCTGCTTGTCGCAGAGGCGTTCGTCCGCGACGGGTCTTCTTGTTGATTTCTCCGATGGCAAGTCCTTGCTGTTGAAGAGCGTCCAACAATAGGCCTGCCGTTTCTGAGCTCCGACCCAAGCAAGCGAAGAAGAGCGGAGTCCTATCGTGCCCGTCGACAACATTGACATTCGCGCCATGATCAAGCAGGAGCCGCACAATTTTTTCGTGACCATCCCACGCAGCCTGATGCAGTGCTGTTCGGCCATGCCTATCAGGATCGTCTACATCACCAGTTGCCTGGACTCTAGGTAAGATAGCTTTGATGATGGACTCATCACCCCAGTTGCTCGCAACTTGCAGTGGTCGTTCCGAATCTTGATCTTCAGCGTTGATGTCCGCGCCATTCTCGATGAATGCATTCAAAACATCTATAGGGACTTCTCTGCGACACATGAGGTTGTGGAAAGGAGTTACTCCGCTGGGATCTCGTGCATTGATGTCTGGTCGATTGCTGGGGTCGTCCTTGTTTAGAAGAACGTTGAGCAATTCGACGTCAATGTTGCCCGCATCTGACGCAAAGTAGTGCAGGATGCTGCATCCATTGTACTCGTCAGATGTATCGATTCTTGCGCCGTGCTTGAGGAAAAGTCGGATAGACTCTTTAGTAAGGTTGGTTCTCATGAGCCAGGAGTACGATGCAGGCATTCGGTTGGCGGTCTGATCGTTCGGATTGGCGCCCTTCTCGAGAAGAAGCTGCAGCATTTCGTCTCCAACAGAGCCTCTCGAGGCAGCTTGCAGTGGCGTGCGCCATGCACATAGCTCCGTCAGGCTTTCTCCCCTGTCAATCAAATGCTCTGCCCAACTTGTCAGACCCAAAAGCGCCGCGATGTGAAGCGGTCGCCATGGAGGAACATCCCAAGACGCCTCATCTGATTCAATCATCATCTGGATGAAAATGAGCCGTTGACACCTTGCAAACTCCGCAGCACATTCAAAGGCAAGCCCGTCCAACTCCTCCATCAAAGCCCTCCACCTTGGATGTTCGAGCCGTTCTTCTCTTGACCACAGCACTTCGGCTCTCTGCACGTGGTAGTACCAAAAAATCATCTCATATCGCAGGGCAAGCTCATTCTCTTTGCGCCAATCCCGGGACTCATTCTCGGCAGCAGCATTCGCATTTCGACGACTGAAGACAGACTCTCCTCTGTCTTCATCATCCATCGAATCGTCAGATTCGTAACCGCTCTCGTTCTCGCCCTGAATGGTCGTACCGACCTTGCTGTCTTCTTCTGGTCTTTGAGTTTCAACTTGAGCCGCCTGGTCGTCAGCTGATAATGCAACTTCCTGTGTTCCCTCAGTTTCGCCGCCCTCTGGCATCGATTCTGACCCGGACCTTGACTCCGTCTCTGCCCCAGCTGCCGCTGCTTCAGTCCCTTCTGCTTGGTCACGTTCAGCACTTTCCATCTTCTGAAACCCGTAGTATCGCTTCCACAACAACGGGTTTCGTAAGTGCTTGACGCAAGTAATCGCTAGCTCGAGATGACCCTCTCTTTCCGAGAAAGACAAGACCTGTGGTGAGTGTATGCTCTTTTTGCAATGCGCACATAGCGGCTCAGAGCCTTGTGTCTGTTCCCTTGCCACCTGCTCATCGTGGACGCAGAATTGAAGGACTTGCGAGCTATCCTTCAAATCGACAAAATCGTTAAGTGGATCTCCATCCCGCTTGAATATTTCCAGAAATGGCCCGCCTGCCGATCGCAGCTGTTGTAACTCCAGGTCCGAAGCTGCTCGATTCCAGGCCTCGCCTGTGGTCCAGTCTGCGGTGTTCCCGGATACTTCGAGTTCAATAGCGCATGGATGCTTCAGGTACACTTGGCTGTGCGCTTCCATTATCTCGGCCACTTTCATAGGGCGAGCTGAAAAGAGAGTCCAAGACAAGGCCGTCCGCAGCAGTTCGAGGTAATTCGAAGGCATCGCTCTTACAGCTTGGAGGTACGTCTCGCCCATTCCATCCGGCAAGCTTTTCAATCTTTCTGAGAGTGGGCCCTGAAAAGGCTCTTGAATAAAGGGTACAGCCACCTGCACAACGTACTTGAACATGGGTCCTGCTTTGTCCAGAATTGCCAACTTGGCTTCTTGTTTCTGGGAATCACTCCACCCAGACAGACATTTAAGTTCTGCATCAAGTCTTGATTCAATGTCTTTGCGATTGAAGTCTTCCAATGAGATTGTCGGACATTTGCTGGACTCGCTGATCATGCGCTGATAGAACTTCGATTGGCTGTCAGAACAGCAACTCAACAGAAATTTGACGCACCCAGCAGCTTTGGCCTCGGTCGCGTTGTGCTTGAGGATATCTTGTAGCTGATCGAATAGCTCTCCTTGGTCGTCTGCGTGCATGCTGTCGACGTCGTCAAGCACGATAATTACCGTCTTTGACATTTCCGTTGCAAGACGAATGAGAGCTTCTGCGAGCTCTGGTACAGTTTCATCACCTTTCCGGCCCTTCACTGACTTGCTCGTCTTTTTCTCTTTTGGATTGCTGAATATCTTGTTGCAGGCTTCCAGCATTGCCGGATTAGCTTCATCGAATGTAGCAAGCTCGAGAACCTGGGCCATGAGAGTGTTACCAATGCGTCGCAAACTGCGAGAAGAAGTTTCGCCAACCTCGGTAGCACCAGGCATATTGCAAGACAAGTACAACATGGCACATCCATGCTGGCCGGAACTGTTGTCAAGGTTGAGGAAAGCGGATGCCAGCAGTACTGACTTCCCAACACCTTCTCTGCCAGTGATGCAGAGCATGCTGGCGCCAGCTGAGTAGATCCACTCCTTGTACCGCTCATTACCAGGTAGCCAGGCACAAGTCCCTTCAAGTTGTTCATCCAAGGCTGCGAAGAGAGGCTGCTCCGCTTTCTGCAGTGGGTCTAACTTCTTTTTGATCTTTTCGTAATCCTGCAACGCCCAGTCCCATCTTGATCGTGGCCTCGTGGACTGTTTGATCTCATTCAACGTGACTTGCAGTTCTTCTTGCATCGTTAGTTGAGCATGATAAAACTCCTCTGAAGTTTTTTGAAACTGCTTGAGACCTTCCACGTTTTCTTTGACGGCAACCTGGACGTCGCCGAATTGTTGGAATGTTTTCTCCTGGAACGCCGCATCGCTGTCTTCAACGACTTTCTTCTTCTGATCTGAGATCCTGTCCGCCTTTGCCTTGAACTTGGGCGCTTCTGCATTGAAAAGCTCCTTGAAGCCGTGCCGTAGCTTGGCCCATCCACTCCCAGACAAATGTCGCTGGATAGAGAACGAGAAGTCGAGCATGGCTACATACGTTTCAGTAATGTCTCTGAACAGCTTCCTGAGCATCTCGGAGTCCTTGTAGCCAGCCTTCTCTCTCTCGTCGTAGAGGCGCTCGTAGTGAGTGATCGTGATCATCATCTCTGTCATGTCGCTGAGGCCGGCTCCAAAGAGCGTGTACAAGGCGTAGTTGTTCTGCAGCGCGTTGAGAGCCAGACTGACGGCAAACCAGGCGGTTGCGACGCTCTCGGGCGCCTTCTTCATCACGAAGTCGCCGACCATGATGAAGTTCTGGATATTGCTGAGAATGTTGGAGATCCATCTTTTTTCGATCTTGACCTTGCCGTCCACGATGTCGCGCTCGCCATACTTCTGGTCGGCATCGACCTTGAGGCTAGTCGCACTAGCCAAAGCATCGTGCGGGTTTCCATGTCGCCCGAGGAACGCATCGAGAAGTTGTTGGTCTTTGGCATTACGAACGCGACTTCTGGCCTCGATTTTGAAGTTCTCGAAGCCGGTCTTGTACAAGCCGCTCTGCGCCATGGCAACAGGAGATGGGGGTATCGACATCAAACTCTGCAGAGCGGTCAGACATCATGCTTTTTATACGTCCGGTCGCGAGCTGAATCAGCTGAACATCTTCAGGGAGGCCGGCCGTTTCGCGTAGGATGTCCAGGCGCCTCGCGAACGCCACCAACGCGACATTGGGCGGACGCTGTGTTCAGCTCATGCATGACGGCAGAAATCGCGTGTGGGGGCTGTAGGCGCCTTGATGATCTGCCAACGCAGGAGAAGCGCACTTTGTCGAAGCGATGAAGAGAAGGTAGGGACGTGATGGAGGACACGAGGTGAAGTTGAAATAGAGAAGAAGTGGTGAGGGAGTTAAATGAAATAGAAGTCACATATGAAGCATAATGAAATAGGAAGTTACACATGAAGCCTAAAGAGTTTCTGCCTCAGGCGGCACTTCGGAAATGTGAAGTATGCCATGCTTCATCGTTGTTCGCAGTGAGGTTACAATGCTGGAGAGGAGTATCTATACATGTAAGAACGGCAAAACGTCTGCTGCTCGCTGTATTGCCAAAGTTGTGCCGTCTTTGCAAAGCTGCCCAAACGCCATCACGCCCTCATCCGTGGGTATCATCGCTTCATCAGTGCATTTTTGTACAGTCTCATCTTTGTCTCCGATCCATCAGCCTGATCCAGCCAGCGCTTGGCCGCTCTTCGCACCACGCAAGCGCCGGCTGCTCCTCCTTCTTCTTGCCGTTGAAATGCCCAAGCAGCCAGTCCGTGACAGACACAACTCGAGTCATACGGTCCCAATGTCCGCCTTCGTCGGTATGTTCAATTGTGTGCTTTACAATGCGACCCTTCTCGTCGAATTCGAAGACGAAGATGCCGCAGAACTCTTCCGGGTCATCCGCACCGGTACCCGTATCTTTCGTGCCTGCAATGAATCCCTTGATCTTATCTACAGGGTCCCTCGCTGCGGCAAGACCCATTCCACGATATATCCCTCCTGTTCCATCCTGTCTCTGCTGTGAAGGCTTTCCGCATGTTTTCCACTTGACAATGAGCTTCTCGTCGCGATAAGCCAGCGGCACGGCGCTGCCACCATTTTTCACCATGCGCTCAGACAGGATTGAAAGCTTGACATTGCCGATCAGCGGCATACGGCCCCAGGCTACCGGCGCTGTCCACAACGCGGCGATGTATGCAATCCTGCCTGACACAGTTGGGAGGTGCGGATGTGTAGATGGGAAAAGATGCAGTGAGATGCTCGGCGAGAGAATCTCCGACGGAAGGGGTTCTTTGAGGAGAGTCGGCAATCGTTCGTGGAGGACGCGTACAGTCTTGCCTAGCTGTATTGTTCGTTCATCTGGCGGTTTGTGGTCGCTGCCGGTCGATGGCATTTGAAGCCGAGGCGCCGAGCTGCTGAACCAAATGTCGCGCTGCCATCGCTCACTCTCGATTACCTGCGCGAAGCAGCGACAGTTACTGATGCATGTATGCGGATCGCTGCAGGAAATGGTCTTGGTGACGGCGATACTATTTGCTGCTGCGCGGTTCACGGCATTTCGCGAGGAGGAGAAGGTGGAAGGCAGAAGCGAGCGCATCAGCCTGACGGTCGTCATCTGAGCTTGTTGCGGAGGCGTTCGTCCATGGATGATTGATAATCGTGTCCGTAGGTCGAGATGGTGATCACATCGCTGGAGTTGATGTTCGGTGCTTTCTTCTCCAGAATCCCAGAGCTCGGCCGCAACAGAGTTTGAGCTCAGACCAGCATTGACATCACCATCCCAAAGAGGAAGGTACGTCCAATCATGAAGTGAATGGTACGAAACTCTGCATTGATCGTTCTGCCACTTTCTTGATCCATATTAAAACAAGATTCTGATACTTCACCACTGCTTGATCTGTCGTCTTTCGCAATCCCATCTTTCGAGCTGAATGTCCTCGCTCTTACGTTTTGCAAAAGCTCAGATACCCAACATGTCTACCGGTGGCAAGAGAATCGTATTCACAGGCGGCTCAGGAAAGGCCGGACGCCATGTGATCCCATACCTACAGAGCAAGGGGCACAGAGTACGTGAAAGAGATGACGGGAAAGCTGTCACTTCATACTAACCTCATTTCTAGGTCCTCAACCTCGACCTCGCCCCTTTTCCGGACGAAAAAGCTGGAGTTTACACCCTCAAGACCGATTTGACAAACAGCGGATCAGTATTCAATGCTCTGACCACCCATTACGACCCCAAGACAGGTTATGAGCAAGGATACCCGGAGCCTCCTCCAGACGTCGTGATTCACTTCGCCGCCATCGCCCGCGAGATGCTGGTTCCCTCAAACGAGACCTTCCAGGCGAATGTGATGTCAACGTACAACGTCATCGAAGCAGCCTGCAAGCTTGGGGTGAAGAAAATAATCATTGCTTCCTCAGAGACCACGTACGGCGTCTGCTTCTCGGAGGGCGACACGGACTTTCACTCATTTCCGCTCGAGGAGGACTACGACAATGACCCCATGGACTCATATGCTCTCTCCAAGCTGTGCGGTGAGCGAACAGCACGGTCCTTTGCTCGTCGATTCAAGAACGACATCTACTGTCTGCGCATCGGCAACGTGATCGAGCCTCACGAGTATGAGCGCGACTTTCCACAGTACGTCAACGAGCCAATGACGAGGAAACGCAACGCTTGGAGTTACATCGATGCTCGCGATCTGGGACATATCTGTGATCTGTCTATCAAGAAGAGCGATCTTGGATACCAAGTCTTCAATGCGACCAACACAACTATCACCACGAAGATTCCAACGGAACAATTCTTGAAGCAAGCATGTCCCAACACGCCGATTACCAGGAAGATGGGCGAATGGGAAGCTCCGCTGTGTAACCGAAAGATTCGAGAGGTTCTTGGTTTCGTCGAGGAGCATGACTGGAGGAAGTACTACAAGCCATCATGAAATAAGAAATGACCCAAAATAGATTACATCGACAGTCGCTCATCTACAGCACAGATAATGAATATCATCATTTACGACGACGCTTTTGTGACCTTTGTGATTGGTTTGCATTTCGTCAACGGAATCAGATAAGTGATCCTGCTTTTGTCCGACCTGACGTTTAAGGTTTACAGTATACCACAAAATTGCAGCAAAGCACAGCTACTCAGCAATAAAGGGCAGTGCTTGGCACGAACGGTCACTTTGGACATGGAAGGAGTAGGGAACATTCTCTCTGCTATGCGACTGCTCAGTTCTCTCTGCTCTCGATTGAACCATCAGCCAAGATGCCTCTACCGCGTCCGGAGGAACTTGAATACCTCCCTCGATATGTCGAAGATGGAAACGGCAGGAACTTCGACCCAGACGCCGAACCGCCAACCTTCAACGAAATCAGCTTCAAACTAGGCCTCTCCCGCTATTGGCCCCACGAGCGAGGTGGCCAGCCCCCAGAATACACAATCAACCTCAGTCCAAACGAGACGTTCCAGAGCTTCCGTCACAAGATCTGTGCCATCTGCGGCCTCGATCCAAAAGCAGAGTTCGAGATCATATTCTGCCTACAACGGCTGAGTCGTGAAAGAGATTTCTACATGCTGGTGTGTCAGAAGGAGAGGCAGTTCGACTATGTCGTCAACGACCTCATGAAGGTCACGCGGAATGGGACCGTGCCGTTCGTGAATAGAGTGATTGTTCATGAGAATGCGAGGGTGAAAAGGGAGAACCGGGAGCGCAGGGAGAAGGCCAAGAAGGAGTGGAGAGAGGAGTGGATGCACAGAGAAGAAGTTCACAGGAGGGAGAAACAGCAGAAGAAACAGAAAAAGTTGGAACAGAAGAACATGGTCACGGTCTCCGAAAGAGAAATTAACGCCAACAAGACGGTCCATCTCAGTAAAGCCAAGCTGCGGAAGATTGGACGACTTCTTCTGGAGAGTTTGGCTCGCACGAGTCGGATACTTGGTGGCATTCCAGCTCCTCTCTGGTGATGAATGTTGCGCCCTCTTCCGGCGATGATTGTTTTTAGATCGAAGTTGCTGCTGGTCAAAACCGAAAACAGATCGTTGACAGAAGCCTAATTTGATAGACGCCGCGATTGATATTGGCGTAGCAAGCCGACGACACGACGAAGCAATATTAAAGAAGCTAGATATCACAAAGCCCACCAGCCAGCCTGCCCCCCAATTCTCAAGCAAGCATACACTCAATCACATCCTCGGCCCCCTCGCCTTCAGCCTGATGATACTCGACGACCTCCATACCCACCTTTCCCACGAGCTCCTTGAACTCCTCCAACGTTCTCTCCCTCGCAGCATGCGAATACGCCATATGTACATCATGAGCCGCAGTGAACAGTCCATTGCCCATGGGCTTGATAACTCTCTCATTGATCAGCAATCGACTGTACCCCTTCCTCATGCCGGCGGCACATTGCTTCAGGATTTTGACGCAAGCTTCGTCGTTCCAGTTGTGCATGATGTGGCGCATGTAGTAGTAAAGAGCTCCCTGGGCTTCGGCTGGCTGAGGCTCAAAGAAGTCGTGGACGAGGCAGCGAACTGTTGGACTTCCGTTGTTGGCGAGAGATTTCAGTTCCGGGTGGCTTCCTTCCGCATCAGCAATGACGGACGCCTGCTCTTGTAGCATCAAAACTCCCTTGATACCAGCCTTCTCCAGCCGAGTCCGAAGCTCAAGCAAAGACGTTCCATTGCCGCCACCGACATCGACAAGCAGCAATCGAGACTCTTCACCCTTTTCCATCGGGCTATCTTGTCCCTGTTCCAGATGTTTGCTCATCATTGCCGGTACATCCATCCACTCATACCATCCCTCGCTGTGCACCGCTTTCATAAAATTGCTCAGCCGCTGGAGCACATGCGGATGCTGATCAACCCAGTAATCGTACGTAGTCTTCTCGGTCTGCCAGTAGCTCTGAAACGGGCCCTTATGAGGGTCGTTAGGCATTTCATAGCCGTTCTCAGCGAAGTAGCTGATGGAATGGTCAAGAACTGGCACGTATTGCTCGTACATGTGGACGAGAAGGCTCTCCATTGGGGAGTCAGGCTCGCCGTACAGAAGCGTTGTGGCGTTGGCGGCGTAGGTGTTGGGCGCTGTCTCGACTGCAAGATTGTAGAATGTGATCAGACGCATGGTGCGAATGATGAAAGATTCGTCAACTCTTTTGACTTTCATATGATCAAGAGCGAACTTTCGAATGTCCTCGGCTGTTCGAGGCGATTTTAAGGCCAAAGCGTTGAAGATGCCCAAATCAACAGCCAGGCGTGCTGCAGTAACAGTATGTGGCTGGAAAATTGCTTCAGCGTTGATCTCATATAGGTGTAGGAATAATACTCACCATCATAGCCATCTCATAACCAACAAATCGTGCCGGCTTCGTGAGCAGACTGATCTCGTGGGCCGCGTTCTCTGCCTTTTGACATTGGATCTCATCCAAGTATGTATTGCCGCTCCGTTTGATCTCTTCCAACAGCCGTTGCAGTCCCTCGACCTTCACCTGAAGTGTTTCAACAGGAATTTGATTTTTCGAAACCATTGCAAGGATCGATTCCCGCTCAGTCTTCTTTGTCTAATGGGGGCGAAGGGCAAGAATTTGCAGCTCAAATCGTACTCTTCATACAAGAAGTAGCGTTAAACAACCGCTTCGTCTACAAACGAAAAATCTCAAGGAATCGCAGCTGTGCGTGGGCTTGATATAATATTTCCATGGCACTGCAGCTGATTGTTTGTGATCGACTTGGTCCCCACTTCTTGCGCTTAACTCATCTGAGGGTGTGCAGACATATTAAACCCACTGGCGCGCCACCTGCAAAGGGGAATTCTACCGGTGGCGCCGACCTATACAGTGCGAGAGTTGGATGGATACACGACGTAAAGTTGATTAGACGCATGTCTGCGTCGGCGATACTCGGGCGATGTCTGCACGTCAGATTTGGGAATCTTTGTCACCTAGGTGCAATGCAACTCCCATTCAAGTTCTCGATGGTGTGATAGTATCTCCGGTGATGGTGGACAAAACTACGTATCCACGGCTTGGCTGCTTGCCTCCCACCAGTCGGGCAGAAGTCGTACCTACCACTCGGCTTAAACTGCATATGATTGTAGTGTCCGTGCAGCTGGCTGCAGCATCTGCACAATCGCGGTGACGAATGAGCTCCATCTTCGCATACGTCAGAAGTCGTCTGTGGGACGACAATACGCATTCAAGACGCTATTAGCAACAGTTGTTATGAACATGTCGCGACTCTTCTATGTACTGAAAGTCATCCAACCTCCAACTCCCAAACCCATCCCAAATGTTCGTACAAGCATTACAAAATCAATCAAGCACATCTCAAATTCCCAACCCTTCCCTCATATATCCAGCCAAGACCCCAGCACCCTTCTCTCGCATCATACTAAAGTGGTGCTCGCCGTCAACAGTCTTCACGGTCAAATCCGCACCAGGGAACAAATCTTTCCATTCTCCAGCTCCAAAGTCTTGTCTCCGCTCTGTGAGGAACTTCATGCCTTCGGTGTCCTCGCCTTGCATCATCGCAGGCGGGAGCAGCGGGTAACGCACTCCGTCGAAAGCACACTCTCCAGCCCAGACGATGGTGATCTTGGTATCCTTGATCAGGTGAGCAGGCATGGGAGGTGCACGGTAATCGTGCAGAAGCTCGATTTGCGCCCGGAAGTGAGGCATCAGCCACTCAGGTGGCTTCGCTGGCTCCGATCCGCGTTGCATTTCTGTCCCAAAAAGACCGACAGAGGTGCAGTGGTCGAAGAACCGGTCTGGAAGACGGTCCAGTCCTCTTGTTGGCGGTGGCGAATCAATTAGTAGAAGCGAAGATATCTTTTCGCCAGCAGCTAGTAGCTGTTGAGCGATCGCGTAGGCAAGGATTCCTCCAGCCGACCATCCTCCAAGATGGTACGGACCACGAGGCTGACGAGAGCGGAGGCCGGCAATATAAGAAGAGATGACTTCGTGAAAGCTATGGTCGGCCATTCTGTGTGGTGTTCTGTGACAAGTCTGTTAGCTAATGGCTTTCAAGCCAGGATCATAGCTGCCAACTTACTTCATGAATGGTGAGTTGAAGCCGACTATCGCTGTGTTAGGAGCAAGAGTCGGCAGACTGAGGTAGGACGTCGCGGCACCACAGCCATCTGGAAACAGGAAGAGGGTCTGCGTCGACCGCTTCGCAGAGCCCTGGAGGTACATCGACCAGGCCGGAGCGACATCGACGCTGGGCGTGGTAGTATCGCGCCTCCGTCTTGGAGGCGTCGGTTTCGACCGGCTGATAAAGTAGTCGCTACCTTCTCCAATCGAGATGTCTGTAAGCGGCGTCTCTGCAACGCTTGGTGTCTGCACGCTGGATGCGCCAGAGTCGGAAGCAGCGGATGACGGACTCTCCGAATTCAAATCTGGTGACTCAGGTGCAGGGCTGTCGGCGCCAAAGAGATGCTTGCGAAGATCTGCAACGGTCGGACAGGCCTCGAACAGTTGATCAGGCAGATCGAGGTCCAGTTCGTCTCGAAGTCGACTCGAGATCACCAGAGAGAGCAAGGAATCAACACCGATGTCTGCAAAAGCAACTTCATCGCCCAGCTCATCCTCGGAGAGGCCACTCTCTTCCGACAAGACAGTGACAACCTCCGACCATCGCTCATTTGACACCGGCGCAGGCTCAGCAGCTGCTGAGGGGACAGCTGGTACAGTAACGACCTGAGCCGCTGGGACGTCCAATTCTGTAGTAGGCAAAGGAACAGCTGCAGGAGCAGGGTAGATGTCGGAGAGGGCCTGCTCTGGAGCGAGCTTCAGTAGCAGCTCCTTCAACCCTCCAATGGTACCGACTTCGAGGAACTCGGAAGATTCGAATTCGATGCTGAGCTCATCTCGCATTCTGCTGCTGATAACAAGACCAAGTAGAGAGTCTAAACCGGCGTCCGCGAATTGGAGATCGTCCGTCAGCTCTGCGACTTCGACGCCAACCTCCTCGGCAACGATCTCCATTGCTTTGGGGATGACAAAGGGCTCTGGGAGAGGCTTTGCAATCGCAACAGTCTTCAACACCGGAGCCGTGACAGTTGGCACTGGTCGAGGAGGCTGAACCTGCGCTTGAGGCTTTGCCACCGGCTGGGGCTTCTCGGCCTTAGCCGCTGCCTTGGGAGCAGATGCTGAACCAGACACCTTCTTGTTTGCGGCGTTGACAATGTATGTCATTAGTCGCTTAGGAACTCCTTGCAGCTGTAGCACGGTAGGTCAGTGCGAATGCTCTTCAAATTGTAAGGATGGGATGACTCACAGCGACACCACCGAAAGTACCAATGAGGTTGTCTTTCTGGTCGAAGAGGATGACATCTCCCTCCCACAATTTATCTTTGCCCTCGCTCATCTGGACATACGAGTAATATGAGCCGTTCGGATCGAGAGGCGCGAACAGCTTCATGGATCGCCATCCGTGATTGACGAAGAGCTCTTTCTGGAGATCAACGCCCTCGTGGGCATTCATGACGAAGCCACCAAGTTGGGAGAGGGCATCCAGGTACGCCGGGCTGGTGGTCCACTTGCCCTCTGATGCAATGCCTTTGAAGTGCACAGTTCCAGCAGCCTCACGAGTGTCGTTGTTGAGGGTGATGGCAGAAAGTGCGCGGTACTTGGGGTCAAAGTCCGCCAACTCTGTGATCATCTTGTAGATCATAGGCTTGCTGAAGCGATAGGTGCTTCCATCCTCGCCGACCTGCACCTGCAGGGCCTTCATCTGGGCCTGAGCATGTGCAGCCGCTGCTTTCAGCTCACGCTTCGAAGCTTCGAGATCTGCGAAGCGAATTTGACAGTTGGCGTGCTGCTCCAGGATCTTTCCATTGCCCTATCACCACAGTCAGCTATGAATGGCAATGCGCATCGAGCGACATACATCAACACTTGAGAAGGTCAGAGAGGCGGCCTTCTTTTTAGCATCAAACTTGGCTGTAGAGCGGAGAAGCTGTTGCTTGTCCGCATCATTGGCGACCAGAGCGCTCTGGATGTGCATGTCGCCGACCTCAACGATAGTCTCCGGACCACCGATTCCGGTGGCTTGCTTGATGTAATTACCTAAAGTCAATGCGATGTCCGCATAGACCGACTGCATTCAGAAGTATCAGCACTTCACTGCGCATGATTGTGGCAATGGGAATAGAACTAACCGGAGTACAAAGTGGGACGCCGTACACTTTGTGGCCTTGTACCATTGGGTGCAGGTCTTCCCTGTTGAGATCGGCGTCTGCAATGATTTCTCCGTCGTTGTTGCCCCTGCTACTGTGTGAGTGCAAATTTATCAAAGATGTCATCTCTTCATGGCAGACGTACTGGATGGTGTTGGAGATGACGTTGTGAATCGAGGACGTCTCCAAGCTTGCTGCTGCTATGACAAGCGGAGGATCGCCTTTCCGGAGAGACCAGCTGTTCACATATTGCAGCCAATCTGTGAGAAGTCAACATGCTTTGTTTCGTCAACGGCAATGCAGTACTCTTACACTCTTTCAAGGTCCAACCGTATGCCGGCAGGTCGAGAACCTCCTGACAGCCCGGGAAGTCTTCGTGGTATTGGGTCCAGTTGATGTTAACGCCCGAGGCATACATCCTGGATATGGCATTGGCAAACAGCACAGTCGTGTCTCTGCCACGGTGAAGCGATGGGAAAGTCTGCATCGATGCGCCGGCTGCTTCCTTGGCCATGTTGATGACCACTGGGGCGGGTCCGACCTCGATCCCGAAAGTTGTGCCTTCAAAGATTCCTTCGTCTTTGGCAGCAGTGAGCGCACCGACCATGTTGACCATATTCCGGCAATGCTGCACAAAGTATTCCTGTTCGAAATCGGTCGCATGGCGCAGGACCTTGCCGTATGTTGGAGAGATGACAGGTATCTTTGGTGTTGTTACCCGAGCTCCTACCGAGGCCGACAAGAAGGCTTCGAGTATAGGGTCCACTTGCGCCGTATGGAAGGCGAAAGAAGTGTCCAGATACTGGCCGCGGATTCCTCTTTCCTCGAGTTGAGCGCGCGCGACGTTCATCTGTTCAGCGGTCCCTCCGAGTACAACGTTCTTCGAGCCATTGCGACAAGACAGCTCGTAATCCTGACCAAGTTGACCAGGCAGCGCTGCAATAACCGCCTCTTCGCTAGCATGGACAACAAGCATGGCATGCGAGTTCGGCGAGAGATGACGCTCCATAAGTTGCGCCCGAGTTCCAGAAAGGAAGATCACATCCGCCTCGGAGAGAGCGCCAGCAGCGTACAAAGCCGCGTACTCACCAAGGCTGTGTCCGACTACTGCCCTCGCCTGAATGCCAAATGATTGCCAGAGATTGAACAAGGCCATCTGAAAGCAAGCATGAGAGACTTGGAGCATGGTTGGGGAGACGGTTTCGAAAGCGCCCACGGCTGTACTCTCCTCAAAGAGTGGTCGTATTGAAGGAAGTCCCATCTGAACGCAAAGCTTGTCGTGGGAGTTGATATCGGCTCGGATGAACGAGAACTGCGAATAGAGATCGACGCCCATGCCTGCGTAAGGACAGCCTTGACCGGTGAAGCAGAAGATTACACCAGGAGCCTTAGGTGGCACTGGCAGGCTCTTCTCTCCTCCAAGGCGTTTTTGAAGGTGCTCGCTTAATTGTGTTCGTAGTTGCGAGATGCTTGATGCTGTCAAGACAATCCTGTGGCGGTGATGCACTCTTCGAGCAGTGGTGGTGTACGACAACTTGGCAAGTAAATCGCGGCCTTGTGTGTCATCCTGGAGACCTTGAGAATCAATCCACTGGATCAGGTTGCGAATGTTACTGATCATCGACTCAGGCGTTTTGGCCGAGACGGTGATCATTTGGACACTTCGCGAATCCGCAACACCTGATGCCGAGATCGACGGCGGGTCTTCCAAGATGACAGCCGTGTTTCCACCAGCTGCCGAGAAGTTATTCAGCAACACACGACGTTTCTTATCTTGCTGTGGCTCCCAATTGGTCTCCTGCAGAGCAATGAAGGTGTTCCTGGGTTGCAGCTCTGGCAGTTTAGGGTTCAACTTTGTCTTAATGCCAGCGTGGGGCGGAATCTTGTTGTACTTAAGCATCAACAGGACCTTGGCCAGACTAGTCACACCCGCAGCTGCTTCTCCGTGTCCAACGTTTGATTTGGCTGCGCCAATGTGGAGTGGCTGTGATGCCGGCCGTACTGCTGTGCCTCTTGAGGTGAGTGGAGAGAGAGTGGTGACAACGGAAGTGGTCTCTCCAGCGTCACCTGCTTGAGTTCCTGTACCGTGCATTTCGACATAGCTGAAGCGAGATCAGTTTCCACATGTTGCATTGGGCTGTCAGGACACACCTGATGTCATTCGCGCTAACTCCTGTCTCTGCAAGAAGATGCTCGAAGAGCTCCTTCTGGGCAGCAGCGTGAGGCCTGGGCAGTATCAGCAACGACAACCAATCTGCTTTGGTCATGAGTTTACCTTGTGATGGACTCAGCCTCTGCATTGTGGTTTGTTGCAACGCCCAAGATGCATGCTTGGATTGGATCCTTGTCGATAAGAGCATCATCTAGTCGTTTGAGGATCACAGTGACCACAGCTTCGCCGCGACAGTATCCATCGGCAGACTCATCAAAGGTCTTGCAGTTGCCCGTGCGAGACAAGAAGTGGCCGCGATCCAAACCGGCCGTCATGTCTGGATTGGTGAGGACGTTAGTGCCACCAACGATCGCAGTGTCAATCTCTCCACGCCACAAAGCGTTACAAGCCATGTGCAAAGCGGCAAGTGACGAGCTACAAGCCGTGTCGATGGTGTAACTGCAACTGGTCAGCAAACACTCAGAGTAGCATTCGCAAAGAGAGCATACCTGGGACCGCTGAACTTATGATGGTAGTTGATGCGGCCGGGAATGAAAGCTCTGTTTCCTCCAGGGATGAAGTACGTATCAACATTCTGTGCACTATTGGTCTCCATCCAGTCGTTGCTAGTTGATCCATAGTATACTCCAACGCGAGTCTTCTGCGTGGATGCAGTCCTATTGGGGACAATGCCCGCTTGCTCGAGGGCCTCGGTGGCAGTCAACAGAGCCAGACGCTGGGCTGGATCGACCTGTGGAGCCTCTCGGGGAGACATGTTGAAGAAAGCAGCATCAAATTGACCAGCATTGTGAAGCCAACACCCAAAGCCAGTACCCGACTGGTTTTTGGCCAGCTTGTTTGGGTCGCTGCCCATGTGAGCAGAGGCATCCCATCTGGAGGCCGGTGCGAGCTCGTGAGTATCAACGCCGTGCAACAAGATCTGCCAGAAGGCATTCATGTCATCTGCATGAGGAAATCGGCCAGAAGCCGAGAGGATGGCCAGCTTGGACCTGGCAGAGCCGCCATTGGATCCTACTGGGCCATTCAGTGGAGCTGGAGGAAGTGAATGTGATACTCCGTCGTCTCCTAGGAGACACTTGATCGTTGGCTCAACTCGGCGGAGCTCTGCTGTTGAGACTGCCACCGGATGGAGAGCAATAGAGACTTTGTCGTCTCCAGAGCCTCGAGATCGGACATGTTCGACGATGCGACTAGGAAGCTCATCTAGCGCGATTCGGCGTGACAGGCAGTCTCTTACCGCCAGCTCCAACGCGTCCGTAAAAGACCCCTGTTTCCCGGAGGGTTGGGAGGAGGTGGCGCCATCATGAGCGTCGGAGCTTGCCGCGATAAGGGGGATGGGTGAATGAATCGTGAGGTCAGGGACGCCTCGCAGAACATGGGCAACATCGGCATCAGTATATAAGTGAGCGGCATGGTAAGGAGCAGGAATGCGGAGCGATGCCGTTGTCGTCGATGTTGATGATGTTGTTGTTGTTGACGACTTGGACGCGTTGGACGATGACAGCCACGCCAAGAAATCAGCAATAGCGCCGGGCGCTCCCGCGATCGATGCCGATGTTTGGCCAACGGTGGCGGAAATGTAGGGAGCTGACACGCGCGACAATTTCTTTTCCTCGACAAACATCGACAACGATTTTTCCAGATCTTCCATGCGGTACCCGGAAATTGCAGATGTCCACGAGGCGTATGTGTAGGAGCCATCGGCGTTGCTTTTCTGGTAATCGGCACTGATGCGGCTGGCTGTCTCCCACGCCACCGCCCCGAGACGGACGGCGACGGCGACAGCGTGAAGGCCGAGAGACAGCAAGGCAGCGATCGTGTTTGCATAGCTGACGGCAGTTGCTGCGAGTGCTCCGGTGCAGATTCCTGCCACGCACGCATCATCAGCGCTAGGAAACGCCCGTCCTTGGGAGCCATGTTGCCTGTGATGTCTGATCAGCTATCATGCTAGTGTGGAGAGAATCGCTCTCTGGAGCTGGATATCGATCTTGCAATATCGCGGATCTTTTCTGGACAAATCCTGGAAAGAACGAGATGTCTCGTCTGGAGTTGCTGGCCCCGAGTATTCGGAACGGGAATCACTTACTGCAAGAACAGCCCTAGCTGGGCAACACATGTTAGGGCTTGCACCAAGGCAGGGTTCAATGTGCCAGCCCTATAATACGGGAGCAAGTCCAGTATGCGGGCGAAACGTGGGCATTGCTCTCGTCGCTTTGCAGTGAGACAGGACACCTCATGCTTCAGAACTCCGCTGGCCTTTTCCAGAAAGTCGGAAACGAGCGCATCGTCGCGCACATGTGTCAAGTCTTGCAGTGTGTCGGCTACGTCGTATGTCTGGTCGCCGAAGAGATACAGCCGTACGGGGCTGTCAATCGCCATATTGAATGGCAAAATAAATGGTTGAAGAAAGGTTGCGTTGAAGCGAGGCGAGGCAGAGTTCCGCTCAAGAAATCATGACGGACGTCCTCCAACGAGTCTGCGCGGTCGCCGGCCTTATATTCAGTGCCACACTCCTATCTGGAAATCTCGGAATCTGCTGCTCTCTCGCACATAGAGCCAAGTGCATTGCCCTCAGCTAGTATCCACTGCCTCGTTCTTAGTGTCGGAAACCATTCCAACTGCGCTCTGTCCGTTGGATTCGTCTATCAATGCGAACAGCGCCATTCGCTAGCGAACCTCACTACGGCATCCGCACGTGCCGTATCCCTGCATCGACTCTCATTCGCAACAGAATATGTGCATCCACTAAGAGAAAGTCCTTCGTTTCCAAAAGCTACGATTAGGGTTGCAGAATGCGGCACCATGATACTGCCAGCTTGTGTCGGTTCTGATGGCTGGCTATGCTCTGCAACAGGGAGAGCTCTATTGAGGCTGATAATACAGCTCGCTCAGGTATCAACCCAGTCGCCACGAGGCCACGAGCGTTGCGTTAGAAACATACTAGTAGAGCACACCACGTTTCGAGCAGCGATCGAGCGATCCGGCAACTACAAGAACACGCTGATGGGTTGACGAAGTCGGGAACACTGGCCTGCGGCCACCGACCTCTTCCTAAGCCCCGGTGGCTCGCGCACCTAGCTCGGTTTCACGCCAAGCATGCAACTTCACTTCTTTCAAAAGTATCGAGTCTTCTGGAGGCAATCGACGATCTCACTTACAGTTCTCAGCCAAAATCACAATGGAATTCCAGACTTCTCTTGAAACCTCTCTCGAGGCCATCGTTTCCCACGCAACTGAGTTGCTCAATCATCTCAAGAAACCTTCTACCACTGCAAACGATGCTCCTTTCGGACCAGCAGATCCATTGGAACATGCACCTCAACAAGTCCAACTGTCGCGCAAAAAGCTGCTGGAAGCCGCAACCAAGCTGACACAAGTGGCCACTCCTCCGGAACGATACCTCGAGCATCTATCAAATAGCGTGAGTGGAAATCCTCCCTAGACGCGTTTGCGCTATTGTCAGCTGATCCAAGCGGTCCTTGCAGTATCAAGAACAGACATGTGTCAGGTGGCTTGTCAATCTGAACATTCTCCAAAATTTGCCTCCGAAGGGATCTATCTCCTACACGGAACTCGCAGCTCAAGCGAAAGTTCCTCTCAAGCAATTGAGAGGTGTCTCTCGCATGGCAGTGGTCAACGGCTTTCTTGAAGAGCCAACTCCGGGCCACATCGCTCATAGCCGGCTCTCAGGCTTGCTTCTTCGCGACGACAATTTCTTGAACTGGGCCAGATGGATGCTCAACTATTCCATTCCAACGGCGTACAAACTTGCAGATGCTACTGAGAAATGGGGAGAGACTGATGCCAAGAACGAGACCGCCTTCCAGCTTGCTATGGGCACCACGGATCCGTTCTTCGACTACTTGCGTAAAGACGCAACTCTCACTAAAGTCTTCTCTGACTACATGCGCAATGTCACCGCTTCGTGGCCCTGGAGCCTGCAACATGCCGTAGATGGCTTCGACTGGGCTTCGTTGCCAGCCGGCGCCAAGGTTGTCGATGTAGGTGGCAGCCATGGACAACTTGCCGTGAAGGTTGCAAGCAAGCACCCTCACCTCAAGTTCCTCATCCAGGATCTTCCCGAGACGATCGAAACAGCTCAAAAGACATTCGAGACGGATCAAAGCATTGACCCTGCTATCAAATCGCGAGTGCAATTCATGGGTCACGACTTCTTCAAGCCGCAGACAGTTACCGACGCCCACGTCTACTTTTTGCGAATGATCATCCATGACTGGCCTGACAGAGACGCTCTGGTGATTTTGAATCAGCTCCGAGTGGCGCTTGAAAAGAACCCCAGCGCTCGCATTGTACTCATGGACACCGTTCTTCCTCCTCCAGGCACGGTCTCCGTCTTGCAGGAGCAACAGCTCAGAGTTCGCGATCTGATGATGATGCAAGTCTTCAACGCTCGAGAACGCGAACTGGAAGACTTCAAAGAGCTGGCCGAGCGGGCTGGACTCAAGATCTCGCACGTCGAGCAGCCTCTCGACAGCTGTATGGGTCTGCTCACAGTCCAGCTTGCCGGCTCTGCTAGCAGCGCAACTCCTGAGCAGGAAGCTGCTTCTACCATTCCAGCACGAAAAGATAGCCCGCTCAGCAGAGCAATCGACATTGATACCAATGAAGACCCTGTCTTGATCATGGGTGCTGGCATCTCTGGCCTTTGCCTTGCACAAGCCCTGAAAAAGGCTGGAATCCCATTTCTGGTCTTCGAGAGAGACCCGGCCATTG
Organism: Phaeophleospora eucalypticola; assembly: GCA_022814565.1. Lineage (NCBI taxonomy): Eukaryota > Fungi > Ascomycota > Dothideomycetes > Mycosphaerellales > Mycosphaerellaceae > Phaeophleospora > Phaeophleospora eucalypticola. The sequence goes on along the minus strand of JAKLNG010000006.1, from coordinate 1,840,910 downwards.
ACCACCGCCCACAAGGCTATCGTTTGAAGCTGGAAAAAGATGGTGCTCAAGCTTTGCAGGACTGTCTCCCCGAGGACATCTTCCATACTTTCAAGACTTCGTGCGCTGTCACCAGAGTGGGCGAGACGGACTTCAACGCAATCTCTGGCCAAATCGTCAAGAGCCGTCAAGGTGGTGGCCTCTCAGGCGACCTTGGACTCTTCCCTAGCTTCACTGTGGACCGCACTGCCTTTAGAGAATCCCTCATGACTGGTATCCATGACCGCATAGCTTTTGGGAAGGAACTCGTCTCTTACAGCATTGTCAACGAGAAGGGCGTCAGTGCTACTTTCAAAGATGGGAGCATCCTTCGAGGCCGCTTCATTGTTGGTGCAGACGGTCTTCACTCTGCCGTTCGACGTCAGCATCTGCAGAAGCAAGGCAAGCTCGTCGACACTGGCGCTGTCTGCATCTACGGAAAGACACCGCTCACACCGGAGGTCAAGGAGCGCTTCCCGGAGAAAGGCAGACGCTGGATGACCATCGTTTCTGACACGGCGCCTATGCTACAGTCCGCGCTCATCGGAGAAGCACCTGTTACCATGCTCGTCGAGACGATACGCTTCACTGAAGAAAGTCGGGCTCTACATTCCAACTTGCCCAGCGACTATCTCTACTGGGCCTTGATTGGCCCCAAAGCCCGCTTTGGCTCTTCACTTCCTTGCGATGGCGCCAAAAACTATGCGGAAGCCGCTCATGAAGCCGCGCGCCTTACTCTCGACATCAGCACCGAGTGGCATCCGTCTCTCCGCTCACTCTTCGAGCTCCAGGAGACTCGACAAGCCACATGTCTCCGTGTTGCAAGCTCAATCCCCGATATCCCCGAATGGGAGCCTTCAGACTTCGTCACGCTTCTGGGAGACGCAGTGCATCCCATGAGCCCCTGCGGAGGTGTGGGTGCTAATACCGGTCTCTGCGACGCTGCTAGTCTCGCCAAATTACTGAAAGTCTCCGGAGGAAGGCCGAGAGCAGAGAGAGTCGGCGCATTCGAGCTGGAGATGAGAAGCCGGGCGAAGCGAAGCATTTTCCGAAGTGAAGCGGGTGGGAAGTTGATGTTCGGCCAAAAGAATCTGGTCGATTGTGAGCCTTGTAGCTGGCTTTCTTAGTTTGGCAGGTGGTTTCATGGGCGTTGGGGGTTGGCCAATCTACTCCTATATCATGCAACTTGACCTTTCCGGCTTCCTCGAAGAAAACGCCTATTCTCATTCGACGCCTTAATATCGCATTATCAGCATCTTCGCCAATCAGATGCGGCCTCAGGACTTCACGTTCCAAAGACAACACGATCGACAGCCTGAGATACTGCAGCACGCCCTGCGGCATCCACACATTCCTCTTTTGGCCGAAGCAGGCGCTGTTAATTTAGACTACGGTACTTCCTACGGCAACCAGTTGCCGGCCCGCTTCGTCTGACAAGAGCCGCTAACGTCGGCAATCGCACATCAGATGCTTCTCCGCTGCGGATACATTGATTGTCCGATAAACACTCGAACGCCCTAAGGGTCTCACCCCGGATCACTGCGGTACAAGGCTTCGCATTAGCAGCTGTAGCTATTTTAGCCGCTGGTACTATTGTTTCAATGCTGCATCCCGCTCGCTCTGCGGAGTCTTGGCCCCTTAGCCCTGCTCGCGGGATGTCCATCGTCAACTGCGGCAACGACTGTGCCCGTGGAATCGTTGCAGAAGCCTGTCAGGCACTTCTCGCTGGCCGATGTGGTGCAATGTCGAGGAATGGCCTACCGCGGTATCGTGCAAGTCGACGTGGACGATGGCCATAGAAAACGCTGATCACTGCGTACTTCTTTGCCCTCTAGCAGTCATTCGCTCTTCTACGAAGCGAAAGTTGTGTTGTCACATTACTTCCACGGTTCATTCGGCAGTAATTCTAGCCCATCATGCATCAGCGCGTCCAGGGCGATGACCTCCTTACTCTCATCTCAACACTTGTCTCCGCATCGGCCGACCTGAACAAGTTCATCAGCAAGCGGGGTTTGGAACAGCCCTCTTTCGCAAATGGCGTGCCTAACGTCGAGCTCACATCAGCCAATGCTCCTTATTTTGATGCTCGATCGACGATCGTTGAGGCAGCGCAGCAGATCGTCCGCCTGGTGCGAGGACCGAGAGACATCCTGATCGATCTATCTTTCGATCATTGTGCTTCGGCTTCGATGCAGCTGGTTTTCAAGCACAAGTTCGCAAGCCACATCCCTCTTCACGGCACAACAACGTACGCCAAGATTGCCGAGGCCGTTGGAAACAACGTCACGCCAGCGCTGGTCGAGCGAACGATTCAGCATACAGCATCTTTCGGTCTATTTGAGGCCCTACCTGGAGGCTACGTCGCCCACAATGCGACATCCGCCTTGCTTGTGACCGATCCCGATCTCGAGTCCTGGATGTACCTCTCATCAACTATTGCTTACCCAGCCGGTGCTGCTGTGCCCAAGGCCATCGAGCAATATGGATACAGCATGGAGTCTGACGAAGCCGCTTACGGCGTTTCTATCGGCCGCAAGATCTCACAATTTGCTCGCTTCCGGGAGCCAGACGGCCAAAAGGACCACGAAATGTTTGCTCGCGCCATGCGTGGCATCTCCTCGGGCGGTGCTTACGACAAGAGGCATGCGGTCGATGGCTATCCATGGCGTCTCCTCGAGCAAGGAGAGCTTCCTCACCTGGTCGTCGACGTTGGAGGTGGTCCCGGACATGTTTCAATGGCTGTTGCCGAGAAATGCCCCAACCTGAGGTTCGAAGTGCAAGACTTGCCAGAGACCGTTGAGGTGGGACGAAAGGCCTGTCCAGACCAACTCAGGCCCCGAATTGACTTCAAAGCACATGACTTCATGACACCTCAACCTGCCGAGAGACAAGATACCAAGGAGCCCATTGCGTACTTCGCTAGGTTTATTCTCCACGATGTACGTTTCGCCAAAACATTCTTCCCCGGATCTCAGTGCATGCTAACCAGCCATCTAGTGGAGTGACAAGTACGCCACCAAGATTCTTCAACAGCTGACCACTGGTCTCAGACCCCAAGACCGCATCATTCTCAACGAAGTGGTCGTGCCAGAACCCGGCGAGGAGCCCCGAGAGCTCGAAAGACGCATGCAGTAAGTGCAATGAACCTTAGTTGATCCGATAATCTGGCTGACATCGACGCACAGCGACCGAGACTGGCTCATGCTCATGAACCTAAACGGCCGTGAGCGCACTGCTACAGCCTTTGCGGCCATGTGTGCATCCGTCGAGCCGAAGCTGAAGCTGCAGAGAGTCATTCGACCTGAGCAAGGCGAGCTTTCGCTTATTGAGATCACCCTGGATAGTGTCAACTGGGAGGCCAAGTCGAATGGCACTCACGCTACGAATGGTGTCAATGGCATCAATGGTCATTAGAACACGTCATGCTTCAGAGTTGTCAATATATCCAGACGGATGTAGGGAATGCAATTCAAGCCACTCACAAGCTCTTTGATCTTCAATATAATCATCAACTAAGCGAGCGACACATGCAGCCTGACGATAGCACTTAATTCGAGCTTGCTGTAAGCGACTGAGCTCTTGCATGCGTACCAAGACCACTTAAGGTGTGGTGTATCTAGGAACTTTGGTCCTCCGGTTGCAATTTGTGCTCACGCAAGCTGTCCCCAGATCCTAGGGGAGACCTTAGCCCCGACGGCCGACATTTGGGAGTAATGACTCTATGTCCCGGTCTTATTTGCGGTTTCTCATCATAGTAGGATACTGTAGAATGCTGTAGCATAGTTTTGTCGCATTGTTGTTGGAAAGACACAAGACCTACCCGGGGCTGAGAATCGGCAGCTGAATGTTGATTGACATCTACCCTCTTCGTCGAGCGCCTGGAAATCGAGCAATTCGGTCTTGGGCGCCACGGAGATCTCTTCTCGCTGTGACAACCGATATTGCACTGCCCTCAAGATCGCAAGGGATTGCAGGACTTCAGTATCACAACAGACCTTCCTTTCTTGACGTGATAACAGTATGCATATCTCTATCTCCCCACGCAAGCGAGGAGTGTTGATTGACAATGTGCAGAAGTCGTCGTAACTGCTGTTGATAAGCAGGCACAAGATATGAAAGACATCAACAGTAGCTAATAAAGCCTTCGACTGGCGATTGGAGCGGAGAGAAGGCCGGAAACGGCAATGCCGCCATTCGGAAGCTCGTTAAAAAGACCCGGACGATGCGGTAACGGAACAATGCAAGATCCGGGTTGCTCGCACTCTGTGCGCAGGCGAGGCCGTGGTAGATGTTCGCTAAAAGGTCAATGCGAACCGACCCTTCACCTGCTCCACAGGAGAACTTCCCTGCAGGCTGTATCCTGCCGGTGCTCGGCCCTGCATCATTGAAGATGTGGGATGATAGCCAAGCCGTGCTAAAACACGTTTCTTGGGGGATCAACAAGCTAGCAGAGCATGTTGTAGGGTTTCAGATGCAGGAACGCAGTCCGTCTGCCGAAGAGCGACCATGTGCGGCTGACATGAGATATTTGTGTGGATGACGCATCGCTTGGTGCTCGGTTGATTTCTGAGAGGGCAAAAGATCTAATAGCGTTTCGGTTTGGGCCGAGTATCCAGTGCCTCGTAACATTTTGCAAAGGCGGTCTATATTTTAAGCCTTGCCTGCATTTCACGTCCTGCCTGCAAATCAACGAGCCAGCCCGGAGGTGTGTACTCTATGGGCAAGCGAGTAGACGCTACTTTGACACTGCAGTATGCCAGGCGGCTAGTTTAGCATCGATACAATCTCCTCTCTTGGGACCGGCCACCACGTGTGAAAGCGGGACATCCTCACTCTGATCGCTTGTCGAAGAGTGAGACATCTGTGCATATTCCGAGCGCGGTACTCGTACAGCATGCCAGCTAGCACGAGGTACCTCGTACATGCATGATTGCATCCGGGATCCTGGGAGTCTAGGTCCTAACGAGAGTCAGCGCGTTACGAGTTGGAGATCCTTGTCTCACTGACCCACCACAGCTTTGTCTGTGCTGCCGGGGATGCCGCTCATGAGATAGCCATGAGAAAGAGAAGGCCAAATGCAGCCCAATATCAATAATAGTTGAGTGTTCCGAACTCAAGATGGAAGACGAGCAAGGCGTACAGATGCTGGTAATATGATGTTTAGAGGACCATGAAGATTGGCGTTGACACAAGCTCATCGATTGACTTTACATATGGACTGGGAATGCTTGCAACACGAATGCCGGTAGACTCTGCAGAACGATCAAAGAAATTCATTGCAACGGATCGATCGTCAAGTTACATATACATAAGTGTCAAAAGGGAGTCGCGTGTACTTCGAGTCGGTTGAAACTCCTCGTCTAACAAATTTGTCATTGAAAACCCATCCGTGCCAACGTGGAAACGATCTAAGAGTCCTCAAAACCTCGCCCGCGGTATCAGCAACTTTGCTTAATATTCTCTGCCGTAGAAAGAAGTGTGCTCAGCTGATCCTGAAGAGCTCGACGATTGCTACTCAGGAGATCCATTTCCAGGAAGGAAGGCGTCGAGGTTTCTGCCCGCGGTGAGACCGTTTTTGACCCAAACGAATCAATTGTATGTGACTCTTGGATGACTGAAAGTCGCTTCACCAACGGATTGACGTTTTCCTTCACCTGCGTGAGCACGACATGTGCTCGGACGACTCTCGATGCCGATACATCCAACACGTAATTGCCCATGACAATTGGTTTGGTCTGCACCCGATCCAACAGAGCCGGGAGTGGTCGATGATTCTTGGACATGTTGTCACTACCAAGAACCGCCGCGTACCAAGAGAGAACCTTGAATATGGCCAGGTATACGACAATGAGAACATCTTGTTCGGAAGAGCATGGGCAGTCCAGTATTCTGCTGAGTCGGGCCAGAGCTTCCCGGTTGTGGCCAACAATTGTGTCGACGTCCCGCATTTGAGGGGCGTGTTGTCTGGCGTTGGAGTCTTCGCTTGCTCTTTGACAGCTTTGGTTGGAGACATGCAAATCGGCCACGACCTTCAAAACTGCTCTCGCACAGTCGTGCGGTCGAAGTTTCCGCCCACGACTCGTTGACCTCGAGCTTCTCGGTGCAGCAAAAGAATGCGATCGTCTTGACGCCTCTGAGAATCCTTGTCCGAACTCAGAAGCCTGATCGGATTCAGACATGGAACTGAGGCCGGAGCCACGTGAAGGAATGGATTGAGGCGCAGAGCCAGCGCTATCATTTCCCATGGGAAAGTCAAAAGGGTCCATGGCGTTGTTGAGCTCCGGTTGGGGTGTGGGATGAAACAAGGTGTTCTCGTCCTGTGGCGTTATTTGCGGCGTCTGATTCCACATCCAGGAGAAATCATCGTAAGTAGATGATGGGGGCATGAATCCTGGCATCGAGACCATAGTATCGTCTGCCATGGTAAAGATTGTTTGAACATCGCTGGCCGGGGGTGTTGGTGGTTGCGATGTTGGCAGTCCGGGTATCGCAGTTTTGTCTACTGCAGTGCGTTCTCTGGGTTGTCGTTGCCCGGTGCGTTTGGAGTAGCTGTACTCACAGTCCAGGCCTTTAAGGGAACATCGCGAGCATTTGGGACGCTGCTTGCCACATCGAATCTTTTGCGAGCTGCAAGCATTGCAGGAATCACGGATCTTCTGTTCTTTTGGGACAGGCTGCCCATCGTTCTTTGTGCTTCGACTAATCATTTCAGATCTCGATTCGTGCCTGGTACTGTACTCGTGGTGATCGAGATTCGGGGAGTGGAACGTGCAGCGTGAAATACAACAGTCCACTAGGTTAAGAGACAGTGAGAAGGGCCGTTCATGCGAAGATCAGTCTCGGGGGCGGGCCACAGGGTCTCATCACAGCAATTAAAACCTTTTGCAAGGTCGTTGTCCAATGACTTGGTATTTCTCATCGTTGAGCAGCATTCGTCCAGAGAGAGCCGGTACAGGGTAGCTGCATGGCCGCTTGCATGCACACCAGACGAGCTAACATGGATATTGAGACGTGTACGCACGTACATACTTCGGATTCGGCTGCCTCTCCCAATGCCCTTGGAGAGTACTGTACTGATTGTGCCACTTCTGCCTTGTCAGCGACTGGATGCTGCGGCCTCGGGTCCGGATCAACTTACTGATATTCAGATCGACGATCATGAGAGACAATTGCTCGCCACGAGAGACTCAACAAGACTAATTTGGGTAGAGCTTTTGGTGAATTCGACGGACAGAACTGGAAAGCGAGTAGTCGTCGTTGCAGCAGATGGAAGAACTAGGATTGCTGGACTCTTTTTCTGCGCTTCTTTGGCTCCTGTGAAGCGCAAGAAGTCCAAACTCCATGCTGGCATCCTGGAAAGGCGTGGCACGCAGCTGAAAGATTGATATAACTTGACGCCCGCTATCTTGGGGGACTACGCCGTCCTAGGATTGTCTCAGATGAGTCCCGGAATCGTGCAGCTCCGCAGCACGCCATTGGAATCCCATGGGACTCATTCACATGCGAATGACTTATCACGAGAGTTTGGTGGTCTAGGCGTATTCTGCATTGCCACTGTCTGCCTCAGAACCCGCTAGCGCATGCAACAGAACACTCCCACGTTGCTGTGGGCCCCACGAGCTTTGTACCATCTGAACATCCTCTTGGACAGCCGCTCCCGCAATATAGATAAGCTGAGCCCTACATTCAGGGCTGCATCATGTGCATTTAGACGCATCCGGTACCTAAGCCGCGGTTGGGGCCCCGTGTGGGCATGACAGGGTGACATCGACGAGAGCTTGGCCCATTTTCATAACCCATGCAGCATTTGGTGTGCTTGCGAGGAAGTCTTGCCGTAGATCAGCGCCGGAATGCCGCACCAATTCACTTTCGGCAGGTCGGTCCTTTCCTACAAGCGCTCGAGATGCATGGATTACAAGCTCAATAATCGCATCGTCCTGTAGCGATGTTGTGCCACTTCGGCACTTTTCGAGCTTGCCCGCCGCGTACCGGCACGCCTCAGGCTGAATGGAGTATTTGCATGAAAGCTGTGCAGACCATGAGAAGCAATAATTCGCGAGCGAGATTCCAAAAAGTTCCCTTATTTGTCAAAGTGTTCGAAAATGACGAGCTATGGTTTTCGAAAGAACCGACAAGCTTTGCTCCGTCTCATCCCTTCATTGCCGAGAAGTTATCTGTTGGCGCATCTTTAGCAATTTTTGCCCAGATATTCTCGATCCTCTTGGCTGCATTTGCGGACAGAGGACCGCTGTTAAGCGCATCGATTGTCTCCGTGAGCTGGGCAACAGAGCTAGCCCCAATGATGATGCCGTCGCCGTCTTGGAGAGCACTGTTGAACCTGACCCATCGATATGCCAATGCTGATCTGGAACAACCCTCTGAGCTCGCCACATCTTGCCATTCGTCAAGCGCTTCGTAGAACGAAGGCTTTCCATACATGGCAAGATACATGTCGCCAAGGAAGGTTCCCTTTTTGAATCTGCCTGCTCCGCTATCAATTTGCTCTCGACTTTTTGTCAGAAAGCCACCAGCCACTGGACTGTAGGCATTGAAGCTGATGTTGAGCTTTCGCAAAAGCGGTAGCAGCTCGTCTTCTGGCTTGCGCGCAACGGCGCTGCATTCAGAAGTTAGCGGCAGCTCGTTGCATCGAAAAGATTGTTGAGCACTAAAAAGAAGAGATCCTCACGCCGACTTCTAGGCTGACAATGAAATGGAAACGAATAGAACACTTGAACGTACCTGTAATTGCCTTGATACACAGTCGGTAAGACATAGCCCTTGGATTTGCAGATGTTGTAGACTTGCTCTACGTCGGACGGGTGGTAGTTTGAAAGCCCAAACCGTTTGAAGAATCCTGATTTGTGAACCTCATCAATTGCTCGGAGGGTCTCTTCAAGCGGCGTGTTGGCATCCGGAGCGTGAATGTAGTACACATCTACATTTCCACCAAGACGCTCTTTGCTTTCCTTCGCTGTAACCTTTGTTATTTTGAGGGTTCTTGCTTCCATTAAACATAATACTGACCTTGTTTGATGATGTTGTCGTAGGAAGCGCCTCCAGCTTGATCGAAGCCACCGCGGGCCTTTGTATCGACGGTAAAATGGTCAATAGCACGAGCTTTACCCAGCCTTGTTTCGCTGTCGCCATAGAGATGAGCAGTATCAAATCTCGTGCATCCACCGTCTTTGAGGATTTGGAATGCTTGCTTTAACTTGCTCTCATCTGTGAACTCGGAATGAGGTTGATTGACGGATCCGCCACCCATGATGACCTTTACCGGTGGGGATGCCATTTTGGGGAGCGTGAATAGGTATTGATGTTTCGATCGCTGGTGTTGCTTCGATCTGCCCTTATGGGATAGGTGAAGCGTCAATCTCAAAGAAGTCGATGTTGAGTTATGAACTTCGGTAACTGCGGCAAAATGTTAGGCTTAGGGCTCCAAGTGACTTAATGGATCGAGATATGGACATGGTTCAGATCGTCGAGGGGAACGCAAGCGGGAGAGCATCCTCTGATGCGAGACTCTGAGCACGCACTCAGGAATGTCAGTTCTGTCAGACACGTTGTTGCCGACACTAGGTAAGCGGTGCTCGCCCACTGCCTAGAAGCGGAGCTTCTGGCCCGGCTTTTAGAGAATCGCCGTAGTCGCTTGTCACTTTCCCGCCACTCACCTGACCAGTTCGCAGATTGAGCAAGACAGGTTATCCATGACTATCTTGCTTCTAACGCCAAGTGCAGCGTTCATGCTTCGAAAGAAGACTCCACGTGGAGGCATGGAATCCTCCAAAGCAACAATGCTTGTTGTAACAGAATGTATGCATGTGTTTGAAATGCGAGGAAGTGTTCGAGCTTCCGATCTACGAGCGGCCCGCTTCCAGCAGCTCGGTGACAGTTGAAGAGTGCGCAGGGATGAAAAAGGTCGGCCAGATTTGACCGTGTTGTGCACCACTATTTTTGATTCAGTCTCAATCATCGTCGATTCTGACGACTCTGATAGCATTGCGTAGTTGGGCTAGCACACGTGGCAACGCATGTAGATCGACCGAAGTTTCCGAGGGAGTGGATAGAAGAGACTCGTTTCCTGCAGAGTAGTTGGTTTTAAATTCGACATTTTAGCTCTGCTTTTTGAAGACCAACCCGTTTGAATCTTGCCAGCCTGTTTTAACAATGTTTCAAGACGGCACAGATCGTCACGGCCGAAGCTCCTCGCCATTTCAGCAGCCGATTGACAGCAAAGCAATTATCACCGAGTCGTCGGAATCTCTTGAAAAGAAAAGTCTTTCTGAATCGAAGAACGGAGACAGCAGCTTGCAGGATGCAGCCGCCGAAGAGACCGATGAAAGCGCCTACCCTCATGGCATAAGGCTTGCTGTCATTATCGCTGCCTTGGCAATGAACGTCTTCATCGTGGCCTTGTCGAACACAATCATCGCCACTGCAATTCCCACGATTGCTTCTGCCTTTGAAGCCTTCGATGATATTGCATGGTACAGCTCCTCAGAATTGATTACGGTGAGAGACACTCCCCGATGGGCCAAAAGAAAACTGCGCACAAACTGACCGGCAGAGTTCAGGCTACAGGATTTCAACTGCCTTTTGGTGCAGCATACTCATACCTCAACACCAAGTGGACCTTTCTCAGCTCTACAATAATTTACCTGATTGGAAGTGCAATTTGTGGAGCAGCCCCAACCTCCACCGTTCTTATTGTCGGGCGAGCGATCGCAGGCATTGGGAATGCCGGTGTGCTAGGAGGAGCATTCATTTTGATAGCGAGGAACACGCCACTGAGACTGCGCAGTGCCTTCACTGGATTCATTGGAGGTGTCTACAGTTTGGCGTCAGTCACTGGACCGATCATTGGTATGTGTCGAAGCTACGTTAGAAGAAACAATTAGACTGACGACATTCCCAAAGGTGGAGCATTCACATCGGTAAGAATTACGCCTTGTAGGCGATGTTGGGGAAGAGCAATCTAACACTATGTCTATCAGAACGTTGGATGGAGATGGACATTTTATTGTAAGCTGCGACGACACGTTGTCTCTACTTGTAATCAAGCTGAACCATTCACAGTCAACTTGCCCGTTGGAGTCCTACCGATCGTTATGATTACGTTCTTCCTCCCTTCCAAGGTTGGAGGGTCCTCCAAGGAGTTGAAGAGTCTTAGCTGGCCGAGAATCATTCAAAAGTTCGACCCCATCGGCACTGTCCTCATCATCGGATCGTTCTGCTGTCTCTTCGTCGCATTGCAATGGGGCGGCGCCCAATATCCCTGGAGCAACTGGCGAGTCGTTCTTCTTCTCGTGTTCTTTGCAGTCACATTCCTCGCATGGATTGGAACACAGTACTTTCAGGTCAGATTGACAGCGTCGAACGCAAAGTATGTTTACTAAACCCATGCACAGGGCGAAAATGCGACTGTACCAGCAAGTGTAGTCAAGAATCGAACTGCATCCACAGCTTTTGTGTACACTTTGCTACAGGGATCAGCATTTGCCATCATGGTATACTACATACCGATTTGGTAAGATCACCTCTCCCAATCTTTACAACTCTCTTGCTCTCGCTCACGATGGAGGTTCTCAGGTTTCAGAGCTTGCAAGGAGACACCGCCGCAACTTCCGGCTATAAGCAGCTTGCTCTTGTAGTCAGCGTCTCTCTGTCCACGTTGTTCTCTGGAGGACTCACAGTGAAAATCGGATACTACTCACCATTCCTTATCGGAGGCGCTGTGTTCACCTCTATCGGAGCCGGCCTCTTGTACTCTATCGACTATGATTCCTCACTTGGCATGCTGATTGGTTATCAAATTGTCTTTGGTATCGGAGTCGGCATGGGACTAAACGCAGCTACAGTAGCTGTCCAGACTGTTCTGCCCGATGAGACAGTCGCGAAGGGAATCTCCGCCGAATTGACCATTCGACTACTTGGTACGGCTCTTGGCACTCCGATTGCGCAGAGCGTTCTGCAGTCAAGCCTTGTGAGCAAGTTGTCGCGACAAGTGGCGGTTCTTAAATTCAACTCCGAGGGAAGCGCCACCGATGCCAAAGGGATCTTGACTGGTATTTATGGAGCCGGCACCCCTGGGCTTCGGAACGCCCTCGAGGCTTTCAACTATGCCTGTACTCGCACGTTCATGGTCGCCTTGATTATGAGCTGCCTCTGCTTCCCGCTATCACTCCTGGCAGAATGGAAGAGCACAAAGACTGAGAAGCGAGACGTCGAAGATCGGCGAGAAGGTCGCGGGGCGGAGAAGGTTGGAGACGAAGAGGCTTCAGGCTGAGAGACGGGTAGACGATATGTCTCGCCTACAGAAATTCCCCAATCTGGCATTTTGATGCTTGATCGTGAGAACAACAAGCTTCCACGACGCCGTGGGAGTGTCTAATTCTTCATGGCACTGCTAATAATGAGCGGCCTACACTTCAACAGATGCGCTACTGTATGAAGACAGTCTGGAGGATGGGTGTTTGGGACATACAACAAGTCATCTTGTCAATGGCGGAGTAAGCGGATGAATGCATATACGAATCGAATAATGAGATGCGCTGGATGGATACGCAACAGATGGGTCTAGAGAAAACAAGGTTTCCTTCGGTGGTTGAATGCCATTCGCTTTGAAACGGAACTTTCAACTGACTTTTTTCGAAGCTGATGTCCGTCCTTGGTGAAAATTGTGAAGCTAGAAGCGGACGAAAGTCAGCCTGTTCAAAATTCTTTATCTCGAGCACAGGTCTGAAAGTGAGACCCAAGTAGCTTGATGGCAGATCAACGTGGATTACGCTATGACACGATTTCTTCATTGAGCTTCAGTCCTGCTTTAAAAAGCGCTCACACCTTGACTGCGCCATTCCATAGACCTAGAACACATACTCCTCAACCCATCCCAACGAGCTCCTATGGGACTGTTAGCGAGATTCGTGAAAAGCGGCTCCCATTTCAGCACTTACTTAGACACAGTCATGTCGGCGAAGTTGAAGTGATCAGGCATGAACTTTTGAATGAATTCTGGATCAGCTCGCAGCTTCTCAACCACTTCAATATCGCGAAAGCGGATGCTGATAACGGTGTCCCATGCCGCTTTCATGTTCGATGGGTCCTGTCCGGCCTCAATTGCGGGTGCGTCGAGTCGTTTCTCTTCAGCTGCTACAGTTGGATCGTTATGAATCTAAATTCATGAGTGAGTGCTGAACGCTGCAAGAAGCCGACTGCGAGAACTTACTACAGTGTAGGAGACGGCTCCGTACTTCTTCAGGAGAGGAACAATGATTGGGCTGTTGACATTGGTCAAGTGAGCGTGGTGATCTGCTTCACTCTGCCCAGGCTTCCGGGTGACGTAAATGTTCCAAGCAAGAAGTCTCTCTGATCCTGCTGAGCCCATGATGAACGATGGCAATTTTGCGTGAGACGAATAAGATGTTGGACTGCTGAACTGTACTGAATCCGTTGTGGTGTTGCTGGTCACTGGATTCTTGCGCTTTATGCTGTGCTTCCAATGTGTTCTTCAGCATTGGATGTCAGCTGAGGCGTCATCACTGTGGTCACCGAATGTCAGATGATCCACGAGGAATGATGCTCGGTGTGTGCATCGGAGACCGATCAGCGAGACTTGAGCGCGCAAGCCAATAGATACCCCTGCAGAGCGAACTCCGACGGCGCTAACCATCAAAACTCGCCCGATCGAGCAATTATCGAAACCTTATCTGCGCTCGCAAATGAATGGTGCTCCGCCTCACTCCGTCGATAGTATTCGTAGCCCTACAATCACAACGGCAATTGATGCGTCCAAAGAATTGGGAAGTCTGGAGTCAATGGCTCACAGGCTACGCACAGATACTTGGAAGCTGGGCTGTATCGTATACGAAGTATCTACTCTGCGGGCTGATCCTCCCAGAACACGAAGCAACGTGTCTCGACACTCTTTCTTGGTGGCCCAAAATCCCCGGGTGTCTCGAAGGCGGAATGAACAACACGCCTTGCGTTTCCATCGCTCTTTTTGGAATCAAACATTTTGAAAACGAGAGCATCGTTTGAGTCCATTCCAGATAAGAAATACCACTTGTGCTGCTCTGGGCCTTCAGTTGGAGGGTTCACGGCAAACATGTGATTCTCCAGGGGCTTGCGTGGCCAAAGGGCTGGGACCAGGTGCATCGTATCCACCAGCTCATCGTCGCGAATGGATCGAGAGTCGCACACTGCAAGCGGATCTCTGTTGACCGCTCCGATCGGTCGCCAAATATTGAGAATGGCCCAGCGGTTTTTCTCACGCTTCTTGGCCTCTTCGATGCCCAGATCGACGTACAATCGACGCTTTGCGCCCTCGTAGGACTGATCAACATGCGCATATCTGGCTGAGAGATTGCCAGGCGTCATCTCCATGTCTGGCTTGCCTTCCACTTCGAGCTCTTCTGTGGCTTCTTCCCATGATTTGTAGCGCCATAAATGACTGATGACGTGAATATGAGAAGCACCGGTGCTGCAACGACGTGTCAGCCGTAGATTCCCCCGTATGTATAGAGCTCAACTCACAGTTCTTTCACCAGCTCCGCACACTCCTTGTCGTAAATCTCGCGAGAGATGTTCTTTGGGTCACCGAAAGAGCTCTCCTGGTTGCTTGTGTGCTTGACCCATTTGAAGCCATGAGTGTCCAATGCAAATTGATCCTCTTTTCCACGAACATCAAATATCCTCACAGCTGCCGGTTTGTACTTGCGCCTGAGGAGAGCATAAGTTCCACCCCAGATGATGTTGTCTGTTGAATCGGCGTCAGTAACTGGAGAACCTCGTCAGAAGTTTGTCGCTTACCGCCACCCTCTGTGATATCGAGGCGATAGTTAAGTACAGTATCATAGTAGCTTGGTCTTCGGAGAGGAAGAACAATTTTGGTGTCCTGTGCCTCTTTGGCAGTCTCAACAACAGTGGTTGTGGCCATGTTGCAGAACAGATGAGCCGAGGAGTTGGTGCAGTTGGAGGGGCAAGGACCATGGGAGCTAATAAATATCGCTAGCTTGTTTCGCGGTTCCACAGTCGGTACTCGCGGAGACTCGTGTGATCAAGTCTCGCCATCTCGGCGATCAAAGTCCTCGATGTGCCGGTCAATTGATCTGAGATCGTCGCACAACAAGTCTTTCTGTCTGGCAGAGCGGGCAAAGTCTCACAAGAATTGGTGGAGAGGTTGCGTGGTTTCGGTCCATAATTCGTATTTCAACGTGGCGATGATTGTCTTATGATAGTACTCAACTACTCTGATGCATCTAAACAATTCACATGATACCTCAATGTTGACAGTCTTGAGAAGGCTTCTACAGCTCGCTCTTCCATGCCGATGGTAGCTTGAAGCCTCCAGGCACCTGCTTTTGAAATACTTGCAGCGGGTCATACTTATTGCTTGCTGCGAGAAGCTCATTTATCGTGTGCTTGCTTCTCGTCTCAATTGGATTCTGCCAGCTGTCACTGTATGTTGGCTGTTAGAGCGAGTAAAATGTTAGCATGGTACCAATAGTAAGATCCAGGCTTGGTCGAACGAACCTGTTGGTAGCTGCGGTAGACACCGAGCTTCTTCGCCTTCGCCTTCGCTTCTTCGAAAAGTTCCTTCACGGCATCTTGCACAACCTCATCACTGTCTTTCTCATTGTTGTCGTACGAGAGAGCCCAATGAATGAAGACCAGATCACCCTCTGTCTGGATAGGTCCGAGCGAGTCCACTGCTCGCTTTCTCTCGGACATGATGCTTGGGACCGGTTGGTAGTTCAAGACAAGCTGAAATCCATCCAGACCGAAGAATTGCTCCATGGCGTTGTTAGTCATTTGGAAGAACTCCTCCATGAAATCTGAATCGGGAGCGAAGCTGATGACAGCAAACAGCCAGCGCTTTGGGTACAGAGTGTTTGCTGCGTACTCGCGGGAGAACGCAGTGACGTTGTCGACTCGAATGGTATTTGGCGGAGCTCCTGGCATGACTGGTGTCTGAGGAATAGCAACAAACGGCTTAAAGACCTCTGGCGGTACTGCAACAGGAGGGTCGCTCTTCGTGTACTGCAAGCTGTTGCTTATGAACCAACTCTGCGTAATGTTGAGGAAGATGATGGTGTTGATGAAGTGAGCGTATGGATCGTAGGGGTGCGCAGAAGCCAGCTCGGCGTGTTCACGGAAGATGGTCTGGCGTTGATCGATGGAATGGAATGTCTGCCCGCCCCAGAACGGACCTTGCTCGAAAGTCTGAAGAGTAATGGCAGTAACGATGCCAAAGTTATTCCCGCCACCTCTCAAGGCTTTCCAGAGGTCGGAGTTCTCGTTCTTGTTTGCGTTGACAATGTCACCAGTGGCCAGCACAACCTCAAAGTTTTCCACGAGGTCGCAAATGAATCCGTAACGAGGCGAGAAGTATGATACGCCGCACTGCAAGGTTGCGCCGCCTAATTTGCATCAGCCGATCAAATGTAAGAACTGACTTTTCCAAATCGCAGGTCTGCAGCCAAAGCGAAACGCCTCGGTGGAACAAAGCGAAAATGACAACGTACCAACGCCAACTCCGGCTACCTTGGCTCCCAGTGTACTGAGACTGTATGCATCGAGCTCCTCGTACACCATGTCCCATGTTTGGCCGGGGCTGATTGTGATAGTCTTATGATCTGGCGAGATACCAGGCGACGGTAGCCGCTCCAGATTGATTAATATGCCGCCATCGATGTTGTTAGCACCTTTGAAAGGCGTGTGTCTGGGCCAAAGCATCAGCATCAAGACTCATTCATTCAGTCGCGGTGCTTACCCTCCGCCACGAATACCGAACTGACACTGCCCTTCGAAGACGTTGGCTCCCAGCGAAAGTGTCTGAACAGCCGCGGAGACTTCTTGCGCGGAACTGGGTAGAACAACGCATTGCGGGCGCAGCTCAGCGTTCTTCAAACTGAAGTATTCCCCAGTCAGTGAGGAAAAGCCAGCGTCGTCCGGAAAGACCACAGATTTGTGACCAAGAGCTTGCGAGAGGGCTTCGCACTGAGTCTGGATAAGCAACTTTCATTCATGGATATCCATTTTCAATTGAGTACTCACACAGGAATCAGAAGAAGCTATCGCAGCCCATGGGCTGCTTGCACTGTTGAGAAATGAGCCACTGTGGGCTTTCTGAGCAGCAGTGCTCGCAACACCGCCAAGTGATGAGAGATGAGGCAAGCTCAGTGCTATCTGCTGAAGGCTTGATCCCAACATGATGACAATGAGTGTCTGTCGATCGGTGGTTGTATGAGAAATCTCCACAAGCGATTCTCAAAAACTTGAACTTTGAAGATCAAGACTTTGGCGCGACAGAAACTTGGTGCTGACACGGTGATTATAGATCGCCGATGCCGACCGGGCTGATTTGCAGGGTATGTTCCCGATTGTGCGTCCTCTCACGACCCTGCGTTCGTGATTGCAGGTGTTCAAACCCGCTCAATGCTAGAACATCTCAGTTGAAGGGCTGTGTGTCGATGTGTCGAAGTGAAGGCGGATCTTGAACTTCCAGTGGGGCACCGTGCAAGAATTGATTCAATCGCTCAAAAGCCTCCGTACCACTGTCGTGTTCCCAATATAGATTAATGGTGCAAAACTCATCGGATCTTCATTCCTTTGCCAAATTTATATCTCAACATTTGGACGATCGAAGCCGTTCCACTCGCGGTACTCAAGCGGTACTTCGGGCCATTTGTCTACCCCGTCCAATATGACAACGCCCATTCCACCAGAAAGGTGAGTCTGAACGTGACAGTGCATCAACCAAGCTCCAGCATACTCAGCTTTATACCTCACAACTGTCCACACGGCACTGGCTTCTCCAACAATGTCAGGAGTGGTGAAGGTATCTTGGTATGGCGGGTTCTCGAAGTTGAATGTTCCCTTTGGCAGATGCTGTTCCGCCTCTTCAACAGTCCTCCACGGGAACTCGCCAACTCCAGCTCCAAGAAAGAATACCCTGTTACCGTGCTTGTGCATCGGGTGACTTTGCGCGAATGGGCCTTCAGTGATCAGGATCAAATCCACCCACTCTCCAAGCTCAGATCTGACGAGCAGTTCGCTGCCTGGCAGATCTTCCGGCAATTTGAACAGCAGAGCGGGATCGGTCTCCTCTTTCGTCATGTTGTAAACATTATGGCCCGATAAGCTCCACTCGTATGAGTTGTAGGGACGGCCCGCTTTCCTGAGAGTGAGAGTATGTGTACGGTCGGGATGCCGTGCTGGTCTTACTGGCGGAAATGGATGGGATTGCTCAGCTTTGAAAGATCGAACTTCTTTGTTAAGTGCTTGGCCGGCATGATTCTGTCTCGGCAGGGCGACAGAAGGTTGATTTTCAGCGCCATCATAAGCCATCTCAGCATAGCCTCCGAGAACTTGGTTGAGTAGCTCGTTTCCAACTCGAACAAAGTACCTTGCAGGCTCCTGATCAAGCTTGACCATGACTGAAATCCGGTTTCCGTTCGAGACCAGAATGCGATCCGTCGACACCGGCTCTACGTAATGTCCATCAATGGCGTAGACATATAATTCGTGATTGTCGATGGATACTTGAAGTGGATAGAGTCCTCCTGGGTTGACCAGTGTAAGAGCTGCCCAGCCGACAGAACTATCCACACTGAAAGTGAAGTTTCCTTTGGAGTTTTCGGCAGCGTTACAGGCATAGTACGCTCCCTCAGGAAGTCTGTCGAAATGAAAGTCGAAGTCTCCTTGAAAGAGCGGCAGAGGTGGCATGCAACCTTTATCGGTCAAGTGGTTTTGGCCAATCTTTTTCAGAATTTCCATCAGACCGGGATGGGTCATGCTGTCGAGGGAATCTTGATCTAAGCAGTATTGTGATCCGACACCGTTGATAATGATTGAGTCAGTGCACGCCAAATCCACATTTGCCGCTTCTTCGATATGCCAGAATTGATCAAACTTATACTGGCTCCAGTCGGCAAGCAAAAGCGGCTCTTGCGCTTGCTCAGCTATTCGCATTGCTTTTCGATCCTTCGCGTCTGAGCTGATCAGATGGAAAGGCCGCTCCGTTTCTTCGGGTGCTTCAATTACGATGGCGCCGTACATTCCGTCCATGAGCTGCCCTCGAGAATGAGCGTGGTAGAAGTAGACACCAGCATCCTCAGCTCGCCACCTGTACAGGAAGGCTGCGCCTGGTCGAATTTGGCCTTGGGTGAGCCCAGGAACTCCGTCGGACCAGGGTGTCGTTCGTTGGCCGATGCCATGGAAATGGACAGTAGTGTCCTCCCCAAGGTAGTTGTGCACCAAGAATTCGACTTCATCGCCCTGCGTGAGTCGCAGTGTAGGCCCGATGAATTTGTTATTTATGAGAATTGCCTCTCTCAAGCCCGATCCGATCGGATTGACAAACTGTGTTGTAACATTGATCTCGAAGTGTACTGCCGGCTTCGAAGACTCGAGAGACGCTCCATTGAGACTCTGGGCGTTGAGGTCTGCGCTTTTGAAACAACTTGGGATAACGAGGTGCCAAAAGCACACCAGAAGGTTAAACAACCACATCCTTGGACAAAGCTTTTCCTGGAGTGAAAACTGTGAACACCCTGTCAGAATGAGCAAGTTCAGACAGATCGATCAGAATGAGTGTGACCAGTGGACGACGGGAACTGAAGCCATGTGAAAGCCGATGCCTATATCCGTGCGGGCCGTGCTGCAGCGCTGGGTCGCCGACAACATCAAGCTTGCTAGATTCCTTGTCAGCAACAACGCACACCCTCTCCATCATTCACCTCAAGTCTCATTCGTTGCAAATAAGAGAGCATATCGGAATGCGTTCTCACCTGCTCGCCACCGCTGCATCGCTGCTTGCTTTTACCTCAGCAGCGTCGCTGGACGAAACGCTACAGCAACACGAATCCCTTTCAGGCATTCATGACATCTTGAAGCAGCTGGACTACTTCAAAGATGTCGAGCAGCACCAAGACGTTACATTCCTGGCCCTCACAAACACTGCAATTTCTTACCTGACCAAGTTCGGTATCGACTTGACAAAGATCGACCCATTTCTTGCAAAAGGGATCCTGAATTACCATCTTCTGGAGGGCGTCCACACAACCTCGACATTGGGGAATACGGTTGATCCCACGATCGTACATTCGGTGCTGAAGCCGCCAACTTTGACCAATGTAACAGCAGGGCCATTGGTGAAGTTCCTACCTCAGGCTGGAGATTCGAAGGTCGTGGTCGAGTCAGGGCTGCAATCGCTTACTCCCTTGATTGAATCCGACATCGAGTTCGACTCCGGAGTCATCCACTCGGTGGATTTCAATCTCGTGCTACCGCACAACCTGTCTGAGACCTTGACGGTTGGAGGGATGACGGGCTTTCTGCACTTGATTCACCAATCCGAGCTTCTCGACGAGCTGGATTGGCTTGTGGACGCAACCTACTTCTTCCCCAGCGACGATGCCATTGCACGAGAATCCAAGATACTGGCTTCCGCCTCGATCGAACAGCTCAAGAACATAGTTGCCAGTCACGCCGTCCCAAGCAAGGTACTGGCGAGCGCTTTGTTGGAGAGGTCATCAGAGTACAAGACGCAGTCCGGGAAGCGTGTGGCCATCAAGCGTGACGCACATGGTGACATCTACGTCGACGGCATCAAAGTCCAGAAAGCGGATGTCTTGATGTATGGCGGCATCGCACACATCATCGACGGTGTCATTTCATCAGGTAAGATTTATTGTGCAGTGGTTTCCTAGGACGCCAAGCTGACTCGAAATCACAGATGACTTCCATGAGGATAGCCTGAGCACCCAAGCTACCAGTTTCCGATCACAATCGAAGTGTCCATCGTTCGATTGGAGAGCAATAGTGAGCTTCTTGGGCTACTTCTTGGCGGCTGGTGGAGTGCTCGCGATCCTCTACATGCGCATCGCGAGATGGCGAACAGAACGCGCATATCGCAGATCGTCCGGCTGGAGTTCAGACAAGGCTATACTTCAGATATGATGGGCTTTGGATCGAATCCGTCCAAAATTGTGCTGTGGGAATGAATGCCTGGATTTGTAGGTGGTGATTGACCAATCAGGGCTAGTGAAGATCGGTTGCCGGACAAGGGCATTGCGTTCGCCGTCAGCTCGAGCATGAGAATCGAGTTATTTGCCTGCAAAGGCCGTACTGCTCAGCGGCCATCGCAGAACGATCATCGTCTTGAGGGTAAAGAATCGATAGCAAGTGTCCGGAGTCCAACATTCTCAGCCCGGTGCTCGCATAATCGCTTCATTCAACGATACCGTAGTGTCGGCGAACGCATCGGTAACCATCGCGGTCATCGCAGAATGCACGTTACGGCCGCGGGGAGAAAGTAACCGAGCGAGGGCCTTCGTGAATGGTTCTCATATCTTCCCCTCGTCGTCGGATAATGCCGTGCGAGAACGCGAGAGCGTGGGTACCGCGTGGCAGCCACGTTCGGAGTCTGCGGAACGCCTACGTCCCGTCGATGGTGAAGAGCTTGAATTAGTACGGAGCTGAGGTCCTGTCATGTAGCTCGGTAGTTCTCCCTCCTTTGGAATCTATCCTTCATTCATCTTTCGCAAATACAATTCTTGCCACAATGGCACCCAGCATCGACAGCAACAAAGCGCCAGAGGCATATGTACGCTTCATTGACAGCGGTTCCGAATCTTCAGACAGCGGAAATGCCTTCGAAGAGCAGATTCTTGAGAAGATCAAGAGCACTGCATACCTAGTCGACTGGTATGGACCAGAAGACAAAGGAAATCCGCAAAACCTGCCCAAATGGCGAAAGTGGTTCGTGACGATGTCGTTGGCGTGGCTGGTCCTCGCGACGACCTTCAGCTCGTCTGTCTTCGGTGTCGCTGCAACAGACATTGCGCAAGAGTATCACACCAAAATTCCTGTGGCGGTGTTTGGAGGCACGGGAATGTTCATGCTGGGATTTGCAGTGGGACCAGTCATCTTTGGGTACCTTCGACCATGTCCGCGAAGTCCTTCTTCTCACTGACCGGTGCGAACAGACCCTTGAGCGAGTGGTACGGACGAAAGCGACCATTGGTAATCGGATTCACGAGCTTCATGATGCTTCAGCTTCCTGTTGCTCAATCGCAAAGCCTTTATGCGATTTTCTTCTTCCGTTTTCTGCAGGGAGTCTTCGGATCAGCGCCTTCGGCCATTCTGAGTGGAACACTGGCGGATATTTGGACGCCGAAACAGCGAGGCTTCGCCATGCCTTCAACAGGCACATTCCTCATGATCGGGCCTTCTCTTGGCCCAATGGTTGGGTCTGCGATTGTGAAGGGCGCGTTGGGCTGGTATGTCGAGGCTTCTGCGGTGTGTCGTGTGCTGGCTGACTTTGCTCGGCAGGCGCTGGATCGGATATGTTACGGCCATCGGGTCGCTTGTGATTGCTGTGATCACTCTTCCAGCACTGCCGGAGACATACTCACCAACTCTCCTGGCGAGCAGAGCTTCAAGGCTGAGGCATATGACCCACAATTGGGCGCTGCGGGCCAAGTCTGAGGAGCATCAGTCTACTATGAACGATGTCCTGCAGCGTTGCTTGTCTCGCCCTGCAAAGATGTTGGTCTTGGAGCCGATCCTGTTGTGCATGTGCACATACATTTCTGTGACATTCGGTAAGTCGATCATGCCCGGACTGTCTCAATAACAAGCGGCTGACGGCGCGACCAAGGCCTGATGTACATCTTCTTCCTGGCATATCCAATGTCATTTGCTCGAGAGCGACAGTGGGAGCCCATTGCCGCTTCTTTGCCGCTGCTGTCCATCTTGATCGGTGTTATCATTGCTGGAATTGTCATCATTCTGACCGTCAACACAAGCTTGTCTCCAAGTCCGAAAGAAGGCCGTCCACAGGAAAGGCGCTTGATCCTGATGATGATAGGAGCCATATGCCTGCCCGGAGGCATGTTCTGGTTTGCTGCCACCAGCTCGCCGAATATGAACCCATGGCCTCAGCTTCTTGCTGGTGTGCCGATCGGCGTCGGAATCCACCTGATCAACATGCAGGGCATGAACTACATTGTTGACTGTTATGGCATCAATGCAAACTCTGCCATCGCTGCCTTGACAACGATGCGATCTCTGTTCGCTGCGGGCTTCCCGGTCTTTGCGTGAGTGATACCCGTGTAATCGCACTGCTGGATGAAGAGCAATGCTGACGAGATCTCAGCACACCGATGTACGCATCCATTGGAGTCGCAAAGTCTACCACATACCTGGCGTTCTTTGCTGTGCTGCTTGCGCCGATTCCATTCCTCTTTTACAGGTTTGGTGACAAGATTCGTGCCCGTAGTAAGTGGGTGCCAACTTGAGCGAAAGGATTTCCAGAACTTCAGTCCACAGAACGAATGAGGTTCGTACGGAGAAGATTGTCCTGTCCAAAGATGACGACCAGAGGTCAGACTTCTGCAAGGTCATCGGTATGGAAACGGCCAAAAGACGCCTGTCCGCGTTGACGATGAAGAGGTGGTGATTATTCCGGGCGAGCATCGAGTCTAAATGCTTCTAGTGATGTAGGTAATCTCAACTAGCGTCAAGATGAACGCAAGCATGTCTCCGATCTGTAGGTACTCGACCAGGTGTGCGAACCCTCGATCTTGCTTTTTGTCGTGATCCTGTGGTCTTCCGGGGAATTTTGGCCGGGTCTTGGCGAGGCGAAGCCGATTCTGGCCAGCACATCCCTTTGTCGACAGGGTTTGCACCTCTTTTCTGCGTACTCATCAACGACGCTGAGCCACATGCTGTCATTCGTTCCTGCGTCACTTGTCGTCATGAGATACATGCACGAGGAATTTCCAAATGTTATATAGGTTTCTCAGGATCACCCTGCGAAAACACCCAGCAGCACCAACAAGGACACCATCAGTACTCGACATTGTCAGATCATCCTGGGAAACATCGAAAATGGCAAGCTTGCAGCAGCGGGTCTTAGTGGTTGGCGGCGGCCCAGCAGGCTCATGCACGGCGTACTTCTTGGCGAAATCGGGCTTTCAAGTCGTCGTGGCAGAGAGAGCAACAGACATTGGTGAGCAGTGAAGCGCAGCTTCCACCGTCCAGATCAATGCTGACAAGGCCGCACCAGGCGTCGGTCAAGGTATTGACATCACAGGACCGGCAGTCGATGTCGTTCGAAAAATGGAACTAGAGGAGAAGATCCGTGCAAGCACTACCGGCGAAGGCGGCTTCGCGATCGTCAACGACAATGCGCAAGAAATTGCTGCCCTGGGTGTCAACATGGACAAGAACAAGAATTCCTTCTCGCTCACCCAAGAAATTGAGATCATGCGAGGCACTCTCACCAAGATTCTCGCCGAGGCTGCCGGTGCGTTTCCAAGCGTGGAATACCGATATGGAGTGTCACTTTCCTCCATTGAGCAACATAATCCCAGCAATGAAGGAGGGAAAGTCACAGTCACCTGGAAGGACTCCGACGAGCAGGAGGACTTTGACATTGTGATTGGCTGTGACGGTATCGGTTCGAAAACACGGCGATTGGCCTTTCCAGAATCAGCAACCAAGGATTGCTTCCAAGGGAGAGACTTTTACGTGGCCTTCTTCCAGATTCCAGGCGACCCGAAAACAGACGTTCCGAACTCTCATTTTCAGCATGCTCCGGGAGGGCGATCTATCACCGTACGCCCCGCCGATCGGACAGGAACGAAGTCGAGCTGTTACTGTGCTTATTGCGGACCACCGAACGAGAAGATGAAGGACTTGAACAAGAAGCCGATCGGGGTCCAGCGGGAAGCATTCGCAGAGCTATTTCGGGACGTGCCTGGTCTTGGATTGAGGGCCATGGAAGGAATCAAGAATTCGCCAGACTTCTACTGCACACAAATTGCACAGATTAAGCTGAGCAAATGGCATGAAGGCCGAGTCGGTTTGGTCGGAGATGCAGCATACTGTCCATCAGGCTTGACAGGGCAAGGAACGACGTTGGCCCTCACTGGTTCGTATGTGCTTGCTGGTGAGCTCTCGAAGTCTCCGTGGGATCCAGAGGCTGCCTTCAGAAGATACCAAAACGTCATGGAGGCATATGTACGAAAGTCGCAGGACATCCCACTGTCAGGGCTGGGTCCAAGATTGCTCAATCCCTGGACTCAGTGGGGCATTGCTGCGCTCCGCGGGCTTTTCTGGGTCGTTGCTCAGACCGGCCTATGGAAGGTGTTGGATATCGGCAGCGGCGGCAAGCAGTTTGCGATTCCGGAGTACATGTGGCAGCCTTTGCCTCGTGAGGCATTTGAGAGCCATGATGCAGATGTCGTGCCAATTCCATGAGTGGGAGGCTGTGACCAGTTTGTTTTAGCAGTGATACCATTCAGCGTTGGCGAAAGGGCGTTTTCAATGGTGATAGAGGGAAGAATTAGAGTCACAGTATGATAGAATAATCCAAGCTTTGCTGCCAGTATCACCCCATGGATCACTGTCTGGCCAATGGAGTCCGTATTGAAAGGCGAAGTGTATGTTGTGCTGGAAAGGATGAAGTCCAGACCAGAATGCAGCTGAGGGAAAAATCGAGATCGACGCCAGTGATGAAGCACAGACCACCGCGTCATTTCAAAACATTCACTTCACTCCTTCCCAACTTCATCAAATTCTTCATTCACCACTGCATCCGGCATCAAATACCAGAGCAGCGTGCGCTTTCGTACATCGAAGAAGTCCAACGCGGGCTAAAGTGCGGACCACTACCAAGACTGAGAATGTTGCCCTAGAAGAGATTCCTCGACACAACAACAACGTGGCTCTCCCTCAATAACACGACCCGATCTTCGGGCGCTTCCATGATCAGCCTCAAGCTTTAGGCCGCACCCAGCACCTACGTGAATACCGAATGCGGGCATCTGCGGAAGACAGCCGATGCTGAGCAAAGCGACAAGTGCTAGTGCCAAGCTGCGACTCAACACTGAGCTTCGGAATCAAGTTGTTCGCAGCGACAAAGCCCTTTTCTATTGCATCTTGCTGCTATATCATCAAACTGTCACAAGAGCCGATCTCTGATGCGCCCGTCGAGCCTCGACAAATCCGCGCCACCATCTCTATGATCCATCTCAAGCTTTCCACTGGACATAATCGCCAGCCATGACTGGAGGACCGTCCTTCGAGCACTTGAGCTGGAGACTCTTGCCGTGGTACCCCTCGTAGGTGCGCTCACACCTGTTCCGCATGTGTGTGATGTTCACGTTGGCCTGGAAGCGCCATGAAAGTCAGCACGGTCCACCGCCACATCACAGTGCACATTGAATAAATTGTTCGACTCACATGGTAAGACCTCATAACAATGCGACCCTTGCAGTGTGGCTCCTCATACGCATTCAACTGGCAGTTGCCGAATCTCTTCTTGTCAGAGTCATTGTCGGGCTCATCCCACGTTTCCTCGCGATCAAAGAACACGGCGTCGAATTCTTGTTGTTGCTTGGGGGAGTGGCAGCCGCCCGGAGTCATGTAGTGGTAGTCTTCCTGAAGGGCGTTCTCTGGGGCGCATGTGCCGTTGCCGATGTAACGCTTGATCTCGATTTTGAAGGCATGCCACTTCGTAAACTGCCCCATGGCCCCGGTAAGGAGGCAGAGAATGGCAGCGACTGTTGAAAAATGCATCTTGGTGCGAGTCAAGTTTGTCGGCTTGGTGGAAAATCTGGTGAGGGTGATGTCTACTCAATTTGTGTAGGTGCGGAAAAAGGAGTGGTATTTATACTCGGCTTGAAAGGTTGGAATGCCGTGAGGACTTCTCTTCTTGGTACGCAAAACACTCAGCATATCAGCAGCGACATATTGAATTGGTAATGACTGCTGGAGCACAAGGAAGATTTGAGTAATGCTGACTCTCTGCGACAAATGCTTGATTCTAGGTAGGTAATCACACAATCAAAAATACCCACGCAGTATTGCGATGCGACGTTAAAATAGTTGCAGCGTTGGAAGCAGCATTCGTCCGCCGCTTGCCTTTTGTCCTCAGCTTAAACAGTGCTTATGTTGTGCTTCAAATGCGGTGCTGGTGTGGGCTTTTTGGTCCGCGAAACACTCAGCATATCAGAACTTGTTCCAAAGGTCAGATTACTGAGGCACGCAGCGCGACCTTCACACCCAATAATGAGCTATAAAAGCGACGAGTATGCTGTCAGTCAAGAATTCGAGCTTGCGTGCATCAACTTTCGAAATTCTCACCATCGCCCTCAGCACCCTCCAAGCAAGAGCCATGCACTGCTCGACTCCTCTCCTCGTCCTGGCGGGACTCACAGCAGTCCAAGCGAAATTCCACATCGGCGTCTGGCGCTTCTTCAACCACACCGGCTGCCAAATGGGCAACAAGTTGCAGGACACCTGGCAGATCATGACACCTGGCGGATGCCACTCACCCTCAGGAGAAGAAGAGTTTGACGAAGTGTACTACCTCTTCGCCCAATACCCAAATAATCTGGGCCACCTGCCAGCTCATTATGGCTACTGCCAGATCAACGGCTATTCGGAACCGCACTGCCAAGGCAAGACGGTGTTGAAGTGGAAGAATGTAAGTCTTTCAGCTCGTCGGAGCCTGCATTCCATGGCAAACTTGCGGACAGCTTCCAAGCGATCGGGAGGTGCAGCAAGAACGAATACAGATGATCATGCCTTGAGACGCTGTGAGTCGGCTGACAGGTTTTATAGGCCAATGACGATGACAGGATGAACCAGTGCCTACAAGTTGCCGATGGCCATCGTGCTCTCAGTCTGAGGTTGTTGTGCGATCGGGACAGCGTTGTGAACGCCAATCAGGATTTGGAGTAAGAACAAGACTCATGCTTTACAGGAGTCCTGTTCCGATGCCCAATTGTGGATTATACAGAATCAGAGCAAGGCACCGGTGTATGAAAAGCAAAGCCTGCCAACTGGATCGCGCTTGTTGCGACACGGCGGGCTGAAAATACAGTATCAGAAGCGAGGAAGTGACGCTGGAGGGGCACACTGCTCTTTGTAAATGTCTTGATAAAAGACCAGTTTCATCAAGTTGCCATGCAGATGGAAATCGCTCCCAATCTGTCTTTATTCTCTCAGTCATCGTCGAGCTCGTCCCAAGTAAAAAGAGCCGCTGCGAGAGCAGATCTGCTTCCCTCAATTCGTATTTGACTTGACGAAGGAGTGGGGATACTGGAGCTTGAGGTCTCAGTTGAGGTGATGCATCCGGAGCGTTGTCGGAAGGTTCGAAAGATCGCACGCACCTAAGCCGGGCGTCCCAGAGACATCAGATACTTCCATGCCATCAGTCGTGGGGTGGTGAGCAGCTCCTCGAGATGAAGTCTTGAGATGGTGTAGAAGACTTTTGCGCAAGATGGAGTACCTCACACGTCTCTCAAGAGCCACATCATTGGGTTTGGCCTCACAACGGGTGCACTCTCCGCTCCTTTGGCCATCTTATGATAGGGCGGGATCCCCAGAATGGTTGAGACATTCGTATCTTGCCATGCGATCAAGCTGCTCACAAACGGCTGGACGTCATTGACACCGTCCAGGCCGCCTCGCATGTTGATCATCTGCACCAACCCCTTCATATGAATGTGGTAGCTCTGCCTCGAGCCTTGCAAGCCCTCATGCGTGGCCATGATGAGCACTGCGCATAGAAGAGGGTCGGAGCAAGCGCGTTTCGGGTCGCGGAGGGCTGTGTTGATGGTGTTGAGCACCAAGCTGCGGAGGCGGCCAACACCTTGGGCGACAACTTGTGACATTGGGGAGTTGCGGATGGCGAGGATGTGGCCGGCGGAGATGAGGGCGGCGACAGCCACAAAAGCCGGGTCTTGCGCGACTCCGGTGATCATGGTGGTGTAGCCGTAGCGGGGCGGTCGATCGGGCATGAATTGGCGCTCGAAGTCGGGCGATTGAGCTCCAACTATCCATTGGTAATGATCCTGTATCAATTGTCAGTCACATTTTCACCTTTCAATTGAAAAAGAGAGAGTCTGAGCACCCACCATGACCGAGGAGAAGTCAAGCCGCAGACGACGAAGTACTTTGGCGACGCTGTCTGACGGATCGTCCAGCAAGGCCACGCGCGCGTATTTGCTGGAAACATCAAATTGGGTCGAGATGCCGTCTCCATATGGACCCTCTTTGGACTTTTGTTGCAGTCTTGCTTGGGTGGAGGTCTCGTTGGACACCTCTTCCAGTTCCGTTTCAGCAAAATTCTCGTCTCTCGGACCGAGCTTGGCAGACTGGTCGGCTCTCACATCGTGCTTCGGAGTCTCTGTTCGATTCGACTGGCGAGCTGGTTTCTTGGATGACTTTGTTGTACTCGTGTGTGGACTCGGCGATGCTGCTCTTGATTTGCCAGCTTTCTTGAGGGATGGGTCCACAGAGTAGAACTTCGAGAAGCCAGATTGTCGCGATGGTCGACTAGATTCGGCTGTGTTGGACCCAGACTGTGAGGTGCTCTGTAGTCCCGTGGACGAGTCCTCCTTAGGAACCTGCTCTTTTGGCGCTGTGGGCGCAGGGTGAGGCAGAATGGGCTGGCCAAGACCCTGATTTCGTCTCTGCAGCTCCTGATAAGCCTCTTCGCGGGCAGCGTGGCGCTTCTGTCGCGACAGTCGATGCTGCAAGGTGGTGACATGAGACCTGACCTCCCGCCGGGCGTTGTCGTCTTTGGCGCCGGAAGGATGCTGAAACGTCACGAAGCTGAATTGCTGATTACCCGGCTGCCGACTACCGGATCCTTCGCGCTTGGGCGGCATGTTATCGCGTGGAATAGGAGCTTACCGCAGAGTTGATAGCCGAGTAGTACCTGCAGAAGTGTGAAGAGGGGACAGCAAGAATCGCAACTGGCCTGAGGAAGTTTCTAGGACAGGATGTTGCAACGCACCAAATACTCAATTTATGGCGATTGCGTTCCGGCACTTACGATCTGATGGGACCTCTAGCCCAGAGTTTCTTGAAGACAAGGGGCCATTATTTGTTAGCACCAGGCAGAGCGGTACCTGATGTGCACGACCACGACGACGTGCACCACTTGACATCTGGTACTTCGGAGGAGTCCACGAGCGAGCCTTTGGGGCGAACTGGCGGATAAGATTCTGGAACTTCCCAATAGGGCAAGTACACTAGTACGGAATCGCGATGTGATAGGTGGTCCGCCGATCAGCAGCGAGCCAACGAGATCTGGACGCTAGCGACGATGCAGGTAGTGCTACGTCGACGTATTGTGATATTTGCAACTCGGTGACTGCCGGTGCGGTGCGGTGCGGTTGACAAGTGGAGGGCCAGACAAGTCAAAGAGCCCAAAGCCAGCACACGGGTAGTCGCTTCTCCAAGAGACAAGGCCACCCAGGCTGTTGTGTCATATTTAGAGAGCAGACCTCAGCATCAGCATGTTTGAGCCGGTATGTCACTTGGCTATCCGACATGTGAGCGGAGGTGTGGCCAGCAAAAGGTGGGTCGAGATAAGTGTTTCAAGATCCGCTCGTGAGAGGGCATTCTCGAGTCTTTCTCAATATGCAGTGGTCGCTCCCATGAGCCCTGAGATATTCATTATTCGCCTGCAGTTTTAAAGAGTGTACGTCATTTGGGAGGGCAACGATGTATTTAGCCAGGCAACAGGTCCGGAGATGAAGATGGGAAGTGGTGGTGATGTTGGTGTTTTCGGTGAAGAGAATCCCGGAATCTCGCCCGCGAAGATGGAACTACCCATTGTGACCTGAGGCAGAATATTGCCTGAGGCATTCAGCGCCAAGGGCGACAATGACGCTGACTGGATTCGGCATGGATCAGCGACGCGGGCGAGTTGCAGCTTCTCCTTGGAAACTCACGCGACATCAACTTCTTCTTCCTCAAAACACTCTCGGTTGAATACGCGACGATGGCGCTCTCCTTGGGAACACATCTCGAATGCATACGATAGCATACCTCTTCACCGCTCCGAGTCGCCACCGCCAGCGATGTCGACGTCGCAGAGCGCCCAACTCCGCCCTCCGCGCGATTCCCTCGAACTCGCCAGTCTCGCCAGCTCCAACGAAGAAGGCCGCGAATCGGTAGAGTCCTCTTCGTCAGGCGTTCCTTCATCGCGCAAATTATCTTTCAGCGAATCACCAGCACGCGGAAATCGCCATGGCAGATCGTACTCCGTCTCCAGCGCATTCGATTTCAATGCCTCCCTCTTCCCGTTATCTGCCTCAGGACCAGGCTACACCTCCATAGGCACCCCGAGCACGCCGGCATTTGACCTGGGAGGCCAGAGCTTGGAGCGGAACAAGAGCTTGACATATCTGAATGGACTGTCCCTGGTAGTGGGCTTGATCATTGGCAGCGGCATCTTCTCTTCGCCTGCGAGTGTCAATAGCAATGCCGGCTCGCCCGGCGCGGCTCTGATCGTCTGGGCCATATCTGGACTGCTAGCATGGACAGGAGCTGCGAGTTATGCTGAACTAGGAGGCGCCATACCACTCAACGGCGGAGCGCAGGTGTACATGTCCAAGATATTTGGAGAATGGGCTGGCTTTCTCTTCGCTTGGTGTACTGTCACAGTCCTCAAGCCAGGATCAGCTGGTATCATCGCCATCATCTTTGGGGAGTACCTGGTGCGCGCTGTGATAGGCGCCGATGCTGTAGAAGCCAGCTCATGGACAAACAAGATTGTTGCGCTGCTCGGCCTGCTGGTGGTCACTGCGCTGAACTGCGTCTCTACCAAGCTTGGCACTCGCAGCGCCGACTTCTTCATGTTCTTCAAATTTGCTGCTCTGCTCGCTGTCACCATCGCGGGCATCGTCGTTGCTGTCACCGGCCTCGCGTACAACAAGGACAATCTTGCGACTACCTGGAAGACTACTTCTTGGTTCGAAGGAACTTCCATGTCTTCTTCAGAGTGGGCTGTTGCTCTCTACGCTGGGCTCTGGGCATATGACGGCTGGGACAATACGAACTACGTCGTTGGAGAGATGAAGCGTCCAGGGCGCGACCTGCCAAAGGTCATCCACACAGGCCTTCCCATTGTCATTATGGCTTATCTCCTTGCCAACCTGTCGTACATCTTTGTACTTCCATCTGAGGTCATCAACAGATCCAACACTATCGCAGTCGCATTTGGAAGCACCGTCCTTGGCCCGCTCGGGTCTCTGCTCCTTGCTCTGGCTGTCGCGGGATCATGTTTTGGCTCACTGAACGCCACTACCTTCACCGCTGGCCGTCTTGTATACAGCGCTGGCCAAGAAGGATATCTCCCAGAAATCTTCGGCACTATTGGTTTCTCGGACTCCTCTCAGCGTATGCGCTTACCAAGGAGAGGCGCGAACTCGAAGAAATTCACAGGCATGATTGCCGACGAGCAGGGCTTCTTCTACACGCCCATCTACGCAATGCTCCTGAACGCCATTTTCACGGCCATCTACATCATCATTGGAGACTTCACGACCTTGACGACTTTCTACGGTGTTGCGTCGTACCTGTTCTACTTTGCAGCTGTGGTCGGATTGATTGTGCTGCGAGTGACCCAGCCAGAGCTGGAGAGGCCGTACAAATGTTGGATAACCACGCCAATCATCTTTTGTTGCGTCTCTCTGTTCCTCCTCAGCCGTGCGGTATTCGCCAAGCCTTTGCAAGCTCTGGTTGTTCTAGTCTTCATCGGCATTGGTATCCCGCTCTACTGGTGGCGGATGGGAGGAGGCGGAAAGCATGGCCAGAACGAAAGTTGGTGGAAGTTCTGGCGTCGTTGGGGTAGGAATTGAGCCCTACTGACACATGCTGGTAGTCGTACTGTATACCAATCTGTTCAACCTTTGCGCGCCATCCGAGGTCTCCGCTTCCATGTCCGACTTGCCGACACATCTCTGGTGCATCGCAAGACCCCGAGCATCTGGTCCTATTCGTGGCAAATTGTCGCCCTTCTACTCGCTACCGATCGCTTCGCATCCCCATCTTAAAGCGCTGTGTACATGTGTCCGCCACCGGCTCGTGCAAATCATCCCATCTTTGATTCTTCCTTCTGCACTTTCGAAGCAAGACGACAAATGTGCCTGGAGAGATGCTGGGCGCGAAGGGCCTTTGGACCGCCCTGAGCAGCATCCTCGTGTCAGCAGTGCCTCTGTGTATTATGTCTGGAAGAGTCTGACCGATTCCTGAGAATCGTCGTCATGAAACTGCTTATGCGAAGACTGCACCCTGGTCAGTACGGTGTTCGCAGACTGATTAATGCTCGCTACTAGGTGTCGATGTATGCCACCCCGGTCAGCTTCTCTTTCGCGATGAGGCAACCCGCTCCCGACCCGTCAACATATCCCCGTCGCATCGCAGCATTCAGTGCATCTGGTCTCCATCGCGACAGCATGTCGGCGACGTGCTCACTCGAGATCGCTTCACGTTACTTCACGAAAGTCTCGTATTGGCGGCCCTACCTGAGCAAGCCCCGTTGCGCTTATCCTTAAACTGCTCTTCTGCTCTTTCGACACAACAGCCCAGCGTCTCCGGCCGGGTACTCGGAGTGAAAGCGGAAAATGCTAAAAAGTCTATAGATCTCGTCCTCTTCGCCTTCACAGAAGGCATAGATTCTTGGTGGGGGGGTTGTGTCGCCTTCGCGGCGCTATATGCGCCTTTAAATCTTCTTTGGATTGCCCGGAAGAAAATTCGGGCGTTTAACGCCGAGGAGAAGTTCGATTGCTTTTGCTCCCTGTTTCGGTCTATGGATTCGGCGTTGACATTTCTCACAGGAAGAAGAAGGAGAAGGAGGAGCAAGGCCTCGAGCTCGAGGCCAGGGATGAGGAGAGCGCTGGGTAAGTCTGCCTTTCATCCCCTATGCCCTCCGAACTTGACCTTCTGGGCCACCCCGGCTTGGACCTTCGGAGCCTTCTTCACAAGCGACTCTCAGCGGACACCAGCTATGCGGCAAGCGACATCATCTCCGCGCCATCTCAGTTCTCTACGGCACCCAAGTTTCTCCAGCATCATGTTGTCGAGCCGTTCCTTCGAGAGGCGCATCGTTCTTCATCTCTGCGCCATGTCCAGCGGTCCATGGCAATCAGTTGTGTCCAGTCTCATGTCCTCAATCCGCACCCTCGAGATGCGCTTCTTCTTCCTCGATCTCTGCGCCATCTCCGACATTCCATGGCAACCAGCTTTCTCCAGTATCATGTCGTCGAGACGCCTCCTCGAGATGCGCTTCCTCTTCGATCTCTGCGCCATTCCCGACATTCCATGGCAATCAAGTTTCTCCAGCATCACGTCGTCGAGGCGTTTCCTCGAGATGCGCTGCTTTCTCGAACCCTGCGCTATCTCCAACCTTCTGTGGCACCCAAGATTTCTCCCGCCTCACGTCGTCGATACGGCCCTTCGAGACACGCTTCCGCATTCTCGATTCTCTGCGCTGGCTTCCTTCTTCCGTGGCACCGAGATTTCTCTCGCCTCACGTCGTCAATACGGCCTTTCGAGAGACACATCCGCACTCCTCGATTCTCCGCGCAATTGCCCATCTACCGGGGCAACGAGTTTCCTCTCGCATCATCTAGTCGGCATGCACCTTCGAGAGCCATTCGAACGTCGCTCAACTCTCCGAAACCATGTCAGTCGATCCTCAGCAAGATCTCGAACAGTCCGACACGAACGGCTCAATGCCTAGTCCTCTTCCGATGCCCTCTCAGTCGAACGAATCTTGTGGCTTTTGCGGAAATGATGCTTCCCGAAAGAGTCGGTTGGACCAAATGCCAGCTTGTTGCGGACTTGTCAAGACGGAGATGTCTACGTGGGACACATATACACACAAGACATGTGCGGGGCTACCGTGGCCATGTCGCTTTCTCAGGAACTGCAGGGACTTCAGGCTTTGCTGGCGCTGCGCACGACTGAATTGCCATTCTCGCCATTCTCGCCATTCAAGTTGCGGCCTGGAATGGAAAACTTGCCTTCTCGACCTTCAAAAGGCTACCGCTCAGATCGTTTGCAAAGGCAGTGCTCAAATCGCTGAAGCTCGACTGCGCTGCGCCAATTCGTACGCGTGGAGACGCCTCTTTGAGCCAGCTTTACAGGACGGCCGTATAGTATTTTCAGACGCTTTGGGGCCTGGAGATATTGCGCTCCAGTGGCAGCCAATGCAAGGCTTGGGGTTTGCGGTTATGGATGCTTCAGATGCTCGCATCGTTGTCCTGTCTGAGGTATCGGACGAAGTCGAGCCCTTGAAGGCGTCATCCAACCACGCAACGTCCAAGTCGCTGGGATAGACTTGTCGATGGCCGGGAGAGCGCTTTCAATGGGGACTGAGACCAACTCATCGTCCTTCTGAGTCGGACTCTGTACGGCAGAGGAGGAATTGCTGAGGCTCTGGCCATTCGGGACTATGCACGATTTCCAGGGCATCTCGAACGCTGAGTAGGACCACAGTATACTTTCATACCGTCCAGAGGCGCAAAGCGCATCTACGCGCCGGAGATGCGGTGTATGCAACGCTGCTCTCATTGTCTTCATTGGGGTCTTACGCCCGGGACTTTCGGTCTCTCGACAGCGATATCATGGCCGGCCAGACGACTGTTCTCCAAGGCGTCTCGAGAGGTGCAGTCGACGAGATGGAACTGTCAGACTTTCCAGAGGCGTAGAGCGCGTTTGTGCGCTGGAAATCATGTTGGCGCGGCTGTATCTTCGTCGACTTTTCGTACTCCTGCGCAGGACTTCCAGCCTCAAGACAGATACATCCAGACTGGCCAGTCTACAGATCTCAAAGGCATCTCGACAATCCCTGTCGACGACATGATACTGTCAGGCTCGCCAGAGGCGCAGAGCGCGTTCATGCGCCGGAGATGATGATCGCAGGCTCAGACAAGCCGACCTCTGGATCTCGAAGGCATCTCGCAGGATCATGTCGACATCATGGTACTGTCAGCCTCTCCAGTGGCGCAGAGCGCGTTCATGCGCCGGAGATGGTGTTTGCGTCAGATCAAGTACGCAAAGGTCGATGCTTCGGATGGACATGTGAAAGATCGGCCCATGCGCGGAACCCGGGATTCGGGATCGGGAGCTGGATCTGGATCTCGGCTGATCTGCCGAACCCCGGATCGGCACTGGAGGAGCTGTGCTTTGGACCTTCCACCACGCGATCGATGAAGGCACTTCCGCCTTCCCACAGCATCTCCGGCGCACCTGCGCCTGCCATGCCACTGCCGTCTGTTTTGTTTACCTGTCGCTAACGTGAGATGCAGAGACAACACCAACACCACCACCACCACCAGCACTCCCGCCCCGCCCTCGCCCTCCCAGCATGGCCGCGCCGAGGATGGCGACCCTCCTGAGGGTCGACCTCACCCAAGCCCTCCTCCACAATGACTATGACGAGAGAGCCTCCCTCACGACCGACACCAAGACCCGCAAGAAGTGGGCCGAATACACCGTCGTTCTCCAGGCCACCAAGTTGCTCTTCTACACCTCGAACAAGGCCGCCGCCTCGCCCTCGTCCTCTCCCGCCCTCACCATCCCGCTCCCCGGCTCGCAAGTGAGCCTCTTCTCCCCTCTCGACAAAACGCTCTCCATCACCCGGCGCGACAACATCACCTCGATCTACTACCTGCGCGCGCAGACGACGGCGGTCGCCGTCGAGTGGTACACCAAGCTGAGGGAACTCACCGGGCACGAGCGCGCCAAGTCGCTCGAGATCAAGATCCCCGACCTCAACGCATCTCTCCGTCTCGACGACCCTTTCAAAGGCACCAAGCGAAATGCCGACCCCACCACCGAGACCTGCGCCGCGGAGAACAACATCGCCGGAGACATCATCGCCCGCTGCACCGAGATGCTCAAGCAGTCACCAGAGTGGACCGACGTGCTCAATGGCTGGCTCAGCAACGGCAAGATCGGACTTGCATGGAAGCGATACGACCGCCTCGAATGGATATCAGGAGCCCTTGAGCACAACATGTACGGCACCATCGCGATGGCTCGCAACTACGACCTCGAACTGCGCCCTCAGATTCACTACCCTACGACCGCGAAGCTCCCAAATGGGGAGACGATGAAAGAGCCCGCGCCCGTCGAGGGATTCCTGATACGTCTCACTTCACAAAAGGGTCAAGAGCGTCGATTTGGCAAGATGATGTACAAGAGACTCTACTTTCACACCAAGAACCAGTATTTGCTGTTTTGCAAGCCTGGAAAAGCGATACCACCCACGTCCATGAATGGTCACATTCGTCAGAACGATGGAGATTGCACGCAAGACAACCCGCACTCCGATCAGAATGCACCGAACCACGGAATCGTACCATACTCGATCAACGATGACACAAATGTCACGGACGGGCACGACGGAGCACAACTACCACATAACCAACAGTCACGCGAACGAGATAACGCAGCTGAATCCGAACGGAACATGAACCTGATGCTTTCCAGCAAAGGCTTCATATACCTGTGCGACGTAAAAAACGTACGCACCTACACGGACGGCGCGACTCCAGCGGACGAGAACATTGACGACGGACCCGATGTTGACTTCCACGACATGGAAGATAGGGACGATCGCCGCGAACATGATGGAAGCACAACAGAGGTTGATCAAGATCGCATTCTGGAGCTTGCATTGAAGAACGGCCTGGTCATACGACTACAGGCATCCAACAAGGCCACGAGGAACGAATGGATGAGACGACTGCGCCAGCTCGTTGAGTATTGGACGCAGCGCACCAAGGCGGATATGGACCTCTACAAGACCGTGCGCGATCAGGTATGCTACACTACCAATCCACGATGAGCTTGTACTGACTTTTTCTCAGAACCTGAAAGAGCTCGGTATCGACGAACGAACCGAAGCTGGAATGGGACAATTCGCCTACAAATGGGAAGTCAGCCAAGCATACGCCTCGCCGGCGCTCTACAACATGTGCGGAATCTCGAGATGCCGAACGATTCACGTATCCGGCACATTGTTTCGAAAACCGCGCAGGCACACGACCTTTGAGAGATGCCACGTCATCCTCTCGCACGGGCACTTGCACATCTTCCAGGACGCTCTCCGCAAGAACACGGGAAAGAAGCTCCTACACATCCACCACGACCGACTCGACACGATCGATCTCAAACCATGCTACGTGTACTCGGGTCTTCTGACAGACAACGACCTACTATATTCGAACCAGACGTTCGACAGCAATGCACCGGGAAGGCAGGCTCTGCCGAAGATTTACTTGGAGGACAATTGGACGAGCAGCGACGAGGATGCGTCGACAACATTTGTAATTTGGGGGAAGGGGAATACGGTGGTTTTCAAGGCGAGGTCTCGGGCTGAGAAGGATCATTGGGTCCTTGCGGTTCAAGCGGAGTTGGCTCTTCTCTAAGCGTTCATGCGATCTTGTGGATATGGAAAACAGGACTATGGCTTTGGGGAGGACCTTGGGAGGACAGACACCAGTACATTTTGCCTGAAGTTTAGCGGAGAGCGATATACCCTAGGAGCGAATGCCGTCGTTTGATTTTGATCTTGTTCCCGAAGCTGCAGTCTGTTCACAGTATGTCGTTAACCTATGCAGTGGCTTTGAAATGAGGCTGGATCTTCGAGATGGAGTTTTCATTCTGTTCAAAAGATACTGGCAAACTGACTGCCGGCTTTGGGGCCAAGCGGACTCCCGAAGATGATACATTCTCACTCCTTTGCTCCCTTGGAGTGAGCGGACAACACTTCAATCAGCCCATCTCTCTTAACGCACTCGTCGAAGTGAAACGACCTTGCGCAGGCATCGAGCTCTTCGAATGACAGGTCCCTGCCAGCACGTCAGTACACCATTAATTACCACAGAAACTTATCCACTTCAGGAGGTCCACACGTACCTGAACAGCTCCGCAAACTCATCACTCAAACACCCCGCCATATACATCTGATTCACCATTCTGATAATCTGCCGCTCCGTCTTCCAGGGCGTGGGGTACTGGTCATTACTCTGCGGAATATTGTCATCGATGAACTTGACCAGCGGCTCGATGACTTTCGCTACGTCCTCACTTGGCTCACGACCCCAGGCGTCGAGTTGGAGGTGGCGTTTCTTCTCCAGAAACTTAGAGATGCGGGATAACCATGGAGAAGTCTGCGAGGGAGACAGAAGGCCTTGCAACCCGATATCTTTGTACAGCCAGATCGTCCAGTGGATGTTGTGGGCTGAGTAGATTTTGAGTTGCTGGGTGAGGAGGGCGAGGCGGAATGTGTTGATTTCGGATTCTTGGGAGAGGGTAGATTTGGAGGAAGTAGAGGGATTGGCGTAGACGGGGCCGAATTCGCCGTTCCAGATTGGTGTGGAGTGGGAAAGCATGAAGGAGGCTTTGCGGAGGAATTGGGATTCGAGTTGGGAGTTTTGGGAGGCTGTGCCGGTGTAGCGCGGGCCGGTGGGGAAGCCCATTGTCTGTGAGCGAGAAGAGAAAGTTAGAATGGAGAGAGGGGATGGTGAAGTGGAGGGGTGGGTAGATACCGCGTAGTCGTGGAGACCGTAGACGGTGTTAGGGAGGACGTGTGTGAACTCTCTGAATTCCATGGAGAAGGTGTTTCCATCTAGCCAGAGGATGTGATCTGGATCGACTGCTCGGACTTCTTTTTCGATTCGGTCGTAGAATTGTGGGAGTCGATAGTGCAAGGGATCACAAGGCTCGTTGATGAGATTATATCCCGCTATCCAGGCGTTGTCCTTGTACCGGGAAGCAATCTCTCGCCACAACCAGATGACGCGGTCTTGGAAGTCTTTGTGGTCCCAGAAGGCGGCGTAATTGCTGCGGTTGTCACTGTGCCAGTCTGGGTTCTGACCACCTGGGAGGGCGTGCAAGTCGAGGATTGTGTAGATTTTGTGTTTTGCGCAGAGGTCTATCACTCGATCGAGATGCTCGAAGCCATCGGATTTGAGCACGCGGGGGTTCATGTCGTCTTCAAAGTGGCGGTAGTTGAATGGCAGACGAAGGCAGTTGAGACCTGTGGAGGCGAAGAAGGCGGCGTCTTTCTCCGTGAAGAAGTAGTCCAGGAACTTCTCGAAGAAGAAGTCATACTTTTCTTCGCCGAGCACTTTGAGCATGGAAGCGCGGTGTTGGTGTTCGTGGGCTGGATAGCCGGTGATGAACTGGGCACCATCAGTCACATTCTTGATGGATAGCAGAAGTTTTCTACATTTTCCATGTTCATCCATCCTGCCAGAGCTGCTCCTCGCAGAATGACAGGCTCGCCATCGTTGCCAACTACCTTGTCCCCTTGGACTTTGAGAGTACCTGTAGCCATCGTAGGCTTGAGCGAATCGTGTCTTTCAAAATTTCAAAAGTCTTGGAACTGGAACTTCAAAATCCACAAGCAAGAATATTCATGTTAATTCCACCTCGCATGCGCGAGTAGTATAGCATCAGACTTGCCTCATATCTGTGCTGCGCTGGGCACATTGGGGGTCATATAGCTGCAGGTCCCTCACCATTCAGGCTAAATTCCACGCGAGCTGCATGTGGCTGGAGCTGCTTTGGGCCATGCACCGCTTCCGGTAGCTCGCAGTGCAACGGTAGGGACATGCCATCTCCAGATGAAGCATCAGCCATGCCTTCGCGGCGTAGGCGCTGAATGGAGTAGTGTTGAAGTATTTTGGTATCTTTGCGCCAACTTCATCTCATCCGTTCGAATAGAAGCCATTCCAATCCAGCCGAGTCAGCAACAGCCGCAACACTTCTGCATCATCAGTATCCGCAGCTGCAATTGACTTTGGTGGCTTGTTCGCTTGCTCCTCAATTGATTGAAGAAGTGCGGCAACAGCCTTGCGGAAGTCAGCGTAGCTGTTTTGGAAGGAAGGGAAAGCGGCGTCGTCGTCCGCTTGCAAAGCAAAAGATGCGTTCAGAATGGCGACTAAGACGCCCTCCAGGCCGTCGCGCAGCTTTTCCTGCTTTCTCTTCAGAAAAAGGCGGCTCCGCATCTGGTCGAGGCAGCTGCTGTGGAGCTGGCGCAGCCCTTCGATGCCCATGGGTGCTCTCGTCCCAATGGCCTCCTCAGCATCTTCAGCCTGAAGTGTTGTCTCTAGATCTGTGACAGTCTTGATGAGGTCTTGCCAAGGTGCAGCGATCCCGATATCCATGACATGTGAAAGCAGTACTGAGACAAAGCTCTGCGCCTTCACCGCAAAAGAGAGCGATATTTTATCAAGTGCGCGATGTTGTTGGCCAGTCTGTTCCCTTGGCAGGCTGGTGGTGACATGAATCACCCGAAGAAGCCGCAACAGGAACCGGAAGATATCGTCGTACGCCTTGAGCGCATCGTTCGTCAAAATTGCATCGAGTGGCGGGGTTGGGGTGTACTGAAGCCGCAGGAAGTCCAGCGCATAGATGGAGTTGGGATCCAATACTCGGTCAATCTCAGCCTCGGGCAATTCGCGGATGGCGAAGCTCAGTGAGCCCGGCAGCGTCTCTGAATGTGCACTGTACTTTGCATGCGCGGTGTGGCTTCTTGCGTATGCCTCATTCAAAATGCCCGCAAGCGCCAGTTGCAGTTCCGAACTTGCTGGAGGCCAACGCTCCTCATGAGAAGCACCCAATCGCAAACCCATGGTCTCCGCCGTGACTTTCTGATTACGTCTGCGTTCAGCTGTCTGCACATCCGATCGAAACAGAGCTGTCGAGAGCCGGTCAACAAAGTAGCCACTGCCGAAGAGTTGAAAGGAGTATTGGAGCTGCAAGTGATGCTTGAGGCTGTGGTCTCGGAAAAGCTGCCGCAGTAAGACTCCATTCATCAAGCGGTGCTGTGTTTGCAACAAGGGGCGCACTCGTTCGAGTGGAGCAACAGATGCTCCTATCAGAAAGCTTGCATCGTCGTGAGGCTGATTGGCAATCAGCGAGCAAAAGTCTTGCGCATGCGTATGCAAGTCATCTTGGCCTCCATGTAGACCTGGTGGAGACATTAAGGCATCCAGTCCGTCCAGGTACAGCTTCATCGAAGCCTCATCTTTCCAGACGTCTGCAGAAGCAGGATTCGTGACGACTGCTCCCCATTGACCCAATTTGCTGGTGTTTGTTTGCGACCGTCTGCTCATCAACGACTTCTCATATGACTTCGATATTGCAAATGCGCTTGCTCTCGTCAAGGCAGGATCCGTG
Source organism: Phaeophleospora eucalypticola (assembly GCA_022814565.1). Classification (NCBI taxonomy): domain Eukaryota; kingdom Fungi; phylum Ascomycota; class Dothideomycetes; order Mycosphaerellales; family Mycosphaerellaceae; genus Phaeophleospora; species Phaeophleospora eucalypticola. The sequence goes on along the minus strand of JAKLNG010000006.1, from coordinate 1,798,880 downwards.
AAGGCTGTGAACATGGCTCCATCGCCATCTGCGAGAAGGTAGTGATCAGGACTTGTTTCTCGCAGTAGTCTTGCAGCCGAGGCTGTCTCTCTGATCAATTCACAGTCTTCTGGCTCTGCAAAATTACTAATCTTGTCCCATTTTGTTTGATCTTGATCGTCGCTCTCGGAAGGCCCAAGCAGCGCATCGTCTGGTCTGCGAAACCCCATGTCATGGGCAAGACCCTGGAACCACGGTGCACTGACTTTCGCCAGCAGAAGGTGCAAAGTGGAGTCCAGTTCGTGTGTGGTCTGGCTGTGCAGGGAAACAACATCGAATGACGCGGATATAACAGCCTCATTTGATCGGCGATACCTCGCGGCTGTAACAAGCGAGTCCAGTACCAGCAATAAACGTCGAGGCTTGCTGATCAAGCCTTTCAGCTGAATGATGCTGCGCACGGATCTCAAATGCTTCGAGATACTCTCCTCAACAGCATCGAGTACGCAAGACGCACTGCTCTGGAGGGCAGCAAACGCAGGACAGGCGCGGAGAGCGAACGATCGGCCTGCAAATGTTCGCAACTTGGACATTGAATTGCCAACGGAAACGATGTCTTTGATCGTGCTTTCTCCGCATGCTCTGCTCAGACCGGAGATAGAAGCGCCTTCTAGCGTCTGTTCGAATTCTGCTTTTGATGAGTTCCACTGGAACAGGCTGGATGATCGTCCAAGTGCCAAGTTGCAGAGTGCTCGCAGAGTGTAATCTTGTGGAAGCACTCCAACGTCATTCCGAGGTTCGAGAGAGGATACAACAGCGTCGAATGCGGCGGGACCAGATTCCGAAAGAAGCGCAACTCGCTCAGAGTCAGCAACGTCTTTCCGCTCAAAAGCTTCCCACGTGCAGAGTTTCGGTCTTTCACTTTGCTCATTCAGGTCCTTTTCGAGGTCCCAAATGTCCAGAAATGGTCCCTCTTCATGGTCCAATTCTGGCGGCTCTGGAACTCCTGAGGTTTCCGCGGAGTTCTCCTCAGACTCCGGTGTGGGCCATTGATCAGGTGCTGCATCGAGTTCCGGGATGTCTAGATCGAGGTCCAGAGTCTGGAATTCCTTTGGTAAAGCGAGGGGAGGCAGGTCGGTGGTGATAGATTCGAAAACAGTGGCTTCATCGTACGTGTTCTGAGTGCTCGGCGGTCGCCACAAGTCGTCCACCCGGAACGGCAGACCGCGGTCGAGATAGTCGGCCATGACTTTCGGGTAGCATTGCTGCGTTGCGGCTGCGACTTGGAGAAGGTGGATGTTGGTGTTTGGGATGAAGTCAAGAAGTCAAGCGGAGATGGGGAGACGCGAAGTTGACACGCTTCGGACAAACTTCGGGGAAAAGAAAGTCAAACTCGTCAGTCGCCTCGGGCGTTGATGATGTCTGTCAATCTACTTTCGATGCCATTCATTTGAAGGTATTGAAGCCACGCTGTGCAAGTATATGCAATGGAACAACTGCTTCACAGCCGTTTTCATTCGTCTCTCGCTACAAAAATGCGCCCTTCTTCGGCTGTCCGCCAGCGCCACCTCGCAAATGCCCTTAGCTGGATGGGTCTCCTCAACGCGTCGCATTCCCACACATCGCCTTATTCCAACTCAGAGGGCGAGTCCAGCGACCAGCAAGCTCAATCCGACCACACTGCCCACACCGGTTGCGGCGGCAGCTGCACTCGACGTGGACGATGAAGCGGCCGTTCCCGAAGTAGCAGAGCCGGTGGTTGATGACTCGTTCGTGGCGCTCGCTGAAGTGAATGTGGCCTCGAAGTTGGTGGCATTGGTGCACGTGGGACCAGCAGTGCTGTTCGATCCCGAAACGAACTTGACCGGAGCACACTACCATGCAATCAGTATCTGAAGCTTCAAATCTTGTCACTGACTGGAGGAGGCTTACTTGATACAGCGTACCATCGGCCGAGTTGTCGATGACTTGCAGGACACCAGACTTGCCGGCAAAATCGCTGGGTGCGTAGAGGCCCGGCAAGCAGAAGGAGCCAGGACCGGTGCTATTCACGCTGGGCACGATCTCGGTGAAGTTGTACGGTGCCTCGGTGTCAGTGGTGGCCAGGAATCTCCAAGCTCCAGCTGGATGTGAGCTGAAGATGCTGACTGCGAATCTGTCGACCTGAATCTCGGGATTCGAGTCATTGAGCATGGGAGTCGCGCCTCCGCAAGGGGCGTTCGGCTCGTCGTCGTCGATGAAGCCGGCAGTCGGAGGCCAGTTGAGGATGAAGTGAGCAGAGCTGATGCTGGCAGCCGCCAGAGTGAGCAAGAAAGAGCGAGCCATCGTCAATGTCTTTCTGATGGTGTAAGGCAGCTTGCTGATATTACGAGTACGAAGGTTGTTTCGCAGTGAGTGGACGATTGTGAAGATAAGTACAGGGCTCGATGGAAAGACAAGACGACTCACGCTGCACGCGGCTGCTCCAGCAAAATATACTCTGCACTTGCTCCTCCCCACGCGACTTCCACGAGACGGAAGGTAAAGCCAGCTGGAAGTCGAGACGGGCATTATCGCCAATACGGTTTCCGAAGGGCTAGACTACCCTGTCTTCACATGCATCTGCTGATATCCAATCTCAGGGTCGCATTACACGCATTCCGACGGCATTTCGAGTCGCTCGCCGCCCCAAAAGATCCAAAACACACTGCATTGTCAATATCCGTCTTTCGGCTGCCCAAAACGCATATTCGCTGCTGCATTTACTCGAATGATTGCGATATTGACACCTGTGGCAGGCAAGGGGCAGCTGTAGTCAGCAGCGCTAGCAAGGATTTAACTTGCTCATTCATGAGCAGCCACCGGCGCACGGGCCCGCAAGCCTGGAATTGCGGCAGCGACACTCGGCCACTGGGCCACTTCACTTTACACAGCGACAAGCAATCGTCAACACCTCTCGGAGCGCTGGCGAATTCTGGAGACGGGCCCTCAGAACAATTCCTTGCACATCCCAGCCGGCAACGATGGACATGAGTGGCATGAGCGGCATGGGAGGGACAGGAGGCGGCAGTGGCCACGATATGAGTGGGATGACCATGAGCGGCGGCATATTTACGCCTGGAGACAAAGCAATCGCACGAGGCTTCTGGTACGGAGTGGCAGGATTCGTTGGACTGCTCATGCTTGTGAGAATGGCTTCTGTTCTGGAGACTAGAAGACGGATGAGAAACTATGTCGACGGCTTTCAAAAGATTCCTTCCAGGCCACGCGGACGAATATTGCAAGGATATGCAACAATCACGGCGATGGCGAGAGAAATGCTATACCCACAGCCCATTCACTTCACTGGCCGCATCACGAAATACTTCAGCCCGCTTCCCGTTGGCAAGTGGCTTCTCTTGGCCGTATACTGGACCGTAATCCTTTGCTTGCTGTGGAGCAACACCATCCTGAAACCGAGCGATCCCATGTATGCCTACAAGTGGGAGAAGGTCGGCTTCCGAGCAGCGTGGGTCACCGTCTCCCAGATTCCATTGGTCTATCTCCTCTCCTGCAAATTCAACCCAATCACTCTTCTCACTGGCATCTCCTACGAGAGATTCAATTGGCTCCACCGATGGGTTTCACGGACTGTCTTCCTCACTGCCATTGTGCACTGGTCGTTTTTCTTCACGGAGTGGTCCATCGCTGACATCGTCAAGATGGAGATTCAACTCATGCCGATGGTCAAGTATGGCTTTGGTGCATGGGGGATCATTACCTGGATGGTCCTCACGGGATTCGGCTTCTTTCGAGATGTGAGCTATGAGCTGTTCGTCGCGCAACACATCGCAGCCGCCGCAGTGCTATTGTGGGTCCTTTTCGTGCACGTCCCAACCTATGCCCAGTACAACATCTGGATGTCGGTTGGCTTCCTAGTGTTTGATTGGGGTGCAAGAATCGTCTGGGGAGTACTGCGCAACACTCATGCTTTGGGGCGTGCTGGTCTGCGAAGTCCAGGCTACGCGGCCCGTTTGGAGCACCTGCCTGGTGACATGGTGCGACTCACCATCGACCGAGTCGACTTTGATTGGCGAGCTGGCCAACATGTGTACATCACGCTTCCAGGACTTCGACCTCTTGAGACACATCCCTTCACAATTGCGAACCCTCCTCAGCTACATGGCGAAAAGAGCCTGAAGCTGTGGATCCGCGCACGATCTGGATTTTCACGAAACCTCTACAAAGCTGCTGCGAAGGATGCGGGCACAGACCGTACCTATCGCACTTTCATAAGTGGGCCTTGGGGGTCACCACCCGACTGCACTCACTACGACACACTGGTTCTCGTTGCGTGCGCATCAGGTTTCTCTTTCATCCTGCCTGTGCTGCAGGACACATTGCGGAGACGAGGCTGCGTACGAGACATTACACTGCATTGGATCATCAAGAACGGAGACCAATTTGAAGGGTTCGGAAGAGAGATATTTGACCTGCTTGAAGTATCCGAGGATCCGGAGACGAACCTGACGATACATTTGCACATCACGCACTCGACCACTGAGACGACCCTTGTGATGAAATCAACTTCAGATCTTCCAGAGTCTTTGAGACCAGAGAATCGCAAGACCGCAAGAACGGAGTCTGCATCAGTGGACAGCTCCAACTCTTCACGCCCGGATTCCGATGAGGTTGAGAAAAAGCCGCTGTCTCCACCTCGGCGACGATACAGTCGTCCATATTTGCACCCCAATCTTTGGCGCTATTCTGGCAACCGTCCGAAGCCTGAAACATTGATTCGGCCATACGTGGAGAGGGCATTGGGCGAGACTGCTGTTGTCGTCTGCGGTGGGCTCTCTATCAATGCTGAGATCCGCACGTATGTTGCCAAGCTCTCGGATGAGCGTGCCGTGCACAAAGGAACTGGTGCGCAGGGCATTTATTTGTTCACGGAGACGTATGGTTGGTGATGTCTGCGAAGCTCATCTGGAAGGACCGTATCTGGATGCTGCGCAGCATGCACTGTCCTGAATAGAACTCATCAGTAGAGGCTCCAAGTCTACGGATGAAATCCAGCTGGGCACGGACGGCAGACTGGATCAAACCTGCGTTTCTCGGACGACTACTTTCTATATCTGATCCTGAGAGAGCGCGAAGGACTACTGAAAGGTCACACGACCTTCTCCTGCATCCGGAGTACGCCCACGATTGTCCCTGCCCTTGGCAGGCCCGCGGCTTGGCATAAATTACGAGCGATGTCTGGGGTATAACCACCTGCTGCATGAACTGCTGTTTACACCCAGCTGCATCAGCCTCAGATGTAACTCATGATACGCTGGAGCAGGTCAAGATTCCAAGTGCATGTGAATCCAATTTGGTGGCAGGAATGGTCGAGGGGACTCCAGACGGGTGTCTGACTGCCAAGTCGGCAACAGTTAGAAGGCTCTTCTCGGCGACCGCGTGCTCGGAAGCGTCAAACATTCTTCTTCCGGAGAGCTCTTTCGCTTCTCTTTTCTCCAAACCATCTGGCTTAGCCTTGATGCTGTCGTCCACTCCAATCTTGGAGCGTTATTGGCAGCTTGGTCACACATACCGTTTTTGGTTTGAGTCCATCCATGCTGCAATGTATCTATGGACTGCTATCTGGAGCTTAAGGAGTCGTTCAACAAATGTTCTCACGGTGGAGCCAAATGGTGGCTCTCTCAAGCTCTCTCCGGCACGATTGCGTTCAACCTGAGGAGCATATAAGGCAGTGAATGTCGCGATTGAGAACCGAATCACCAATTTGCCACACTCGTTGGAGCCTTTGTCCCGCCATTTTAAAATTGTTCTCTCAAAGAAACCGCGGCACCGATCAAAGCTCCCCAATTCTCGGACGCCATGAAGCTCACCATCTTCGTCGCCAGTCTGCTCGGTCTGGCAGCCGCAGCACCGGCTCCAGCTGCAGCTCCAGCTAACGAAGTCGACTCTTCAAGCTCGTGAGGCTGTACCAGGCCGTGTTGGAGCGGCTGTGATCGGTCTTTTTGGTAGGATTCGGCAAGGGGGATCGTAGCGTTGAGCTGACGCAAGATCAACACTCGAAGAACTGGTAAGTAATAAAAGTCGTACAAGAATGAGATAAGTATTTTCATAGCTGACCTGCATTGCTGGAAAAGCTGAGGTGGTTTTGTTACCGAGCTGGGCACCTACACCGTCAATCTTGCTTGCACGAAGGACAACGCCGTGTGAGTCTCCGTCTAGCTTTACCTGAAGCAAGAGCTTGCTGCTAATCTATCAAGTCCACATTGGGGTGCAACGGTGCAATTTGGAACGAGTGGACTTTCGAGAAGAACGCTTTCCTCGGCCTCAGGTAGTTCATTTACTGCATTTGAGGCGATCCAATCGTAACCTTGGCACATCTTTCCTTTCAATTTTTTTCGAATCCTTTCGGCTTTCGTCTTGCTTCTTGACCGCCGCTTTTTAGTTCGATGCATTTCTCTGTGTTCACAGTCTCTCCTACATCTACCTTCAACTAAAGCAACACTCCTTTCGCGCAATCGGCAATTGACGTTGACGGACCTCTCGTAGGTGCATGTTTCACTTGCGGTCTCTGCCAAGCCATTTTGAAGCAGCTGCCAACTCTGGGCAGACGCAAATCCAAGCACTTCTCGAACATCTTCCCCACGGGGAGCATTGCGAGCTCGAGCCATACAGATTAATGCGGCATAGCTGGGACTAGCTGTTACGGTCCATCGACTCCGGCTCTATTGGCGGTTTCTTGGAGGACCTCAATGGCTTGCACGACTTTAAAGGCCGCAGTTCAGGCTCTTTCAACGTGGCCATTGTCAGACATACCAGTCTCCTTCGGGACATTCGAGCAACAGGAAAGTCGCCGTGGAAGTCAGTCTGGGTTTCGAAAAGTCGGTGAAGTGCCCTTGATGTGAGACAAACGCCATGTGGTTGCCCTGATAATCACTTTTTGGGGAAGTATTGCACGAGACTTGGGGAACATAAAAGGCAAGACGACGGCTGTGAGAAGAATCCAGATTCCCCTCATACCATCATCTTCGAAGACCCTGGATCAATCCCGTCATCTCAGACGAAGACTTCAGTCCTCTGCCATTTGCTCATTCACAATGAAGCTCACGATCCTCGCCGCCTCCCTCCTTGGCCTCGCCTCCGCAGCGCCGGCTGCCGCTCCGCTTGAGAACATCAACTCCCATCAAGCCCGCTCACTCCAACCCGCAGACCACCCCGTTGAAGTCGAAAGGCGAGCACTCGGCTGGTTCGGCGCCGCCGTCGTCGGAGGCGTCGTCGGTCCCGCCGTCGCCAGATTCGCAGGCAAGGTCTTGGGTCCCGAAGTCCCTGCTCGGAAACGCAGCGTCACCGCCGAGTGGGAGGGCTTTTCGTGGGATGATTTCCGACGGAAGTTTCTGGCGGGCGTGGTAGAGGATATCTTTGAGACGGATGAGAATCGCGATGTGGATGCGGCGGTTTGTACGGGCGTTGGGTACAGTGGTAGTTCGCCGGCGAGGACGGCGGATTCTTATGCCTTTGAGGTGTCTTGGAAGGGGGAGAGGCAGGAGTGAGTTTTTCCCGTCTGCCGCTGGGACTGCTGTGTTGCTGACGGATCTTTCCAGGTTCGACTGCTTCATCTTGACGGGGTCGAGTACTTTTACTGTTGATGCTGGGACTAATGATACTGATGTGAGTTGCATGCTTAATTCTGATGTTGGAAGTCGGGGCTGACTCCTCTTGCCATAGATTGCTGTCAAAGTCGGCTCAAGTGGGACTTTTGAGAATGGCGTTATTACGCTCAGCTAGACGATAGAATAGCATTTGAGACAAACGAATCATGGATTAATGATATATCACTCCAGTCATTTTCGTCTTCGCCCAACTGTGACGCAGGCAAATTGTCGATTTGAAGTCTGTGTTCAACCCGCAAAATCGAGAGATCTGGCAACTAATCCGACTGAGCTGACAAGCTCACTCACTTCGCGCGACCAACAGCAAAGACACTAATTCAATACGAAGCCAACATCCCAAGAATCTAAGCGCCCATCATGAATGAGCGACCTCTCGAGTCGAGATCCTGCATGTTGTCTACTAACGCCGCAATGCACCGACTCTATTTTTAAAATCCGATCCTTTTGGTCAGCCTTACTGATCCCTGCATCGCAATGTGGCTGTTAGGCCTCAGGCGTTCAGTTCGGCTCCTCCATCTCGCCCAGAAATCGCCTGGTGAGGCAATGCAGAGCTGAGCAGACAGAACCTCGCAGTGGCGCTGTATGCATAATGCAGGTCATCTGCGGTCAGCCGCCATGGCGTGCCTTGGTAAGAAATTGGTGATATACCTCGCTCATCTTCTGCTCCAGTCTCGAGGTCTCTCCGTCTCTCTTCTCATCACGTTCCGGTGCTCATTATCCTTTCTCTTTATCTCTCAGTATTGTCTAATGCAGCATATCTTCTACTGTTCAGAGCACCGAAGCAAGCCCAAGCTGTTACAGACTCAATTCGTGTAACGCAAACAACTGTCACCGATCTTCATCTGACAAGACGGGTACAACGTTTCACAAACAGACGAAGCAGGAATCGGACTACAACTATCTGTCTTTATACACTCTCGAGCCATCGGCTCTCGAGCTAGAGACTTATACTTGAAACTCCATCAGCGACCATGTCACCCCTCAGCCTCGCTCTCAAAGCCGCCATCGCCCTCCTCATGATCGACTCCATAATCGAACTCTCCTTCATCTCCAGCATGGTCTCCTGGCTCCATCAACGCGCAGGCCGAGACTTCTTCATCACGAACTCCGACTCCACATTCCCTCTGCACGGCAAGCCTGAATTCCTCCTCGTCGACCAAGGCCACACCAGCAACGGCGCAGCAGGGACAGCATTCGTTCTCATCGGCCTGGGCGGGATATTAGCTCTCTACCTTCGCAAATTCAAAGCTGGCAGACCAGTGTACTACTTCTGGATCGCGATGACGGTTCTCTCGATGCTATTGACGCTCGCGGCGTTGATATACACTTTCCTCATCACGAGCAACCACTCGGGCCAGCATATCGATGCGGACTTAGCAGCGACGCTGGAAAACAAGCCGTATCCGAACATGGTGCCATATCCAAGTGACGAATGGACACCGGAGAATTGGTTTACAGCTGTGTTGGAATTACCGTTGGCGAACGGGAAGGACAGGAAGGATATCGAGAGCCACTTGAAGGTCATGAGAGGTTGGCGATGGAATTTGATTCCCATGTTCATTCTGGGCTTGGTGGTCAGTGCACTGGCGTTAGCGGAGGCATCTGTTAGGAGGAAAGAAGAGCGTGGAAGCTTGAAAGGACAGGAGAAAAGGATGTCGGCGTAGAAGTTGAGGTGTCGGAGCTCGCTTATTGATTCCGTATGGAACATGTATGAAGATTTCGAAAGTTTCTCACAATATTACTCCGTCCCCGCTTGTTGTCTCTAGAGTTGCTTTTCGTTTGAGATGACGCTCCATCGCAGCTGTTGCTTTGGCATGGCGTCGTAGAGGTACAAGAAATCGACGAGGCCATGTTCAGTGGGTCGTCCGGCTTGAAATTGGTCACGCAGTATAGATAGTCCTTTGCAGTATTGAAGATAGTCGATGTGCCTGCATGTGACTCAGCAGGCCTTCGAGGGTCATCTCTGTTGTATACATTGTTCACGTTGCTTGCGGTGGAGCATTGCCGCGTGTCCACAAGTTGACTGGAGCTTGGAGACTTTGAGTCGCAGTGTTCGCTCTGAGCATTCGTGATGACTGTAGCAGCCTCCATTAGTCGTGGCGGCCATGTTGAGTTTGGCCGCTTGTGCCGGAAAGCCCTTCACAAAACCTTTTTTTGATGGCATCCCGTGAGAATGCGGAAGGTGCGGAAACGGACGTCCTCAAGCAAAGATTTTGAGTCGCCGTCAAATTGGTTGCGATTTGATCAAGCACCTGCGGACCATGAATTTTGTGCTTCGCTCCACATGGACAATCGCCAGATTCCAAGTCAGCCTATGGCGGGAATGTGAGGTCGTCGAGTGACGAAGGATCGTAGGAGTCCTGGAACATCTGCATACTTGCGTCCCAATCCACGAGGTCCAAGAAGCGTTGCGTCTGACCGTTCGAGTCTGAAGCAGCAAACTGTCCAGTATCTGAAGCGTCCAATGGGTCCATGAGCGGTCTAGTGCCAGTACCGTTGGAGCCATTTCGCGCATTCATGGATTCTACGAATTGCATCAACGCTTGGTAGGAGTCGGACCACTGTTCTGCACTCGCGTTTCGTGCGTCTGATGCTGGGAGCAAATCGAAAGCCGGGCTGAGGTCACCAGGCAAAGGATTATTTGCCTCCTGGTGAGCACGTTTTGGAGGGGGGTAGGAATAGGACGTATCGTCTGGAGCCCGCTTCTCTCCGGCAGACTCTGGGTGGACATCCCCCGAGGGATCTTGTACAGTGTGCTCCGGAGCGTATTTCTGGAGCAGCTCAGGGACGTTGAAAGACTCTGGAGGCTGGTCGGACCTGCCTTCTTGGCGAGCTATGACTGCAGCCATATTCTGTACGGCAGCGTATAAGCGCCGCTGCTGGTGCTGGAGAAGCGCGACCTGAGAGGCGGATGCTGGTAGGTTCCTGTTTGCTGAAGACCGAGAGTAGACGCAGATGATTTGTCGAGCGCGGCATCTGGAGCAGGGTTCCTGGCCATTGCATTTCGTCTATTGAAGAAGGGAGGTCAGTCCATATCTCAAGGTCGGCCCGAGCTCTCGCTTGGTGTCGTGTGTCCTGGGGGAAGAGGTAGAGTGGCTCACCTTCCTCACGCGGCATGCATCACATGCGGTGGTCGAGCGCACAGGCCCCGCATCGCTGTCGTGCACATCCGCATTCTTCTTGTCTGCGGCCGGCGCTGGTGGCGCTGTTCCTGTTGATGTTGCTGTCGCTGTCGAGGTGACCGCATCGCCCTGGGACACCGATACCGCGGCGGTGTCTTCGGGTGCTGGTGCTCGTGCTGCGCCGCGTTTGTCGCGCTTTGGAACAATTATGAACATTGTGACATGGCTGTCCGATGGATCGTATCCGGGGCGTGAGCACAGCGGACTTGAGGTGGTGGAGAGGAGTGCTGTCGGCGTCGCATGCAGGTGGGCCGCGTTAAAAACTGTAATACACCACACGCTGCCGAAATCTCACGTTATCCGAGACCGACCGGGATCTCTCTTGTCTGTTTCCTCTTTGACCTTTGCTCCTTCCGCCCTCCCCCTCTTCCTAGCTTATTATCACATGCAAAATGGCATGGCAAGATCTCGTCGCCGCCAAGCGACGCCAGATATACAACGATGCGCCTCCAGAATGGAGACTGAACGACGAGTACCTCGTCGCCGCCCGAGGCAATTCTGTTCCCGCAGTCGTTGACGGCGCTCTGTCCTTAGCCGAACAAGACATCATCCATCGGCCCACTGCGAGACTCTTAAGCGACTTGGCCAATGGAGACCTCACCGCATCGGAAGTACTGGAAGCCTTCGCCCATCGAGCTATGGTGGCACACCAACTGGTCCGTACCCCGTGAAGCTTCAAAAAAAAAAAAATGGCCACAGAGACCAAGCACTGAATGCCGCCTTCTCCCAGACCAATTGCCTGTCAGAATCCAACATCGCCAGTGCGCGAATCCGGGCTCGCGAGTTGGATGCTCATTGGCGATCATCCAATTCGCGAACTGCTGGTCCTCTGCACGGCCTTCCAGTCAGCCTGATGGACCGCTTTCACGTCAATGGACTGGATTCTGCTTGCGGGCTTGCAAGCTGGATCGGTCAAAAGCGCACTCTCGACAATGAGGGCACCTTAGTCCGCACTTTGCGCCATCTTGTATGATTTTCGACTGCAGCATTCCTCAAGAATGGCAACACTCAATCAAGCAAGGGCAAAGGATCATCATCTAATATCTGGTTATAGGGCGCTGTCGTACACTGTAAAACGAATGTTCCAATGGTGAGTGGGAAAGAGATAAGCCCTTGCTTTGGGACGACGCTGACACACACAAGAGCATGATGGTAGATCTCTGCGAAACACGAGCCGTCTTTGACCTTCCAACACAGCTGACGAGCGATACAGCTGGGAGAAACTTCCAACAACATTGTCGGAACGACAACGAATCCCTACAATACAGCTCTATCTGCAGGAGGCGCATGTGGCGGTGAAGGTGCTTTATTGAGCCTCGCTGCATCTCGTGTAGGGGTCGGCACTGACGTTGCTGGATCTGGTCGGATTCCTGCGGCATTTTGTGGACTGTTCTCGCTCAAATGTTCTCAAGACCGCCTTCCTGGTGATGGAATTGCTACCGTCTTGACTGGTCTTCCCCTCGCCTTTGGAACTATAGCGCTGCTCTCCAACGACCTGGATACCCTGATCTCCTGCTTCAAGTCCATTGTAGACACCCACATAACAAACTCGAATCCGATGTCTCTAGATCTACCATGGCGAGAAGCCAGCTGGTCATCAGTCCAGCGTCGGCGCGGATCTCCGTCCAGCGGCAACGGTCGTCTCGTGCTAGGCATTATGGCCTGTGATGGGCACGTACGGCCGCATCCGCCAATCCAACGAGCTATTGAGCAGGTGACTAGAGCACTCGAAGCTGCCGGGCATGAAACAGTTCAATGGAATCCCCCTCCCCATTCTCCGGCGGTTCACAACCTATTTGAGATATTCGGGTCGACGTCCGCTCGAGAGGCACGCGAAGCCATCGACTCGAGCGGCGAGCCTCCAATCCCACAAATTGCAGATTGGTATCACAATCAAGACATAGAGCCTAACTCTACGGCAGATTTTTGGGAGCTATGTCATCAGCGAAACGAGTACTGCTCGCGCTACAAAGCATATTGGAATGAGACTGGCGGTAGCACTCGTTCTGGAAGAGTGCCGGACGGGGTCATACTGCCTGTTGCGGCTACGCTTGCTGTAAGGCCTGGAGAATTCCAATATTACGGCTACTCTGCGATCGCGAATGTGCTGGATTATCCCAGTGGTGTATTTCCGGTCTGTATGGGGGACAGCAATCTGGACCATTTAGCAGTGCAGGAGATCCTTAGCGACCTTGACGCACAGGTCAGAAGTACATGTAAGTACAACCACCCGCGGATGAAGCACCGGTCTTCTGATGAATGTCAATAGATCGAGTAACCGATGCTCACGGCATGCCAGTGGGTCTGCAAGTGATGTGTCCACGTTTAGAGGAGGAGAAGGTGCTGGGCCTGATGCTTGCCATATCCGATGCCATGCAACGCCAGGAGATTTCGCTTGCGGAGGGAAACGGCGTTTAGAGCCCCGCACTGTGTCGGCTCGAATCTTTGAACTGTGGAAACGGAGCTCTCCAACAGAAAAGAGGTCGTGCTGCGAGAGATAACACTCGCAACTCTGTGGAGTTCCTTTTCGAGTCAGACGAGCGACTGCGGCGGCTCAATAAACCCCTCGCATCGACAAACAAGTTGCATGCATCTTGTGCAGTGTGAGCTTGTACCCAGCTCTGCTTTTGCCATGGCTACAGCTTGGAAGAATGCTTGTTTTCGGCGCTCGGTCTCAGGCACGTTCTGATGCGAAAATTCAGGAGGAAAGAGCCTTGATCCAAGATTTTACCTGGCTACAACTGCTTCAGGCCGCACCTGGAGGCCTGGATCAGCGGAATCCTGTACAAACGTTGAACACGTCGCTCACTATGGCTGTCTTCACCTCAAGGGTTTGCCTGGCAGAAATAGCCTCTTGTTCCGTCCACGATATGTCCGGATTTTCGACGGCTCTCTTCGCTGCTGCTTTGCTAGCATGGCTGGCAATCGAGTATGGTCGGATGCTACGACCGCACTAGAAGATCGTGAGTTGAGCTATCATTTTCTCATCTGGCGCGATCGCGAGCATGTGGCTGAGCTGGATTCGTGGCCCTGGGCCCCATTCCTAATGAGTTACCGTGTCGATTCACTCCGAGAACAGAACAGATCTTGCAGACAGTGAAACGCCAAGCGCTGGATGACTTGGCGGAGTTCGACGGGGAGGAAAGAATGGTTGTGAGTTTCTTTCAGAAGGCGCAGCAGCAGCGATGAGCTATGCAGCTATATCATGCAAGCACCAAAATGTTGACGTATGATCGATGAGGGCTGCCAAGAGAAAGGCGAAACGCAAAGTTCGAAAAGAGCGGATGTTGTTGATAGGGGAGCATTCTGTATCCGATCTTTTGCCGCACCGATACGAAGTGTCTTGGCATTTCGCGGACAAGCGGACTTCGCATCATGTCCGCGTTTGCTTTTGCAATCTATCTCTGCACCTTGCATCCCTCCGCGTCTCATTACAATGGAAGCGGCGACCACGTCCCAGGCTGGAAGCGCGGACTTATCATGTGTCGCCTGCCGCAGACTGAAACGAAAATGCTCCAAAGACCGTCCGGCGTGTTCGCTGTGCCACCGCGTTGGCCGTCTCTGCCAATATCCCCCGCTGACACCCAGCAGCCCCGGATCGGCCACACAATCTGGACGCTACCGTTTCCCAGCAGAATCGCCACCCACCGACGACCACAGAAAGCGCCGCAGACGTCAAACATATGGACTTGCGTCTCTGTCTGGTGATGCGAATGGCAGCGCGGGGCCCGCCTCGCCCACCTCCGCTCCAGCGGCCGTACGCCCGCGATTCCCCGCCGTGTGGTATCTGGATTCCATGACCGCGAAAAGCATGGCCGTGAGCTCAAACTCAACCTTGCAATGGTCAGATGTTGAAGGCGTCTTTGTTGAGCCGAGCATGGACGAAGTCAAGTCCGCATTCCGCGAATACAGAGATTCTGTGCATCATTGGCTACCCGTTGGTATGCAAACTGATTTTCATTGATCGAATTCATGATCTGACTTTACCGCAGTCTCGGTCATACGCATTTCTCGGCTCCTCGCCTCTGCGCCATTCATATCAAATGCTGGCACTATGGCACTCTTCGTGGCCATGCAGCTTCTGTCTGGCCAGCCAAGCTCGGATGGGGTCGACAAATACAGAGAGGCAACATATGACTCTCTCAAAGCTGCTCTTGCGTCTTGCGAACGGCTTGGGCAGTTTTCTACTGACTTGTTGGCCGCAGAGGTGCTGACAGCTGTGTTCGAAGTTGCAAACGGCCTTTATCCTGCAGCATACTTCAGCGTTGGCACATGCAGCCGCGTTTGCTTCTCCATGGGTATCCATGATAAGCGACAAGCAACTCAGCTAAATCCACAAGTCTCTACCTGGACAGAGCAGGAGGAACAGCGACGACTGTAAGACGTTTCAGGAGTAGTCAGCGGCCTCGAGATCTCGGATACCTGCTGACTTCATGTTCAGATTTTGGGCTACCTTGACGCTCGACAGGTATATCCACATAGGCTTCCTGCATCGTCCTCTTTCTATTCCTTACATTGACCCCGACGAGATCATACCGGCACACGACGACGAATGGGACAAAGGTGAACTGACTGTAAACCCCCTTCTCGTCATGAGCATCGATGCGCAAACGGCTGTTTCTCCCTATGCCAGGCTATGTCAAGCGGCACACCTACTTGGAAGAGTCTGTCAGCATGTGAATGAACATCAAAATCCTTCGGACCCACAATTCCATTTTCAGGAGGCATACTCGATCGAGCGGGCAGTCCGCGCTTTGCTCTCTATGCTCCAGCAGGAGGCTGTAGACACATCGCCGGAGAGGAGGCACCATCTATTTGGCTCTATTGGTCTGTGCTGCTCTGCTCTTCATGCATTCTATGAAATGCACTCTTGCATTGAGCAGCATGGCACGCCAGCAGGTTCCAATACTGGCCACAATACTGGCTCTCGGATCGAATTGCAAGCAATTGCTATTGATGGCTATAAGAGAACGGCGGACATTGTCAGGAATCTGACTGTTGAGGTACACAGATCCATCGATGTTCATGGTGTAGGAACAGTGAGCCCCTTCATTACCCATTCGCTCTATCAGGCAGCCGGAATCTACGCATGGAGAGCAGCAGAGACTGGAAACGAGACCTACGTTGCATACCTCGACCAAATTCGCCAGCTGTTGAAGATGATACAACTGAAATGGCAAGTTGCGGGTGAGAGCAGCCTTCAATCAAGATCTTAAAGGTATGGCTGATATTCAGAACAGGACAATATTTGGAGCTTCTGGAAGGAGCAGAGATGCCTAGCACTTCTCTTACACCACAAGCGACATAGATGCGACATTGCCATAGCTTCAGAGTGGCAAGCAAAGTATTCAGTAGAGACCTACTGGCATGAATCAAGCTGTATCGGCATTTCACCTTGATGGTCTACGGACAGACTTTTCTATCAAAACCCCGGCTCTGGGCTTCTCTATCTTCAACATTCGCTAACAGACCAAGCTCCATATCAACACCTCACAAGTGCTTCTCATTTACGAGAGTGTAGCGATACCTTGACTTGCCAGCCTCGAAATCGAGAATCGCCTGGTTTGCTTCCGCCATCGGTCGTGTCTGGATCCAAGGCTTGATCTTCTTCTCGGCAGCAAGTTTCAACATCTCATCGATCTGCCAGGGAGCGCCAATCAAAGAGCCACCGAGCTTGACACCCTTGAAGACGAGCGCGAAGGCGGTCAAGTCAGGAAGCTTGTCCTCTGGAGCGCCAACCTGAATAAAAGTACCGCGCACCTTCAGCAAAGTGAGGTAGTCGCCGAGAGGCATCTTCGGGGAAGAAACGGTACAGACGATCAGGTCGAGGCTGCGGGAGTTCTTCGACGCCCAATCTTTATCATCATCGGTGGAGATGTACTCATCAGCACCAAGCTTGAGAGCGTCCTCGCGCTTGTTATTTTTGCGGCTGATCGCGACGACTTTGTCCGCTCCCAGAGCTTTGGCGAAGAGGACGCCAAAATGACCGAGGCCACCTGGATGTGTTAGCCGCAGCACTCTGGTATCTCTTGACGATGCTTACCAATTCCGATGATGCCGACCTTCTTACCCGGCCCACAGCCATTGAGCTTGAGTGGCGAGTAGACTGTTATGCCTCCGCCTGTTGGGGACGTTAGCACTAGAACCTGGACTTGGGAAGATTTTCTTGTGATTTACTCACACAGCATGGGAGCCGCCTCCTCGCTAGGAATCTCGTCCGGGATCTTGATCACGAAGTGGGAGTGGCATCTGTGATAGTCGGCGTATCCTCCATAGGAGTCCGAGCCGTCTGGGAATTTGGAAGCATAGGTTCCAATCATGCGCTCGCAATGGTTCTCGACTCCGGCAGCACACTCTTCACAATCCGGCTTGAGGCAAGATGCATTCTGAGCTCCAACGCCCACGCGGTCACCGACTTTGATGCCTTTCTCGACCTTTGATCCAACGCGGACTGCCTTGCCAACAATCTCGTGACCGACGCGGCATGGGTACGGGGTTGGACCTGTTTTGGAAGTCAGCGTCAGATCAGCTTTACCGGGCTTTGACACGTACCCCATCCGGATCGCAGAGTGTGCAAATCAGAGCCACAGATGCCGCAGTGCGTGATCTGGATATCGACGTCCGTCTCCTCGAAGGGCTTCACGTTGGGGAACTCCCGCCACACCATCTTACCCTCGGCGCTCTCCGGCGACTCGCCCATCCATCCTTGAAACTTGTAATCTGCCATTGCTCAGTTGATGAAGCGAATGCTGGTGCTGGAAGAATGTCGTGCGGTGCCTGCTGCAAGTCGAAGGTTTTTGTATACGGCCCTTCAGTCGGTAAAATTCTTTCATGACATATACATTACCTGTTTATCAGCGCACTCTGGATGTAACAAAATCCGCTATCGCCGTCAAGTTTCCGTTTGCGTTCCAGGTCCGTCCATGGCCGCGGATTCTCCGAACGCAGATACGCCCTGGAGTTTGGGACTGCGTGATCTCAAACGAACCTCAGGGAAGTTACTTCGCGGCCAATCATTCAAACGCAAGTCGTTGTTTTGAAGAGCCGTCTCTACGACCGATTGAGGCTTAACAGAGAACGCCGACCTGCAACAAAATCTGCAACAAAATCTCGATGTTGATGCCAAGCTACGGACGCGGGCGGACAAGCGGTCTGGCGCGGCCGCGCGGGTGACTTCACCTTCCTGCTCTGCTCTGCTCTGCTCGTGCCATCTCAACGATGCCTTCTGATCTCTCGCCCGACGATCAGAGCACTGGATAGGTCATCCGGGCAGCGTCGCCATAATTCCATCTCGAGCTTCGATGTCGCTTCTCGTCACAGAAACTGTCGGAGTTGGATAGGTGGTGTTTTGTCTGTCAGTCACCCTAAGCTGACGAAATCGCTGCCGCATTACAATGTATGAAGAGAGGCTGAGCTGACGCCATTACTATCGCCTCTCAAGCTCTAGTTACCTCGTTCGGCTCGGAGACCGTGTGATACTACGACTATGAAAAACAAAAGTCGTTTTAGGCATACGTGTGTATAGATAGCTACGTATCTAGGGCCCTGGTAAGCTGTGAATCTCGAATTAATTATTATGAAAATATATAACTAACAAAGGAATAGTATGAACCTCGACTAATAAGTCTATTACGATGTCTATAGTCTTCTAGCAATTACGTTAGCTTAAGAGTTCGTAGCTAGTATTACTTTCTCATAGCAAATGAAATTAAAGAATACTAAGATAGAAGTTAATTAATAAGACAAAGAGCTGGATATAGACAAGGTATAAGAAAGCGTAAGTATAGAGTCTAAGTATTACTTATTTCCTAATCTATTTATATGAATCTCTTAGATAGTAAAGTATAGCTAAGCTTAAAAGTTTTCCTAGAAAGTAATGTTTTAAGTCTCTTCTAGGCTCTAATAAGATATTATAGACAAAAGAAAGGTTCTAAGTACTAGTAATAAGAACGACTTTGCTTTAAAATAGAGTCTATTTAAAGAGATCTAGAGGAAGTATAGATCTATAGTAATTAGATCAGAACTAAGGAACAAAATTAATTAGGAGTCTATATACTAGAGACATAGATTTTATATGTCTTAATCTTTCTACTAAAGGAAAAAGGACAAATTTTTGTAATAGAGACTATGTTTAGAGATTATAACTTAGAGACTACGACTAGAAGACTTTTTATATTCGCTAGCTTAGGTATAAGCCTTTATAAGAGATAGTTATAGGTAATTCGTAAACGTCGTAGTAGTAGAAATAGTATTTAGTAATATAGAAGAGTCGTAGATAAGTAGGTAGAGTAGTAAAGAACAAGCTTACTCTTCGAAGTTAATTAGTATCTTAATCCTAAAATGTTTGCTCTCTTCTTATATCTAAAGTCCTATATTCTAGAAAGTTGTAAGAAGTACTATAATAGGTATATTACGCGTTTCTAATATCTATAATGCTCTAGAACGCGTATTATATTACTAAGTAGGCTATTTTATACTTTCCCTAGATAAAGAATAGATTCTAGATACTAAAGAGTCTACTACTACAAAGAATCTAGATCTCTCTAGATCTTGCTAGCTTTTCTTCTTTTTATATTACTATATAGGGCACTACTACTTAAAGCGTAGGTATCGTAGTAAATAGAGACTACTTAATATCTAGGAGTTTCTAGAGAGTTCTAGGGACTTAGTTAAACTTCTCTAGATATACTATACGTAACCTATCTCCTATCTAGGTAGTTATATAACTAGATTATAAGTAAATAATTATAATCTCTAGCTATTAGTTTTTAAATCTCTATAAGGATTATAAAAGGACATCTATATCTAAGAGGGTAATTACCTATAAAGGCCTATAAGGGGGTGACCCTGCCTTAGAGGATCCAGCACCGATCCAGCACCATCAAGCACCTAGTCACGTGACTAGTCACGTGACTGTCCAAATAGGAAGTAGGTCACCTGCGGCATACCTAGCCTATAGAAAGGCCGCAGAGCACCCCCTTCTTAATCGGGTATAGTGCGGCTCGGCATGGAACCTTAAAGAAGGTTCTAGGGATTTCTACCTACAAACCCCTAGGTATTAAGCTACTCGTTTGTCCTACGATACCCACGTTCTTTCTAGTAGTATTACGTATGATTACGTAATATAGAAATGAGCAGAAAGACGTAGAAAGATCTAGGCACCTAGTAATAGTAGATTCTTAAATATCTAGAATCTGCTAGATACCTAGGGGAAGTCTAGAACAGCCTACTTAGTAATGCAATACGCGTCCTAGAACATTCTAGATATAATAGACGCGTAATACACCTAATACAGCATCTCTAGGAACGTTCCAGAAGATAGGACGTTAGTTATAAAGAGGGAGCAAACATCTCTAGATAGAGGGAATAATCTAATCCTAAGGACTTCCTTACTACTACTGCTTACTATTCTACCTGCTTATTCACGACACTTCTACGTTATTATACGCTACTTCCGCTACTACGACACTCGCTATTTACCTACGACTGTCTATTATTAAGAGTAGCATAGCTTTATAGTAATATAATGAACTCTTTACTTACGCCACTCTATGCTAACGCTTCTCCCTATATAATAGACAATAACAGAAATACGAACCGTATTTATGTATTATGTTAACGCTAGAAGACGTGTTAAAGAGAAGGCTAGATATTCGAGAGACTGCTTCCTATAGTAGATTTCGCATATACGAAAATGTATACATATCTACTCTGTTTTTAGTCTCTAGAAGACATTAACACTTTAGAGAATAGTGTATCTACTAGATAGCGAGTGATTTAGGCTAAAATTATCTATAAAAATATTTTCTAAAATAGCATAGTATTAATATAGACTAATAACTAGATATACCAATTTTTACTCTTCTTTAAGCACTATACTTATCTATAAGTAAAGCTAGATATCTCTGCTAATCTAAGATGCTAGTTTTTAGATAAGGGATCGGCTTAACTAAAGATAAGATCTTATTTAAATAGTAGTAATCTTAAGAGTGTCTAGTTATAGGTTTTATATAAACTTGTCGTAGTATCCTTCTATTATTTCTTACTATTTGTCGCAAATAGTTACAAATAGTCAAAAGAAGTTATAAATAGTCGCAAATGGTCGAACCCTATTTTAACTGTTTGTCGCTATATCTTACTATTTGTTGCAAATAGTCACAAATAGTTACTAAAAGTCAAGCTCTATTTCGACTATTTGTCACTATTTGTCGCAAATAGTTGCAAATAGTTATAAATAGTTATAGATAGTTATAGATAGTTAAACCCTATTTTGACTATTTGTTACTATTTGTTGCAAATAGTTATAAATAGTTATAAGTAGTTACTAGTCATTACAAATAGTTAAATCCTGTTTTAACTATTCGCAAATAGTCATAAATTATTACTAATAGTCACAAATAGTTACAAATAGTTACTAATAGTCACAAATAGTCGTAAATAGTCATAAATAGTTAAGCCTTATTCTAACTATTTTTCGCTATTTTTTACAAATAGTCAAAAGTAGATTTAACTTATTTATCGCACTCGTGTGCAATAGCTGTCTTAGACATATTTGGAAATCCTATTGTCGCAGAGCTTTATCATTTTAGTGCCCTATACTAAGCCGATTGCATATATAATATTTGGTCTATAGCACGATATGTTTTACTTTAGTAAAAGATCGTTGCTCGTTTTGCAAATATTAATTGCAATGGTATCTTACTGCTACTACTAGTCGTCTGCTTAAATAACTATCCTCCAACTTCTGTTAAAGACGGATTTTTATGCTCTCGCGTGGACGAATTTTCATGGACCAAGGCAAATGACATTTCCTATAGAACAGATACATCAACTCCCCGCCGACGAGAAATGCTAGCTGCCAACGAACCGCCGCCAAGTAAACTGGCATTGTCTTTAGATGAGCGGGTGCTATATGCAGCCATGACCAGAGCATATCAATTTTCACAGCGACGGAACAACATCCAAAG
Source organism: Phaeophleospora eucalypticola (assembly GCA_022814565.1). Taxonomy (NCBI): domain Eukaryota; kingdom Fungi; phylum Ascomycota; class Dothideomycetes; order Mycosphaerellales; family Mycosphaerellaceae; genus Phaeophleospora; species Phaeophleospora eucalypticola. Next base: position 1,777,106 of record JAKLNG010000006.1, on the reverse strand, counting down.
TTTGCGTCTTCTTGTAGTCGTTTGGCACGGCGGAGCCGCACATATTGGCAGTAAGCAAGGAGGACTCACTTTATTTGGGTTTCTTCCTGTTAAACACCGATGACAATTCGAAAGCGCGTGTCATAGGCGGAGTTCCAGGAGAGCAAGACGCTATATATCACCGACGGTCTTGGAGGCTGCATCCAGCGGGTGGACTGGCACTGCCGGGGCACGACAGATGTTGCAGCATTATGTGAAGGAGTGTGCGCGAGGTAGACTGGCGCATGATGAGATGGGAGTGAATCAAATGTCTTCGCCTTGCCATTTCGCTTCCTCTCGGCTTCGCGCAGACGCGGGGAAACATTTGGCCGGCAAAGTCTTGGCAGTCGCGTCCTTCTCCGCATTGTTGTCCTCCGCCATCTCCACACAACGACCTCCTACAGGCGCCGTCCGCTCTCCATGTCCAACGCAGCTACAGAACCGAGGCATCTGTCTCTCAATCAGCTGTAATGGCCGAGCTTCAAGCGTGCAAGAAATGTCGGATGCGCAAAGCACGCTGCAACAAGGCGTTCCCCAAGTGCAGCACATGTGAGAAGCTCGAGGTGCCGTGCGTCTTTGTCGATGGCGCCAGCGGGGACGAATACACGCGTCAGTACGCACGCCGGCGGCATATGCGCTTGAATGGACCACCGTACTTACGCAGCAGGACAGGCAAATTGCCGAATTGGAGGACCAGCTTTCCTCCCTCCAAGCAACTTCGCTCGATTCGGACGCAAATTCCGGCGTGAATCGGGGGCCGAACGATGACGAGACACACCCTTCTAGCCATTCTGCCCACAGATTTGGCTCGTTTGTTGGTGACGCGAGTGGCATCAACGTTCTGGAAACTACATTCTCTGATCAGCGATTCCACCCGGAGCGTTTGAAGCGTCTGCTTACCCAACGACGTATTCCGCAACTCGAGATCGCAAGCGCAGGAGCACCCATCCGCTCAACAGCGGAGTATCTCTTTGAGACATAGTCAGTCGTAATGTCAGGTTCTGCGCACGCCAAAGACTGACTTTGTTGCCCAGCCTCAATAAGTCGAATGTTCAGCGACCGATCATTACGCGTAAAGACGCCCAGGACTTGCTGGATCGCTTCTACAAGCATGAGTTGCTTCTCGTTGATGCGAACGACAGGTACATGTTCTTCATGATCTGTGCTATTTCCGCAGTGCCACTCCGCCGAAGGGGCCAAATTTTGGAGCATCCCTACGCATTCTATCTGTCTGCAAACCATGAGGTGGATAACATTGATATTGGACACGGCCTGAGAGCTCTGACCAACCTTCTACTCTTGGCGCGGTTCGCAATATACTTCTATACAGGTCAGTGGCTTTCTGAAACAAGACTGCGAGGACAACGAGCTCATCTCATACAGGAATTTCCACATAGGAGATTGGCCGATTTTGTATACGCCTCTGCGTGAACTTGGAGCTTCATTTACCGCCTCTAGCAGCCTTGCCTACTCTCGAAGAGCAGCGCCGCCGAAAGTTATTCTAGGAAAGCTACCTGCTGGACCGTCATACGTCTACGATTCTGGGAAGGCCATTTGCAATCGCTAATGAAGACATTGAGGTCCGATTGCCGGTAGACCTAAGCAATGAACGGGTATCTGTTATGGCCCCCGGCTGTCTGGATACTACAGAGGTTTTGGCGAGCGGAAATGGCCCAATGTCCGTATTTCTGGCCTTCATACGTCTCTGCCGGATAACATCGAAGATACATTACGCTTTTTTCGAGGATGCAGATAAGGCAAAGTTAGTCGTCTTAGATGCAACGCCTAGCTATATATCTGCTCTTGCTAGTTTATTTGCAACTTATAGCGAACTCTCGGACTAACTGGACTAATGGCGTGGCAGCGTGCTAGAATTTGATATGCTTAATACGTTCTATAAGAAGCCGGAATGGTACGATTTTCTGCTCGAGAAAGAGAAGCTGCTTCTCGTTCGTGGTGCTATGCGTGCACTGCTGTCCTGCGAGAAGCTGCCTCCGAAGTATCTATAACAAATTTGTTGCGACTACACTAGCAAAATAATAGAGCTATATAGCTCGTTGTTCTAGGCAAAAGAGATTAACTGCACAAGACATTATTTCCAAGTTCTGTTTACTACTAGTCTCCTCCTTGCATACTTCTTACCTAGTAGCTTAGGTAATGCTAACTGCAGCTAACATATGTTTAGTAATAGCAGCATAAAACGAATGCTTAAGCATTGCAGTGATCTTTTAAAAGCTTTGGGCCACGAGATTCACGATATAAAGCTATACGCTACAATCTTTAAGGTGATTTGTAGTACTATTTGTCTAGACTAGCGCTCTAGTAGGAACTTATATACTTAAAGACAGAGTAGTAGACACGACATAACACTAACAGTGGATTAAGAATATAATGACAGCATTACTAGCATTTATGTGGAGATGATATAGATGTCTAGTAACGAGATATCCATATCTTAAACGCTTTAGCTATTAGATAATGCCGATTTAATAGCCTAGAGCTATTCTCTAGAGCATCTCTTTACTAACATAGAGATATATGTTAATTAATTTATAACTAGAGACTTTGACCTAGACCCTTTATTGCACCTTCCTTCTTAGAATCTACTTACGCTATCCTTAGAGCCTGACCAAGCTCTATTCTAATAACTCCCTTTTACGAAGAAGGAACAATAGCCTGTATAGCGCTTCTACTAGGAGACAAAGTTAAAGAGATACTTAATTGCGGCTTTGGCTATGTCTTGCTATGTCTCTAACGTTGTAGCTCTAATATAAGGAGTACTAATCATACGAGAATGTGACTCTAACTACTTATATCTTACTAAGGAAGGAGACTCTTCTAGATAGCAATCTAAGCCTACGCCCTATATAGTACTTTTATTTAGCATAGTTATAAGGTCTTTCTCGTTAATAATGCTACTACGAGCTACGTTAATAATAATCGAGGTTAGTTTTATTAATCTTATCTCTTAGATTCTAATAGCATCTTAGGTTTCTAGCGTTAGTAGCACATAAAGTAATAGGATGTCTACTAAGTAGAGTACCTCCTTAATTGTCTTAGTATAGATATAAGGAATGTTGCCTTAGACATTAATCGGTAGGAAAGGATTATATACTATAATGTAGGTATTAAATGTAGTATAAAACATCTTTATAACAGCTCTACTAATGTTGCCTATACCAATAAGTCCTATAGTCTTTCTATAGATTGTCTAGCTATAATATGTTTCTTTTAGTATAGTCTCGCCTCTTTGCTATTAGAGCTAGATTGCTCTAAGCTCTTACGTAATAGCTATTATTAATGCTAGTACAAGCTCTATAACTAAGTTCGTATTTACGCCTAGTATATTAAATACTTTGACGCTATACTGCCTATAGGCTATAAGGTTAATCTTGTCTAGTCCTACGCCTTACTTACTAATTGCTTTTAGTCGCTTAGCTACTCTAATTTGCTCTATAGTAATATAGGAGCTCCTAACTACTAAGAGCTTAGCATTTTCTTTCTAGTTCTAAATCTCTAGGTCTAATAGTAGAATAGCATTAAAAAGCTCTTAAGCGTAGCTAATAGCTTCTAGGTGTAACTTATTAAGGATATAGAGCTTTAGGCAGCATAAATTAGATTCTACTTTATTAACTAGCGATTTAATAAGTATAGGCGCTATTACTATGTTATTAGTATAACTTTAGGATTAAGAATTAAGCAAAGCCATCGCTACTTTTAATATATTAGATCCTTAGAGCTAGTCTAACGAAGTTAATACCTCTAGGGTTTCGATATATAACGGACTAGGAGAAGACCTAACTAGCATTCTTACTTCGTTATTAGTTTAGTAGCTATCGTAGGTAAAGGTTACTATATAAGTCTATGCCCTAACGAAGTAGTTATCGTCTTTTAATAAGATATAGCAATCTAAATTCGAATAGGATAATAAAAAGTTGCCTATTACATAAGAAACCTACTACGAAATGTCTAAGTTACACTCTATATAGCCTATAATAGAACTTGTACTACCTCTACCCTAGAAGCAACCTTCGAGCTACCGTAAATATAATAGCCTTCTAGTACTACGCTATTAACGCCCCCTTTACTCTACTTACTAATTGCTTAAGAGCTTGTAATAACCTTTACGTTTATAGTAGCTATTTCTAATGCTCTTTTCGTAGCCCTACCTAATAGTAAAGGGCTATCTATTATAGCTATTACCTAGTTCGCTTCTATTCGACAAAAGTTCTCTATAAGATCTAACCTAGCGTACAATCTACTTACGCCTACCTATTTTCCTATATACTAGTAGGCTAAGATCGTCCTACGAAAGGCTTCTATAAAGCGCTTATCTTCGTACTATCTAGGAGTGCCTATCTCTATAGTAAGGTTATTACTACTAATTAATAACGAGTCTACTCTATTAATAGTAGCGATCTTCTTAACATAGTCTAATACTTCTAAAGTCTCGATTATAGGGATTATAAGGGTATTAGTATTAACTACTAGATTCGCTACTTTTACTAAAATCGATCGGAACTAAAAGTATAGTAGTCTATTTGTTAACGAGTAGTATCTAATAGGCTAGAACTTAGCCTTTTCTAGGTTAGTAATAGAGATAGTATAGTAGATAGGCTACTTACTATAGTAACTACGTCTTTTGTATCTTATATAGAGCGAATGTACGGAATAACGACGCCTAAGGCACCTCTATTAAGAATTCTAGAGATAAAGAAAGGCTCCTTACTTAGTACACGAACAATTAGAGTTATATTAGTATATAATACTACTATGTATATCTGTCCTATAGTATCGAGGTTAAAGGATAAATGCTCTATATTAATAAGTATACTATTAAAACTAGCTGTCTTTACTATTATTAGTAGCTCGACTAACCTTATAAGCTTAATACTTAGAGTTAAAGTAATCTCGTTATAGAGTATCTTCTTATATATAAAGTTCTTAAGGAGTAGCTATAGTTCTACTATTTCGTAGGTAAAAATATTTTTAAGAAGGTCGACTAATAATCGATGCTATAGGCCTATATAATTAGAAATTAAAGTTTAGAGTAGTTAGACATAGAAAGCGAAAAAGTAAGGTCTATAATATCGTGACTTATAGCTATTTGCTTGCTTCTAGGCGTTGTTTCGAACAAAGCCTAAAGGATTTCTCTAGGGTCTATTAGAGCCTATCTATACGTAGGCTAAGCTCTCTATACTAACTTCTCTACCTTCGTCGTAGCTCTTCTAGCGCGAACCTCTAACATATAGACTAAAGGACATCTACGAGGTGTCTATTAATAGATAACACCTATACGTAGACATAAGCGTAGCAACTACGGCCTAATAGTATGCCTATAAGCGCTACTAGTAACGAAAGTAGAAAGTAAGTCTCTTCTTAGAATTAATTAGGAACTTAAGGCTAACCTATTCTTTTTCGGGTAAAGTATAACTATACCTCTTCTATATGCTCTCTATATAGAGATACTAGCGTCGAGTACTTACTACGCAAATTTAAGCCTAATGTTACTAAAGGTAGTAGCCCTTTAGGTAGCGTAAGCTACGTAGGCGAAAGGTGTGTTTAAAGAATATAGGCTATAATCTATATTAGAGGACTCGATAGTACGCCTAAGCTAATAGTAAACCTACGAAGCTACGTATAAGGTTTAAAGCGTAAGATTAATAACTTATAGTAAAATCACCTACCTAAGAGATAGCGTATCTAAGTACTATATACTTAATTATTACCCTAAGATCTTAAATGCTATATAATAGGTACTAAAGATTATTTAGTAGAGGACAAGGAACCTACGTAAGGATTTTCTATTTATAACGCTCTAGCCGAATTTAGTTACTTCGGTCTAAACGCTTCTTTAATAGTGCTAGGCTAAGTCCTTAGTATAGGACTAAAGCCTCTAGGTACTTAGTCTCTTATTAAGAGAGTTAGGTTCTTTCTAATAGTAGACTCGGCGACTTAGAGTAAAAATAAGGCGATTCTATACACGATACTTATACTAAGAGCCGATTTATTATGTCCTATTCTAACGAAGGATAAAGTTATAACTACGCTTAATAACTATAAGGACGTAGTTCTATAAGTATATCCTTTTGTCGATTAAGACATACTACGAACTTGTTATCTAAGTGCTATAGAGAATCCTAGATCTATGTTCGATATAACTAGAGATTAAGACATGCTACTTACTTATGTCGTCCTCCTAACCTCTTACGTAAAGAACGACGTAGATTTAGGTTCCTCTATAGCTAAGATCTAGCTATACGTAAAGGTAGTATAGCTATATACTAAAGCCGAAGGTAGTAATTCTATTTCTATTATACGTTATCTTACTACTATCGTATTACACTTATTCTATAGAAGTAATATAAGTGCTACTTCGTACCTAATTAGCCTTACGCTCTCTAAGGCGATTACTCTAGGCTTCTATTAATGCACTCCTAAAAGGCGTATGCTACTTAGCGTCGAGCACTCTACTACATATATTTTCTCGACTTTATTTGTCCTCGAAAGGTAAGCTATATCTAGGACGATGCCTCGTATAGATAGAATTCTAACGCCTCGAAAGATCTATTAACTTAGTTATAGGCTAGCTAACTAGGCTTAATATCTATAGTATTTAGCCTAAAGTAAATAGGCATTAATGTTCTACTAACCTAGTATTAGCTAACCTATAATTCTAGGCACTTTAAACTAATACTAATCGAAGCGATAATAATAAGATTAGCCCTATAGCAAATAGTAGCCTTCTCTAGTAGCAGATTAAGTTCCTTTATCTAATTAGTAACATACAAAAAAATCGTACTAAAGCGCCTGTCTACTTTATTACAGTGTATCGCGCTTAGCTTAAGTAGCTAATGCATTAACGTCTTACTACGAGAGGCGCTAGCAAAGAGCTTAGACTTTGCTTTAAGTATAGGCTATTCTAGGAGATAGTTTAGTTGTCGAAGAGCAGCATAGGGACAAATAGCAGCTATCTTGCTCTCTAGCCTCTTAAACTTAAGGAGAGACTTTAGTGTTTTCTTCGATAGCTAAAGCAGCTCGAAGAGCAATTTAATCGCAGAGCACATAATACGTACGTCTTAGATCCTTTCGAGGTCGTTATAATCGCCCTTATAAGCATGAAAATTCGAAGGAGCATACGAGATCCGTTACGTAGCAGTTTGTAGTAGTTCTTTTTAGAAGTCCATATTCTTAGCATACCTCTACTAGCGATGTTCTCTAAGAGAAGTCCTATGAATAGGCGCCTGCGCAAGTTAGTATTAAGCATCGCACTAGACGAGACCTTAGGAATACATTTAGAGAATGCAGGGCTATTAGCAGATCTTAAAGGGATTCCGCGAAAACTATACAACTTGCTAAGAGACTTACACACTACTACTTAGACTGTCTAAAAAGCTTTGATACCAGGGTCTAGGTAGGTTAGTATCGATCTATGGCAACACGTGCTTCTATAGCGTCTTCTTACATTAGAGGGTTATTTCGACAGAACAGGCGGCTCTTATTATGATGTGTGACTGCCTAGAGGCCCTGTCTTCGCTAGGATACTTAGGGACGAAGTACTCTTCTAACGTGCTAACACCTAAAGACGATGTACGACCCTAGACTTCTTCGCACTCTTCCACAGGTACTAAGTTATACCAAACGATCCGATCGGAGACAGTCCGAACGTCTTCGGAGAAGCAGATAGTTCGGTAAACACAAAAGGTGCGACCACGTCCTTCACGACTACTCATTAATCGACTGTCGCCTAACAAGACATCGCTATAATCTTTGCGAAGTACCTAAAGGACATTATTATTATGCGCTCCTCCTTGGACAAGTCCGAGGCAAATGCATTAGTCGAGCATCTCGAATTATCAATTCAGCCAAATACCATCATTGATTACTTTCCATTAATTGCTAACAAGTCTACTTAAGAACTAGATGTCCTCAACAAGGCTGTCCTTCGCAAGCTAGACTGGAGATTTCTTCCATGCATTACTGCGATGCTCCTCATGAAGTATGTCTGAGAAAGCACGAGGAACCAGCCATCTGACAGGCTTCGATAGCTACCTTGATCGCATTAATGTATCGAATGCACGTCTTGCCGGCATGCAGGCAGACTGCGGCGACATGACAGACGTTAAATGGTCGGCAGGAATATCCCTCTTCTACGTCGGCTACATTATTTCCCAGATACTGGCGAGTGTCATCATTGCCAAAGGCAAGCCACGACTTATTATGCCCCTGATAATGCTGGCTTGGTCTGCCGTCACAATCTGCATGGTGGCAATGAGGAGTGCGTGGTCGTTTATGCTCTGTCGATTTCTTGTTGGGCTCACCGAAGGCCGGTTTCTGCCGGCGGTTTCTTTGATGACATCGTCCTGGTATACCAAGGAAGAAACTCCGCTGCGAATGGCAATCTGGCACGCGGGCAACATCATCTCAAACGTCTTCTCTAGCCTCATTGGCGCTGGTGTGTTGACCAACATGGACAATGTGCGCGGTCTCCACAGTTGGCAATGGTTCATTATAAGTACACTGAAGGCCAAAATGCACGCCGTCATGTTTCAGGCATGTGCTTACCTTCTGTCCTTCGCTTTTAGCTCCTCGAAGGCATCGTTAGCATTATCGTGGCTTTCGCTGGGTTTTGGCTCTTACCCAACTGGCCCAATAATACTGGCACATACTATTTCACCGCCGAACAGAGCGAGATAGCGGCCTACCGCGTGGCCGTCTCTGCTGGCGGCCGCACGGAAGACGACGAAGGCTCCTACTGGGGAGGTGTGGCGCAAGCCTGCAGAGAGCCATTCACGTGGATGTTCTTAGCGATGCACTTCTTTCTTATTATCGCACAGTCCTTCAAAGATTTTCTTCCTTTAGTACGCAGATACGATTACAAAACGGAAGTTGACTGCCGCTGACATTTTTCTCTAGATTGTAGATACATTCGGGTTTTCAGAGGTCGACACCTACCTCATCCAAGTACCGCCTTACTTGGCAGCCTACTTCGTCACGTTGGCAATCTCCTAGTCGAGTGGACGCATGCTGAAGCATTGTTGGCATATCGTCGGATCAATCACAATATGTCTGATTGGTGCGATCCTCATGATCTCGACACTCAACGTCGGAGCGCGATACTTCGCGGTGTTCCTCCTCTGCTCTAGGCCCTTCGTCGGGCTGAATATCTAGATCGCCTGGGAGACAACCGTAGTTCCGCGGCTCCGTACCAAGAGAGCCGCACTCGTCGCTATTGCAAACTGTGTCAGCAGTGTGAGCCACTGGTTCACGCCTTACTTCTTCCTTAGAAGCCAAGAGCCAAGGTATGAGACGGGAGGTGGAGTCATAATCGCCAGTTGTGGAGCTACTATCCTATCTTGCCTCGTGACAAAATGGTGGTGCAGGCAGAAGAACAAAGCCCTCGACCGCGAGGCAGAATCGCGTGGCGAGGCGACGAGCTGGAGATACGTCTCTTGAGGCGCGTGGAAAGTGAATCTTGGATGAAGCGGAAATAGCTCGCTACAATCACATCCGCTATCATTCTCAGTGGATATGTGAGCGGATACGAGCTGCGAACACGATTTTTACTACATGTGGGCATCGTTCGCTTGGCTTTGGTTATACTGTGTTTTGACAAGGCATCGCTTTCCCTGACGATTGCTCAACTCCATCGCAGCCAACGTCAGCGAACGACTCCGGGTCTTCCCATGGATAGTTCATGACCCTGCACGGGCCTTACCACCTCCAATCCCAGCTACGCACGACATCCTAGCATGGATCATGACCTCTTAAGAGTGGTAGGGTCTACTTGATCGTCGCCTCCGGAACAGCGTCTTACCCCCTATTTACACCTCGAAATCATTCCAGGCATGCAAGTTCTCGACAGTTATACGGCGGCCAGAGTCGCAAGCTCGATGTCATTCTTGCGAAGGAATGGCAGTGCCGCTCGATCAAGCTCTGATGACCACTCCTTAAAGTACATAGGCGACCATGGCGAGAACACGTCCGAAGTGGCTTTCCAAGAATGTAGCGGCGCGCCGGTTGAGACGCGTTCGCCTCTGGGCTACTCTGTTGGCCCCGTGACGATCATGTTCCTCAATATCAGTTCAATGATTGGAACAGGCATCTTCTCGACTCGTATGTCTCCCACAGAACACTGCAGCAAAAGGCTGACTGTCACAGCATCCGCGATTCTAGCAGGGACGTCTGGCTCTCCAGCGCTGGCATTGCTCTTATGGACTCTAGGGTACATCATCTCGCTGTCGACACTTACAGTCTACCTTGAATACGCATCTTACTTTCCATCGCGGTCAGGCGGTGAGGTCGTCTATCTTGAGCAAGCTTATCCACGACCGAGATACATGCTCCCAGTGGTCTTCGCTATACAATCTGCAGTGTTCTCTTACAACAGTAGCAATGCAATTGTCATGGCTCAATACCTGTTCGCCATTGGGGACTACGAAGCATCATCTTGGGAGTTGAAAGGGCTCGCTGTGTGTTGTTTCTCAGCAGCAGTGCTGGTAGTACTGTTCAGTACAAGAGCAGGGTACCAAATCTCAAATACGGTCGGTGTGGTCAAGCTGGGTACTCTGGTATTCATCTCGATCCTCGGACTCGTCATTCTAGGCGGCCACACACGGGTTCACGATCCAAAGGCCAACTTCCGAAAATCATGGTGGGAAGTCAGCAGTAAACCCGATGCCTACATCGTCACCAACGCGATTTACAAAATCGTCTTTTCGTATGCTGGCTTTCAAAATGGCTTCAACGTTGTGAACGAAGTCAAGGTAAGGCATCACCTCAACTAGGAAGCATGCAAAGCTGATGCATTTCGCAGGACCCAGTCAGAAAGCTGAGAAATCAGGGATACGCTTCTGTCACTGTCAGTCCTCCACACGGTTGTTCTGTACCTCACCTAACTCCTCAAACAGGTCGTCGCCGTTCTCTACATCCTCGCAAACGTTGCTTTCTTCGCGGCGAGTAAGTCTCCTCAAGTCCTTCTACACTCTGAGTTCGCTAATCACAACCAGTCCCGAAGAAAGACATCATTTCGAGCAAGCAGACAGTCGCTTCTCTTCTTTTCACATCCGTGTTCGGCTCACAAGGCTCTGTCCGAGCTCTCAACTTCCTCATCGCACTCAGCGCCTTTGGAAACCTCGTCGCGTCACTTCTCAGCCAATCTCGTATGCTTCGAGAGTGTGGAAGGCAAGGAGTTCTCCCTTATCCACGATTCTGGGCGTCCACCAAGCCTTTCAACACTCCAGCGGGCCCATACCTTGTGAAGTGGCTCTCAACTTTGGTAATGATTCTCGCACCGCTAGCTGGAGACGCATTCAATTTCATCACTGACCTGGCGGTGTATCCAAACACCATCTTCATCCTCGCAATTTCTGTGGGCATATGCCTACTACGAGCGAGAAGATCGAAAGCTGGGTTGCCCAGATCCAAGTTCCAGGCGTGGCGTGTTGTTCTGATCTTCAACATCCTCGTACAAATCTACCTCTTGGTACCACCGTGGTATCCCCCAACGACCGGAGCGAGAGGGGGAGATGTGAGTTTCTGGTACGCAACGTATGTCGTTGTTGGCATAGGGATTATCGTTGCTTGCGGGATGTGTTACGTTGTCTGGATGATCCTGTTGCCCCAAATATTCCGCTACAAACTTCGACAAAAGGTCCTGCTTCTGGAAAATGGAGCTCAGACTCAAGTGTTGGTGAAGGTTCCGTGCGAGGAGTTGGAAGAATGGGACGGTACTCATGATTTCAGGGGCATTTTGTTCGACCAGAGACGAACGAGCGCCGACGCAGTTGTTATGCAGAAAGAAGCGGCAAGCAGTGCAAAGGAAGTAGCATCAAACTGATTCAATATAGCTTGGAACCGCCGCGAGGAGCCTTCGCAGCCTGATTCAGGCGTGTGATACGCAGTTGAGACGAGACCATTGTAGTTCGAACAAGATCAAAAGTATTGACATTTCCAATCTCATAGGCCAATTCGAGTGATAGCTCACTCATTTCCCTTCCCAATCTATCCATCCATTTCCATCCATTTCCATCCATTCCCTATGCAGTCGTCATAGAAGGCATTACACATCCATTATCGTAGCCATTAATTCGTCGAATGCAACCCTGGTATCAAGCATAAATCATCCTCTATACAATTTTTTGACCCATGCAAGAACGCCTTCCCAAATAATCCTTCTCTTTTCAAAATCCTCCCACAATGAGAGTCAACAGTTGAGGGCTTCCACTGTTGACAAAGCCACTCTGATCTTGTCCAGCAGAGGGCGTTACGTCGTCGTAGGAGAAGGCGTATCCCCTGCCGTTGGACTCAATCTCGTGAACAACGCGGCTGTAGTGGTTCATCGGCCTGCTCTGCACCGGTCGGTTGTAGGCCTTGTAATACCTGCTCGGCGGCAGGGAAGGCTGAACGTTTCCACCAGGTATCAGCAGAGTGGCACGGTTGATGGCCGCGCACAATCGAGGTACCACAGCGAGATGGACCTGATTGTCGGACGACTGAATGGCGAAAGGTCCGGTGTTGCACCCGAAGATATCCCCAACATTTGGCTTTGAGTAGCCGCGGTTGTCGCCGGCGCATTGCAGCTGATCGCCTCGTACACGGCAGATGACATTGCCCGCGGCAGCTTGAGTGTTGATGATGAGGTCGTTGTTGCGGTAATAGTTCCAGGCGTCATTGATCAACCAACCAAAGTAGGTCCCAAACGAGTTCGGCACCTGGCTCTGGTAGATGGTAGGACTGACCACTCGGATGAGATTACCGCTGGAGCCATACGTACACAATTCATCCCAGGGGCGTCCGTCAACTTTTGCCTGTGCTTTGAGCCTGTCACAGGCTTGGGAGACCCCGTTCGCCGGAAGTCCAAGCACTTGTTGGTTCGCTCCATTGGTCTCCTGCAGAGTGAGGCCGATGGGGATGCCGACAAAGTCGACAGCAGAGATATCGGCATAGAGTCCATAGTTGTCGATCCAAGTCAGCTCCGCAAATCCCCAGTTCTTCTCCGAATTGGCATCGTTCGGGTTCGCGACGGCAGGCTCTACAAGTCCAGGGCCGTTGGGAGTGCCGACGACGTAGAACGTGAGACCACCATCCGCGAACCAGACGCGAGCGCTGGAGATGAAACCGGGTAAAGTGAGTTGCGTCGTCTGACCTTGAGCGCCAAGAGGAATGGCGACATCTGCTTGAACCACCTGCGGCGTGGACGACGAGGTGCTAGGGTAGACCCATTGACCGTTTCTGCCAAGCATGATCAGTGCTCCTGCAGGTGAAAGGCCCGAGATGTAACATTTCACGTTGCTGCTGGGCATCTTGTTGACAACGTTGACTCGGAGAGCGCCATTGCCAGCCGCTGCGGCATTCCAAGCCAACGCTTTGCCGCTCGATGTTGTGTCGCCATCGATGACCGGGGCGTCCGACTGGCTAGCCGGCGCGGCCGTGTTCGTGGGTTCTGTCGCTCCATTCGAGGTGGTCGTGCTCGAAGGAGTTGTCCCGGAAGTCGATTTGGATCCGTCCGAAGATGTGTCATCTGGGCAAGACTCGTCATCTCCATCGTCTGATGTCGGCGTCGTCGCGTCCACCGGGACTTCGATGGCCTTCCAAGTATCTCCATCCCAAACCAGTCGCACCACCTCCGGATCTGAGCTGTCACTCCGCGGTTGCGGCATGCTAGTAGTGATGGTGGTATCGACTGGGTATGGGATGGTCAATCCCTGTGCTCCATTCGGACTTTTCTGAACGAGCGGCGACATGTATACACTGTTGGTCGCATTCTCCGAGGCGTTGGGCAGTACAAATCTGCGTGTCCGATCGAACGTCGCTCGTCTTGTTATATTGTTCGCGGTTATTTTTGTTCCGTTGTTCCATGTTGTCGCATTCAAAGTGTTGGCGTGTGTGACCCAAATGTCAGCTGGGCTTAGGCCTGTGTGTGCGAAGAGTGGGATCGAGGAGACAGCAGTCGATAGCGATAGAAGCGTCAAGCCTTGCCATGTTAGGGGTGTATGCATGGTTAGCAGAAATTCTGATTTGTATGATAGGATGTGATAGGTACTGACGGGATTGTGGTACTTGCTCGAATCAATTCGACTTATATCAGAGCTTGCTTGGGTACTTGCTTGGGCGTGTGAAGTGGGTGTGGCAGGAGGAGAGGCAGGTATTGGAGAGTGTGTTCCAGCGTATAATTGAAATGGATTGCAACGAGCGTTGCACGAAAGGCACACACTCGGCCTTACCTGAGAACAATGCAGATGGTTTGAGAGGAGGCTGAGGCGACTTTCTATCCAGCGCCACGTTGCTCCCACAACACAATGGAAGTCGAAGGCAAGCAGCCAAGGAAAACTCGGGGACATATGTGGGTAAAAACAAGGGGAGCCAGGAACAGAATTGCGCAGCCCAGATCCGTACAAGTGCGGCTCTGCTGCACGGCAGAGAGCGCAGATTTCGTTTGATAAGCGCTAGGGATGCGCTGCGTTGCCTCGTTGGTCGATCGCAGGAGAAAGGCAGACGCAGGTACCAATGGTATGTCGTCTGAGCAAGGCTGGCAGCGGCTTGAGGACTTGAGTTTGAACCGTGGCGCTGTCACGTTGTCATTGATTCCGACCAGACGACGGGCTCCACCAGTTCGCATTGCTAGCCTGCTTGCCATCTACCTGGATCTTGGTCAACGTCTGTACCATGAACTGACGAACTCACACGGCAGTCCTAGCAACAAGTCCTATACCACCGGAGATATACAACCGCCCGAAGTTTTCGACGACTTCAACATTTTGCGACCGAGAGTACAAATCATCACACTGGTTGCGCGGTAAGATTCTCGCGGTCTGTGCTGGAGACGGCACAACTGGTCCTGCGAGCCACGGATTGAGTATAGTGTCAGAAGATCCATCTTGAGGCCAAAACACAACTTGCCGTCCAGCGTGAAAAGGCAAGAAAGAAGCCGCTACACATACGAAATGGCGATGTCGCTCCGACGAGAACCAGTGGAACGTATTGCTGGCAACCAGGTGAGGTCGGAAGAATGTCTCAGGTGCATGTGGTGGAGAGACATTGTAGATGGCGCAATGCAATTGCATCTCTTGGCGCGCGGCTGGAGACCGTTGTCGTTAGCGAATTTAAGATTGGCTGACCGAACGTGTCCACGGCGCGTCCAGCCAACCGGACAACGAGGAAACAGCAAAACATTCGAGTGCATTTTCTATTCTTCCGCGTGGCCAGGTCGCGCCATGGATGATATGCAAGGCCTCCGTCGCCGCGGCAAGGCGCCGGAGGGTTGTTGGGCTGTCGTTGACTAGGTGATCGGCCGTGGCGGCAGATATCTTGAATGCCATCACAAGAGTGGTATGAATGCAAAGGCTCTGTATGCAGCTATTTGCTCGTCGATAGCGCGAGATACGATGGAAGGCTGATGGAATGGTTGGTGTTGCTGGAGAGGAGAGAAGAGGTGAAGTCGAGAAGAAGAATGCGCAAGTGCCGGCTTCCCGCCCGAGGCCCACATCCCTGACCACAACCTCAGACAGCCGGAACCTTCGGGTCCTGTGCAGCGTGAAGTAATATATTCTGCGAGAGACGCATCGTCAAGATGTTCCAAGAAAAGGGGGCAGTCATTCAACCGTCTAAATATGCTCCTAAGTATGGACCCAGGTATCCCCGATCCGATTCCTCGCAAATGCCGCAAGCCATTTCGCTTCGCACATCACACGACGACCATGAGTTCTCCGCCAAAGCAATGCTTTCGTCAATTCCCTTCTGTACACTGGCAAAACGCAAAGAAACAGACACGCCGGCTTACTCGCAATCAAAAAACCGGACAATTATTCAACAAAAGACAATCCGAAATGCTCAAAGATGCGAATCATCAGAGTCAAGCAATAAGTCGTATCCATCCGTCAATACACCTGAGGCGTCGTCGCTTTCAACTATCTCCTCCTAGCTACGATCGCTCGCCAAGGTTCATCTGCCTGAGGGCCTCCTCGCCCCAGTCGTCGCTCATAGCACTCGTGCGGTTGGCGACACGCAGCCCGCCAAGAGGCTGCGGGATATCGACCGGCGAGTCTGGGTCCTGGTCAAACTGGCCATGCTGTGATGGATAGTCTGGATATCCATGAGAAGGCTGATAGGCTCCATCGTCATCCCAATCAGAGCGTGGATGAGAGTATCCTCCTTGCGGATCCTCAGCGTAAGGATCAACGGGTGAGTAGTCCAAAGTCGTGTTCAAATTCAGAGGACGTGGCGTCTCATTCGTGGGCGTGTCGTCGTTTCGCATCGTCTCCGCAGGGCTATGGACGGTCTCGGTTCCAGAAGGAGAGGTGGTCTGCACGGTCAACATGTTCTCGTGCTCATGTCGAGGGCTCTCCGCAGTGGGAGGCAACTGTGTGGCGCTTTCCATGTGTCGCAGGGCGCTTTCACCCGCACGGAAGCTGGGTGCACCTGGTGGTCGATCGCTGATGTTACTGCCTCGTCGATGGAGATGCTCCTCAGGAACAACAGTCCCAACGCTGCCTTCTGCATCTGGATCTCGAATGCTGAATTGAGCTATCGTGCGCATTTTGCGACTCACCCAATTTGCCAAGATCTTGCCTCGTTGCTTCTCGCCGAGCCTTGAGCGAGGGAAGTCACCCAGTGCAACGAAGGCAACAATGTCGAGGACCAGCTGGTGTTCATTAAGCACAGTGTTGACAATGATGGGGACAAGCGAAGCCAGGAACGCCCTTGTCCTCACTTCTGCGATCAAGACAAGCAGGGAGCCGGCTTGGAAAATGGCACTGTCTGCTGTTAGCGCGTGTCAATCCTGCACTTGAGTCGTTTCCACTTACCATCCACCTCTGACGAGCGCTCGGTGGCATTTCTCAACGCTCGCCTCGACATCCATTGGAAAGTGCTGTAGCCCATTGACTTCAAAAGTCTCGCCTATCCCACCAAGCACAAACAAAACCTGCATTTCCACCATGTTGCCGCCAGGGCCTATCGGTCGGCTGACACTATGCAAGAATCCCAAGTCTCCAGTGCGCACATACCGTACAGCCGGGTCGCCGTCAATTGTCCTTCCGTTGAATCGCTCCGCATCAAAGGCATCCTTGGATCCATAGAACGAATGCGCATTCGCCTCAGACTGCACCCAGATCTCGCCGTACTCGCCAACCAAGCAGAGTCTGTTTGTCTCGGGGTTGACGATGCTGATTTGCGTGCTGACAGGGACCATGCCTGAGTCTTGCACCTGAAGTGCGAACGGCTCCTGGTCTGGGTCCACAGGTACGATCAAACCTCTTCGCAGCGAAGTCGGTTCAAGATACAGCTCGATCGGCTCAATGCACATATAGCTTCGGCTGGCCACCATAGGGTTCAGCACGTGACTGTAGATCGTGTTGATGGCGGTCCTGTCGAGGAGGGATTGCGCGAACGCCTGCTTGACCCTTGGGTAAACATCCGCTTTCGGTCGCTGGTCGGTTGCGATCATCAAATTCTTGAGCTCGTGCAAGTGCGTACTCTTTCCAGCTCCATGAGCGATGGCATGGTCCAGCATCTGGCTCGTTGCATAAGTATCCTTAATCTTGTATCTCGCCAGTGTCGTGAAGAGCACGTTGGGGTTTCCAGCAAAGTCTACAGGCGACACAAGGTACGTCGGCGTAGCGAGGAAGATGCCCATCAGACATGTATGCAAGAATCCCAGACCCATAGTACTGCGGACACAGCCCAATACTGGTCTGGTTGAAGTCATCTGGCAGGTCTCCTTTTGCACCTTGCACAATGCCATCAAGGTGTTGTGCCCTAGTTGTATCGCGACTCGTCGCTGATCAGGAGTCCAGTACGTCCAGATGACGACAGGGTACCCAGGCGCTATCCAGGCTGGGCGTATCGTAAGTCCCAATTCCCTGCAGCCATGCGACTGCTTCGGCGGCTTGGTTGTGTTGAAAGTAGACGGAAGGTTGACCTTCAAGATCAACGCAGTCTGCTTCATGTGCTGGCTCACTGCCTTCTGCTTCAGGAGAGTGTCCACCTCAGCGTTGACCAGAATCGCCTTGATTCTAAAGTCAGCAATCATGGTGAGCAACGCTGGTACGTCCTCGTTGAGGCGATTCGAGTCGATCGGAGCCATCGGCACAGCTATCGCACCTAAGCAAATGCAAGCGTGGACAGCCCAGACAAAATCCTCGGAGTGCGTGTACATCAGGAGCAGGTGATCGCCAGGCTGCACCTTCAGCTTGTTCTTGAGATACATGGCCACACCGGCGACCTTCAAGTCAAACTTCCTCCAAGTGACGCCTTTGCTCTCTCGACCTCTACCGTCAATCGTGCAGTACGAAAGCTCGTCGCCTTGTCGTGACACTCTCCACTGTAGCAAATCGTGAATGTTACTGAACTGATTGAGAGGAGTACTTGTCCGATCATCGATGACGACCTCTCTATGATCGACTCCAGAGTATTGCTTGTCGGAGTGCATCGCCAACATGTCTTGCCGTATTTGACTTGATAGCGGTGACCAAATGCCACCTGCGGGGTCATCTCCTAAAGGCAGGTTCTGCACAGAGCGCTCGATACCAAACTTGACATGCACGCAGGGCAAGTTGCCGTTGTCGAACTCCTTTCGGCAGAGCATGTTGCCGATTTCTCTCCTTCCATTCTTTACCACGCGCGGGAGGGTGTTTGGAGCAGTCATCATCACACAATACACTCGCAAGTGGTGCTCTGAGTACAGAACTTCCATCACTCGTTCGCTGAGCGAGTCCAAGAAAGGAATGTCCAGCTGCCGCGGTGGTCCTCCTGTAGTCGTTGGCGCCGTGCTTGCCGCCTGTGTCTCGATGAGAATGATAGGTAAGTACTCTCCATTGACGTGCGCATCAAAGGCCGAGCAATCATAGATCTTTGGGACAGTCTTCATCACGCTCAAGACCAGGTGTTGCACAAAGAAGTACCTGTGCTCGACTTCGTGTGCACCATGCTCCACCCATTCGACTCGCTGTCGTATTCTGTCTTCATAGAGACCTAGCACGAATATCTTGCCTTCAATAATGCAGCCAAGTAGACCTGTCCGCAGAAACTCAGGCTCCACGAGAACTGGAGTTGGGCTGCCTTCCACAAATCGGTAAGGTCTGGCGTGGAAGATAGTCTCTGTGTGCTTTGGTAGGGCCCAGAAGCCACCTGACAGCGAGGGCGAGTCCACCCAGACTTCTCCAATCGTGTAAGGCGCGCATAGCAAGTTCGTCTCTGGGTCGACAATCGCCAAAGTAGCATCTGGAATAGGATATCCGAACGCGCCTGCGCGTACAGTGCCTGGTTCATTCGCACGCTTCTTGGCATCGTCGCCCATTGCGATGATGACAACCTCGTTCGTTTTCAGGCTTTCCTTGTCCAAAAGAACTTCGCTAATTTCTGATCGGTTCCGTGGACGGGACTTCGCTTTCTTCTCGCTGTTTGACCCATCTAGCAAGCTCGTGTACCCATTGGCTGTCGTAGGGCTGCTAGGTGCTCCGTCGCTGTCGTCACCGTTCTGGTCTTGAATCGTTAATGAGCAGCCCATACGCTCCTCTCCACCGAGCCAGTCACGGACAGAAATGATCATGCCTCCGTGCTCGGGCAACGACAGCATCGGTGCCACCAATTCTCTTGCTCTTGGGTTGCGCATCGGCTTCAGCCAACGGTCAGCCAGAATTTCATGGAACTCCGAGTCGACCGTCAAGGAATCAATGAGGCACAGCTTCACGCAGGAGAAATTGGGCTCCATGTTCTTTTTGAAGTTTCGTGTCGCCATAGGGTCCTGCTGATAGTTATATGCCGCGCGCTTCAGGCCGGGGTAGTCTGCAACCATGATCGTCGCTCGATACTTAGAGATCAGGTGAGCGTACATTCCAGGAGTGTCGACAGTCTTGCTCTCGAACCAGACAGTCGTGTGGCCGCCATATACACCCAACAATACACCAAGAATCATACCACAGCTTTCTCTGGGATCCAGATATGACATGATAACTTCGTGCTTGCCCTGTCGTGGAACAACGTATTGTCCATCTGATGCCCTCAAGGTAGAGCTGAACGTATCTACGTTTTCCGAATGAGGAATCGTAGAAACCATGGCTGACAGACAGGCCATCTGATGCATGATTGTCCTGTGCGATAGCACGACACCGCGGAGATCACCAGTGGGCGCCCGTGAGAACTCGATGTATGCCAGATCCGGCACTTGCAGCGGTGTTTCCGCGTCCTTCTTCTTGGGATGATATGACCCAAACTCATTGGTCTTCCACCACTCCACGCCGTATGGCCACTTGAGGCGTTGATTTGAGATGTCTCGCGAAAAGGCTTTCAAGTTATTGTCCGTTGTCAGGGCCAAGTGGGATTGGGTGGTAGCCAAGAGCAGACACAGCTTTTGGTAGTCGTTGACATTGTTGATCGGTACTGCCACAACACCTGCAATGAAGCAACCCATCAAGGCGATGGCGAACTCAATGACTTCAGTATCGCGATACACCAGCGCAACTCGGTCTCCACGGTTGAGATTTGTCTTGTCCCGGATCAGCTGCGCGACCTTTTCAGCGCGTGATGTGAGCTTATCCCATGTAATGGAGGCCGTCTCTTTCCCCTTCGGATCCAACACCCAGTACGCTGGCTGTCGCGCTTGCATCTTTCCTCGATGGCGCAGTACTGCACCAATGTTGTCGAATTTGGACATCGGAATGTTGGCATTGTGCGGGTCGTACACTGCGAAAGGCACATCTCGAGGCTCCAGAGGAAGTTGGTGCACGTGTGCAACCGGGACATCGTCGCGCATCGGTGGAGGGGGAATCATGGCTGTCGGGGAGAAGGCCTCGCCCATGCTATAGCGCTGCGGTCCACCATAGCTTTCGCGAGGACGCTGATCCTCTATCTGTTGCCCTGTAAAGTCGGAAAAGTACCCCTGCTGATCCAGCATCATGGTGCTCCTCCTGCTGGCCGCATCACTCCAATTGGGCTGCTGGGAGTCCGGGTTGAAGGCATAGTCTCCGCTGACCATTGTCCCGCCATTCGAGCTGTACCTGCTCCCTGAGCTTCCAGGCCGACTCGCCTGTTCCTCAGGTCGTAGTCCTCCCAATGAGGATTGTCTCGGCTGCGGCCTGAATCCCAATTGCTGCTCTTGAAAGCGTGCGACCTGGCTGGGCGGTCCCGCGTCGTATCCGGGTGTAAGAGCAGCTGGCGGTGCTCCCTCTCCACCATAATGCCCTTGATATGATCCCTCCGCGTAGGAGCTGTAGTCCTGCGTGTAAGGGCCCGCGGGTATACTGCCATAGCTGCTCATTCTTCCGTGGCCGCCGCCGCCGCCTTCCATGGAGTACATGCTCTGGCCATCGTTCACGTTGAGGCCGGCAGCCTCCAGCTGGTCTCTGGACAGGTATTGCGACAGGATGGTGGTCCGCCTCTTCTCATATCCCTTCTTGGTGATGTCGCCCTCTTCCAGTTCGTGGTCGAGCTGGGCCAGCCGGGCCTGCAGCTCGGGATTGTCCTCCGCCATGTTCGCGGTGCAGAATCATCACTCGCGCGTCGCGGAGACGCAGAGTGGTGGTGGGTGTGCTCGCAGCAATGACGATGGCGGAAGATCTTCTTGCTTGGCGGGCAAATACGAGTGAAGCTTCGGTCGGCGCGGGATTGGGCGGTGTGGTTACGTCGCGTGTGGTGGGCGAGGAAGATTTGGGTGTGGCGAGTGTTTCTTTCTATTTTTGTTGGGCTCCGGCGCGCGCGCGCATGTGCTCAGTAGTCGAACTATCAATAAGGTAAGGTAGTATCAGAGGGTGTATGAACGTGTGTTGCGAGTCTGCGACTGCGACTACTGCGACTGCGAGTGGACGTGCTGCCCACATGGAGAACAACGGACAGGGTTGAAGGGTCCAACGCTCCCACTGCACGCACGGCCAAGGCCTCCCAGGGGCAGGTGACGTCTGGGGCAGAAAGCTTCGCCTAATAATACCCGCCGCTTCGACGTGCATGTGAAAGAAAGCAGGTACACTCCTCTCTACTGAAATACCACGTCTCCTGTATAAACATCTCTACTTCTGGGTATACTTGGCCGCGATATCTAGAAATAATCTCCAAACTTTCCAAGAACATCACCGCCTCTCAGTGAGCCATGTGCAGCCTCCAGGCCGTCGAAATGTTTCGCCATCTCAAGCCCTCGCAGGCGCTCATTCTCCATGTCTTCCCATGTCCAGTCCTCGTCCTCCACCTGAGCTTCGCCGCACGGGGTCTTGGTCACATTCGCCAGCTTGTCGCTCAGCTCTCCTGCATCTGTCGATATCGCCCCATTTCCTTGCGGCGTTGCTGGTGTGAAAACTGCAGGCGTATTCAAGGTGCTGGTCTCCGTACGAGGCGGGTATCCAACACCTTCCGGCCGAGGTGGCAGTAGCCTGCTCCTTTCCAGAATGATCTCAGGGTTGATTGTCAATCGTGCCTTCTTGAAGACGTATCTGGCCACGCTTGTAGCGAAAATATGCTTCGTCAAATCCTCCTCTTGTTTCTTTGCCTTAGCCATACTCTTCTTGTTCTTCCATGGCTGTAGGACATACGAGTCCGGCTTGATTGCTCCCTTCTTGATGATATGAGAGACTGTGTATAGCCATTTGCGGTCCCAGGTTAATACCCGTGTGTAGATTTCAAAGCTTTGCAGAGGCTCGATCTGGCGCTGGAAGAAGCAGCTCACTGCGCCCAACGCAACCACATATCTCCCCTTGACTTCAATCGTGGACTTCGGCAAGCCAGCTTGGTCTCCTGCGTTGAGTCGTGCGAGGCCTGTGCGAATGATGGCTCCCACGGCATGTGCTCTTGCAATATCCAGGTCGGCGAAGTAAGTCGAATTGGATTTGTGAAAATTGTAGTCGGTGTCGTACGGCGTGTTGTAGGACTCGGTAATGAGTGGGGCGAAGAGGTGTTTCGGAGGAATGGGGCGTTTTTGGAAGTAGATCTGGTATATTATGCCTCGCAAAACACGTAGCTAGAGCCCTTCGGTCAGCGAATGCCTCTCGAACGCAAGGTGGTTTGGAGATACTCACATGCCAGAACCCGGGAATGTTCTTGAGGTTGAGCAGCGCTACTCCGGCTATCAGAGCTTTGAGCATGGTCGAGCTGGCTGAGGAGCCAAACTGCTGCTCGATGAAGTCTTGCACAGCCGGTTGTCGCCAGGCTGCGATCACTGCTGCTGTGATGGCGACTGTGCTACCCACGACGGGTAGTCGAGTGGCTGCTGACATCAAGAACAGGTCGTGGGGTGAGTATGAAAGAGAAGCGTTCAAGGAAACTGTCGGCAAAGAACCAAAGGGTCGGAGGTCTTCGCTCGTTGAGGCGATCCGGAGGTCCGAGGGAGTTGTCTTCTCTTTCAGGTCTTCGAGCGCCTCTTGAACAATTGAACAAAGTGGACAGACAAGGGATAAGAGAGCTTCTCTCCAACTTACGATGACATGTTCGCGTTTTTGCGTCGCAAAGGTCGGGTACGAATGCGATGCTCATGGTCTCTGGAACGGCGTAAGGTATCAATTTGACGCGAAGTCGTGTAGGACCTCGGCTCGCTCAGAAAGCTTATTTTTCCATGCGAAAACGACGGACATGTGAAGGAGCGATATACACGAAAGATCCTGGAAAGTCGGAAGTAAATGAAAGAATGAGGACCGACTGTGCGATTTCTTGTCAATTCAAGGGATTTTGTTCAGCAGGAACGCCCTGAACTCACGCCCTCCTGTCGTCAACGTCACATCCACGACTTCCTTGAATACCCTGTGCGATATTGCTTACTGCAAATCACAAGGTAGGTAGCAAACATTTACGCTTGTATTTCATTATCCCTGCTTCTGTTCCGTTCATGACACCGGCATGCCCAAATGCTTCCCCCGAGGCTGCTTAGCATCCCGCCAGAGCTCCGCAACGAGATCTTCCAACTGATCGTGCCTGAGACATGCAGGTACACTTTCTTCACTGAGTCACTCAAGCATCAGCCGGCGCTGGTCAACGTCTGTCCACAGCTACGCGCAGAGACACGCGCGGTCTATTTTTCAAGTCTCAGCTTAATGGTCGCAGTCCAAGAGGATGGATTCGCCAAGTTCTTGCAGTTCATTGAAGAATCTGGTGAGGATTTCTTGACCGGTCTCCGGAATTTCAGCTTCACCCTCGATTGTATCGGTCTGCCGGAGCTCTGCCCTGAGATCCAAAATCTCAGGCCACATAGCGTTGTTCTGGACATTGCATTGATTGACGACGGTTCGGGCGCCGTGACTGAAAGCCACGGGGTCTGGTCACGCGACAGCGGCGAATGGCGATTCGAGGCCATGAGAGATCGCGATCACTTTGGCCTCAAGACTTGCAGAAACGCTGGATTGCTGCAGCAAAAAGAGCTCGTCGCGAAGCACACAAGCGAGTCCAAGAAGGCGCGACTTTTGGAGATACTCGGTAGGCTGTGCGAACATCCGCTGGTGGCCCTCGCATCCGTAGGAATGAGGAATAACGTCGAGAGGCAACCAGAATCCTTGCAAGCAATACTCGTCTGCTAGCGGATCTTACTCGCCCTTTGAAAGTCGTAGAGTGGAGATGAAGTTGTTCTGCGCTTCCCGTTTATCGTGAATCGCCGGGCTTGAGCCAACTCCACCAGCTTCCAGACTTGGCCGAGCCATTCTGATCCTGAGGAAGGGTCTTTGTAGCCTCCAATATCTCCGATCGAGGATGCTGCTTCTCTGCATCCTGATTGACTGTGACCTCCGTGTTCAGCCCTTGCTCTTCAGCAGCCAGTCTGCGGGCTCTTGCAGCCAGTCGCTTTCTCTTCAACCTCTCCAGCTCTTCAGCAATCTCTTCCCTCTCGAACGGAATCTCGTGGGTCTCGCCCTTCTTTGGCCAGAAATCAGGGACGGCAAATCGTTGATCGAGGTTGATGCCGAAGTAGTACATGAAGCCGATTGGAAACATGATGTACATGCCAAACTGGTTCGCGGTCAGCATGCTGTATCGTTCCTACAGGACAGAGGTGGCTCACTTTGAAGACTTCCAGATTCGGGCCGCCCATGTTGACGATTCGTTGCCTGATCCGCCGACTGTGATTTGTTGCTTGTCGATGCAATTGGAGTTGAAGGCGATGGTCTCGGAGGAAAGAAGTCCATGATGCGGTCCGATTCCGAATGAAGCCTAACTAAATCCAGCCATTTAGCCGGCGCTTCCTTCGAAAGTTGATTAAGCCTTTGGAGACACGTGCTTGCACCTTGATGGGCCAGTGGACGGTATATCAGCAGCATGGATCCATGCCGTGCGTATCGTGCAGGAGATGCAAGGTACAATGACGCCTTGGCTTGTCCTCGATGCGATAGACTCGCACGAGGCTCGACGTCCCACTGATGATGAGTCCGCGCAAGCAAACCTTCTCTCAAGTGGCCAAGAGGGGTTCAAAACATGGCCCTTCGCCCTCGAGTCAAGTTCTTCGGTTGCTTGTGTGCAGTCATGTTGTCTTTTCGTCCGGTGATAGCAGTAGCGCCGCTAATCGCGCAGATACCGCTTGGACAAGCGCAGGCAAACTATGGAAACAGTAATGGGGCAGTCACGGTGCCAGGAGCCTCGTCGTTCGTGCCTGCGTACGGATACCCTACGTCGGCCTTCAGCTCATACTATGCCGTTCCAAGCGGCCAGGAGCCGCAGCCTGCAATATACGATCCAGTCCTGAACATCACATGGCCAAGAAACTTGACCAATCCAGACACCATCCCGGACAACGATGATGATCCGGTGTACTACCCGACGCCCATGGCCAACCTCTCCACAACGGAGCAGCAAGCCATCATCACGAGCACGTTGGCCCAAGTGAGAGGCGTGATCAACAGCACATACTTCGCCAGCAACTGCTCCAAGTGTGTAGCTGCTCTGCAAGTGGCCAAACATGCTGCTCAACTGGCCCCGAGCATGGTGCCAGATGCCATGGTCCAAATCTGCAATGAGACCAAGCTTCACTCGGCATCAACCTGTGAGGAGGACTTCAAAGCTACGACATTCGGTGCGATATGGACCCAAATCCTCGCTTTTGCCGACCTTACCGGACCTGATGGACAGTACATCTGCAACTCAATATCGACCACCTTCTGCCCATCGCCCAACGCCACTCATCTGGACACCTCCAATCTCTTCCCAAAACCCAAACCTAAGAACGCTACAGCGCCCAAGGCAAGTGGAAAGAGGGTGAAGGTAGCCCACCTGTCCGACTTTCATCTTGACCCCAGATATGAGGTCGGATCTGAAGGCAACTGCACGTCGAACCTGTGTTGTCGTCATGGAAACCTCAACTCCAACTTCAACGGGTCAATCAGCGTGCCAGCTCCATTGTACGGCTACTTTGAATGCGACACGCCGTACGATCTTGGCTTGGCTGCTCTACAGGCAGTCGGTCCTCTGACAGGAACCTCGAAGGAAGATCCGCTCGCTTGGACTATCTATACTGGTGATTTGGTCTCGCATGATCCACAGACAGAGCTTAGCCGAGCATACGTGGAATACTCAGAGACCGCGATCTTCAACTACTTGTTCAAGAAGTACCTCACTGGACCAGTGTTCCCCGTTCTAGGCAATCATGACACCAACCCGGAGGCGATCAACGCACCTCACTCACTCCCGGGACCTCTTGGCGAGCAGATGAGCTGGAACTACGAGCACGTCTCCAAGCTTTGGAAACATGAAGGCTGGATCGACAGCGCCGCTGCCAAGCAAGCACGACTGCACTATGGCGCCTATAGTATCAAGAACTACTACGGCCTGCGCATGATCACCTTCAACAGTGACTTCTGGTACAAGAGCAACTTCTTGAACTTCATAAACACGAGCAACCCGGATGTCAGTGGATCATTCAAGTTCGTCATTGACGAGTTGCAGGCCGCTGAGGATGCCGGAGAGCGAGTATGGCTTTTTGCGCACGTCCTGTCTGGCTGGGACGGGACCAATCCTGTCCCTAATCCTACAAACCTCTTCTACCAAATTGTCGAGCGGTACTCACCACACGTCATTGCAAATGTATTCTTTGGACACACGCACGAAGATCAAGTGATGATCTACTACGCAAACAACGGCACGGATCGATCAATCAGCAATGCGCTCAACACAGGCTGGATCGGACCCAGTGTGACCCCTTTGACGAATCTCAACAGCGGATTCCGCATGTACGAGGTTGACACAGGCTCGTTCGACATTTACGACGCATACACATGGATTGCGGATGTCAACAGTTTCAGCAACTTGACGACGCATGGCCCAGTCTTCGAATTCGAATATTCCACACGGGACACGTATGGACCGGCTATAAACTGGCCCAAGGACGCTCCGCTGAACGCGACCTTCTGGCATGCCGTGACTGAGGCGATGGAATATGATCACGGACTTGTCTCGCAATTTAATACGTTGCAAGGCAAAAGCAGTGTGAAGAGTCCAAACTGCACAAATGATGCTTGCGCTGCTGCTAAGGTTTGCTACATGCGGTCTGGAAGTGTACCATTGGGGAGGCAGTGCCCGCAGGGATTTGGCAGTGTGCAGTCTCCTTTTACCGGCAAGAATTACTGATGGTCACTATACGACCTGGATTTGGCGGCACTCGGGTCATTTTGAAGTATCATTCATGACCACATTGATAGTACAGAATGAGTTCCGCAGCCTGGATGTCCGACATTGGCATTCCCCATTCATTAACTTACAGCTGCTCGCTCGTTCCTTCTGACACTCAAATGGGTCGTCTCCCAAAATCTTGAGTAGTGGCCTCCAGCACAACTAACGACAAAGTCGTTGTATCGCATGCTTTCAGGCACATCTCCAACCTGGTAGTCGTCTGCAATCATTCACGCCTTAATCGATCTCAGAGACTGCGGCCCAAGCACTATCATTCAGCGCCCATAAGCCTCCTTTGGATATCCATCCCACTCCTGCTGGAACTTGTACGCGCTCTTCCCACACCACAACGGCCCCGGTCGTCTTACTCCCTCGAATTGCAGTGGCTCTGGGTACAGGTTGTAGAAGACTCCCCGAACCCGCTCCTCCCCATCGAACTCGATATCACCAAAACAGCCTTTTCCAAACTTCAAGCCTTTGCCGCTCGCTTGGTAGTCCTTTGCACGCCAACCGAGATTTAGCTGCATACTCCAGGCTATGTCATCGATTTTGATGACGCCGGACTTCCAGGCGAGCTCGAAGCCGCCCCAGATGCGGCCGCCCTCGTTGTCGACGCAGATGAAGAGACGGAACTTGTCGGTGTGGTCTGGGACTTGCTCTGCGAGTGATGGACAGGAGAGGTTGTAGACTCCGGTCAGGTAGATCTGTTTTCCGGTGACGTCTGGGCGGGTGTCCATTTCATTGGACTCTTCCTCTTGATGGTGGAAGTTACTGGCGGGCTCATTCTTGACCTTCGGCTCCTTCTTCACGATGCTCTTTTTGGAGGCGCTGGTTTGAGCAGACTCTTTCTTTGGTGCCTTTTGTTTTGGAGTAGTAGCGCCCTGAGAAGAAGCCGGTCTCTGGAACACGTTGTCTGGATGTTCTCGTGGGTCGCCATTCCAGGCTGGGGTCGACTTTTTCTTTGAAGCTGAAGTCGGTGCGCTTGGAGTCTTTGCTGGAGCCTTCTTGGTGGTCTTTGGAGCCGGCGTCTTTCCGCCACTCTGCTCCCTCGAAGTAGACTGCGCTTCAGACTGATCAATGTCAATCTGCACATCGCCGACCCGAACAGACACCTTCGTCTTCTTGCCTTTCGGCTGTTCCTCTTCCTCCTCTCGCGCTCGCTTCTTTCCCTTCCCAGCATCTCGGCCACCCTTGGCCTTCCTCACAGCAGCTGCGTACTCCCTCTTCATCGTCTTCTCCAGATCCGCCAAATCAGCTGGCGGCGCTTTGAGCTTCTTCTGGTTGAGTGCCTGGAGGAGGCGCAGCTTCGCGGTGTTCTTCTCCTTGGTACGTTGCAGGCCATAGTGAACAAGCTGTGCCTCGTACCAATGTCCGACCTGATCTTTCTGGCCTGCCGGTGCGTTCAATGCATTTCGAATCTCTGCCTCCGAAGCGCGGGCATGTCGCTTGAGGTCGCCGCCGACATCCACAAGGAGGACGTCCCGGTACAGGAAGTCACCTCGAATGACAGCAGGGACCGAAGCATCCATGCTTTGAGATCGAGTATCGTGTGTTGGAAGGAGTCAGGGGTGTAGAACCTGGGGAAGTGACAGGAGATATTCGAGTGGTGGTCAGAGCTCAAATAAAGTAGCGGGGCGACCAGGGGCACGGTTCTTCGTTGAAATCTTGCCTTAGGCAGCACACTTTTCCTCAATTCACAGTGTGAGGGAAAAGAGGCTGAGAATGGCATCGGCAAGATCATTCCAGGCCTTGCAAGGAAAGAAAGCATATCAGGAACAAAGAACGTCCAGAGTGCAAGCGAATGGTTTGTCACCATGCGAACCCCATACATACGCCGTCGATTATCGATACCTCTATTGGAAGATTCCCACCTTGTATGACCAGATCATAACTCATGCCGCCTTGACGATTCGATCCAAGCGCCGGGTTCTGTGTGATTTCACAACCAGCATTCTCCTACAACCTGGGTCTCGTGTCCAACAAGTTGTTCATCTCTGCACGCGGCCAGTCTGGATTGGCTGAAGGGTCAGGCCTTTGACGATCCCAAGCCCACTTCTCTGACAACTCTTTCGAGAGCTCGCCCTCGAGCATCTGCACGATGTACTTTCCGAGGACCGGGAAGAACTTCCAGCCGTGGAAGTTGCCGCATGTTGCGACGTAGAGCCCCTTGGCTGCCGAGTGCGGAGAGATAATGAAGTCGGCGCTAGTCGTAAAGGCGTCCCTGCATGGTGTTAGCTCTCTGTTGTGTGCATTGCACTGGACAGTTCTTACCAGCATATCCTGTACTTCTCGAACTTCCAGTGTGCACCTTTCTGGCCATAGAACACGTGGTTGGCGTGGTCAATATCTTGCTTGAGCCTCTTAGACACATTCCACTGCGCGTAATCTGGTTCTGAAGGCGGCGCAGAAAAGTAGCGGCCAGGCATCACCTCTCTAGTGTTGCTGAAGATTGTCTGTCCCCACCACTTGAGCTCCCTATCTTTGGTGGGTGGCAAACTGCCGATGAAAGGACCTGTTGCTGGAGTGTAGCCCTGAACGCCGACCGGCATCTCAGCGAAGGTGTTGTAGTCCTTGTCGTTCAGCTTGGTCATGCCTGTGGTGATGCCGCCTGCTAAGATTCTGGAGCCAGCTGCCAGATCCTCATTGCCAGTCTTCTCA
This sequence comes from Phaeophleospora eucalypticola, assembly GCA_022814565.1. Classification (NCBI taxonomy): domain Eukaryota; kingdom Fungi; phylum Ascomycota; class Dothideomycetes; order Mycosphaerellales; family Mycosphaerellaceae; genus Phaeophleospora; species Phaeophleospora eucalypticola. The sequence continues at coordinate 1,746,869 of JAKLNG010000006.1, read as the reverse complement.
GCACTCATGGCCAATAGCTTTGGAGTGTATGCGCCTGTGCAAAGGGTGACATGTGATGCAGTGAGAGTCTTGCCACTTGATGTCTGCAGCCCAGTGCAGTTGCCGCGCGAGTCGAAGCGAAGATTGTTGACGTCTGCAGTGACATACTTGACTCCCAGTCGAAGCGCCTCGCGAGTGATGGCGATCAAACAATCACCGGCAGCCGCCCAGCCACTCGTCTTGTTGACCAGAACTTCCTTTACGTCTGAGTAGTCTGCTTCGTCGAAGAGGCCGCTGTACATCTTCTTGGCCTCTTCGATGGGCACGGCTGAGAGATCGGCCTTCCGGCCCAACTTCTTGTAGTTCTCAATCACCTCCTGGGCATAGTCACTGCGACATATCCAGTAGATGCCAGTCTCGTGGAAGTAAGGTCTCCATAGAGGATCGGATCGGAAGATGTCCTGCGCTTCCAGACCCAGCTGGCAGTAGACAATGTCATCGTAATCGGCGCGGACGACCTTATTCCAGTCCCAAGAGGCAGCAACGCGGCTATCGGCATCGAAGGCGTCTCGGTCTACTATGGTGACAGAGGCATTGGGGTACTTCTTGATGAGGTGGTAGGCAGTCGAAACTCCAAAGACACCGGCGCCGACGATGATGTAGGATTGGCTTGTAGAAGACATGATGAAAACCGAAGTTTTACAGACAGCAAGACCTACCAAAAAACATGATCTTTCGCGGTGGACGCGTGCTGATATAATGAGCCCAGCATGTCGCGATAGAGTGGTCAGGTACCCGACTGTAGCTGAAGGCGGGGCAGAAGTGGGCGGTCTCCATGTCCGATTTCAGAAAAGGCTTCCACGCGCACGCCGGAACACGCGACGGCCCATCTTCACCCATCTCCATCCCTCTTCACCGCGCCCGGTCCGCATTGCCCACCTGAGATACACTCATCCTGCTGAGAATTCGGCAGCCATTCCGTAGGTAATGCAATCCTGCGCGTAGATAAGTTGTAGCATCGTCAGTATCGTTTTCTCTCATCGTGGAGCGTTGTCAATGTTGATGTCGATGTGAGGGTCGCCCGAAGAGCGGAACACCAAGTGGATATCTCAGTCACGTGAATCCGGCATCGGAATTCAACCCGAACCCGAGATCCTCCTCCTTCCTCCGTCTCAACCCATTAGCCGACACCTCTTCCATATATGGGCCAACATCGACTCTCCTACCAGTCCGGCGTTGTTGACCGTCTACCTGCTCAACCTGGGCTCCCAGCATGGAACACAACTGAAATTGCGGCCAACAAGGTCGACAGTCACCCTTCAATTGGCCACCGCCTGCCCAGAAGGAGCCGTCGGAATAACTGTCTCGCTGAACGCCGAATGAGATTTCGCCGCGTCCCATGCGGGTACCGCCAGACATGCAATTTATCCGGCCACGTACCCACGGTAGGTTCTGGCAGTATAAAAGGTTGAAAGTGCAACGTGAGATGTTTCGCCTTTTACACGAGAATTAATCATCATGGCCGACCTCAGCGAGCTCAACGCGGCGTCTCTTTTCAATCTGAAAGGATGGGTGACGGTGGTGACAGGCGGCGGCACTGGACTGGGCCTGATCACTGCAAAATCTCTGGCTGCCAACGGAGCCAAAGTCTATGTGACAGGCCGAAGAGCTGACAAGCTCAAAGACGCAGAGACGACCGACTCTGCCAGCGGTGGCTCCATCGTGGGGCTTCAAATGGATTGCACAGACAAGCAAAGTATCCAGCAGGGCATCAAGGCAATTTCAGAAAAGGAGAAATTCGTCAACCTGCTCGTCAGTAAGTTGCCCCTTGAAGCACACCTCGTGTGCGTTTCCTGACAAGAACGTGCAACCAGACAACGCCGGAATTACCTCTGTCAACTGGGGACCTAGCGGCATGCCCACCGGAGATGTGAAAGCCGTGAGCGACGCCATGTTCAACAATCAAACTTTCGACGACTGGACTTCTGTATACAAGATCGACGTAGCCAGCTACTACTTCACATCAGTGGCATTTCTACCGCTGCTGGTCGCGGCGAGAGATCACGGCTTCCCAGAGTCCGGCTCCATCCTGAACGTCTCCTCAATTTCTGGGATCACCAAGGAATCTCAGAACGGACAGTACTCCTACAACGCCGCGAAGGCGGGTTGCGTGTCATTGACAGAGCAGCTTGCTGTTGACTTCAAGCGACCTGACCTGGAAGTGCGAGTCAATCAATTGGCGCCAGGATACTTCCCATCAGAGATGACTCCTATTGCCAAGGATGCAGGTCAGCTGAAGGAGCACTTCAGAACAAAATGGGGAATTCCATTCGGCAAGGCTGGTCATCCCAGAGAGTATGCATCGGCTGTGCTGAACTTTGCTACGAGTAAGTGATGATGGAGACGCAATGTGGACATCTGCTAATGCTTTTCATAGACGGCTACTGTACTGGCTCCACCCTAATAATTGACGGAGGCTGGCTCTTGGCACATGCATAGATAAATACCATCCCACCCCAGAAGCGCTCCAATCCAGCTGCTTTACCATGGCATCACTCCCTTCTCATCCATCAACCAGCCCCCAACCTTCTCCTTCTCCGCCACTGCTGCCTCGATCAACACTTTCGCCCCCTCCCTAGGGTCCTTGACTCCTCGCTTGCCATTCAGATCTGTCGCACAGTACCCAGGATTCGATGCCGCGACCGTGAAGCCTTCTTTCGCTAACAATTTGTGATAGTGGAGCATCACCATATTCAGTGCCGTCTTCGAGCTTCGATACAGCGGAAAGTTTTGGGCACTGTACAGGCCCTCATCTTCACGCGCGATCTTCAACGACGAGAGGTCGGAGGAGGTGAATGCGATCCTCTTCCCACCTGGAGCAGTGGACTTCCGCAGCAGAGGCAAGAAGGCTTCGACAGTGATCGCCGCGCCGAAGAGGTTTGTGTCGTAATGGCTCCTGTACAGCTCCCGCAACGAAGGTCCGCTTCCATTGGCGTCTGGGGCTTGGGCTTGTGCGATTCCCGCGTTTACCATGAGGATATCGATATGGCCATGCTTCTTCTCGACGCTGGAGGCAGCATTGGAGATTGATTTATCTGATGTGACATCTATCTGGACGGGCTCAATGTCTGCTGTGTTGACTTTGAGGGATTGATCGCCAGCAAGAGATTGTATCGCAGCCTCGGCCTTGGAGAGAGAGCGGCTGCCCATCAAGATGTGGTATTTTCCTGTGGCAGCGAGCTGCTGGGTTGCGTAATAGCCTAAGCCGTTGTTGCCACCAGTGATGAAGACGATGGTTTTGGACATGGTCGCACTGATTTCGTGTTTGAATTTGGTAGACGAAGTGTGATGGAAAGAGCGTGGGCAAGCGCAGTGGTGGGTTTTATCTTCCTCGCTGAAGGATCGCAGCCATGTGGTCATCGGCATCAATTTATCGAATAACTGCTATCTCCGTCTCCGTCATGGTCGGCTTCCAATGCGAGACCGAAATATGCACCGAAAGGTTTCTCGGAACCTCCAGTCGATTAGTAGGAGGAGGAATCCGAGACCGAAGTGCCTTCCCGACTATGTGTACTTGTTCAGGAAAGTGCTCACCTTCAGCTCCGGACTTGTCACTTGCTCTTCCCATAGCGACTTTGTCATCACAGCTCTTCGGATTGACGACGTTGATCCCTCGAAGTTTGAAGTTCGGTTGTGAGGTTGTTTGAGTAGCCGCGGTGGAGTCGCTTCTCGTGCTGTGGCCCGAGGCAAAGCCCTCTCCACTTCACGCTATACCATCACCACCTCTGGTGGGAACGACCTTTGAGAAAGTTGTGATTCCGGCACCCCACCCGCGCGAATTGGACAACACCTCGCAACAATGGCACGCACATCTCGAAAACAGCCCGTCATCATCGGAGTTGGAGACATTGTCAACCACTCAAAGAAAGTCGAAGATGCCATCGAGCCGCTCCAATTGATGGTGAACGCCATCAAGGAAGCCATTCGCGACACCGGAGTCTCAGAATCCCAATTGCAAGCATCCATCGACAGCATCGACGTCGTCAAATCCTGGACTTGGCCCTGTGATTATCCAGGTCTCATCTCGGCAAAGCTTGGTTGCAAACCTGTCCACAAAGAATACAGCGAACACGGCGGCAACCAGCCCGCACGGTGCGTGGACGATGCAGCGCGTCGCATCTCAAAGGGAGAAGCCAAGCTTGCCGTCGTCACGGGCGGAGAAGCCCTCGCCTCCCTCACAGCTTGTGCAGCAGCAAAGAAATTGCCGCCACCGGGCTGGACACAGCCTTCTGAGGATGTTACGAAAGTCTTCTCACCCACGACGCGCGAGGTGCAGCAAGGATATGGCGCGAGGCATTCGATAGGAAACCCGATCCATCTATATCCGCTATACGAGAACGCCTTGAGAGCCCATCGGAATCAATCGATCGCAGAGAACCACGCTGAGTCGGCAGAGATGTACGCCAACTTTGCCAAAGTCGCGGAAACGAATGAGTTTGCGTGGAATTATCGATCGCCGGCCGAGACGAAGCAAAGCATCGGAACGGTGTCGAAGAGAAATCGAATGATCTCGTTTCCGTATCCGCTCTTGATGAATGCATTTAGTACGTCTGCCCATGCGTATGCCCTATGCTTCTGAAATGTAACTGACTATCCCTCAGACACTGTGAATCTGGCAGCAGCTTGTATCTTGACATCGACAGAATACGCACGAGAGCTGGGAGTTGCTGAGGACAAATGGATCTATCCGCTCGGTGGTGCTGGTACATCAGACAGCAATGAATGTCAGTGCTTGACTCTTCGCAGTTTGGGTAATGTCTCTGACTGACACGTTGCAACAGTTTGGCTGCGCCCATCATATTGGTGGAGTCCTTGCATATCAAAATCTCTTGATGCTGCGTTGGACATTTCCTCCCTCAAGAAGGACGACATCGACCTCTACGACTTCTACTCGTAAGCCTCAATTTCTCTCAAGAGGTTCGCATTGTCACTGACCTTACCAAAGCTGCTTTCCCGTCGTCCCAAAACTCGCATGCGACCACCTTGGAATCTCGACGACGAGCCCCAGCAAACCAATCACCCTCTTAGGAGGCTTGACCTCCTTTGGTGGTGCTGGCAACAACTACTCCCTTCACGCCATCACCGAGATGACCCGCCAACTACGCAATGGCAAAGGCAAGACTGGCCTCGTTCTGGCCAACGGCGGCTGGGTCACATATCAGCACGTCCTTTGTCTTTCCAGCAGTCCGAGAAGCGACGGATTGCCGTATCCTGATACACCTCCACTACCGAAATACGTTACGGATGTGCAGATTCCAAAAGTCGTTGAAGAGGCGGAAGGTGAGGCGACAATAGAGGTAAGCCTCGACCGAACTGTGTTCTCGCACGTCCACCGCTGACTGTTCATCTTGATAGACGTACACAGTCGAGTACGATCGAGACGGAAGCCCGCTCAGAGGGCACGTTGTCGGAAGACTGAAAGCAACAGGCGCCCGATTCCTGGCCAATCATGCAGACAGCGATACATTGAAAGAGCTCTCGGGCTGGGAGGTCGAGCCTATTGGGCGTAGTGGCAGGGTGAAGCGAGCTCCTGATGGAAGAAATCTGTTCTCGTTTGGTGAGACAGCACGATTGTAGAGCCGCATACCTGTATACTGTCAAATTAACACAAAAGGCCGACTTCATGTCAATCTTCGCCTACGGTGAAGACGCCTGAAATGCCAGATGGTCATCTTTGAGCTTCATTCTTTCGCCCAAACTTACACCAAAAGTAAGAGAAAGATATTGTTGCTGACACAAGAACTACGAATCGAAACGGAGATTACGTACGGAAGAAGGAAATGCTCTACACCCTTGAAGCTCGGCTACCCACAACAGCAGAGCTCTTGTCTTTCACCTCATCAGCTGCCTCATTCCTTCCACTCACTCGTTTTCTACTCATTGTGTCAATCCCATCACTGACACTATAATCACTCTCCCCAACATGCCCTCTACAACATTCTCCGTACCTCTCCCGCTGAACTCTGAAACCCTGGACTCCCACCCCGTCCTCCGCTTCTACAGCATTTACGGCCAAAAGTTCCCCAAAACGTCTTCCGAATGGGCCGCGATGCCCTCTTCTCCCGGCTGGCACGCGAAGAACTTTCGAATGCGACAGGTCGATGGGACATGGCTGGAAGGAGATCAAGTGTGTTGGGAGTGGTTCAAGAAGCTATAGTACACCCACCTAAGCATTCACTGCGTAACTTTGTGGGGCTAATGTCTGCAGTGCGAGCTTTCCTAAAGTCGAAAGGGACATCGTGTCGATGATCGTAGTCTCCGACGATCAAGATGAGAAATGCGAGATTCACACGGAGCTCGTAACGAAGTTTCCGACGAAGAGCGGAATCTTGGAGGTACCACAGGCTTTTACGTATGTCGTTGGGAAGTCGGAGAGTGAGGATAGAGGGATCTTAGGAATGCAATTCGTGGAGCTCAGAAACTATTACGATTTGAGGACGATGGAGAAGGCTTTCGAGTAGGTACTCCGAGTTTGTATTGTATCTACTGATTCGTTCCGGTCTGCTGTCTACTCGTCGACGTTGCAGCTCACTAAACAAAGGTCAGTTGTGATTATGAAGTTGACGACATTGAGGGTACTCACAGGCAATCTTCTCGTACTTCGGGTACAACTCGCCGTACTCTTTGATCTTGTTGTTGATCGCCTCCCAGGCATCGCTTCCCAGAACACAACGAAGTGGTGGGTCGTCCATCTTTGCGAGCTCCCACATGGCTCTCGCAGCCTGCAAACAATGTCAGCCCACGACGTGCAATCACGCTTTGCTTGGAAGAACATACCTTGGGCGGGTCTCCGGCCTGCGTGCCGTGTCTCTTGCCCATAGTCTCCTCCGCGTTCAAGTGGTCATATGCCTTCTCCTTCTGCTCGCCAAACTCCATGCTGCGTCCGGCCCAGTCTGTTCTGAACCCACCAGGCTCAATGCAAGTGAATCTGATACCCCACTGTGGCTTCACTTCTTTACTAATGGCCTCAGTGAAGCCCTCGACGGCCCACTTGCTGGCACAGTAGATGCTGAACAACGGAACACCACGCTGTCCACCGATAGATGTGACTTGTTGGATCAGACCTCCCGAGGGCTTGTTGTGCTCGCGCATGATCTTCATCGCTCGTCGTGTGCACTTCAGCAGACCGAAGAAGTTCACCTCCATCTGCTTGCGGGACTGCGCTTCGGACACAGATTCGAACTCGCCGCTGAGGCCGTAGCCAGCGTTGTTGACGACGACATCGATTCGGTCGAAGGCTTTGAGGGCGGCATCGAAGGCTTTGTTCACGGAGCTGGAAAATGCGGTTAGCAGTTGAGAGCTTGGGACATGGCGACTGATGTGCTTACTCGTCGGAGGTCACATCCAAGTCAACGGCGAGGTAGTTGTCCTTGGTTGTGCCATCGAACTTGAGCTTGGAAGAGTTGCGAGCAGTGGCAACGACCTTGTCGCCCTCGGCAAGACACTTCTTGACAAGTTCGGCGCCGAAACCTGTCGAGGTTCCTGTAATGAAGAATACTTTGGGTGCCATTTTGACTTGCTTTGCTTCGAGGAATTGGAAGATGTGTGGATTGAAAGGCGTCAGGAATAGCGGAGCAAGTGGGATGTCTCTCCAGGTCAATTGCCTTTTGGGATGATGATGGTGTTGACGTCAAAATGGGCACGGCTGTTAACGCCGCCTAAGTCCGGTGAACATTCCAAACCTTTTTCCTCTTCTGTGCCATCGCGGAAGATACCCCGATGGAAGAGCACGAAGTGGAAGTCAAGTCCGCTAAGCACTGTGACAATCTGGCAGAAAACGGCGCAATTGCTCCGTATGTCGACCTTGATGGCTTCTTGCTCTAGGAGGTGGCTTGAATTTCGGAATGCCGTGGGAACGAAGCCATCGTCCGCCTTGCATTAAAGCGACATCAATCGTTACGTTTCGTCAAACTACTTCACACTACTGAAAGCTCTGTTTCAGAATCTCTGGCTTCCTGTCGCTCAGGTCAAGAATCGTCTGTCCGAACAGGCCATTGGCCCACGAGAACCTAGCAAACATCAGTATCGGTAGTCGAGTAACAAGGCGGTTCCGTTACTCACCATTGTCTAGTCCAGTCCGTCACGTTGAAAGTGTTGATGCTCTCATGAATGAGACCCAGACCATCGGTACTGCTGACAATCTCCTTGAGCTGCTGCGAAATCTCTTGATCGTCGCTGCTGGTGAGAATTCGAACGATAGATGCCATTGGCCACGCGTAGCCGGGCCCATTGTGCGGCCCTCCAATAGCGCTGATGACGGGCCCGTGCATCCAGTATGGATTGGCTGTGCTCAACAGCACCTTGCGGGTGTTCTGGTAGACCTCGTCCTTCTCGTCCAGATATCCAAACATAGGTGCCGCCAGTAACGATGGAATGTTGGCATCATCCATGATGTTTTGGCCAAAGTATCCGTCCACCTCATACGCGTAGATTCGTCCGAATGTTGGAGTATGGACAATTCCATGCATTTCGATAGCCTTCCTCAAATTGGAAGCCAACGTGCTCATCTGCTTGGCGAGAGCGTCTTGTCCTCCAATCCTCGACATGATATCAGCACATGAGCCCAAATATCGCGAAAACATCATATTCGCTGGTATAAACCCTTGGAAGATGGTCGCATCATCAGACGGTCTGAAGAAGGATCGAATCAATCCAGTGCCATTGTTGAAGGGATTCCCAAGCCCATCATTCTCAGTTGTTTCCGAAGCTCTTGTAGTCTCTCTCGTGAAGGTGTAGGTCAATTGCGAGACGTTTCCGTTCGGCTGGTATGTCGGCACCATCATCTGGTCGGCCACCGTCATCACAGCCTGAATAGCCTGCACCCACTTATGCGCCTTGAAGAAGCCGATGTCCTGTGTGGCGTTGTAATAGTTATGTCTACCCAGCATACTATCAGTACTGTTCGTTACTATCTGTTCGTTCTCACTTACGAGATCTCCAGGAAAGCTGCCAATGAGTCCAGCTCGTACTTGCACTCGAAGACAGACTGATTGGTGTAGTTTGGGGTGACGGTGTCCATGCTCGCAGAAGGGTTGTTGTCTGGTGCAATCCCCGATTCTACAGGAGGCTGGAATGAGTTGCAGTATGGGTCTGTTAGGAGGTACCGAGCTTGTAGGTTGATGACTCCCCGGTACAAGGAGGCCAATGAATTGGGCAAGTTCGACGGCTTCAGCAGAGATAGATAGCTCTGCATCTGGTTGGCACTGTCCCGCAGCCACATCTTTCAAGGTCTTAGCTGCTCTGTATCAAGTCCTGGAGATTGCAGATTCGGCACCTACCGCATTGATATCACCAGTGATCAGGAACACCAACTCCTCGTCTGGTGAGTCCTTCGCATAGCCTTTCCATTTCACGGCCGTATCGAGAGTGTTGGGAAAAGAGTTCAAGAAGAGCCTCTGCAAGTCGGGATCGCTGATCTTCTGAAGTGTACTGTTGATCGTCTCTTCTACAATGGAGGAGTTGAAAGTCCGGCATCTGGTGACAGGACGCTGGTAGGACAGGTTGTATCGGCCAGAAGAGTAAGGTCCATGGTGCTCTGTCGAGTAGACTGAGTAGTCTGGGCAGGTCAGGTTCTCAGCAGCGACGGCGGTCAGGGCGACAGAAGCGGCAGCGAAGCAGAAACGCTTGAAGGCCATGGTGAAAGGTCAGGACTGTTCCCAAAACACTAGCTGCGAACAAATCCGCAGGGCCCGCGGGCTTCTTGTAGTAAAGTAGTGTTTCTGCCCCGGCCGGAGGTGACATTGGATCGGCAAACCGTAGCATCGTTCAGGCAGGAGTGGATACTGGAAGGATGATGCTGGAGAATGACCGGGAGAACCCCTCTTGGTGCGAGTAATTTTCATTTCTGGTTGGTTTGAGCAGCGCGGAAACTTGGTTCCTGCTTCGTGCTGCCCTGCACAGCATGTTGTGTGCTGTTCTCGCCGCGATGCATCCTCTCTTTTGCCGTCGTTTGGGATGTGCGATGCGGCATTGACGGTGAAGAGAAGCTCGTGTTCCTGGAAGCATTTGGCGGGGAAGGTTGCAGCGCGTGGAGGAGATCCTTGCTCTCACGCGGCTCCGAGCCGGCACTGTGAGCCGACCGGATGAAGTGGAGACGGCTCCCGAGCTGCTTATTCGTCTTGTGGTCTCATCCGATGTTTCGGCGACATTGCAGGCCTCGCCATAACCATCTTCAATATTGGCAACCTTCATCGACTATCATCGCCGACTCCGACGTCAGAAGACGCGCTTGAGATCTGTACTGGCTTTCGACTTTTGGGCAGATTCGGCCCTCGCTGCCCTCTGCTTGGAAAAACGCGGGACTCAAATTGACATTGATTCTTCAAGGAGTGGACGATACGACACGGTTCGACTGTGTGTGTGTTGTCTGCTTTGGCTCTTCTAACGGTTGCAAAGAATTGCTTCAGTTTCATTCTATCTTCTCGAGGCAGCTTCGAGCCAAGGGAATCCTCTACCCAAGCTTTCCCTCCAACGACTCTTTGGTATCGCTGCTACTCTCTTGCTCTGATGATATGGACTACCATTGCGTAGGCGTAACAAAGAAGATCATCCAACAGACGAATCGCCCTGCTCGCCACCCTCTCCGAAGGTCAGCCAGCGTCTGTGCCCGCTAAGATCGACCTCGTCGTCGGAATGCTCAGCATTGCCCTGAGGTGCATCTTTCCACACCGGTATGGGCCGCCATCCGCCACTGCCAATCTTCCATCCCCTGGTCAGGTGCTCCTCTGTTTCAATCACCGTCTGGTCAACCATTCCATCCGCTGCTGGAACCTCGATCGGTGCAGGAGCTGGAGTCGTAGCAGCCGAGTCCTGTCTCTCTCGGGAAGCTGGATTGGTGCCCTTGCCCATCTCTTCATACTCCAGCCAGATCTCGGCCCGAAGCCTTAGTCTTATCGCGTCGAAGATAGCGAGCCTCACGTCGTTGCGTAGACCGGTGTGAGAGATCATTCTGCGCTTGGTTGAATTCGGGCCTCGTTTCGCTGCTGCCGGCGTATTGGCAGCTCTCTCATCACGCTCAAATTCATTCCAAGAAGAGTTCTCCCTATAGGCGTGTTTGGCGCGGTAGACAATATTGCTGGCGATTGCGCGTGCCCGGGCGGTTTCTGATTCATACAGGTCCAAATCCCCTACAAAGTCGCCCCAATCTTCCGCGCCATCCCCGAGCTCAACTCCGTTCAACTGATTCTGGGTCTTGTCGGCTCCCTCCTTAAACGTTTGATGCAACTTTGACAGCTTCGCAAAATTTCGAGGAGGAGGATACGGCCATTGGTAGATGATGAAGTTTCGTGAGTTCAGCTGCGGGATCAAGGTGCCATCCGGCGCGTGGCTTTCACCCGAGGGCTCGATGTTGAGGTTGTACTTTGGAGGCGCGGGAGCTTTCACTCGAGAAGAGGTCGGCTTAGCTTTGGGGGTCTTCGTTTGTGTCTTTGCCGCCGCGGCGGTCGCCCTGGCCTTTGGCGCCATCTTGTTGCTGGGCTGTGACGGCGTCGGTGATGATCTGACAGATGCGCTTGCTGACGGCCGTTCCGATGAAGCTCTTGACTTGTCGGATAAATCTGGTGCTTCTGTTGACACCAAAGTGGTTGCAGTGGCAACAGGGCGAATTTCTGTAGAAGTTGAAGTTCTTGGCACTGATGGTGACACGGAGGGAGGTGAGCTGTTGAAAGGCTGCGATTGCTGCAACGTCGATGCGGGCGCTCTCAAAGGCGAAGAAGAATTGAAACCAGGTGAGGACTCTCCCATGGCCAGACTTTCTTGAACTTTCTTCGTGGTCTTTATTTCTCTAGGAGTTCGACCGCTTGCTAGCCCCGGGGCTTGTCGATTTGAAGGCATGCTTTGAAAGGCTACAAATATATTCGAACCGCGCAAAAGCAAACGTCGGTAAGATCTGATCCAGTATTAGTGAGCTGCTGACAATGCTGCTTGCAAAGATACTTTCAAAGGTGACCCAATAATGGCCTGCTTCGTGATGACAACGTCCTCATTCTGCTCTATTTACAAGTTACATTCAAGGAAGATGCACACGTCAACTGCGACCCTTGAGCTCGCGCTTGCTCTCTCTATAGTTGATCCCATTGATGCAGCTTCCACTGATCTTGGCTATTTCCTGAGCAACGATCTTTCCTTTACTGGATCGCAACTGCAGTTGACCCATTTTCAGCTGCTTGAAAGTCGTAGCTGTGCGTGATCAGATTGGGGATGCTAGAATGGTCCTGATATTCAAGCTTTGTGGATTTCTGTTCAGTCCTGCATCCGGTTTCGCAAAACCACACCACGAGGGCCATTCTTGCCATTTTAGTGCGCGCATGTGAAAGGCAGCGCTGCGCACGGGCCATGCCGATCGATCTCAGATCTTCCGATAGCCGAGTCCGATCTGGACACGCTAAAAGACGCGTCCTTGACGCGTGACGGCATTGACTCTCGAGGACATTATCTCCTTCTACGTCGCGCATGTTTCTGTTCCTGGCTTCGCGCATCGCCTTGGATTGGATTGTTTACTTCTCTTACTGTATCCTCCATACGCTTATTAGAGCTCTATCGAATGATGTCTTCGGAAATGGCGGACTCAACGCCACCAACCTCACCCGACACCCGGGACGATGGGCCTACAAAGGCCATGGAAAAGGAGGAAGAAATGATGCAAGAGGCAAGGAGAAAGGATGATGCAAAGCAGGAACGCAAATTTGCTGCAGAGCGGGAGAAAGATCTCAAGGGCGGCAAGGAAGTCGTCGATTCGAAGTACAAAGCTTTGGAGTACTTGCTCAGTCAATCAAAGCTGTACTCAGCGATTATGTTGGAGCAAATGACACAGCAGGAGAAAGCAGACGAAGCAAAAGACGAGAAGAGCAGGAAACGAGCTCAGAAGAAAGAGGAGAAGGCAGAAGAGGCCGCGCAGGCTAGTCAAAAGAGAGCTACAAGAGCCGCAGCATCAACAGAGGATGCCGCAGAAGAAGCCGAAGAGGAACCCTCACCGAAGAAGCGGGGCGCCGCAAAGAGGGGAAGACCCGCGAAGACCGAAAGGGACGAGAAGAAGGGAAAGATCTCGGACTACATGAAGAAGGAAGACGTGAAGGCCAAGGCTGGACAGACGTCGATTTCAGAGGCATTAGCAGAGGAAACGAAGGACTCAGACGTGAAGGCTTCTGATATTGGCATGCAGGAATTGCGCTCTGCGAAGCAGCCCGACCTGGTCACTGGAGGTCTAATGCGGACTTATCAACTGGAAGGCTTGGACTGGCTTACATCGCTATACGAAAACGGGTTGAACGGAATCCTCGCAGACGAAATGGGACTTGGGAAGACGATACAAACCATCTCATTTCTCGCCTTCTTGAAAGAACATGGTGTTCATGGGCCGTTCCTTATCGCGGCTCCTTTGAGCACTACGAGCAATTGGGTTGCCGAATTCAAGAAGTGGACCCCAAAGATTCCCGTCGTTCTGTACCACGGAAGCAAGCAAGAGCGCGAAGAGATTCGAAGAAAGCGACTGCGAAACCCCGGGAGCGAAGACTTTCCAGTAATCTGCACCAGCTACGAGATCTGTATGAATGACAGAAAGCATCTCGCTCACTTCGGGTGGAAGTTCATCATCATCGATGAAGGTCATCGCATCAAGAACCTGAACTGCAGACTTATCCGAGAGCTGCAGTCTTACCAATCGGCGAACCGACTTCTCATTACTGGAACTCCGCTGCAGAACAACTTGACTGAACTCTGGTCGTTATTGCATTTCCTCATGCCCAGTATCTTTGACAAGCTTGAGTCATTTGAGGCTTGGTTCGACTTCAGCGCTCTGAAAGAAAAGAATGGATACGAGCAAATCTTGTCCGAAGACAGAAAGAAGAACTTGGTCGCCAGCCTCCACGCTATCCTGAAGCCGTTCTTGCTTCGCCGAGTGAAAGCGGACGTTGAGACAGCGCTGCCAAAGAAACGCGAGTATGTGTTGTACGCGCCTTTGACGCAGACTCAGCGTGAGCTATATCAAGAGATCATTGAAGGCAACAGCCGGCAGTATCTTGAGAACAGAGTTGTCGAGACGCTTAGTCGGAGTGCGACTCCAGCAAGCGTCAGAAGTACGAGCAAGAAGCGCAAAGCAGCAGATGATACCTCGACTTCGAACAAAAGTGCGAAGTCAAGTCGTGCTTCTACACCTGCGACAAATGGTAGCACCGGTGCGCGGTCGAGAAAGGCGAAGAAAAATCAGAAATACGAAGAGCTCTCGGACACTAAGTACTTCAAGCAGCTCGAGGAAGAGCCAGAGTCTCCCGGCGACGAGCTTGCAGAATCGGAAGACGAAGAGCAGTCCGAGCGTGCAAAGACTTTGGCGATTGCAAAGCGTGAGATTGGCCAGAAGAAGCTGCAAAACCCAGTCATGCAGCTTCGACAATGTTGCAACTCACCGCACAATTTCTTTTACCCATTCGACCTGGACGACAACACGCCAGTGGATGAGTCACTCGTGACAGAGTCAGGCAAAATGCTTCTCCTCGATCGGCTCTTGCCTGAGCTATTGAACAAAGGCCACAAAGTCTTGATCTTTTCACAGTTCAAGACTCAACTGGACCTGCTCGAGACATATTGCAGTGAGCTCCGGGAATGGCCTACATCGCGCATTGATGGATCTGTTGCGCAGACGGATCGTCAGCAGCAGATCCTTGATTTCAATGATCCTCAAAGCGATGTGAACATCTTTCTGCTCTCCACACGTGCTGGTGGCCAGGGCATCAACTTGGCAGCAGCGGACACAGTTCTGCTTTTTGACAGTGATTGGAATCCGCAACAAGATCTCCAAGCGCAGGATCGTGCTCACCGAATTGGCCAGACTAGACCTGTGATTGTCTATCGCTTCGCTACCAAAGGCACCGTTGAACAGATGCTGCTAGAGAAGGCGGACAGCAAACGCCGACTGGAAAAGCTGGTCATTCAGAAAGGCAGATTCCGAAACATGCGCGGCGGTGAGGATGGTGGTGACTTTGCAGAACTTCAGAAGCTTCTCGGAAAGGATGACGGAGAGCGGTTGGATCTCGCTGAAGGCAAAGGATTGCTCAGTGACGAGGATCTGGCAATTCTGACGGACAGGAGTGAGGAGGCGTTTGATCGTGCAGAGAAGGGTCTGGATACTGTTGGTACGATGTTCAAGGCCGTACAAACAAAGAAAGATGGCGGGGGATTGTTGGAGAGTTTGCAGAAGTAGAAATCAACCAATCATTCATGCAAGGCATGAATATGTCCCTCAGCAAATGCCATACATGATGTCTTGCTTAAAGACAAGGCCTACAGATTCTGAATCTTTTGCGGGCTGGACTTTCCGAGTTTCACTCTCTTTGTTGGCGAAGACCGCAGCAGCACTGCCTGCGAATTCGTGGCACAAAGGCGTAGTCGTCACATCTGATTGTACGAGTCGTCATTGATCCGCGACAGGTCACGTTCGTCGTCGGTGATGAGCCTCTCGTAGTATATACGATCAGACAGGTCAAGTCACGTCAACACTGTGGCGCCACTGGCGTTGATGAGGAAGTCCAGGGCAAACAATGAACCATGTGAAAAGCGAGTCGAAACTTCTAGCGCAATTTCCGCATGTTGGAACCCTGGAGAGAGGGCGATAGGAAATGCCAAGAGCCGGTCTTAGATACACTGCCGCTCTATTGCAGCTGAGTCGCAGAGTCTAGAAGGACTTTGAAGCGCGAGATAGGCATGAGGAAGGGTATTGTTACGGTAAAATACGATATCGCCACGTGGCGATAACCCGACTGGGGGAAGCTTTCACTAGGGCGACCCCTTCTTGGCAATTTCCTCTGCTGCGCCTACTTTCCGACGTCAACATGCTACAGACAACGAATTGCCATCTGGAACAGCGTCGTTTTGTGGCGCCTCATCTCAAGCCGCCCATTATCACTGATTGTACGAGATACAGTACGATGGGCGGCACGAGAGCGAGTAGGCTACCATCGTCTCGTCACACACGTCTCCTCTCGCCAAGCTGCCTGGTCTTATGCCGGCTGTGGAATCTGATACCAAGACAAGCTGCGCCTCTCTTGGAAGGCCGCTTCTAGTAGGTGGCTAACATGCCTGAGGTCGCACCCGAAGAAGGAGAAAACTCCTCTCGTCGCCCTCTGTGATGATCGCTTATCTCTCTTTCGTGTAACTAAAGGCAACTGTTGATGGTATAGATTTGACCACAGCACATTTCTCATTAAGAGCAGATTTGCTTCGACATGGCGGGAGTACCAGACCTGCCGCGCATAGACGTCGAGGTCCCGGTAAGTCTATGGAAGGACCGATTTGAGCGAGGCCTTTGACTAACCTGCGATAGCACGACGATCACAACGAAATAACACCTACACCGACCACACCGAATCCTCATGGGCCTGCGTCGCCAACACTTCTTTCGACACCGCTCGGTAATGGTCGAGAGCGATCGCTAAGTGGAAGCACCGCCTACAACTCACTCAAAGTCCCTGGAACACCTGTTGGCGAGAAGGGGAGCTTATGTAGCAGCATCTTCAGCGATGTCGACCGCGACGATGCACTAAAACCCGATCCTGGCTCAGAAAGCGACTTTGAGATCAAGGACAACAAGTTCGCCTTCAGCCCAGGCCAGCTGAACAAGCTTCTCAACCCAAAGTCTCTCCCAGCATACGTCGCACTCGGTGGCATTCGTGGCATCGAGAGAGGTCTACGCACGAACATCGAGACTGGCCTCAGTGCCGATGAGTCTCATCTCGATGGAGCAGTGTCATTCCAAGAAGCAACTCGATATGGCGACAAGAACAAAGCTTTGGGATGGGACGAAGTGCCTCTCAACCCGACCGCAAGACCAGCAGCAGCAGACTCTATTGGATCAGGCTCTTTCACAGATCGAATCAACGTCTTTAGCAACAACACCTTACCGGAGAAGAAGGCAACTCCACTGTGGAAGCTGGTGTGGATGGCGTACAACGACAAGGTGCTCATTCTCCTTACTGTTGCTGCAGCTATCTCGCTAGCCCTTGGTCTGTACGAAACCTTTGGTGTCGAACACGAACCTGGAGAGCCCATGCCAGTCGACTGGATCGAAGGCTGCGCCATTGTCATCGCCATCATCGTTGTTGTTCTCTTTGGTTCCTTGACCGACTTCCAGAAAGAGCGCGCCTTTGTCAAACTCAATGCGAAGAAGGACGATCGCGAAGTGAAGGTCATTCGCTCCGGCAAATCGATCACAATCAACGTCAAGGATGTGCTTGCGGGCGATGTTCTTCACCTGGAACCCGGAGACATGGTGCCCGTCGATGGTATCTTTATCGGCGGCCACAATGTGAAATGCGACGAGTCATCCGCTACTGGAGAGTCTGATGCTCTGAAGAAAGTCGGAGGCGACCAGGTCATGCGACTTATCGAGGAAGGTCACACCGACCTCAAAAAGCTTGACTGCTTCATCATCTCGGGTAGCAAAGTTCTGGAGGGCGTCGGCACCTATATGGCAACCTCTGTGGGTGTCAACTCAAGCTACGGAAAGATCCTTATGGCTATGCGTGTCGACATGGAGCCAACTCCGCTCCAAGTAAAGCTCGATGGTCTCGCGACCGCCATTGCCAAGTTGGGCTCCAGCGCCGCCATTCTGCTCTTCTTCGTCCTCCTTTTCCGATTCCTTGGTGGTCTTTCTGGCAACCCAGCCACCAGGTAAGTATTCATCAGCCGATTCAAGTTGGTCTTCAACTAACAGCTCTTGTAGCGAGGAGAAAGCTTCCCAATTCTTGGACATCCTGATCGTTGCAGTGACGGTCATTGTTGTGGCTGTTCCTGAAGGACTTCCACTTGCGGTGACTCTGGCTCTTGCTTTCGCCACGACCCGAATGGTGAAACTCAACAACCTTGTGCGAATCCTGAAGTCTTGCGAGACGATGGGAAATGCTACCACTGTATGCAGTGACAAGACAGGAACACTCACCACAAACGTCATGACTGTGGTCACTGGCACTTTCGGAGATCGATCGTTTGACGACAAGAACAAGACCGGGAACGAGACCATCTCCGGAGAGTTTGCTGCAGGCCTTAGTAGCGAGGAGCGTCGTCGGCTGATCGAAGCTATCGCCATCAACTCGACCGCCTTTGAAAGTGACGACGGTAGCTTCGTCGGCTCCAAGACCGAGACTGCTCTTCTTGCATTTGCACGCTCGCTTGGCATGGGGCCAGTGGCAGAGGAGCGATCCAATGCCCAGGTCGTCCAACTCATGCCTTTCGACTCTGCACGGAAGTGCATGGGAGCAGTTCAAAAGCTTTCGAATGGCTCATACCGGCTTCTCATCAAGGGTGCCTCAGAGATTTTGTTGGGACACAGCACAGATGTTGCGACTGCATCTGGAATCCAACCTCTCGATGGCGCTCAGCGTGAAAGATTGGAATCAGTCATCGACTCATACGCCAAACAGTCGCTCCGCACTATCGCTCTGATCTCTCAAGAGTTCTCTCAGTGGCCACCCGCTGGCTGTGCTGTTGAGAACGATCCGAACGCCGCCGACATGGACCTCGTATTGAAAGACATGACCTTCGACGGTTTAGTTGGTATCCAAGATCCTGTTCGCCCAGGTGTTCCAGAGGCTGTCGCTAAATGCCACCACGCTGGTGTTACCGTCCGCATGGTCACCGGAGACAATGTCACAACGGCGAAGGCTATTGCGACCGAATGCGGCATCTACACTGGCGGTGTTGTGATGGAAGGTCCTGTGTTCCGTACTCTCGACGAACAGCAGATGAAGGAGATCTTGCCGAAGCTGCAAGTTCTGGCTCGATCGTCTCCCGAAGACAAGCGCATCCTCGTCACCGGTCTTCGTGCTCTCGACGAAATCGTTGCCGTGACTGGTGATGGTACGAACGATGGTCCAGCTCTGAAGGCGGCCGACATTGGATTCTCCATGGGAATCTCTGGAACCGAAGTGGCTAAAGAAGCCTCAGCGATTATCCTTATGGACGACAACTTCACTTCTATCCTGACTGCCCTGATGTGGGGACGCTCCGTCAACGACGCTGTCAGGAAGTTCTTACAATTCCAGATCACTGTCAACATCACAGCTGTGATCGTTACATTCGTATCTGCTGTTGCCAACCCGGACATGAGATCTGTCTTGACGGCTATCCAACTGCTCTGGATCAACCTCATCATGTGAGTATCATCTTTTCTTCAAGTGGGAGAACATCGCTAACAGAATCAAGGGACTCCATGGCCGCCCTCGCTCTGGCCTCGGATGCACCCACCGAAGAGATCTTGGATCGCAAGCCACCAAAGCGATCAGCTCCTCTGATTTCAATCATCATGTGGAAAATGATCATTGGTCAGGCGATCTTCCAGCTTGCAGTTACCTTCATCCTCTACTACGCCGGACCGAATATCCTCGACTACGTACGCGATGGAGATGAAATCCGCTCGGTCGTCTTCAACACGTTCGTCTGGATGCAAGTGTTCAACAGTAAGCCTTACCCTAATGATCCCATTGAAGAACAAACGACTAATCCGCATTCTAGTGTTCAACAACCGCCGTCTCGACAACAAGTTCAACGTCCTCCAGGGCGTGCACAGGAACTACTTCTACCTCGCCATCTGCGCCATCATGGTCGGCTGCCAGATCATGATCATGTTCGTCGGCGGCCGCGCATTCCAAATCACCCGCGTCGACGGTAAAGATTGGGGAATTTCCATTGTCGTCTCCTTGCTCTGTCTTCCATGGGCAGTCGCAGTCCGTCTCTTCCCTGACTGGCTCTTCGAGAGAATCGCCAAATTCCTCGGCAGGCCGGTCGTGCTTGTCTACCGCCCGCTCAGCCGCTGGACACACGCGGCTTCAAGGAAACTGAAGAGCCTGAGGCGAAAGAGGAAGGAGAGTGAGGACGTGGCAAAGACGGCGGAGCAAGAGGCGCAGTTCGACGACTCTGAGAAGGTTTCAGATGAGGAGAAGGGGACAGCTGGCGGCAAGTGAGGCCACCTGGGGCTGAGAATGACGACGATGAGGAATGATGTTTCATGTGTCGATGATGCATTCTAGCGGCATTTGCAAGGAGTTTGTCTGTTCTCTCTTGGTTGGTATAGAGAAACATAGAGGATCGATTGTTTGATACCCCTTGGTGGAGAAGGTATTACGAAAGATAATGGAATCGGTTATCGTGAAAACATTCCAGAGCCTTCTCCATGGTGATGATTGCGAAATGAAGGGTGAACGATTTCGAAATCGAGACCGCTCTCCAAGCACTTGGTAGAAGCTGGGCAACGAGGCTGTGCAGACAACCACGGAGCTTGGCGGTGATCGGGGTTCTCGTTTACGCGCTTGAGGAATTGAAGATCGGAGCAATTCCCTGATGCGATATGGAGAAAAGGAGCAGAGTCGGAAGTTGTCTGCGAAGTGCGGATCTTTCACATGTGCTGCTGCTCGATGGCGAAAGTCGGCATGTGGCAATCCTCAGATCTCATCAGTTGGCGTTAAGGGACTGGCGCCTTCACCTCAGCTAGGCAGTGAAGGTGGAACAGTGCCAGCTTCCACTTTCAATATTTTCATTAAAGATACACTAATTGTTCTGCTTCTTGCTCTACTCTAACAACTCATAATCCAAGATGAAGCCTTAAAAGTCTTCTTGCTTGCTATTCTTGTCGCTTCGATCGTTGTAAAGACCTGTCTCTGTGTCTCTGGAGCCCGGCCTCATCTCTCCGGTAGATTCCACTGCTGCTGTCGAATCGTGAATGTAATTTCAATGTCCATGTTGAGGTAAATGTCGATTTGGGTGTCGAAATAGGTGTTGATGTCGATGTCAGATAAATCGTGGTAGGCCTGGTCGCTCTACGCTCCAACCAGTCTTTGTTCATACACCTCAGAGACCTGTAAGATCTCGCAGTGACCAAGATGGTAGTGATATCTCACTTTGGTCACGGCTCTTCCTTTGCAGGCTTCAGAGTCTCTCCCTCTCCGTGTTTGGCTTCGTCATTGACCACCGGTGCATGTTCAGAGACGCCGCCCAAATTACCCTCGTTCTTGAGGTCCTCATTCGTGACGTGATCGTTGATGTTGGCCTTCTTTGCAACGCTCTCCTCGTCATCAGCCTCCTTCTTCGCACGCTTCCTGGACTTTGTCGATTTCGTCGTCTCAGCCTCGCGCGTTGTTAAGACATGATGAATGTGGCGGAGAACTTCGAAATCCGTGAGCGGTTCGTTGTGTCCGGAAAGATAGATATTGCAGCGAGGGGACCGCTCGAGTAGCTGCTCGGCAAGGAGCTCGCTCACTGCGGTCACAATCATGTGATAGACAACGATGCCATGGCGTGCTCCATCTTTGCAATGGCTGAGGGCTGTCTCTGCGTAGAGTTTCTCGTTGCACGACCACGGTCTGGGCATCTCGTCTTTGTCTTTCAGCCGACATGCGCCTTGACTGGACTCGATGCAGATCTCGAAAGTAGGAATCAGGGATCCATCTTTGGCGTCTTTGAACTTCTTGAAGCTGATCCACGCTGGGTCTCCGCCTGCAGACTCGCCGATCTGAAAGCGTAGCTGGTGTCTGCCGAGTTCCTGAAATGACCTGTACTTCCTCGTCACACTAATCTCGATCTTTCCCTTCGTGTGACCAACGACCGATGCTTTGGATTCCGCCATTCTCGAGATGGGTTTTGCGATGTGATGTCTGGCCTGAATTGGTAGGAGTTGATTTGCTGAAAGAGTGGTCAAGAGGTTGAACGAAAAGTAGAGAATCTTTATAGAAAGCCGACGAAACGATGCCAGCCCGTGCACGGCGCTAGTGGCCTTTGCGGCAAGAAACACTCTCATTCTTTGCACAGACTAGCCGCTGATTGGCCCATCGTGCAGCATGTGACAGCGTCTTACCGCATTCGGAAGGTACGTTCATAGGAGAGAAAGACCACAGGCAAGTAAGGAGGATCCTGTATGCAAAGTACTCTTTCACATGCATTTCGCTCTCGCTTGAGAGCGGGTCAGCGCCAATCTTGTGCACTCTCGAGTTGAAGGTCGGAGTGTCTGCGAAGCATTCTAGGCTCTGCTTCTACACTTTCGAAGTCTTACTGTTTTGCCAAAGTTCTTTGCTGACGTGCGAGATGTCGTTGAAAGGCGATTTGCTATTGGAGTGCGACTTGTCGCCGAAGTACGAATTGTTGCTGAATTGCGTGTTTTTACAGATGTACAAATTTCTCCTAAGGCCGGTCTCTTGCCGAAGTGCGACTTTCCTTGCCAGAGAGCGGGTTCCTGCTGAAGTACGACTTTCATCTGAACTTCAAAGCTTCATCTGTTTCGGTGCAGACGACGAAAGCGAGATTGTTGTCATATTCGGGTGCACCAGTCTTGACTCAGGGGGTCGTTCGTGGTGTTCATATGCGCAGCTGCTTTCTTTCTCCATTGCAAAGAATCTGGGACTGCGAGGCAATCATAAATGATCCGCCGGTCGTCCATTACGACTCTGATGGCGTCTCCTCGAAGTCATGCACTTTGCCCAATCTTCCTGCTGGCAGCCAAGCATCCTCGGGAGTGAACCACCAGCTCACAAGTGCAAAGATAGTGATTGCACCAAATATGACGGGCGAGTCTGCAAGAGATCAGCCAGGGAATCATATGCATGCTTCACATGGACTCACAGTTGAAAGAGTCAGAAGTTACTGGGAACTCGATCGGCGAGAAAAGAACACATGCGAGGTACAAGTTCCAGATCAGGGCGATGAAGTTCAGTGGGCGGGACCAGCGGCCCAATGACCATCTG
Organism: Phaeophleospora eucalypticola; assembly: GCA_022814565.1. Classification (NCBI taxonomy): domain Eukaryota; kingdom Fungi; phylum Ascomycota; class Dothideomycetes; order Mycosphaerellales; family Mycosphaerellaceae; genus Phaeophleospora; species Phaeophleospora eucalypticola. Next base: position 1,724,115 of record JAKLNG010000006.1, on the reverse strand, counting down.
GCATGCTTGAAGCTGTGGGGGGTCAAGAATACTCGTCCAACTGTCGCGAAGTCAGCTCATGCCTACGGGTACCTCTGCACATGTCACTTACAGCAAATGAGAGCGTAGGCAGTGATGGTCGGCACTCCGGCAGCACTGACAAGGGAAGTGAACGCCACTGGAGAAGCCAAGATGGTGCACAACAGCAGCGCAGCCACTGCATGCATGACAATGATGGCGTTCTTTGGCTCCTTCTTCTCAGAGACCTTGGAGATCCAGCCAGAGAAGGGCAGCACACCATCTCGCGCGACAGCCCAGATCAGACGCGAGCTCGCAACGCCAGCCACGGTAGCATTGAAGATCAAACCCAAGATGCAAATGACGTTCATGAAGATATGCCCGCCTTGTCCCATGCTCAACGCGTAGATGGACACGAACGGCTGTGGCGCATCCAGCTTATACAGAACATCCAGGTTCGGCAGGCAGAAGAGGAAGAGGATCACGACCGGGAAGCCGATGGCAGCAGACGCAGCTGCAGATGTGAAGATTCCTCTCGCAGCCACAAGGCTCGCATTCTTCGTTTCCTCTGCAATGTGTCCACTGGCCTCGAATCCGACGAGAACACCGGCAGTGACGAAGTAGCTGAGCATCCAGTTCCACACAGGAGGAGCACCAGTCTCGTTGTAGGTCTGCGTGAAAACATAGCTTGCATCCTGGAAGCCATAGGTCTTGGAGACAGCAATCGGAAGCCAGATGATGTTCAAGAAGAAGTCCAGCAGAATCAGGCCAGTGGCAATGCGGAACACAGTACGGTAGGTCTTAGGGCTCATGTAGTTCATGCCAATGGCCAGGAACAAAATAGCTTCCGAGACGATCCACTGGACAGCTCTGAACTTGATGTTGGTAGGGTCGGTTGGGAAGTCCAAGCCAAACACCGTGATTTCCGAAAGCAAGAAGTTTGCGGTGGCCTGGCAGAGACTGGCAATGAAGGTGGTCCACGCGGTTGTGCTCCACCACGCTACAATGAAGCCGAAGAGACGACCATAACGCCTTCCACCCGACTCTGCTGCCCAGAAGTAGATGGAGCCGGCGGCTGGCAAAGCGGAACAAATCTCGGAGAGAACGGCGGCGGTGATCATAACGAAGACGCAGGTGACCACATAACTGCTCCAGTAGGCGGCTGGTCCACCGGCTCCGACACCGATCGTGAAGGTCGTGCGGACTCCTCCGACGGAGTACAAGGCGGCTAGACGATGTTAGTTCTGGAATGCGTATTGCAGCTATGGGCATAGCCTACCAAAGCTGGCGGCGAAGCTCTCAAAGAACTTCCACTGTCGATGGAGGGCCTGGCATCGTTAGTACTAATCTCTTCTGTCCATTCTGTACTGCACACTAACCTGTTTATACCCAATTTGACGCTTGATGTTGTTAGCACTTCAGATGTTCCTAAAGAAGAGGGGGAAGGGCTCGGAGCATCGACTGATGAGAGGTCATGCATATCCATTGCGCGCAAATTACTGCGATCAAGTTCAAACGGTATAATCTCAGCTCGGCGCGACTCCATGGGCACTCCACCAAGACACATGAGGTGCTTGGCGGGTGGTGACCAGGTAGAAGCGGCGAAGCACCCGCGTGCGATGACTTGTTACTTGATGCCGTTGATCGTAATAACTCACTGAATGCGCTCAAGAGGATACTTGTGAACCGCCATTTCAACCGTAAAAGTGCTTCCGGCTCCCGCAGAGCCTTACCAAGTAGCGCTCGTCGGAATCCATGCTGTCGCCATCGTCGGAGCCTGAGGCGAAATCGGACTGCAGCGGGTTGTTGGGCTTGACGTCGTCGTTGTCGCTCTTGACGGCCGTCGCGGAGGTGCGCTGGGTGAGGGGCGCCATTTCGATTCGACGCGACAAGAGAAATATGCGTTGCGATAATCCGAAAAGATGTTGTCGCGAAGGAAGGTGACAGGTGAGGTTGAAAAAAATCGAGACCGTCCTTCCGAGTTCGCCCCGCCAAAAACGCGCCGGAGCCGGTGACGATGGGCGCCGTCGAACGCCTCTTCATCCCACCAATCGCCAACGCGGGCGGCATCAATTGCATCAAATTACACAGCATCGCCATCAGTTCCATCTCCAACATTCAGCACGTCTCATCAAGCGGCCGGCTGACGATATCCTGAGAGCTCATACATGGCGTGAGTCGCGACCTTCTCCGGATCGCATAGGAGACTAGTCCGGGTGTGGCGAACATACGAAGTACGTGTTGGGAGCAATCGGCACACAGCGAATGGAGTGACTTCGACTGGCGATGCATACTGATGACTGTGAAGACATGGCGCTGATGTTGTGCGACTCCAGAGAGGAGAAGAGGAGAAGAGGAGGAGAAGTCTCTACACATGCAGGCATCCCAGCAAATTCTATCTCAGCCCCTTTCCTTGGTATCACGTCCATCACGCCTTCCACACAAGTAACTGACATTCTCAAAGAAAGAGAAAACAGCCTCACACTTTCATCTGAAGAAACAATAGAGAGACACATCTGACTTGTGCTATAGCATGGATTCTGACCTATGGCCTGGGCCGAAGCGCAGCAGTGCACTCCTACTGCCTCATCAGAGAACATCTCATTATTACTGCTGACCGGCTCCAGTCATGGCCTCTTTGGGTACCTCAGACCCAGCAGCCACCGTCGCGCCCGCATCAACAGGCAGAATAACACCCGTCATCCATCTCGCCTCATCGCCAGCCAAGAATCGTATCGCCGCACCGACGTCCCTACAAACACATGAGCAAACTTCACATCATCAATGAAGAAAGAACATACCAAGCAGTCCCCTCCGTCTTCAACAAACTCCGATTCTTCCTCGACTCCCTCGCCTCCTCAGACATACCCGCCGAATACATCATCGGCGTGTACACCATTCCAGGACACACACAATTCACCCTGATGCCCTCTTCAGCATGGTGCGAAGCCATCGCTCTCGTCATATTCTACCACAATACCACTCGTCAGCAACCTCGCATTCCCTTAAGAGACCAAACCCCCATCCTGAGATCTAGAGATGAAACAGAACTCACCACAATCGCCCCCTTACTAGTCGGATACAACAAATGCGGATTCCCACCCCTAATCCCCGCCACACTCGCCAGATTAACAACACTCCCCCTCCACTGCAATCCCAAATTCTTCACCATCTCCGGAATCGCAGCCTTGCACATCCTCACCATCGACCCGACATTGATCTCCATCCCTTTAGCCCAAGCCTCCATATCCACGTCTACTGCCGTGCCAGTAGCACCGCCCACACCCACTACGTTGACCAGAATATCAAGTCGTCCGTAGGTCTTGACCGCAGTCTCGACGACGCGTTGACAGTCGTCTGAAGAAGTGACGTCCGCTTTGACGGCAATCGCTTTGCCGAAACCATCTTTTTCGATCATCTCGACTGTGCGGGCAGCGAGGGGTTCTTGGATGTCTACGCATACGACTGAGCAGCCTGCTTCGGCGAGGAGGATTGCTGCCGCTCGGCCATTGCCAATGCCATCTCCAGCTGCTCCGGCGCCGGTGACGATCGCTACGCGGTCGTGGAGGGAGCGGGTTGGGCGAGTGAAATGTTCGGACATACTAAGAGCGATTCAAAAGAAATGGGCACAGAAAGATATTTGAGGTGTTTGTAGAAAGCTGATATGAAACTAGCTGAAATGTTCTCTTGAGAAGGTAAGACAGCCGAGCAAGCAAGCAAGCAAGCAGTTCGTGAGGGGTCGATGATTGAACTCAAGCTGTGCTGCGAGACCGGACCTGACGTCTAAACGACACCGAACAAAAGACATTGGAGACACATTTGTGGTTTTCCTAATATGCCATTTTCAGTGCGCGTCATACTAAGCTTGCTACTTGAATCGTGAGGTCTTGAATCAGCAGTGCAACTGCAAAGTCCAAGCCCAATCGAGGCTCACAAATGCATCCCAATTCTTCTCCCCAAGCGCACCGTGTACTCTTCTCCTTGACTCGAGTGGAAACATTCAAGCGTTTCTTCGTGAAGCTCTCTTTCGGGCTCATGTTTAAGGTGGCTCGTTGAAATCACCCAATTTCTCGTGTCATCCTTCCGTCGTGAAATCGTATCTTACATGCTCATACTTGTTTCGGTCGTCGTATCGTCAAAATTGCAAGCCTTCTTCTCCGAAAGCCATGGCTTGTACTCCGAAAGAGACGATCCTCGGACGTGTCGAACGCAGTCCAAACTGCGAACTTTTGATGCATTGTGAAGGTCTCGGTGCGTGTGCCATAGTGGCGTGAGCGGTATGACCGAGGATGGGCGCTTGATGTGGTTGACGTGGCCGAGTACATCGCGGCACCATCACAGTTAATCGAGTGAGTACCATTCCGTCTCATCAATGAACTCCATTACTTGCTCGTTCGGGCCTCCTAGGTTCTGTCGGAGTCCAATGACTTGAAGACCGTACAGTGATCGAGCACGCGACAGCGCAACATACTCTTGGCCTTTGACGAAGGTTTGGCTGAGGTCCACGATGACCTTCTCCAGAGTCATCCCTTGAGAGCGATGAATCGTAATGGCCCAAGCGGCCGTAAGCGGGATTTGAGTCCGAGAGATGAGAGAGTAGGGCTCGTTATCTCCCAGCTCCTGAACTCGGCAAGTTGCGAAGATTGTAACTTCCTGGCCGTTGTTGAATCGCACAACAGGCCAGACTTTGTGCTCGTTTCTCTCCTGCGCAAGGAATCCCTTGATCTGCTCCGCCTGGAGTTTGTTCCACTTGCCACCATAGGTTGGAACGCCCTCGATGGCGTTTCGTTCCTGCCAATCATTGCCATCCTGCTCCGGGTCCTGAGCAGCCCTAGCATTCGCTGAACGGGCTTCTTCAACGGAGACAAATTTTACCACTTTGCCCTGGCTGCCATTCACAAGCCCATTCTCCAAGTCAAGATTCACCATGAGAATGACAGGCATACCAACCTTAAGCTTCAACTTCGCTTCGAACTGATGGTTGTTCAGAGCCACGAGATTTCCATCGATTGGAGATCGGTCTTGCTTTTTCTCGAGGTGCCGATGGTCAGGATTCCACTTGAAAAAATCAAGACAATGGAAGACGTGTTCTGGCGTCGGAAGCTTTTGAAGCTCGCTCTGATTCAACTCTTGGACTTGCTCGTTCTTGGAAAACAGCTTGACAGCGTCTTCGACATCGCAAGGATGATCCGCTAGCAGCTGTCTGTCTTCCGCAGAAAGTCCGTCTCCACTCCGAATGACTTGCAGGATACGCTTGAGCTCTGGATCGGTCTGACGGTGGATGCCCTCGAGAAACACGTTCACAAAGTCGCATTCTTTCCAGGCATCCGATCGGAATACCCACTTTTCGTGGTCGAAGAACATTCCATGTTGTCGACAACGATGCTCAGTGTACTTCTTCTTGTGCTGCATTTCCTTGCCACATTCTAGACAATGCTGGAATGGGTTGATGGGAGGGAGCTGATAGAAGTCACCAGTGACGATCACCTTGACGCCTCCAAAGGGCCGGTGGTCATCTCGCGCTGCTTGCATCACGAGATTCAGTCGCTCAAAGAATTGATTCTCCACCATGGAGATTTCGTCGATGATGATAACGTCGGTATCACGCATTCGAGCGCCTGTGACTTCGCCCCATTTGGCTTCGTCTTGAAGCTTCGCAATGGGCCGCTTCATGGAGCCGGGATGCCAGCCAGCGTAATTCCAAGTTGTGGAGCCTCCGACTGCAAGAGAGGCCTTGCCCGTGGGTGCCATCAAGCGTACTCTGTCACCCCGCGCACGAAACTGATCAACGACGACAGCGAGCACAACACTCTTGCCCGATCCTGCAGCTCCTGTGTAGAAGATGTTTTGTCGAGCTCCATTGAGGATGAGATCAACCAGAGCTCTTTGCTCTCTTGATAGAGGTACCGGAGTGGCGATGGGCAGATCAAGTGTGGGAGCTGCCGGTCGTGAGCGAGCACGTGGCTGCGGTGCGGCGGGAGTCTGGCGCTGAGTGGGTGGCCTGCGGGAGGGCGGAGAACGTGCGACACGAGTACGAGGAGCGCCAGGTCTCATGCCATTCCGTCTATCTTCAAATCTGGGGCGCTTCGCTGGGGCGCGAGGCTCCTCGTCTTCCTCTTTGATCTCTTCTTTGACTTTCTGCTCAGGTTCTTGCTTAATCTCGGGAAATACAGGCATGTAACTTGGAAGATCGTCTTCAAGTTCGTCGGTGAGGTCGATGAAGCCGTGCGAGCGCTTTCGTTGCGAAGTGGGGCGCGCTTGTGTGCTGTCATCCTCGTCGTCGGAGAAGGTAAGATCGATGACAGCAGTCCGGGAATATGAACCGCCAGGCGCCATCTTGAGCGAATGAAGGATGGAAATTTCAATGCCGCTACAAGGCTTGCATTCAAAAGTTGTGTTGAATCAGCTTGGAAGCTGGATGATGTTTGCGCGTAATAGGCAGTGTGTCGAAGCGATGCGTTTGCGGTACTGAGCGAAGGCGAACGGCGGTGTAGGTGTTGTACCAAGTCGATGTTGTTGTGGAAGATGAGAAGAGTTGCTGATCAAATGGATGCCTTAAGAAAAGCCAGAACCGTGTCCAGCATATGTGCTGCGGCGTTGCATGTGATAGTCCATGAGTGAAGCGGATGATAGGGTCCGAACTCGTCTGCCACATTCTATGCCCGTGATATCGTCCTCAACCAGAACGCTGCCTGCAGCCTCCACTTACCGCATAATGCTTTGGGCCTTCGTACTGGTCCGCCTGAGGAGACGACTGCGGGTGATAGAATGGTTGTATGGAGAAGCGCAGTCTTGAAGAGTTCAGTGTATGGCACTGTTCATGGTCAGCAATTCTTGTATTGAACGACTGACACAGTACCAATGTTGCTCAAAGTCTCCGTACTGTTAGCTTGAAGTTGGTATGTCAATTCTTGCGGCTTCACGAGCGTTCAATCACATGCCACAATTGGTCTCCTCATCAGCGATGGCTTTCTGCCACACAAAGCGGCCAATTGAGAAGCCGCGCAGTTTCGACTTCCTGCCGCTGCGCTGTTGACACCGCTGCTCATCTTCAATCGCCTGGAAACGACATTCCCACAGTCGAAAATCCTGAAGTTCGAAGTCAAAGGTCTTACCAAGCCTGTTCGGATATGAAGACTTCAACAAGTGAGGTCGAGGCAACTGGTCACCGCCTTTGCGTCTTCGTCACATGCATTGAGCGGGCTAAGACCGGGTCTTCTGATGGCGCAATCGATTAGGCGGCAGGCAAGCGACCTCATACAGGCAAACGCCCTGGGATGCCAAGGCTCTTGTAGAACTCCAGGATCGAGAGGCTTTTGAGGAGCTGCTACCTCGTCCTTGCGACGCTGCGATGCTGTCTTGAGAGCCATGGTGACAATGCTGAGTATTGGATCAATTAGGAACCCGAGCCAAGCAGCGAGACGTGCTGTTGCGTAGAGATGACGGCCAAGCTTTCCTGGGACGATTGAGTGTTTGCTTGACTCTTTCTCACAGTCTTGTCTTCGAGGCCAAGCTCTTCACGTCCCGAATCTTGTAAAGCGGAGACGGTGTCGACGATCCATTCCGAGACTTTTCGCATAGCGGTCAAAACAACAATGGCAGAGCAAAGGAAGACGTTGCCAATGGCGGTGTTAGATGCCGCCGGCGCATCCTACCTAGCAATACACAGCCTCGCCCTGGTACGGGCAGGATTGGTGGAAGAAAAGAGATGGTGGCGGTGAAGAAGCGAATACTGCGTGCATGGGCGGCGAGATAGAGACAGGCGAAGCATCATCATCATCACGGCGAAGGCGACGTTGAGCCGTCTTGGGAGCGCTTGGCTTTGCCATTCTCTCCGCGGAGCAAGCACCACGCCCCACTCACAGACTCGCCCGGGGACCAGACTTCCACTCGACCTCGCCTCACATCATCGCCAGTTCGCCCATCCTCTGCCCAGCAATTCAATTTTGCTTCTTCACGTCGACAAACCCTCCAATTCTGTCCACGATCCAATCCCAACCCTCCGCGACGGCGACAACAAAGTGGCGGCCACACGACGAGCCACGCGCATTGCACGAGACGGCCTTATCAATGATTCAATAACACCCGCTCCCATCCACCCGCGGATCTCGAGAGATCCAGCACGCAGGACCGCGAGAAGAGTTCGATAACCATACCTGCCAGGCTTGAAGTCGTGTCCAAGTCTGGTCCACCATCTAAACGAGAATAATTGAGAAACACTTCGCGAAACACAACACCTACGACCAATCGATACATTCTGTGTAGCATTCGCAATGCCACGGAAAGATGCCGTGCCAGATTTGTCGTTGGACAACTTCAACATCGTCTGTGCCACAATTGGCGGCTTTATCACCATCTTCGGACTGGTATCTTACCTCTTGAAGGAGAAGTTCTACCTATCTGAGGCCTTGATATCGACACTCTTTGGTGTCGTCTTCAGCCCACACGCCACCAATTGGATCAGACCACTCGAATATGCCAACAACAATGAGATCGACCTCGAGACAATTACCCTCTACTTCGCCAGATTGGTCCTGGGAGTGCAGCTAGTCCTGGCTGGCGTCCAGCTGCCAAGCAAGTACCTATGGAAGGAGAAGAAGAGTTTGGCCATCTTGCTAGGCCCAGGCATGTGCACCATGTGGATTGTCACCTCGTTGCTGGTTTGGGCAATGGTACCCGGCATTGGCGTCGTGCAGGCTATCAGTGTTGGCTCGTGCGTGACTCCTACCGATCCTGTGCTGTCCAACAGCATCGTGAAGGGAAAGTTTGCAGACAAGAACATCCCACCTCCCCTACAGAAGATCATCATTGCCGAGTCTGGCGCGAACGACGGCCTTGGCTACCCATTCCTGTTCTTGGGCCTATATTTGCTAAAGTATATCGAGTCTGGCGGCGCGGGAGCACCTGGTGGAGCTGGACGAGCAATGGCACTGTGGTTCGGCAACATCTGGGGATACGAGATTCTCCTATCATGCGCATACGGAGCCTTCGTTGGCTGGCTGGCGAAAGAAGCCCTGCATTGGGCTGAAGAGCGCCACTACGTTGACAGGGAGTCCTTCCTTGTCTTTGCCATCACTCTTGCGGTAAGCCTGTACACATTCACATGTCAAAGCGTGAACTGATGATCCCGCAGCTCTTCATCGTCGGCACTGTCGGTCTGATCGGCTCTGACGACGTCTTGGCCTGCTTCATCGCCGGCAACGCATTCACATGGGATGACTGGTTCCGTGTAGAGACCCAAGACGACAGCTTGCAGCCGACTATCGACATGTTGCTCAACGTCTCGATTTTCGCGTGGTTTGGTGAGCATATTCTCTGACATAATCTATCTAAACTTTTACTGATACATCTAGGCGCTGTCTGTCCCTGGCACATGTTCCTCGACAACAACGTCATCCCGATTTATCGCCTTATCCCGCTAGGAATCATGGTGCTGCTTCTTAGACGTCTGCCAATGGTCCTTTCATTCCACAAGGCGATCCATCAAATTGAGGAAATTCGACTTGCTGGCTTTGTAGGCTTCTTTGGACCTATCGGCGTGAGCGCCGTCTTCTACCTCTACATTGCAAGAGAGTTCTTGCGAGAGATCGAGGTCGATGGAGAGGTACGACCGGATGCTGCTCATTTGGCTGAGGTCATTGAGGTGGTTGTCTGGTTCCTGATCATATGCTCCATCGTCGTGCACGGCTTGAGTATTCCTCTGGGCAAGCTTGGTTTCTACCTGCCTCGGACAATCAGTACGGCCATCTCTTCGGAGCGAGTCTCGCGAAGCCCAAGCCGCACACGAGGACCGCGCGACAACGACGACGAGCCCGCACCAGTGCTGCCCTGGCCGATGGAGCAAGAAGAGCGCGCCCTCGCCAGATCATTCCGCCGCCGTCGTCCAACTACAAGCGAGAATGGGCCGGCTACTGCCGCAGCTGGCGGCATTGGAAGCGTTTTCGGCGTCATCAAGAAGACTTTCTCGCACATCTCTAGCCATACTAAGCGACCTGAAGGAGAGACAGTTCATGGGGAAGATCAAGTCAAAGGCAGTGAGAGCGAGGAATCCCCCGCCGCCCTTGGACCAGGCTCTCACCCGGAGATTTCAGGACCGCGTGATGGAAGAATTCTCGGTCAGCCTATTATCAGAACTCCTGATAATGCCCACTTGGTCGAGCGTCTGAACGCGGACAGTCCTGTGCGCGACGGCGCGGGATCTCGCGGCAGATCTGGCGCCCCTACGCCTTCTGTCTCTGGAACAGCGACTCCCACTGCCCCGATTTCACGCAGCATCAGGTTTCCAGACGAACCAGCTACTCCCAATGCTCAGAGCTTTGCCAAAGACGATTCGTAAAGCGTCTTCCGCGATCCTGGCATCCAAAATTGCCCGCGTTCAGCATCTCAGCGTTTTGGATCCTTCGCGATACGGAGACTACTGTAAATACTTTTCATGGTGGCGTTCCTGGGCGTGTCGAGGCCCTTCACGGCAAAGAACGAATCCGATTATGAAGATCACGAGACCTTGCTTTCGAGCAACTGCATGAGTTTGGGACTGCTTATCACTTTGTTCGGCATTTTCACTATCTCGGACGATATTGTTCATACCTCATATCTTCAATCACATATATTTCCTTTCACATTGCGTTCAATGTCTTCACTTCCCGCCCTCTCACGTGCTTCAAACGCGCCGCGTCTGGCTTGGCGCGTGCTCGCTCAGACACGATCAGCCAATCATCGTCAAGCTATTGCTTACCCCGCCCTTGCGACTCCTCTACAGCGAGAGAATACAGTGGTTGAGGATACCTAGCGTCCTTGAAGGTTGGGTTGAACTTTGGGTAAGTCGCGGGGAGCAACACTACTACCTCACTGCCACCGTTGTTTCCTTTTCTCTCTCCTTCTCCTACCCCTCCCATTGAAAGAAGCAATCCCACGACATCGAACAAAGAGGTCACATTGATATCAAACTCCAATCTTCATCTTTTACCAACCTTCAGGCAACAACAGCAATCATGGCCGCTCAAGCCGTCTGTCCCGTCGTCGGCACGACCAACAACGTGCTCCCTCCCCACCACCCGGCCATGTCTTCTGGTATGCAGTCTGCCTCTATCACTCCATCTCTTCTCTCCCTCAACTAACCCCCTCCTCTAGACCCCGAAGCTCGCTGCCCAGTCACAAACGCCAAAGTCTCCCACCACGGCAGCGACATCATCCACAACCACCCCTCGGACCCAACCGTCCCGGCCTCCGACAAAGAAGCCATGGACGCCTCCGCGTGCCCGGCTCTCAAGAGCGCCGCCAAGTCCGAGACCGTCACCGACGCGACCTGCCCCGTCGTCGGGCCTGTGAATGCCCACTTGCCGCCTACCCACCCGGTGTTGGAGGAGAAGGAGGCGGGCGCTGTGTGTCCCGTTACGAATGCGACGTTGGGGCATCATAAGGGGAAGGTGCTCACGCATCCGAAGGTGGAGAGTGATGCGCCGGCGCAGAAGTGTCCAGTTGTTGGAGGGAGTGTTTAAAGGGCAGAGGGTGTAGAGGGAGGTGGTGCGGAGGGAGGCATATTAAGAACACGGTAGGAATTTTGCTGGAGTTAGTGGCTTTTTGATGCTTTTGGGAAAGGAATATGATGAGATGTAGCTAGGGGAGAATGGTATACGATATGATGAATCGACTTGCCAAGGTCCAGATGACATGAAGCAACAAGTGGAAATTGAAGAAAAATACTCGGCTACCTCAATCTCTCACTGCGCTGAGAGACATGTATACACGATAATAGTATGAGTCTGCAAAGAGAACGGCACACCTGGAACGGCTACGACCATTCGGACAGTGTAGTACTGCGTGATCGAGATGCTGTATTGGCATACACGTCTCGCCATGTAGCCGTCGAGCCAGGCCTGCGACTCGAAGGCGATTGGCTGCCTACAAGTCAGCGATATTAGGAAGCAAGTAGTCTTGCCACAGAGCCTAAGCTATGCTGTAGATCCGCGAGATGGATGATGAAAGGAAAGGATTGTCGCGCCATCGGTAAGGAAAGAATTTCATCAAAGACGTTTGAAGCGCCCTCTCCGTCGTTCCAGCTATGGCGCCCGCATTTGTGCTCTCCGACACATAGCAGAGTAGATCCAGGTGGAAGAAATGGCCTGGAAATACCACAATATTCGGTGCCGTCAAAATGAGTTAGAGAGAAGAAGGAGAGAAGGGCTCCGGGCAGGAGAATTTGAAGGGCAGAATTGATGACGGACGGGCCGCGCCGGCCTCTAATCATCGCACCGCTGATAGGTCAGAAGCACAGACGCTTCGTTTCTCGGCTTGCTGTGAGGGAGGCGACGGGAGCTTCATCGCTTCATGTCTTTGCTGCGCTCTCTGTGACGACACCGTCTTCTCCATCTCGCCTCTCCCCTCCTCCCTCCTCATACCACCGACAAACCCGACTCACGGCGCAGCTGCCAACATGATGCGCCAGAGTATGCTGCGAACGTTGGCCCGCTCGCCCGCAGCCCAGGCGGCCAGGGCCAATGCCTCTCGCAACACAGCGCGCACCTTTGCCACGAGCGCACGCCGGCAGGCCGAGGTGGAACTCACGATTGATGGCAAGAAGGTCTCGGTAGAAGGTAGGCCCCGGAGCACGATATACTCGAGAGATATGTGGGCAGAGACTGATGTGTTGGGACAGCTGGATCCGCGCTCATCCAAGCATGCGAGAAAGCCGGCGTCACGATCCCACGATACTGCTACCACGAGAAGCTCATGATTGCCGGAAACTGCAGAATGTGCCTGGTCGAGGTCGAGCGCGCGCCCAAGCCAGTGGCCTCGTGTGCCTGGCCCGTACAGCCCGGAATGGTGGTCAAGACAGACAGCCCGCTCACACACAAGGCAAGAGAAGGTGTCATGGAATTTCTGCTGGCCAACCACCCACTGGACTGCCCTATTTGCGACCAGGGCGGCGAGTGTGATTTGCAAGATCAGAGCATGAGATATGGTGCGGACAGAGGGCGATTCCACGAGCTGGAGGGCAAGAGAGCTGTCGAGGACAAGAACATCGGTCCCTTGGTCAAGGTGCGTTTCATACACTTGGGAGATACAAATGGCTTGTTGCTAACATCGGCAGACCTCTATGAACCGCTGCATTCACTGCACGCGCTGCGTCCGTTTCGCCAACGACGTCGCTGGTGCGCCTGAGCTGGGCAGCACTGGCCGTGGCAACGACCTCCAGATCGGCACATACCTTGAAACCGCCCTCGACACCGAGCTTTCCGGAAACGTCATCGACCTCTGCCCTGTTGGAGCGCTCACATCGAAGCCATATGCATTCCGCGCTCGTCCTTGGGAACTTCAGCACACCGAAACCGTCGACGTCATGAACGGCCTTGGAAGCAACATTCGAGTCGACTCACGTGGCCTGCAGGTTATGCGTATTCTGCCCAGGCTTAATGACGATATCAACGAGGAATGGATTGACGACCGAAGCCGTTTCGCTTGCGATGGACTGAGCACACAGCGCCTGACAACTCCTCTCATCCGCCGTGACAATCAGTTCCAGCCCGCCAGCTGGGAGAACGTCCTCGTCGAGATCAGCGACAAATTCAAGCAGCTCGCACCAAAGGGTGACGAGGTCAAGTTCATCGCTGGTGAGCTGGTCGAGACTGAGACTCTGGTTGCCGCAAAGGACCTTGCCAACCGTCTCGGCTCTGAGAACTTGGCTCTGGACTTCCCTCAAGGATCTGCTCCTCTGGCTCACGGTACCGATGTCCGCTCCAACTACTCCTTCAACTCCAACATCACCGGTGTCGAGGCTGCTGACGCCATTCTCCTGGTTGGCACCAACCCAAGATGGGAAGCCTCTGTCCTCAACGCCAGAATTAGGAAGCAGTGGATGCGCTCTGATTTGGAGGTTGGTCTCGTTGGCCCAGACTTCGAGTCTACTTTCGACTACGAGAACCTCGGCTCTACTGCGAAGGACCTGAAGTCTGCTCTCAGTGGCGCTTGGGGTGAGAAGCTGAAGTCAGCCACGAACCCAATGATCATCGTGGGCTCTGGCGCTGTCGAGCACGCCGACGCAAAGGCCATCTACGAGACTGTTGGCTCCTTCGTCGAGCAGAACAAGGCCAACTTCTTGACCGAGAACTGGAACGGATATAACGTCCTCCAGCGCGCCGCTTCCAGAGCAGGCGCGTTCGAGGTTGGCTTCTCCGTGCAAAGCCCCGAGACCGCCAAGACCACGCCGAAGGTCGTCTGGCTTCTTGCAGCTGATGAAATCGAGGCCTCTGACATCCCTAAGGACGCTTTCGTCATTTACCAGGGCCACCACGGTGACCGTGGAGCTGCCCTCGCCGATGTTGTTCTCCCTGGAGCTTCCTACACGGAGAAGGGCGTAACTTACGTGAACACCGAGGGCCGTGTCCAGATGTCGCGTGCTGCCACCTCAGTATACGGTGCTGCTCGTGACGACTGGAAGATCATCCGTGCCGTCTCAGAAGCAGTCGGCGCACCACTTCCATATGACGACGTCGAGGCTCTCCGCGATCGTATGGAGGAAGTCTCGCCTGCCCTCCGCAGATACGACATCATCGAGCCACCATCAATGGAGGCTCAAGCACTCAGCAAGGTCCAGCTCATTGACCAGAACAAGGGCGCACAAATCACCGGCTCTCCACTACGGAAGGTCATCGAGAACTTCTACTTCACCAACGCAGTCACACGATCATCACCGACCATGGCGAGATGTTCAGCCGCAAAGGCCGCCAAGGACCCTCACACAAACTTCATGGCGCCTGGCTACCCCGACGCACAAGTGGGATACGGACCACCACAATTAGCGGGTGCGAGCGCATAGAGAAGGAGGGTTTTGATGATGATGCATTAGAGGCGGCGGTTGGTGTTTTGAAAGTTCCCATGGCATCGGACGTGTATATAGGAGGGCGCAAAAGAGGCGTTATCGCTTGCTTGCAGACAAGCGTTGTTTGTATGTATGTCGAGAATACAGAAATCTTTCTTTCTGTGACACTTTACTTTTGACTTTGCCTTTCACGTTAATGCAACTGATCTGGACTGGGTAGATACATTTCATTCATCTCCATTTGATTGGTTTAGGTTGATCATCTATTTACATCCAATTGACTTCATTTCATTACAACCTCATTTCTCATCACTCTCTACCCGCTCTTACTAGATGAATCGATCTAGGCGAGCATGGCACCAGCAACACCGAGACCAAGCATGGCAACCTGAGGAGCAAAGTTGGTAGGAGCAGCAGCTTTGCTGGAAGAAGAGCCGGAGCGGGAGGCAGAGCCAGAAGCGGCGCGAGAGCTGGAGCCAGCTGGGCGGGAGGTGGAAGAAGTCATGGCAGCTCCGCCGACGCCGCCGGCGCCGCCGGCACGGGTGCTGGTGCCCATCATGGCCATGCTGGTGTGGGAGCCCATCACTGGGAGAAAGGTGTTAGATGGAGGGAAGGCAGGGTGGAGGGGTGGTGGGTTGGAAGGGGACGTACTGGTGCTGGAAGCGGGACGCATGCTGCTGCTGGCTGGGCGGGAGGAGGACATCATGGCGCCAGTGGCTGTAGATTCTATGTCAGATCACTTCGCTAATAGAATGAATGGGCCTACGTACTCATGTGAGAAGAGGTAGACTGCTGGGCCATGGCGCCAGCGGCGGCGGCGAGGACAACGAATCCGGTCTTCATGGTGATGAGGTGAGTTGTTTGGTTGCTAAACGATGAAGAGATCTCAGGCTGAAGTCGAAAATGCAGGAGTACGAAACACGGGAAGAGATGTGAGGCATGAGCGAGATATATACCTCATCGTCACAGACCTCTCGGTTCGAAGACTGACCCCACGTGCTCGTTCCTACGTCGACGCTGTACAGGTTTGGTAGGAAAAGCAGCCAAAGTATGGTTATGAGGCTAGATCACGGACGATCGTTTGGTCATGTTTGCCATTTCCGGGCGAAGCTCACTCAAGCCTCTGGAGCGTCATGCAGGGTCTTGGCATTTGGAAAGCGTGAAGTCGTGTTTGGTAACTTTTCATTGGCTCCATCGAGCCGCTTATTTTTCCAGCCAGAGTAAAAAGGTTGCAATGGCAACCCACGTGCTTCGAGCAGAGATGCTCGCAGCCTCGTTGTCTCCCGTCGCTGTGCCGCAGCCCTCAATGCTTTTACCCGAATGCCTTGATCGCTGCTCGCTGACGGAAGTGCAGGCGCCTGGAAGTCAGCCTTTTGGAATTGTACATCATCGACGCCCTTCCTCGGACGTGCATCATGTTCGCATGTTCGCAGGACGCAGATCTTTCATGGTCACAGTCGCCTAGCACAACTAGGATGCCTTCTTCTGGGCCTCGGCGAGATCGGGGCTGATCAGGTCCTCGTCAAAGACTCCTCCGCCGTGAATCGCGCGTTGGTGAGAGCCCAGCTTCGGCATGTACATGTTGAGCAGCTCCGTCGTCGCAAGCAGCAACTTGCGCAAGGCGCCTTCAGGAGTGCCAGCGGAAGCTGCCTCAATGGCTGGCTTGACTCCGACCATGACCTGATGCCGGTTAGCACATGCTGACAAGTTCGTTGTACGTATTTCTTACAGCGCCGGTGAAGTTGCCATCATTACCAAACACAACAACCTCAATGTCTCCCGCGGCGGATTTGCCGCTATTGGCGTTCGGAGCAGGAACGAGGGTTGAGCTAGACTCCAAGGATGGGATGGTAGGATGAGTGACCGGGCGAGGGTTGCCGACTGGGCAGATCATCAGGCGCGCATTGGCTAGCACACATGTCAGCTCTCGACAATGTGTATATGGATTAGTGTATTGTACCCTGAATCTGGGCGCGCATTCCATGCAAATCGTTAGACATGATGAGGGCTCTGATGTCTTTGCGTATACGATTGTCTTGGCTTGGATACAGTGTGGTAGGAGCGCTGCGCCTGTGGAGTGCGGTGGTGATGGAATGTTCTGATGTGTAGGAGTTCTGAAGTGTTAGGCGAAATGGTGAGTCGACCGTTCAGTTCTTGCAGTGCGCAAGGTGAGGGCGACGTGGAAGGTGCGTCACGGCAAACGGCAAACGGAAGGCGCTGTTTGTCTGCACAACATTCACTCACGAGGAAGGAGCGCGGCTTGGCGGACATGTGAACCTCGTAGGAGTATCCGCTCATCGATCTGGCCGCACAGCGCCGCCAGTGGTATCCATATCTTCGCCAGCGGCTCCATAGTGTGAGGCTCCGTCGACACTGACAGCATCTTCGGAGACAACATCTTCATTGTGGCCTGTTTCACCGCCTTGAGCGCCGGCAGCAGCCCTCTCCTCTTCCAGCTTACGGTATTTCCGCCGCGCCTTTTTATTTGCGCTCGCCTTCTTCTTGGATGCCTTCTCTGCTTTTATCGCTGTCCGGCTCTGCGGTCCTTTCTCCAGCTCTTCGAGTCTCTCTGAAAGTAGTCGTCTCGCTGTTCGGCGGTTTTGCTCCCGGCTGCGAGTGTCCTGGCATTTGACAACGATTCCCGTAGGCAAGTGCTTCAGTTGCACTGCAGAGGAGGTCTTGTTGATCTTCTGTCCGCCGGGTCCAGTGCCTTTCAAGAAGGCCTCGGTGATATCGCTTTCCGGAATCACGATTCTTGGTGGCAGCGGCTTCTCGAGACAGGCACGGGCGGCAGTGAAGGTGCGCATCGGGCGCAGTGCGGATATCTTGACGCTCGCATTTCTGAAGCTATTCGAGAAGAGCATCTCCTTGGAGAAGGAGATCAAGACTCGAGTATTTCAAGACGAAGTCCGAGAGCCAAGGAAAGCTCAAGTGGAGCAGCATCCTGCGCGTCAGTTTCGTGCACCTGCCAAGTCCACCCCGTCACGTCACACGCGTCGACCACCTTGACTTCAGATTCACTTGCACACATATGACAACCCATTAACATGACATCATGGCAAGGCGATATATCGCTACCAGATCAGAAGTGTTTGCGTGGTAAGCCATTGTGACATGCTGCGTTGTGGAATAACGACTCAAGGCGGCTTCTTTCAGGACGTTGGCGCTGATGGATCGTCCTAGGAATCACCTTGACAGAACAGTCATCAGGTCGCTCCATCATTCCTCAAGCATGCTCACTTCGATTCCTTTCCATTGTTGAGACAGCTCGGATACCGCTATGCGTTGCGTCGGGAAGCCCTCTGAGCGTGACGACTTCAAGTGAAGAAACAGAGACTTGGTTCTCAAGCGCGTTACTCCGCAGCTATGATGAGAAGAACAGCGATGCTTGGTGGCAAGACGCCGGAACAGAGTCCCCCATCGGTATTCTTGTCGCTGTGGATGAGGACCTTTCAGCAACAACCTCAAATCTCGACCGAAGACACAGGGTGACGGAACTCCTCTTCTACGCAGGCGGACACACATCGACCGACAACCGGCGGCCTCCTACGCCACCTCAATCTTCACCTGTAGAAGATGGACCGGAAAGCAGTATCTCGTCAGAAGTCGGAGTATTTGCACTACCATTGTCCTCATATCTACTCGCGAATACTGGCAGTGAGCTCACTCCGCCTCCTTCACCAAAAGCCACGGATGATCACGTAGAGTGCATCTTCCTGCCAAACAAGACAAACCACGAGCCTGAAGCTGTGAATGAATTGCCAGTCAAGAAGCGCCGAAACGTAAACGATACATTCGACGAAGCCGCAGAGCGAAGGCGCAAAGCAAGAAGAAAGGGCGGCCAAGCTGTTGCGGCAGCTGCAGCTGCACCCATCAAGACGGAGGATTCGATCCCTGCTCTTCAGCATCGGAGGTCAATAAGTAGCACTCATGGCCCTGTGCAGACCCGACCGTTGTCTAGATCGTCTAGTGTGGCATCTATACGGCCTGTCCTCGCTCGCGAGCCATCTGCCAAGCCGTCTTCGCTTTCTCAGATCCAAAGTGTGGACGCAGCTTCACAGTCTCCACAGCAGCCTTCGATTGACATGAAGAATAAAGAGCTTGTGGGCAAGATGGTCATGGCCGGCATGCGTTTGCTGGGTCTTCATCGCAGCAAGACCCGCAAATCACGATCAAACTCCGTTGTTGCTTCTCCATCGGCGGACAGTGGCTACGACGTGATCGAAGCTGAGCGAAAGAATGATGAGGAGTACATGCTTGTCTACAACCAGGCGTACAAGGGCACGTGCTGCGCGTTTAGACAGTACATGACAACGACGTCTCTACAGGGTCAGGAAACTTCTCTACGGGATACCGTGGATAGACTCCTCGCCATCTTCTGCAACGATCCGCTCACTGTTGAGACCCAAGCTGTCGAGGACGAAATCACACCAGGTGGTCGCAAAGCCTTTGGATCTTCTGCCTTGCCGGTATCTGAACATGCGAATCCGTTCCTTCAAGCGGCGATGACTGGTCGTGAAAGCCAGGCAAACACGCCATCGTTCAGGAAATCCAAAGGGAAAGAGAAGGCACCAACGTGAGTCGGTTACACCGCATGCTGGCTAGTTCCTCCGTCGGTCCTTGGACACGAGCCTAAAAGTGGGCATGGCCAATTCGCTTGGGAGTTCATGTCGTGCCGCTAAGCAGCGTCCTCTGGTCACGTCAACAGATGTCTTACTACGGCGGTAGTGCAAGTTGCACGACATCTTGGGCTCAAGTAGAAGCCGGATACCATTCGAATGAGGCATATTCACTCGAAAGGGACTATCGTGCGCACCCTTTGACGTGGATCCTCACTGTCAGTCTGTCGGACTTGTCAGAAGATTTGAGGTATATTTGCTGCATGATCATGTTGGCGAGATGAATTGTGAGATAAGCGAGGACGGTCAGGCTCATTGAAGCCCGTATCAAGATATCGACTGACTGGTGATAGTGCTCTTGCTATGCGTCGGATTCGCACGAGAGAGTCTGGTCGAACAGGATGCTGGAAGAAGTTAGCCGCCATATCCATGTCCACGTTCAAGGCATGCGTCAGCTTCCCAGAGAGGCAGGTGGGTCTCGCAGTCATACCGGACTCTTCGGACTTCACCTCTTCACCTCTGAGCATGAGATAACAACTTTCTTATGGTAGATGAATGCTAGTCACACTGAAGTCAACATCATATCTGGGTACTGAATCAAGTCCGCGCTGCGGCGTCAAATCAGCATTCTGCCTACCATGGCACCCACTACCAACATCCTCCACCGCATCTCCGCCGAACTAGGCATCACAACCCTCCTCTCCTCCCCAAAAGACGTCCACCTCCTCCTCATAACCCGCTTCATCCGCATGTTCGCCTACGGCAGCAGCACCCTAGTCCTCGCCCTCTTCTTCGCCGCCCTCGGCCACTCAGACACAAAAATCGGCCTCTTCATGACCCTCACCCTCATCGGCGACGTCCTCATCTCCTTAGCCTTGACCCTCTTCGCCGACCGTCTCGGTCGACGGAAAATCCTCCTCCTCGGAGCTCTACTGATGGTCCTCTCCGGCATGGTATTCGCCAGCATGTCAAATTACTGGATCCTGCTATTCGCCGCCGTGGTGGGCGTAATCTCGCCTAGTGGAAACGAAATCGGGCCTTTCAGAGCCGTCGAGGAATCTACTCTTGCGCATCTCACGGAAGCGTCGACGCGCTCGGATATATTCGCTTTGTACGTGGTGAGCGGAACGCTGGGAACTGCGAGCGGGAGTTTGGTTGCTGGATGGGTAACGCAGGCGGTACAAGGGAATGGGTGGAGTGAGATTTCGTCGTTTCGACTTGTGTTTTGGATGTACGCGATTATCGGGTTTGTGAAAGCAGGCATGACGCTGCTGTTGAGCGAAAAATGTGAAGCTCAGCCAGACCCTGCTCCAGAACCGGTTCCGCTCCGTCAGCAGCGACGAGGAGAGCAGAATCAGTCAGGAGAAGAGAACGAGCCGTTTCTAGAGAATCAACAACAAGACGAAGCACCTCCACCACCGCCGCCAAAACCAGCAAAGAAGTCCTGGGTTCAACTTTCCAAGAAATCACAACTCACCCTCGCCAAACTCTGCGGCCTCTTCTTCTTCGACTCACTCGCAAGCGGCATGGTACCCGCCTCTCTCGTAGCCTACTACATCTCAGGGAAATTTGGCATGCCTGAAGGAACACTCGGAACAATCATGGCCAGCGCGCAATTTGTATCAAGTCTAGGCAACATCTTCGCCAGCTCGGTAGCAAAGCGCATCGGACTGGTTCGGACGAGTGAGTTTCATCATGATCTTCATTCGATACGCATAAGCTAACATCTGTTTTCTTCTAGTGGTCTTCACACATTTGCCGAGTGCGATATTCCTAGCACTCCTCCCTGCTCCTTCGTCTCTGTTCATGACCATTGTCCTTCTCGTGGCGAGATCAAGCTTAAGCTCCATGGACCAAGCACCCCGGAGCGCTTTCCTGTCCGCCGTCGTCCTGCCCGAGGAACGTACAGCCGTCATGGGGATCGTCAACACTGTCAAGACTATGAGCCAGAGCTCCGGACCTCTCATCACGGGAGCACTAGCCGGCGACAAGCGTTTCTGGATCGCTTTCGTCGTTGCTGGAGCTTTGAAGGGCTCTTACGATCTCGCAATGCTGAGTATGTTCTCCAGCACACCTCTGGAGGGTGAGCGGCACCGCGAACCAGATGCAGCTTCGGAAGAGGCGTACGCCCTGGAAGACAGTGAGGAAGACGAATCCGGCTCCGAACAAGGCACACCTCCTGCACGCAACCGATGAACGCAATCAGCCGCCGAAATCCATCTTCAATGCGATAGTGGGCTCCTTGTCCGCACTGTAGTCTTGCCTTGGGCCACGATTGCCAGCGCCAGACTTCAAGACCGCCTCCATTAACTGTTTCTGCTCGCCAGCAAGACTTCCAACCAGCTGCCTGAAGGTATTGTTATCAGTAGCAGCGAGCTCAAGAAGACGTGCTGCAACTCCCTGGTACGTCGATGGCCCATTCTTGCCTGCGGAAGCGAGCAGAGTCTTCACAAGTAGAACCACAGCAGGAGGCTTTTGAGTAGCAGGAAGCTTCGAAGCGTACATGGTGAGAGTCTGACCCATGACCGACTTGGTCTCACTCATACCTTCAAGCTCAGGTGCCTCCAGCATGAAGCTTACGGCATGCGAGAATGTCAAACGAGGTGCAACCCCTTGGAGCATGAGCGTACGATAGCAGCTGGAGGCAGCCTTGCAAGTCATCGGAGCGAGCAAGCACTCGCTCAGCTCTCCAATGAAGCGAAGTATCATAGGGTCTTCCGCCTCGAAAAGTGGCTGTGCTGCAGAGACCAAGATGGTAATGGCCAGCAGCGTGTTCTTCTCGCAAGGCAAGCTTGCTTGACTTTCGCGCTTCTGGGCATTGCGTAGAATGGCGAGCATTCTCTTTAAAGCGTTCTGAACCTGCTGCTTCGTGTCGTCTCTATCGTCCTCTGCGATGCTAGCAACGAAACGTCGAAAGATGGGCAACGACTGCGGCAGCACCACCGCTTGACAGCTTGCCGTTCCCAAAATCGTCACAAAGATGTGGAAAATAGAGGCATGCAAGTCTGTTTTGATGATCGAGGGGAAGACCTCGGACACGTCGACCAGCGCTTGGAGAGAGCCGCGCACAAGTCCGGTAGCCTCTTCGGACGTCTCCAAGTGAGCCGACACCGGTGTTTCGCTTAAGCCGGGGACGAGACCTGATATGACAAGGATGATGATTCTTGTCAGTTCGAATAGCTGTTCGATGTCGTCCGAAAGCGCTTCCCCATTGACATGTGCTTGCTCGCCGTGTCTTGAAGAAGGATGAACAAGGCACAAGTTTCGAGCGATCTCCACAATGATGGCTTGCATGCTCAGGCTCTCGGTAAGGACCATCCTGTCCAACAGATCCATGGTCTCGGCAAAAACGACTTCCTGGTAGACAGCATTGCCAGACACTGAAGGCCGCAATATCTTCTTCAGAGCTTCGAGAATATCCAGGTTGCGTTGACGAGTGAGGATGTCGTCGTCGCTTCCACGTACCGCAAGCGACTCAAACGCAAGTCCATACAGCACGAAGAAGAAAGCGACAGGCTCCTCCCGGTAGTTGATGCCTGCGCTCTTGCGTGCAATGCTGCCGTTCATCCCTTCTCCACCTCCGTCATCCTTCGTCTCGATCTGCTTGTTGTCTAGCGCGTCGAAAACGAACTCGCTGTCCTCGTCGATCAGACTTGCAATGGCATCCACAAGACTCAGCCAAGAGGCCTGGTAGAATCTCAAGAGCGTCTCCCTATTCAGCGCTGCGTACACGGTATCTAGATCTCCAGAAGCCCCCAGGCTTGAAGTAGTGGCCGAGATGTCGGGCTCAAAGCGCAATCGTGCATACTCCCTCAGTGAGGATATCCAGAGGGGCACCAACTGAGCAATGTGTGGCTTTACGACATCCACGAGATACTTCTGCTCAGCGCTGGCAATTTGTAGCTCAGCCCAGGCCGAGAACACCGCCATGCGTACCATCACTTGCGCATTGGAGCTGAGAGCCTTGAGATCACCGATGCTCGCCGTGTCTGTGTCCCTCGAGAAGCTATCCAGTGCAGACACAAGAGTTTTCAGAATACGGCCCATCCGATCAATGTCTGTGACAATGCCAGTTGCGATGAAGGTAGCACAAACATTCACAGCGGCCGCCGCTAGCTCTGGTGACGAATCGGCTGCAAAAGCAGGTGTCAGGGCAGAGCTGATCTGCGCTTGATATTGCTCGAGCAACATGGCTTCCGAAAAGTCTGGGTCGGGCGTTCGGCCAAACATCTTGAGGACTTGGTCGATGATTTGCATACCAACAACGCGCAAGGCAGCGACGCCGGCTGTAGACGCAGAAAATGCAATACGAATGACATCTGCGACCTTGGATTGGAGTGCCGCTTCACCGGGGCTGCTCTCACTGATCGCAGCCTCCTTGCGAATGATGGCGATCAGATTACGCAGACACTCCATTGCGAAGAGGCGGACCTGCCAACGCATCAGCTCCTGCGTAGATGATGGCGCTTGAGCCTCATCTTCTTTGGACGCCCCAGCAGTCACGGCAAAACCGGCCACTTCTTCATCCTGGAGATCTGGTCCAGCAGTATCCTTGACAGGTGCAGTCTTCGGCTGCTCAGCCTTGGCTAGAGTTTTGGTTAGAATGTTATTGCATCTCTGAATCCAGTCCGCAGGGTCAATAGAGCCGGTCTGTTGTAGCCAGTTCATGAAGATGTTCTGGATGTGTGTCTGATCTGGTTCAAAATTGAGGTATTCCCACAGCCGGTCTTCAAGACCAGGCCTCGCAGTCTTCACAATTTCCGGGGCATCACGCCGCATCAAGGTGAAGAGGCCGTGCAAGGCCAAGCTAGAGATTTCATAGGCCGGAGAGTCGATGTCATCTTGTAAACGGCGGACATATTCCGCGAATTCCATGTGGCCAGGAGCGTACAGCGACAAGTGTTCGAGGCAACGCAGACTCTCAAGCAGGATGGCGGTATCTTCTTCATGTGAGAACAACCGCACCAATGTGAGGATCATGTCTCTAGCTTTGGCCATATCCTGGAGATCTGGCCCAAGTACGTTGGTGACCGCATCCACTCCACGGGCGATGGCTGCGGTCACCGGGAGCTGAATTGACATGTTTGAGGATGCTTGTGCCACGGTCTCAAAGTTGTGAGTGTCGGATACGTATAGCTGGCTGAGCATGCCAATGGTGCTTGTCACATAACCGGAGAAGTTCAAGCCTGCTGACTCGGCGATCTGAGCGAGGCTGTCCAATGCCCAGAAATGCACGAGAGGATGCGAATCGGCAGCAAGAGACATCAGGATGCCTACAATGTTCTTCATGTGCAGCCCAGCTGCCATGCCCCCAAGCCGAGAGTGAATGCTTGCAAGTGCAGATGCACATCCGGTCCGCACGTAGGGCTCGCGATTGTTGACGATTGTTTCGGTAAGATATGTGACTTCAGTCGTTGTAAATGAGGTGCCAGAACTGGAACAGAGGCGGCCAAGCGCGCCCGCGGCCAGACATCGAATAGAGTCGTCAGGATCCTTGATGCAAAAATGCAGGAGCGACTGTAGGCCCTTCTCCGCCTGCACACTCTTTAGCTCACCTTTGATTGATCCAAGATCACCAGTGGCGACTCGCAGTGCTGTCGACAAGGCCAATGCCATGTTCGCCGTGATTGCGATTTTCCTTGCTGGATCCTTCTGTAGCGAGATAGCACCTAACGAAGATGCGATCTGTTCTAGCGTGCTGTCTTGCACCTTCGGACTTTGCAATGGTAGAGAGAGTGCGAACGCTGCTATGGCTGCATCGACTGCTTCAGTAGCAGGAGGGCCAGGAAGCTCGTTCTCCTCACTATGCACGTCCAGGTAACAAGTCGTAGCATCGTTCTCTGCGGCAGTACCAACCGGGCTCAGTATGGCTTGATCGATCTCAGCCTCGTCGTTAGTCCGGCTCGTCCAGTGCCGTTCGATTTTCCCAGTGATGGGATTTCGTTGGTCGAGTCCACGGATTCGCCCTGTCACGCCAAATCCATAGTTATCACTTAGGTCCCATATGCTCTCAAAGGTACTGGCAGATGTTGCAATGGCTGCACTCAGGGAGTTCGGAGCATCATACTCAGAGTCCGAGAACACGGAGACAGCGAGCGGCAGGATGGTCGAGTGCGCCGTGGCTTCGATGCTGCCAGCAGGACTCAAGTTGAGAAGCTGCGAAAAGCATTCAAACACTCGTCGGCGCACCATGACATCGTAGTCCTGCAATTGCAGGGCCTTCGATAAACGGTTTGACGGGTCGTCGCTGGTCTTTTTGGAAGGTAGACTTTGCAAGAAAGTTATGGTGTTCTCCAGCATACCGGACAATCTTCTGGAGACATCGGACGTGAGCAAACGTTGGTTGTGCGTCAAGAAGGCCTTGATAGAGCCAAGTGCACACTCTCGTACGTGTGCTAGATAGCTCAACTCCAGCATGCTACGCTTGCTAATGCTGTCGTTCGGCACTGGCTTTGGCAATGCGTTCCGCCACAGGAGCATAAGCTGCGACAAGTGGATCTTGACGAAGTTGGGGCCCAGCGACATCAAGCCTCCGATCATGATCCAAGCAACCTGAACCTGACAGCTTGAGACTCGCAAATCAGAACTGCCAGCAGATTTCAGCAATGAGGTCGCCTGTTGCAGGACGCGGGCATACACGTCCAAGGATCCATAGAGAGGATGCTCGCTGGACGTGCTCAAGATGGCGGCAAGACCGTAAGCATACCCGACACAACGTCTTGGGTTCCTCTGTGCCCCTGAAAGCAGAGAGAGCTCACGGCTCACGCTGTTCATGCAAATGGTGACTGATGGGAGCAATTGCTGTGGGCAAGCAACTACAAAGGCTCGCAAAGCTCGGGCAGTGTGAATTTGAACCGTGTAACTGGGGTGCTGAAGCACTTGCAGCAGGCCTTCTCGGCAGCTTTCAGCCAGGTCCCCTATTGCTGTGTCGATGCGCTTGATCAGCGAGGTCAAGGTGCTAACTGCTCCAGTGAGAGTAGCCTTCGAGGGCTCTGGCCTTTCCTTGACCGCTTGTGGATAGTCTTTGATGATTTCGTTGAGCAGAAAGCGGCAAGCATTTAGCTGTGCAGTCTCTCCTAGCATGCTGCCAATGACGCGCTCGAGGATGATTCGCACGAAGTTCCTGGCGAGCAATTGGCGATACTGGTTGAATTGCCATCCTTGGTATTCCAAGATGTCCTTGTACAGGTGTTGCGCGATCTCGCCATACTTCTGTTCGACCACGCTTTCTCCGAGCGCCTTGAACACCTTCACATAGCAGACTGCGATTCCGGCACGCGCCCGGTTAGGAGTTGCCGCTTTGCAGAATTGCGTGGAAAGAAGTCTCAAAATCTCCAGTAGACTGTACGACAGCGCTGTTGCTGGTTTTTCTGGCGCAGGCGACCCACTTCGTTCGATCTCTTCCTCTGGCTCTTCTCCTTTGGCCGCCTTTTTTGTTTTCTTAGGTCGCTTCAGTTTTGGGATGGCCTCCTTGTTTGGCGATTCTGTGTAGCTCTTGACCAGTTCTGATGCTAGACATGACGCAGCTGCATGCCGTACAGTCACACATGTGCTCTCCATGGCTTTCCATAATGCACCCTGCAGCTTGTCAAAGTCATTGGAGTTGTCAAAATAGGCAGTGCATCGAAGAAGCTGCTCTAGACACCAACACGCACTCGTCTGCACAAGGAGGGACCTGTCCCCGCCTGCTGCATTGCGTGCTTGTTTCCATATGCTGCGGCCGATATCTTCATCGATTGTAGCCACAATTCCTTTGACAATCCTCCCGCACGCTTTGAAGATGGCGCTCCGTAGTCCTGTATCGTTCGCAGCTGGTTTCAGGAGCTTCAAAAGAGCTGTGACCGCCAGCGGAGACAGACTGATGGCACTGTCCCCAGCTGCCTCGAATATGGCACCCAAGCAATATACCGCAGCATGTTTTGTCCTGGGCTCTTTCTCCTTGCCAGCGTTGATTGTGGTGACCAGCTCATTGATTGACTCGTATAGTACCCTTCTGCTTCCTTTGGTGAAGATTCCTGCGAAACATCGTCCGAGATTCTTCCTTATAACTCTCGTAGGAGCAGGAGAGGTCAAGTTGATTATCTGGAAGAGCTCCTTTTTGATCGACCCTTGCTCAGCTGTCGCTGCTTCTCCCGTGATCGAGTCGACGTGGCGCGCGAGGTCGGCAGTAAAGCTGAGGAGGTAGAGACCCTGCTGCTCTGAGGGCAAAGAGTGCAACTTGGTCACATCGAGCTCAAATTCAGATTTGGGAGGATTCGATGTTTCTCCATTGGAGGTGGGAGCAGGCTTCGGCGGTGGAGTCGCGGTGGAGGGAGGAGGCTGTTCCGCTTCGGCCATGTTTGCTATTGTGGGATTATATCATCGCGCGACTCCAGTGATTCGTTCAGTCGTAAGCGACGGCCGTGAGAAAGAGGGTGTATGTGGAAGGTGTAGTTTGATGAAGTTCAATAGATGTCTAGTCAGGAGCACGAGGATCCCCGAGTCTCCCCCGCAAGCTAGCTGGACGGTTCCACAAGCCTTCGTCTGCTTCCTCCCACACCATCCACCATCTCGACATTGATCATTGCAATGGCTCCCAGTAGAGGGTTCGCAGCCATCATCTCATCGCAACCCGCTCGATTCGTTTGTCGAAGATGCCAGGCGCGCGGCTTCACGTCCTCCGGCGCATTCCAATCAGGCCACAACCGATGGAGCAAGATCAAGCACGACAAGGCCAAAGTCGACGCTGGCAAGAACAAGCAGCGATCCATCTTCTCGGCGGAAATAGCGACGGCGTCTCGACTTTTCGGTCCCGATCCGAACATGAACCCTCGTCTCGCCGACCTCATCACAAAGGCCAAACGTGAAGGATTCGCCAAAGCATCGATAGAGTCGGCGATTGCGAGAGGACAAGGCCGAAGCGCCACTGGCGCCAGTCTCGAGAGCGTTACGATTGAAGCAATACTGCCAAATAACGTGGCTGTCATTGTCGACTGCGAAACAGACAGCAAGCTACGGACTCTAGCAGAAGTTAGGCTGGCAATCAAAGAGAGCGGAGGCGTAAGCACACCGACGAGCTATTTGTTCGCAAAGAAAGGAAGGGTCACATTCGAAGCAAAAGAAGGCATAGGATCGGATGAGGTACTTGAGCTTGCTCTCGAAGCTGGCGCAACAGATGTTACTGAGGGCGAAGATGGAAGAGTTGTTGTGTGGACAGAGCCTGGTGAGACGAGAGCAGTGGGCGATGCCGTTTCAAAAGCGCTGGACATCCAAGTGGCCAGCAGTGAAGTTATCTGGGATCCAAACGAGGACACCAAGGTCGAAGTCCCTGGCGATGAAGCTGCTGATGAGTTAGGCACGTTTCTGGACAACCTCCAAGACAAGGAGTCGACGGTGCAGTCCATTGCGATGAATGTCGCTCAAGGAAGCTTGTCCGAAGACGCCTGGAAGGATCTACAAGGCCGACTGAATGCCTAGAGAGTCGATGACAGGCCCATTCAATTGTAGCTCGGCTTTCTAAGAAACCAGGTTCTGCCGGACTCGCTTGCCTCCCTGGAAGTGGTCGATATCCGGATCGCTTAGGCAAGTTCCTGCCAAAAGACTCTCCTAGTCACTCCTCCACTTGAAGAACAGACATTTCAACAGCCTCTTCGCTGATGCCTTCTCGCATGCCACCAAGTCTCATCTCTCCTTTGTCCTTTGCCCTTGGCCTTGAGCTCCCCATCCTATTTGATTATTCAGAGTGCCTACGAAGGCAGATTTCACAACGATCGTGTTCTTCCAGTTGATGGAAGTGGCTTTTCAGGCCCATGACTTAATGTCTAGCTGATAATGTATGCAATCTAATGTGGCATTGTCATAGATTTGACGACGGTCACACAGGATTGGCTTGGATGGACTAATGGACTCGTGGTCTTTGAGAATGGGATATCTTACCTACCATAGACATATTCCTCTTGGATCCCGAAGACCTTCCCGAGCGAAAGCCTTATGACACCTTACATCTTTCCTCATCTCTCTGATGCTCTGCACTATTCATTCCATCGCACCGTCTGGATCTCAGCGAAACTGCATCTGAAATGCTCACGCGAGACTCTTGGTGGCTCTCAGAACGCAACTAGAGGCGGGCAGGACACATACAATGGCCGACAAGTGCAAGCATCCTTGTCACATTCGCCCTTGCGCGGCCGCAGACCCGCAACATGATGTGTAATTGCATCCCAAGAGTCAAAGGAGAAGTCAAGGGCGGCAACCTATGGAGGCACAGGCACAAGGTAGCTTCCCTGGCGGTGACGGAGATACGCGGTCTTTAGCATGCGTGAAACCGAGGGGATGATATCAGAAACAAAAGCCTACAAGGGATCAACATTTACACATTATAAGAACACAAAGAAGTTCACCTCTCGCAAAACATCAAGTTACCAAAACTTCCTCTGATCAACCGACCAATTGACTCAACATGTCTCTCTTCCCGCCAGCCAAGAAGCCCAACAGCCTCCTCGGCTACCACAGGATCTTGTCTCCTACCGCCGGTGTCCGCGTGTCGCCGCTATGCCTGGGTGCAAGTACGTCAATGCATTAGAGAGACAGATGGATAAAAGGGCATCTTGAGCTAACTTGAGCAGTGAACTTCGGAGACGCGTGGAAGGAATACATGGGCGAGTGTAACAAGGATCAAGCTTTCGCTATGATGGACTACTTCTATGAGCAAGGCGGAAACTTCATCGACACAGGTGAGTACGCTATGAATCGTCGCAATGAAAGCGGAAGCTGATATTCTCCAGCCAACAATTACCAGGCCGAAGAATCTGAGACTTGGATTGGCGAGTGGATGAAGAAGAAGGGCAACCGTGACCAGATGGTCATCGCCACCAAGTTCACAACTGGCTTCAGGACAGCGGGAGCGACTGAGCATTTGAAGTCGAACTTCCAGGTAAGGTCAAGCGACTATTGGAAAAGTTAGTGTTGGCTCACGTGTCATAGGGCAACCACTCCAAAAGCATCAAGGTCTCAGTCGAGCACAGCCTTCGAAAGCTTCAGACCGACTACATAGATCTCCTCTGGCTCCACTGGTGGGACTTCACCACGAGCATCCCCGAGCTGATGAACAGCCTGCACGCCCTGGTCCAAGCAGGCAAAGTCCTCTACCTCGGAATCAGCGACACACCAGCCTGGATCGTAGTCAAATGCAACGACTACGCCCGCCAGCACGGCATGACCCAATTCAGCGTCTACCAAGGCCACTGGAGTGCAGCCTTCCGCGACTTCGAGCGAGACATCATCCCCATGTGCGAAGCTGAAGGCATGGGTCTCGCGCCATGGGGTTCGCTTGGCCGAGGCCAGTTCAAGTCGCAAGAGGAATACAACGATCCCAACCGCGAAGGCCGCAAGATGGGTCCGCAGTCAGACAAGTTCGTGCGGGTCGCGAAGAAACTCGAGGAGATTGCCAAGAAGAAGAATACTCTCATCACCAGTATCGCGTTGGCGTACGTTATGCACAAGACTCCGTATGTCTTCCCGATCGTCGGTGGCAGGAAAGTCGAGCATTTGAAGGGTAACATCGAGGCTCTCGGGATCAAGTTGACGCAGGAGGAGATCGACGAGATTGAGGATGCGGAGCCGTTCGATGTCGGATTCCCGCAGTCCTTCCTCTTCGGATTTGGAGGCAAGCCGTACAGAAGCCGGTACACGACGAATGACATCTACCTCGTCAACTCCAACTATCCATTGGAGACGGTGCAAAAGGTCAATCCGATCGAGCCGAAACAGGGAGAGGAGAAGTTGGGCCCAATGCTGTCTAAATAAATGTCGAGCCGATGATGATCTTCTTGGACAGGTCTGAGCATATGTAGCCAGTAGATCAGTACAGAGCGTCAGACAAAAGCAAGTTCTCTTCCCAAGCAGAACGGCTCATTTCTCCGACATCCCAAGAAACAGCACATGTCAATCCCCACAAAACAGTCCGAAACAAGCTAGCTCACGATCTCGCAGCATGGAACTTCCTCATTCGCAACCGACAGCTCAAAGCTCCGACTGCACATTGAGATCCAGGCAACCTTGATGAACCAATGCGCAATACTCCGACCGCGAAACAACTGCCAGCATCAAGAGCATTTCTCGCCGTCATGCGCACACAAAGCAAAGGCTGTAGCCACGGCAACTCAGCTCTAGCGCTGCGATGACCATCAAATCAGCCGCAGCCGTCAGAGAGCGTGCATCCTCGGAGCTTAAATCCTCTTCGTGAGCGCGAGGCTGCTCAGCAACCACCGAATGATAATCAATTCCGTAAGAAGCCATGCCGTCGTGACGCACCCTCAGTGTAAGCGCTCTCAGTTGTCGTTCTCATCAGTAGGAGCTCTACTGTACTTCTTTCAGCTCTCTCTCTAAGAGGATATGCACGAACTGCCCAAAGACCTAAACAACTCTCTCCGCTCATGGCGGGGCAGTACCTCCGGCCGCAACAGCAGGAGGAGGAATGATCCGGATTTGGAGAAGGGTCTTCCCGGAGACTATGGCGAGGAGTCGTATGATGAAGAGCAATTGAGTCCGGCGCAAAGCTCAATAATACTGGTATAGTTCAGTCCGAAGTGGTAGAACAGCGGGCATGCCTGATTCAATGTGGTTCTGTAGCATCCTTCGGCTTCGACGGGCAGTCTCCGGCAGATGCAAAGATATGGCCGGCTACATCAGCATGCAGAGGAAGACGATGAGGATGAGGAGGATGAGGATGACGAGCGTCATCGGCGGCAGCAACAGCGCAACGGTGCTAGGCAGCAGAAAGGTCAGAAAATTGAGAGCTCGCAAAAAGGTGTAACGAAGAAGCAGACAACGACGCATACCCAGACGCCGAACAAGCAGAGCATCTTTGCTCATGGTGAGTATTAATGCAAAGCTGGCCGGAGATCGGGAGCGGTACAGATTGACTGTGCTTTCGTTGTAGTGCCGAATGTCAAAGACCCCGATCCAGCCGCGAGCCGCCTCGACGACAGCGACAAACCGCTCACCGAAGACCAGTTCTACGAGCTCATCGGCATGAATCGACCCATGCCGAACGGCGAACTTCCAAAAGAGCTAGCTCGGCCACGCGGTCTGTACGCGACAATCCGAAAGCAACACGAGTACATCCAGACAAAATACCGTGTCTTTGACATCTTCACATACATATTCCTGTCCGTGCAGCTGCTCCTGAGTGCGGTATTTATCGTTCTCGGGAGTATACGGTCGGACTATCATATTGCAATCGCAGTGCTGGGCGCTGTGTCTGCAATCGTCGCGGGAGCACTGTCGTTGATGAAGGGACAAGGTCTCCCGAATCGATTACGACAGGTCCGGGATGACTTGCGCAACGTGGTATTTGAGGCGGACGAGCTCTATTGGGATGTAGCCGCAGGAAAGAACGTGCTGTTCAGCGATATCAAGAAGCTCAGAGAGGATTATCTGAGAGTGCTCGAGGAAGCGCGGAGGAACCGTGAGTTTCGCCTGGTCAGTTCGGGCTTGTGGGTAGTGGAGCTGACGCCGCTTTGTCGTAGATCCCGACTCGTGGACCAGTGCAGCAAACAATATTGCGCAGGGGCACAAGACGACGTCGAAGGTGAAGATACCGAAGGTTTAGGATTCGTCGGAGCGTTCGATCGCAAGGGCATCGTCCGTAGTATCGTCGGGGCGTATTCGTATGCAACCGCCTCGATAAGAGGCTGCATTTGTCGTGCCCTCAAGGGTTTCCATCGCTTCAAAATCTGACATTCCTAGTCCAACTCTTTTTGAATAACATGGTGTTGGGCGTTTCAATCTCGGTCCCGGCCAATCTCGCCCTTACCACGCTCGCGCTCTGCATCGAGCTTTCTCTCCTCTTGCTTTCGCCAGTGGCTCCCCTCCTCGTAGTCTTTGCTTATTCCAAGTGCTCTGCGCAGCTTTTCACTCTCTTCAATCTTCGCCGCTGCAAGCTCGTGAACCTGATGCGACTTCAAGCCCTTCGCACTTGGTCCACCGCCAGACTTGCTCTGCTCGCCTTCCAGCTTTCTTCGCAGAGCATCGCATCGGTCGTCAATCTCGTCTTCGTCAACACTATGAAGGTTCAAGTCAATATCCGCTTCGCCTCTAAGTGACAGTTCTGGCTCTTACCCTTCGTCTTCCAGCTTGTCGCGCAGCTCGAATACCTTGACCTCGATTTTGCGCTTTCGGTCGTGCTCCAAGATCTCCTTGTCGGGCTGTCGTTGTCTGTGCTTGATCGAGTCGATGTCTTTCGGGTAGGGTTGGGCGTTGTCTCGCGGTTTGAGGTTGGCGGAGTTGCGCTGGACGTAGCCGGAGGTGCCTGAGCCTCGCGGCGTGCTCAGACCGACATTGGAGGACATTGTTCCAAGTATTCGCGCGGTCGTGGAGAGGTGTGATGTGGTTAATGTATTGTAGAGTTGAAGATGCTGGTTGGGCAGGGCGAAGAAGGTGGGCTGGCTCCCAAAGCAGGTTATTCTTTCAGCCGAAGAGTCATCCACAGATCTGCTTCGACATCTTGACTATTTCTTGCCACGAATAAGTTCTGATGCCTTCTTCACCTGGAACAACGCTCGAGGATACGGAAGACATGCCGGTGATCGAGGATAGTCACGAGACAAGTTCGGACGAGGGCTCATCAGGGCCCGCGACACTGCCATTTCCACCAGTCACCAAGTCACATATACTTCACTGCTCAGTCCACTATTGGCATCCGAAGTAAGTGTGAAGGAAGCATTCCTTTCACGAAATGGCGCTAATGTGCTCTAGGTATCGCACAATCACTCCCAAATCTCGCCTTGTTCCACTCACACGACCCTTCCTCGATTACCTACGCGCAGACGGCATTGTATTGCCATCAGACGACGAGCCGGAACCACGACGAGAATGGTCCGACACAGACAGCGGAGTCTTTTCTGCTTCGGACAATCCAGATGCGAGCGACGATGAAGAAGAGGAGGATGTAGCGGCAGAATGGAGACAAGTACATCAGACCATCAAGAACACAATATCAGAGCTGGGAGGGAGAGTGATGCCAAAGCTCAATTGGTCTGCACCGAAAGACGCGACCTGGATCAACGCAAATACGATGGACTGTCGGACACCGCAGGACGTGTACATGCTCCTCAAGAGTTCGGACTTTGTCACCCACGACCTGGAGCATGCATTTGTCGACTGCGTCGATTCGCCGGATTCGAACGTCCCAAGCGACGATATACCCTACCATCTCTCCCTGCGGAAGACCGTCCCAAACTTCAATCCGTCTGTGGAGTTCAGATGTTTCGTACGAGAGCGAAAGCTATTGTGTATCTGTCAACGAGATTTGAACCACTTCGACTTCCTGTTCAAGATGCAAGACAAGCTACGGTCACTCATCAAGGAATTCTTCGAGATCAGACTGCGTGACTCGTTTCCGGATCCCAGCTTCGTCTTCGACGTTTATGTACCGCAGCCCTACGACCGAGTCTGGCTGGTGGACTTCAATCCTTGGGCGCCACGGACCGATCCTTTGCTGTTTAGCTGGCTGGAATTGCTGACCATGCCAGACCCACCGGAACCAGAGCCCATTGGTGAGGAGGAGTTTGTACGGATACCGCTGAATGGGCCCAAGCCTGCCTGGCTCACAGAACAATTGGAAAAGGCTGAGAAGGCCGAAGCTGAGCGGGAAGATGATTCTGAGTCGGAAACAGACGAGGAGGAGGCTGATGAGGAGCTGTGGTCGCCGGAGCTTCGGCTCGTGAAGAAAACGGATCCTGAAGCATACAGCTTTGCCACGCCGCAGTACAGCGCACACAAACTACCCAAGGATGTGGTAGATGCCAGTCAGAGTGGTGAGGGTCTGAGGGAGTTCGCGCGAGATTGGCAGAAGATCTTGGACCAGCGGATACAGCAGGATGTCTCGGACAGCGAGGAGGATTGAGACAAGACTGGTCGCGGTAGGCGAACAGAAGTGTATACCTATATCATTAAAGGGATGTGGTACCTCGAAGGGCGCTCGAGAGATTCCATCTTGGTAACGATAATGAATCAATGAGAGACGATCAAGAGCTCGTGATCTTATCCTTTCACCTCTTTGATGAGTATGCGAAAGCCTTGCAGCATCAAGCATGTCCCCTATGATGAAATTACGACTGAGTGGTGTACCCAAACATTGTACAGTGACTCCAAATTCTGCCGAATGTTCTCAAACATAGCCGTCCTTGGCCCTTCAACCCCCCTTAGATCATCACCTAATACTCAGACTGCAAAATCTTCTTCAACTCCCCACTCTCCTTCTCCAACCCTTCAACCCGCTTCTGACTGCCCGCAATCTTGCCCAACAACCACTGCATACGATCATACAGCTGACTAGGCTGCTTCGGCAACTCTCCGATCAGCTTCAATTCTTTCTCATACTTGTCGATCGACGCGTTCTCGGTGGAAATAGAATCGCTCAGAATTGCGAGCTCCATTTTCGCGCGCAGGACGTTGTCGTCGACGAGGCGTTGGAAGGCGGGTTGGTAGACGGGCTTGCCGGGTTTCACGCTGTACGGTCGGCCGTTAGACGACTGGATTGTGATGAGCTCGGCTTGCTCGAGGGATTGGAGGGCTTTGTCGCCGGAGGAGGAGAAGGTGGCGTCGAGGAGGATCTGAGAGAGATTAGCAAATGTGATGTTTGCCAGAAGGCAGGGGTGTGGGCTTACTTCGTTGTACCGGAGGGACTCATTGGCAGCGAGGTTGCGCACGAGCGTCCATGCTTGGGCAGATGTCCACTCCCTGTTGTCGCTGCCGACGAGGAGATACATTTTCAAGATCTCTGAAGCAGATTGGTCGACGATCTCCCGTACTGCCTTTGACGGCGTCTCGCCTGCCTTTATGCGGCGAGCAAAGAATTCGAGATCTGTCAAGCGGCCTCCGAGATATCCAATGACTTCGTCCAGCTCTCGCAGATCCTCGCGCTTCTGGCTAGGGGTGAGAGTCTTGGTCTCGTCTCCGTCTTCACCTTTGACCTTGCTCGGCTCGGCGTCAAAATCAAGATGATTGATCACATATCGTTTCGCTACGTCCGGAGGACAGTCGCCGAGTGATATCTGGCGGAAGACTCGATCCGGCAGAGCTTTACTGAGGGCTTTGGTGAAAGAGACGTCGTTGGTCAGGAAGATGACGTGCGCGATATTCGATGTTGTGAGCTGGGCAGCCCATTCTGCCAGCTTGTCGTAGACCAGCGCAGCACCTGGCTCAGAGCTTTTGTGCAGGAAGTTGTCGATGACCACAACTGGCCTACGCTCCGGATGAGCTTCGAGGTACTCATCGTCTCCGAGATTGGAATCTTTGTCGTCCTTCTTACGGCCCTCCAAGGCAATGCTCTTTAGTGCTGTGGAAGTCTTGTTCCAAATCTTGACGAGCTGGTTCTCCAATGTCTCCGAGAATCCAGCTTTGGCCCCTGTCATGCCCTGCGCAGCCAAGTCCATCAAGCCGGAAATGTTATTCATCCAGCTGAAGACAGGTCGGTAGCCGACTTGTTGTGCTGCTGCTGCAATTGTAGAGGCATCGCCTCGCGCTTCTTGCACAGGCTTGCAATCGACAATCAGAACTCTATTCGCTGCTCGCTTGTGCTCGAGGGCGTGATCAACAACCAACTCCCGTTTCCCACTTCCTCGAGGACCCTGAACCACGATGAACGTATCCGCAGACTCCATGAGCCAAGATTGTATCTGCTCAATCTCCTTTTGTCGATCATCCCAGACGACGGACATTCCTCCATCCGCATAAGAGTCGCCGTGCCCAAATGATTTCACTTTGTTGATGAGATCTGTTCCTTGACGCTTGAACCAGGCAAAGACAAAGTTGTCCTCGATATGGAAGGCCCTCGTGATGTGTGCTTTGATCGACAAGGTTCGAACGGGGTCAAAGATAGCCACTGTAATACTGGCAATGAGAGCTGCGAGAAGAGGAATGACGATTCGCGGATGTCCAAAAATCCAGTCTTTGATCCAGCCTGCGCGTTGCTTCTTCTCATATACCAAGCGCAAAACTGTCCCCGTCTTGCCGCCTCCCTCTCCGTCAGAGACAGTGTAGCCGTGCATGCAGTTCTTCGCCATGATGGCTTTCCGGTAGTGCTCAAAGTCCAGGTACGCATATCGAGGAACAACCTTCGAGTCCGACGGCTGTGGGATAATATCCGAGAGCTTGCCAAAAGGCCGGAAGAAGCTGTACAGCTGCTCTTGATTGAGCTCTGCAGCCTCCGCTCCGGGCTCAGTCGGTAAGAATTCGACTTTGATGCGCCGAGAGGGATGCCGTGATAGGTCCTCCACCCACGGCTTTCCCAGAACGAGGCTTGCTTTCACTGAAGTGAATGGATTCCACCATGGCCTTGCAGTATGCTCATGAAGGTACTTGTGAACTGCTTCAGCAACAGACTTGACGTCGCTGGTAGAGTCATGCTTGAATTTCAAAAACGCGCCTCCCTCTCCAAATCGTGGCAGAACTTCGACTACTTCGGTGGTGTCCAGCTTCGCCTCCTTGGTGGCCTTTTGAAATACAGATGCTGGGTTGATTACGCCATAGCCATCATTCGACTGCATGTTCGCAAACTTTCCAGGAACTCGGCCAACCCTGGAGGTGAGTCGAAAAAGCCATTGCAGATTCGGAGGTAAGATGCTGTTGAAGAACAGAATTCCTTCTTGGGAGCTCGTTACAATGTGGCCAGATTTATTATCTCCAGTGTCCCCAACCATGTATCTTTTCGAGACCAAAGCTGAAGTGAGGGGCGTCCGTAGATCGGTGCTCGCCTGCAGCCCGCCAGCCCGGCACAGCAGACGTCGTGATAGCATATTGCTCATGTGGAGCCCGATGGCTCGCTGAAATCCCTACAACATAGTAAAATGATGAGATGTGTTGTGGTGTGTACAAGATCTTCTTTGATGATGTAGCCAGCACGCGTGCCAGGTTTCGCACGCGCTAAGCCTTCACTTCATTGTACGCTAACCGGTTTAGGTAGCGAGAGGTCGTTAGCGCGAGAACATAGCATTGTCCGTTTCGATGTCGCACTGTGATGAGATAGGAACCGGAGTGGATGGTATGGTCTACAGATCCTCACGGGTTTGTGTGCATCAGCTTACATGATGTACGTGTAACCAGGACAAACGATGGAGTGCATCCGAAAGTTAGGGTTAGAGACCTTAGGGTTCTGGAGTTGGGGTAAGAGAACGACATCACTTCTCTTGTGTATGGAATCTCTGGAGTATGGCTCTTTAATCGGAAGGTTTATTGGATGTCGATTTACGGTTCTGCGTCTCAAATCCCCTATTGCAGTCACTGCCATATGCTTGCCCGTATAGTCAAGTTCGTGAGCGATCAAAACGTCTCGTTGCAAAAGGGACGAAGAATCGAAATGATCAAATGATGTATTCGCACCAACACCAGGCCCAGCATGACCTGAGACCCGGTCAAAAAGCGTCGCAACCAAATATTATACGTGGCGTTGGCTCGACAAGTCGAAAAGCATCTGCCTAAAGTACGCAGAACGTCCAAGACAGAATCCCTGTCCGCAGTCAAACTCAAAGCAATACATCCTCACAGCACGAGCTTCGCGTACGCAACACACCTCCCACAACATCAATTGTCTCATCAATGCCTCTGACATTTTCAAACTGACAAGATAATCTCATCATCCCCTCACCCAGAGCAAGGCGCAGCACAAAAACAAGCCCAAAGCCGAGCCCTCCGGCGGACAACGGAACTTCCGCTGACCGCAGAACTGACTAGCCGTCAGCACTCAGCACAGCAACCACACCATCCCGGTCAAACCAAAGACCGCCCAGAAACCTGCCGACCGCACCTCGAGCGTACGCGTACGTACATCAGGATGGGTTTGCCTTGGGCGGGCGGTCTTTGACCGCAACCTGCCGCGTGACGTGAGCCTCCCTCTCGTCTGGAGGGACCGGA
Organism: Phaeophleospora eucalypticola; assembly: GCA_022814565.1. NCBI lineage: Eukaryota > Fungi > Ascomycota > Dothideomycetes > Mycosphaerellales > Mycosphaerellaceae > Phaeophleospora > Phaeophleospora eucalypticola. Next base: position 1,684,788 of record JAKLNG010000006.1, on the reverse strand, counting down.
ATATCATGTACAGAGCATGCCACCTCCCGCCTGCTTCCACGTAGATGTACATACCTCTCCTGTCCTCTGTGGTATCTCTCAAATCCATTGTTGAAGCTCGCTGCGCGTGACTGATCCATTGTCAACTCTCTTCACACGGTGGCAGTAGTCAGAATATCAAAATGGTATACTGCTACACCGACCCAAACGGCGTGCGAGTCTGCGACGATTCTTCCTGGAACAAATGGGGCCGCTGGGTCGCAATCGGAATCCTCATCTTCGCCTTCCTCTCCATCATCGCCGGCTTCCTCTTATTCGCGTACGCCCCCCTCTCCCTCACCATCTCACCTCTTCTAACATATCATGGCAGCTGTCTCTCCTCCCGCCGCCGCATCCGAGCAGGCCGCAAACCTCTCTACGGAACCTCTTGGGCCGCACCGCCTCCTTACACCAGAGAAGATCCTCATCCGGAATCGACAGCAGCTCAGAAGGAAGAGGATTTGGAGCTGGATGATTCGCCTGCTCCGTCATATCGGGAAGCCACGGAGTCTTCTGCTTCGCCTGGGTCATACCCGTCATCGGCTTCGACGACGCCGCAGGTCAATGTCGCTACCGTAGCAGTGGTGGTGCCTGGAGCAGAGCCACCAAGAGAGCCAGGAAGAGTGGCAGATCCGGACGGAAGACGAGAGTTTTGAAGGCGATGCCTGTAGAATGATGAACGATGTCTCTGAGCGGAGAACGGATGATGAAGGATGATGACTCGGCGTTTGAGATTGGTTTCTTCTCCTTGTGGTCAGCTTCAATACCCAAATATCGTCGATGTCATTAAGTGCTGCTCAGTAAAGAATTGGCTTCAGAATAACTTTTCGTCATATTATGTTTGAGCCTACTGCTGCCCAAATCATCATTAGTCTAGCTCTCCCCACCAAGCTTGAGGAGATACTCGATGCTCGCTCTATGCGTCGCACGCACTGTTTCGCGCGCTAATGTCCAGGCCCATAACTCCGGCTGGCTAAGTGTGAAAGACCCCATCACCTTCAGGGTATCCTGCGTAAAACAAATCAAAAAGCTCATGCTGCAACAGCCTCGTTTCTTCGGCTGAACTTGAGAAGTAGATCATCCATTGGAAAGATGGTAGCAAAGACCTTGATCTCCTCGCTCTTGGGCGTGATTGTGTGCTTCCAGTCGTACTGCGCAGAGAGCTTGTGGATGAGGAGCATCAAGTTGAGGATGGCATAGTTCTGGCCAAGGCAGTAGTGGGGACCTGTGCCAAACACTAGCCAGTTCTTGCCCTGCTCCTCTGCGTTGCCGGTAATCCATCGCTCCGGAACAAACTCATCTGGGTTCTCGTAAGCTTCAGGGTCGTGGAGGGACAACCAAGTTGAAGGCACAATCATGGAGCCCTTCTTCGCAACGTAATTGCCCTCGGGGATAGGGAAGTCCTTCTTGACCAGGTAGGGGACCATGAGCACTGGTGGACGGTAACGGAGAGTCTCCTTGACAACTGCACGGGTATATTGCATCTTCTCCAGCGTGTCCAGTGAGACCTCCTGGTTGTGGTCGGGTCGCAGTCTGTCGCCCTCCTCGCGAATCTTCTGCATCACGTCTGGACGGTCCGCAACGATTTGCAGCATCCATGAGCAGGCACTCGAGGTAGCGTCCTGGGAAGCGAAGAGGAACGTGAAAACAGTCATGCTGATCTCGAGATCGGAAAATTGTCGAAGAAGCATGGCTGGCTTCTCGTCAGAGGGCACCTGCTCGCCCTTGGCAATGCGTTCCCGATATCTCTCAGACTCCATCATCTGCATGATCCAGCGGTCCATGATGCATTCTGGCTCTGCGCCCTTTTGTCTCATGCGGACCTTCGCCTTGGCGGCGCAGTTGGCGAAAGCCTCGAGGGCCTTGTCCGCGGCCTTCTTGCCGTACCATGTCTTCGTAAATGGAAGAATGATGGGGAAGTTGACAAGCTCGAGAGCAGCCGTAATCATGTAGTAGTCGTCGGCGATACGCTTGACGCCCTCACGCGACATGTAGTGTCCAACGAATGTACGGCATGAAACAGCGCACATCAGCTCGCGGAGGTTGTAGACCCATGGCTTAGGCTCGCCATTGGCGGCCTGACTCTCTCGCAGGAAATCCTCAAAGTATTCGGCGTACACCTCTTGCTGGCCTGGCAAGTACGTCTCGAGCGCTTGACGCGTGAACAAGCCATTGAGACCCTTGCGATATTCCACATGCTCTTTACCATCCAGGAAGACCCAGTTTTCGGGTCGCAGCAGTTTGTGAGCCACGTCAACGACGCATGGCTTGACGTACGTGGGGCTGTTCAGGACCTTGCGGGCCATGTCGCGGGTCGAGGCGATGATGACGAATTTGTGGAAGACGGAGACGCATGACAGAGGGCCGGAGAGCCATTTGGCGTGGTATCCGCTGAATTCGGGGTTGACGCTGTCGAGGAAAGGGCCGACGAAAGGAATCTTCCAGGAATCGCCGGCGAGGGAGCCTTTGCTAGACCAGTAGGAGACTGCGAATTGCGATTGTTAGTTGTGACTTGGCCAAATAGGTCGGATGATGCATACGCTGATCGTAGACCACTGCTGCGGCGAAGAGGGTGAGGAAGACGCTAAACCAACTGATTGGAGTGAAATTGTCCAATGCCTTGCTCAACAGGCCCGTGTTGGCGGATGAGATAGTCGCGTGCACTGCTTCAGGCAATGCTGTCGCCGCCGAGGCATTGAAGGCCTCCATGACCGACGCCATTGTCTGCGGAGGGTGTGGTGACAAGAGGATGGCGAGGAGGGAAGGGAAACGGCGGCGGCGAGGAGCAGATGGAGAGGTAATTCATCAATCGCAATGTGGTTCGATTTCGCCGGCCCTGATTCTTGACTGGACCAATAGGATGCCGGCCTTGTGTAAAGACGGTAAGACCCTTTCATAAAGTCCGTGCCCTGCCTTTTATGTCCGCGGCCCATCTCGCCATCTGACCACCATCAACCATCAACCATATCGCAATCGAATTCGGCTTCATCTCTGGCATTTGTACGCTACAGTGACTGCCGTTTGACTTTCGTTCCTGGAGTTTCTTCATCCTGCGTCGAAGCAATCCCAGCCGCTCACGTTTTGACATGTCACATCTGCACGCCAAAGTCAGCGGAGATCCTTGTCCATCCATTGGACCCCGACAATCAACCACGGACATGACTTGACGTCTCGACGTTCTCTCACCTCAAAGACATGTCAGTGGCTATAACAGCACTCAATATGCCGACTCATTGGGACAAACGGGCGGGGGAGTGCTTCATGCATGCGCTGAACTTCTCAAACGACCAAGCAACAACGCATTCTTCCCTTCGTGCAATGGACCGCATGATGGACCGCTGGACTTTGATCAACGCATCAAACGTTCTACTAGAGCGTGTAGCAAGACTACGAAGCGTCCAGATTCCATCCCTTCAATCTTTGGTATGCCAAAGGATGATGAGAATGTCATGGCTTCTTTTGATCACGACCCTTGGTTCGTAGTCGAAATGCCATATTGTTTGACACTGATGATAGGTAAGGTACGTACAGCAACGTGCTCTGTCTGCATGTACCCGGGGCATCGCTCCTACCAACGCAAGCACACGAGCAGGAGCGCTCTCCGACTGATCGGGTCGTGTGCCGCTGCACCGCACGCGTTCAGCAAACGACCATCGCGGCACACGTTTTCAGACGTCTTACAGAGTAACACTTGTCCATCCATCGCTTTCACAGGACATTCGCACTCATTTCTAGGCCACTCACATGGAATTCTCGAAGACTGCATGCCAGAATTGGCTGGCACAGGGCTTCGATTTGGACGGTAATGGGACTGCCACTGAATCTGACATTGATACCACAGCAAACGGAGATATCGAACAGATGGGCAACGGGCATCCGCGATCTCTACCCAGCCTACGTATTCAGTCCATGCCTGACGAAGATGCGACTTCAGGCAGCATCCTAACAAGCGAGCCAGACAGCGAGATCGAGAGTACGACGGGCACTGACTCCTCATTTGAGAGCTGCATCCTTGAGGAGGGATCTCATCTGAAGTCGGCCCCCAAAGGAGACGGAAGTGAAGATGTTCTGGTTCAGATCAGCTTTACCTCACGTTTCACTGTCTCGGAGTACCCATGTCCAATTGTGAGCCCCCATCATCGGCAGGAAATACCTCTCAACTACTAGAAAGTATGCTCATTCAATTCTGCAGCGTTTCGGGAGTCGCTGTGGCTATATTTCGCTCAACGCAACTTACGATGAATTGCAAGCCGCAGTACAATTCGAATGCGCTTCGGCTCGTCGAAAGGAGGTCGACACGATGGCTCGTCTCTACAAGCTCGGCAGAGGTGTACGCATGGAGTCCTTCATCACGTTCACGGATGAGCGAAAGATCTACGCGAACAACAATCAGTGGAGAAAGTCTCGATTTGTGTCCCTCAAAGGTACCATACCATGTTGTCAGATCTGCCACGCCTCTTGACTGACATGGATAGACCTGTTCCCGCCTGGAAAGCAACCATTGCTCCCAATCGAAGTCAACGTCAGCATCATACCCCTCAAGAAGGAGTCATCCCCAGCCGTGTTTCCTGGTCTACGAGATCTCGAACACGGCATCGACTGGAAGATGAACCTCATCAGCCAATTGTCAATCCTCCAACAGTCCGACGAGAGTAATCATGAACCAATGCGCCTGGCCATGCTGGCGGCCGTTCGCGAGGGTGACATCACGCGACCCATGATTCGCCGCGTCCCCAATCGAATGATCAATGGTATCCTCATCGGCTGTCCGGATGCGGCAGTAACTCTCATGGAGGGAGAGCAGACTCATCCGAGCGCTGAGGGCACCAACCTAGCCGCATACCGCGACATGAATGGAGAGATACTGAACTTGTCGGAGTTGCCTTACGGTGGCCCGAAGGATAGAGCCCTCGGGCCTCCTCAGGAACCCCAAATGACATTTCTGGACTACCAACCTTCCAACACTGCCGCGTCCCTCCCTGATGGCGAGATCCACCTCGCAATCCGCGTTGTCGATCGATTTACTGGTGGCCAGCTGTTTCGCCTGCCAGCCAACATGCTCATGGTCGTCCATCCCGGCAAGGGAGTCGTAGACGCCATCACCCATTCTCTCCTAGAAGGTCTCTTCCGCTTTGCTTGCTTCAGCTGCGAGTGGCGACTGCAACAGTTCTTGATGGACTCTCGCGTGGGAGGCAGGTGGAAAATAGAGCTGTGGGTCCTGCCGCAGACAGGTCCGGACAACGGGAAGTTGGGCAAGCTGTACCAGTTCAAGAAAGGGAGTTTGAAGTGGTTCTTGGATCCGGAGGTGGTGAAGAGTGGCAAGCGGTATCCGACGCTGTACATGGAAGCGCACATTGTTCCGAGCAGCGAGGATGACCGGCGACAGGTCAACTGCCTCCAGCTTGTGTGGAATTGTGGTGTTGACGCCGCTGACGACGACGACGACGACGACTGGAAGGATGAGGACGACGACGATAGTGATTGAGGTGTTTGGCGGATCGATCTGTGGAGTGACCGCAAGGCGTTTGGGTATCTGAGCGAGCGTTGTCAACTGTTGGAGCTTACGAGAAAACGCACCATTCCAGTAGACAGAAAAAGAATCAAGAGCTGTATTCATACAGATGTTGTATTGCTTGGTATCAAAAGCCATCCTCTCAGAAACTCCTCATCCGCGCAGCAACCGATCAGTCATCCTTCTTCGCGGGACTGCCATGCGCAAAGAACAGAATCTTGATCGCAATCGCCAACCCAGCGTGCAGCCCAACCACCAAAATCAGCAACACCTTGCTCGTCTTCTGGTCCGTCGCCGAAACAACAGGCCAAAGGTTCCTGAACAAAAACACTGCGCTCACGCCAAACCCGACTCCAACAAACGCATAGTTCAGCGCCGTCAGCGGGCTCCACGACACCAGCGCGACAGGTATCCAGATCAAGTTCGCATATCCATACAGCGCCCAGCACTCCAGCAGATTGGCACTTTCACTCCCAAACCACTTCAGGACTCCCCAAAGCCCAAGCGGGATGAAAGCCGTGTATCCATAAATCAACCCAGCGGCACCGCTCAGCAGCGCGAAATCATACGCAAAATGCCCCTTCCCCTTCTCCGCGAGGTACTGACTAATCGTACCCGTCAAGAACAAGATCACAACCACCGTCGTAGCGATCCAAAACGGACCATAAAGATCTGGATTCCCCTCAAGCACGTCGAGGAAGTTTTGTTTCGGGTACAGAGCCGCGAGGGAGCGATTGAGAATCTGCGAAGTGTCGACGTCGAAGAATTGCTGATAGAAGGAAATGCTCCAGAGGAAGCGCTTGGAGGAGGAGGATTGCGCGGAGGGAGGGGCGAGGAAGGAAGATGCGTTGCCGCCGGAGCGGTCGGCGGGGATGGATTTGTTGCGCGCGGAGGTGTTGTCGAAGGTGGAGTTGTGGAATTCGAGGTCGTCGTTTAGGTCGGTGTGGCCGAGGTCGCCTTCTGCGTCGACGTCGACGACGACGTCGTAGCCTTGTCGGTTCGCCATGGGGTTTGTGAGGTGTGAGTTTGGTGTTTATGGAGTTGAGATGTCCTTCCCTTGAGATTGAGGACAGCTTGAAGCTGGAGATTCGCGGTGACGCGTGACGCTAGTGGTGCACGGACCTTCAAGCGAAACTCGATTGGGTCTACTATTGGATTGCACATGCTCCTTTGCACACCACAACCCATTTGCAAAACATGATCAAATTTCACTATTCCTACATGAGAGCCAGCTCATTGCCTAGCATCAATCACTACGGTCGCTCAAATGGAGTCACCGGGTTCAGCTCTTCACTACTTTCTTCACGCCTCATCTGGTCCCTTCTCCTTTCGCATTGCTCCACAATCGTCGTGACGCTGATTTCTCCTCGATTCGCTTTCCGCGGTGGGGGTTCGAGAGAAGGCTCATGTTCATGCTCAATCTCCGAGACAATTCCTCCCTGCTTGCTCTTCCAATCCGGCATTCGTCCTCCGCCAATAGTCCGATTGGTCACGGACAGATCGCTGAGAGGCGTCGCATCAGCAGCGGATGAATCGAACTTTGAGGCGAGACATGGGAAGTATCTCATGCAGAACGCCTTCAAAGTGGGAACGCAGCCGACGATGATCCCAACTGCGAGTTCGACGTTGGAGTACAATGCCGCCAGAGAGTTCTCCCAGCTGACATCTTTAGCTACCGTGGTAGCGTAAATCCCGGCGAGGCGGACGATTGAGACCAGGCAGATCATCCCTCCAACTCCGAAGAGTGCCATCAGCAGGCGTCTTTGTCTCTTCGGGAGCTGTAGCTTGCGAACTTGTGGCATCGGTAGGACGGTGACAGCCACATCAGTGACCATGGTGAACGCCGAATTGAATAGCCTGTTGATTGTCAGGAGGCTAATACTGCGACCCTGTTTGCAAGGCACACTCACCACAACGGCAGCTTGGGAATGCAATTGCCTTCTTTCTCGGGATGCCAGAAGTATGACACTGGCCAGCATAGGAAGATGGATATGAAGGCGCTATAAATCATGAAGACGACAATGATGGTGCCCAGGATGTAAGACGAGATACGAAAGCTTCGCACATGGCCAAAGATCCTCATACATTGAACCACCTAGATCCAGATAGGAAAGTTAGCCGCGACTTTTCGCAGTGCATGCCTGTCAACGTACAATTGATAGCTTTGCGAGCCCAAGTCCGATGTAATAGTTCCACACGGATATCCATAGCGCTACAAGTAGCTGGTTCAAGGACTGAAGACTGATCGTGTCGAAATGGTGACCTAGGCCATACTTGACTGTGCACAGGTAAGCTTCTGTTGATTGACTTGGGCACTAGGCGTCAATACCTTCAAGTCCAACGCACGCCGTGAAGACGATTAAGAAGACGAGAGCAGCTGCTGCGAGCCAGTCATCCCATCCAGGCTGTCGTACAATCACGATCCGCGTCCAAAGTCGCAATATGACGGTGACAATGGCGATAGCGGTCGACGTAAAGCTTGCAACCAGAACTGCTTCAGGTGATGCATGGCCACTGATCTTCATGATCGTCGGTGCGGGATATCAAAGCGGCTTCTTGAGAGGCGAATGATCACCTCCGAGGGCAGAATCAGCAGATACGGAAAATGTGCGGACTGAGATAGGGACATGAGATCTTTGGTACCTGTCCTGAGTGGCGACATAAGGGTAAATACAGGAGGATCGCGGGCAGGGAAAGCATCGTGGGGGCGGAGTGACCGGGCTGTATTCAGCAGGGAAGCTCGGCTTGGGAGTCGTCGACCAGGCTATGAAATGTCTCTTCGTTCCCTGGCGAGATTGCTGGAGCAGAAACTTTCCTACATTGAAGAACGGTTGGGTCGTTGTGGAAGCAGTGAAGGACTTTGAGGCAGATCCAAGCGCCATTGTCGACTAGAGATCCGCTGATATAGTTGTCTTGCTTCGCAGAGACAGGAGACAAATGCTTGACGTTGCAAATTGGAACCATACTTCGGTACGGCTGTTGCGCATTTCTCATGTGGGACATCATCGAGAGCCTGTGAGTCTGGAGCAAGAGGGGGATCATACTTCGCAAGAGTCGTCCAGCGTCCAATGCCACTGAAGCAACATCCAGCGTCAAGCACCGCATGCCATCAAGTGTCATTTCCGCCGAGAAGGTCGATACCGGTTTTTAGCCCACCAAGAAAGGTCTTGTTTGGGCATTTGTGAGTGCTTGGCATGGTAAGAAACAGGAGCGTGTCGCTTGACCTGGCGCGGCACCTTCTCCTGATCGGAAGTGTCGAGGGACTTTGTCCGATGCAGACAGAGGTATCCTAGACCCGTGGATGTCGGTAAGCAAGGTTGATGTGACGGGGAGACGTGAAGTGGACGTGTTGGCCGGGGAAAGCCCGTACACGACCACGTGACAAAACGCACGGACGTCGACGACCAGGGGCCTTCTCACTTCACTTTGCTCTCTCGGCCTTTCTCTGTCATATATTCAACAAAGATCTGCAGATGGCCACCTGTCTATCGAGTCAAGTCTGAAGGCATGCTGTGCGATGACCACGCGATGACCACGCGACAACCACGCGATCTTCGTCCAAACAAGCACTGATGGGTCCGGCCTCACTTTCCAGGTGAGAGGAAACATCGGACGGGCATGCTATGTGAAGATGAGCCTACAGAAAGACCCGAATCTCGGAAACGTGCCAAGGCAAGTCTTTGATTTGAACAGTCACAGTCGCGAATTACGAGCGTGTCAAGACAGTCTGTGAGGGAATCTCAGCGCCCAAAAAGCAATTCGGTGGCCTCAACGACTGTTTGCGAATAAGCCACTTCGGCGCTGCCAGGAGGGGACTAGAGAAGCGATTGATGCACGAAACACTGCGGGATTCTTCATGAGGTGGAGCAACAAGATTTGACCATGAGATCAGTTCACGAGTCTTTTGGTTAAGCGCTTAACTCTCAACTGCAGACAGCAGTCGTGCGAACCGCTGAAAGAAATTGCAGGCCACGAAGGCGATTTGCACTAACCAGTACAGGCTATACGCATGCTGTGTCACCAAGAGACTCCGCCGGGACTGTGAATTTCGGTCCTTGTCCACTTTCCCCTCTTACTTTTCTATCACTCGTTCACTCTGGCTACCAGACACCAGGCTCACCACCAACACCTTCATCTATGATGGCGACTTCCACCATGGCATTACCATACTATGCCTCCGACCTTCCCGCCGCTCTTCCAACACAAGAAGAAATAGCAGCAGCTCCAGAGATATCTCCAGCATATTTGGCGCGGAGAATCGTCCAAATCAACGACTACTACGTAGTCAAATTTGGAGAAGCCGTAGAGCTTGCTGAAGGGTTGAACATGATGTTTGTTCGGGAACATACCAGCGTTCATGTACCGCGGATATACGCTTTGTACTCTCAGGACGGCAAAAGCTACATCATCATGCAGCGAATTGAAGGCCAGACATTGTTGCAACTGTGGCCAAAGCTAGATCCTGCAGAGAAGGAAGTTATCGCCACAAGACTGCGGGAGTGCTTTGTCGAGATACGCGCTCTGAAGCCGCCAAGTTACTATGGAAGTTTGGGTGAGAAGCGGCTTCTCCACGGAATATTCTGGACGCCAGAATCGGACGCGAAGATCAACGGTCCATTCGCGTCTGAAAGTGAGTTTATCGAAGCCCTGGCCCTGAAGTATCTGTCCGAAGGGCGATCTCGCTACAGGGCCGACTTTTATCGGCAAAATCTTCCAAGTGTGCTTGGAGGTCACAGCCCGACATTCACTCACGGCGATTTTCAGAGGAAGAACATAATTCTGTCTCGATCTGCTGAACACGAGAAAGCCTCAGAGACTTCTTCTCAATGGCAGGTCACAATTGTGGACTGGGAAACTTCTGGGTGGTATCCAAGCTACTGGGAATACTCACTTGCAGCCTGTGCACTGCGATATGACGACGACTGGTGTCTCTGGGTTGGCCAGATCTTGGCCCGATATTCCTCCCAATCAGCATGGATGCATGATATATTCACAGAGCTGTGGTCGTGAGTTATTACTCAGCTCCTTCTCAAGCAGTCTCGATGATGTCGCCTATCAAATCGTGTGCGGTCCGCACGACAACGCGTGCCTTCCTGATCGGGCAAGTGGGAGAGGGTTACCCCTCTTAAGTGAATTGATCGTCAGAGGGCGACATCATATGTGCCGGAGCTCTGGAAGTCTGAACTAGAGCCGCAATATATATACGTCTGGTCGCACCAACACCAACATCAACGCCCATCTTCGAAAGCAAACCACACCAACCAAAATGGAAGTCGTCAAACAAGCCGCCCAAGCCGTTGGCCTGCACCCACGCCCTGAGAAACCGATCAAGTTATACTCCCACCCCGGCGGTCCTAACCCATGGAAGGTCGCCATCATCATGCGCGAGCTTAACATCCCCTACGAATCCGTAATCATGGACTTCTCCGAACTCAAGAAAGACCCCTTCGAGTCCCAATTCCCCAACGGCCGCGTCCCCGCTATCCAAGACCCGAACAACGAGGACATCACGCTCTGGGAGAGCGGCGCCATCATCGAATACCTGCTCGAGACCTACGATGTCGGCAACAGCCTGTCGTACACGTCTGGCAAAGAGAAGTTCGAGCAGAAGTGCTGGCTGCACTTCCAGATGAGTGGACAAGGACCATACTTCGGCCAGCGGGCGTGGTTCATGTTCTACCATCCAGAGAAGAACTTGACCTCTTGCCTGGATCGGTACGGAGATGAGATTCGTCGCGTTTTGGGTGTGATTGACTCGCACTTGAAGAAGCAAGGGACTCAGTATTTGATTGGAGATAAAGTCACATACGCGGATCTGGCGTTCGTGCCGTGGCATTGGTTGTTGATGTATGCGCCGCACATGATGGGCGAGGATTTCGAGAAGGAGTGGCAGCAGAAGTACCCGAAGTGTTGGCTGTGGAATCAGCAGTTGATGGAGAGGGATGCCGTTAAGAAGGTTAGGGATGAAAGGATGGATGCCATTGCCGCGAGCAAGAAGTAGTGTATAGCACTACGTGGTGGTAGAGCTGCTCAATGACAATCTACCTGAGAAATTTGCTGCCATACTGTCGAGATCGTATCATCATGTGCATGCAACAGTCACCATCAAATCATTGAGCATACGCAGCAATAGCCGGCTCTGAAGGAATCATAGCCGAAACATTCCTACGCGTGTCAGCTTAAAATCTCCTTTTATGGAGCTTCGAGACACTCACAAAAAGCCCTTCACCAAATTCTCAAGTAACTCCTTGATGTTGGTGGAGAGATCAGGATTCATTCCCTTCGCAGTCACTCGCAAACACGTGCTGAAGATGCTCTTTCTCACACGAGACAGGCTGGCGACGCCCTTGTTGTTCAGCGCATCCAACGCCAGGGCATACGAAGCAGCGGAGATGGTCATAGTTACGTGCGTGTCAGGTCGGAGCGGACAGAGGCTTTGCACGGAGACTACCGTGGCGCCAGGGAGCTGGGCGTTGTTCTGTGGTGGGACAACGACGCCGTCGAACTGCGAAGTCAAGGTCAGCGATGCGTTCTTAATCGATGGGAGACGAGCAAATGTTACTTGAGTCCAAATTGAGGTCGTCGGCACCAAAGCCTTGAAGTCCTGGTTGTGCAGTGCCTGGTAGTACTTGCTCCCAGCGCTCTGTTGCCACAAGGAAGCCTGACAGAGTCCATCGGCGCAGATATCGTTGAGCAAACTCGAGCTGCCGAGGAGATCGATGCCTGCAAAATCAGGAGAGATCGCCACAAAGGCTCTCGTGACGTTACGAGTGCTCGGCCAGAATTGCAAAGCCCACTGAGTGTTTGGACCTCCTTGGCCGTGAGAAACCACGGCTATCTGCATTCCGCCCGAGAGCTGAGAGAGATAGTGCATGTTGTATGCAACGTATTCTGCATTCACTTGCATGTCGCCCATGGAGCGGTTGGCTAGATGGCAATCAGCATTCTGAAAAGAGAAGATACCATAACACGTACGTATCGTCACGTAGCAGGCGGTATAGCCGTTCGACAAAAGTGCCGGAACGAAGCCATCGCCCCAGGACTCGACACCCGTCGTTGCTGTACCGTGCACCAGCAGGACCGGCGGAGATTTCTGAGTTGGATTGCCGTTGGAACAGGTCAGTGAGCCTGCCAAGTCGTTGGCGTTGACGGTGAACGGCGCATCGCCGTCGAAAGTGAAGTCGGGAGCGTCTCGTCTAAGTACTAAGCGATCTCAGTAAGCCAGTGTACATTCCATGGCATTAGCATCTGCTTCAAGACCGTACTGCGCGACGTACCAGGAGAAGCCAGTGTCTGAATAGAGAGCAAAAGAAGTAGCAAATCAAGCGGAGACATAGTGAACAAAAAGAGCGTATAAAGGTCGAAGAGAAGGAATTCAAGCCTTCTCCGAGCAAAAGCGAACGTTAGCAAAGCAACCGACAAGTCCCAAGATCAAGACGCAAAGCGAAGTTGTTCCAGACACCGGGTCACGAGCACACTTGTACGTCGACCAAAACCGTGCGAGCAAGCAGTCCAGTCCTGATGCTCAATCACACGAGCTGCACATTCCTCAGACGACTCTCTGCCATCACATGGGAATCCAGAATGCAAGTTGCCCGCCGCTTGCTGCATGGCAGGATGTTTGGCCACATGATCGATGCAAAATAGGCGCCCCCGTCGCCGACTTGGGAAGGTACGATTCAGCGTATGAGTCGCCCCAGAAGCGCATGTCGCGATGGAATGGATGTCTTGGCCAAAAGACTGGTCTGCGGCGATGGGACGCTCATTTTGGGTGCATGAGAACGAGATTTCAGGGAGCGAATGAGGTGCTGGAAGTCGCGTCTGGAAAGGAACGGGAGGGGCCGTGGGCCGGGGCATGCAGGTCTCGCAGGATGTGGTCTTGCTTGGAGATATACATCTCGAGAATATGCTTGACTCTTGGGGTAAATGGTAGACGACATGATTTTGAGCATTTGCAGCCAGAGTTTGACAACAGGAAGGACAACGATGCCTTAAGACCCATGTCACTCCAAGGCTAATTAATCTGGCTAAACTTCGCTCCGAGTCACATGCAAAAGGAAAGGACGGAGCCCTTCAATTCTCTACCCATCATCCACCTTACTACATCGCCGGTCGAACGCCCCCTTCCACAAGTAGCGGCATAACCTCATCCCGAAAGTACTGAAATTCCTTCAAATAATCCACAAACCCCAACGCCGCACCCTTGAATCCAGCTTCCTTCACCCTCAAGATCTCCTCCGCAACATGCTTTGGCGTGCCAACAATCGTATAGCTCCCAAAAGAGCTTCCAAAACTCCTCTTCAACTTCTCCATCACTTCTAGCGGATACGTGTGCGAGTTCGCAATCAAGCCTTCCACGACCCTCTGCGCCGCCACCCAATCCATGTGCTCTTCGCCGTAGTAGCGGTAGAAAGCCTGTGCTTCTTCGTCGGTAGGACGGCAGATGACCATAATAGGCGTCACGACCTCGACGGTACGCCCTTGCGCTTCACCCTTCGCCTTCAACTCTTTCACCTCTTCCTTCGACTTCTCCAAATCACTAGCACCCGTGAACAACAAATCCGCATTTTTGACGGCAAACGCCTTCCCCTCCCCGGAGCCCCCAGCATTGACAATCGTCGGTCTACGCCTTGGTCTCGGAGCTCCAAGAACATTCTTCAAATTCCAATACTCTCCCTCATAATCAAAGAACTCCTCCTCTTTCCACACCTTCTGCACAATCTCAAACCATTCTTGCGAGTACTTGTACCGCTCACTATGATCCGGCATCTTGATCCCGAGAGCCTCATATTCCGGCCGATTCCACCCCGCCACGATATTGACCCCCACCCTGCCACTCCCTATCCCATTAACAGTAGCAATCTGCTTCGCCGCAACAACAGGATTGTGAAACCCGGTATGCAACGTAACCATGACATGCAAATTCTTCGTCAGAGCAAGTAGTCCGGCAGCGTACGTGAGCGGATCGAGGACGTCGCCATTGAAATTCGTTTCGCCGCCGAAACCGACCCAGCCAGCGAGCGATGGGGAGGATGAAGTCTAGACCTGCGGAGTCGACCATTTTCGCGAGACGGACGTTGTTTTCCCAAGAGTTGACCCAGCGTTCCGGGATGGTGGTTGCACAGATGCCGCTGGAGCAGTTGGGCCCGAAGAGGCCGAGGAGGAAGTGGTCTTTTTCCAGGAGAGACATTTTGTGGTATTCGAGTGTTGACAGATTGACAACGGGAACTTTCAGAGAAAAGTGCGGGCATGGCTTCTCATAGCGGTAGCTGTAGCTGAGCAGCAGCGTTTACCTGGATCAGAAGCTCTATACAGCTTCAACCCGAGATATGCACAATAAGCTTTCTGTTTCGCTCCTTCGCCCTATCCACTAACGTCAGCTTGCTACTTGAGCTCTAAAATTCTCGATAGAGCATAAATTGGCATGACCCTTACGGAAAGTCTGAAAACTTTGTGGAAGCCTGCATTCAGAATTTCATCAAGTGAGTTATGCGTTGGGCAGAGAGCAAAAGCGTCGCCTTCTGGGGCAGTCTTGAGAACACTATCTACACATCAGCGCAAACCAGAAGCCTACTTCTTTCCCTTCGCCTTAGACTTCGACTTCGCCTTCTTCTGCTTCTTGACCGCCTGCTCCTTACCCGCCAGCGTCGAAGCCTTGCCTTTCTTCCACTCCATCCCAGTCCTGCGATCATCACGATCCTGCAACTTCTTCTTATCCTTATTACTCAGCTTCTTCTTCCCCTTCTTCGCGCCGCCCTCAGCATCAGGGCCATTGAGAACAGCTCGACCTTTCTCCTTCGCAGCCTGCTTGTCCTTCTCGCTCTCGAACCAGGTCTTTTTCGGCCTGGCTTTGATTTCGTCTTCGTATTTCACGATGTTGTCGGCACGCGTTAGGTCGCGATCGACTTGCTGCATCGCGCGTTCTTCCTTTTCTTCACGCAGCACGTCGTCAACTTCGTCGTTCAAAGCTTCGAGACGCTTGTGCCAGGTATCGACATCTGGTGCTTCGATGGTGCGTTGACGAATCTGCGCTCCTTGTGCTTTTCCAGCTTTAACAGCCGCCTTGACGACTTTCCGGTCTGGTTCCGCGGCGAGGGTACAGGAGCGACCTGATCTGCCCGCACGAGCCGTACGTCCAACTCTGTGCAGGTAGATTTCATGCGATTGAGGCGCCTCGTAGTTGATGACAGTCTCAATGCCCTTGATGTCGAGACCACGAGAGGCAAGATCCGTTGCAAGCAAGAAAGAAGCTTTGCCCGTGCGGAAGGATTCGATGGCGTTGACACGCTGCTCTTGCGACATGTTGCCGTGGAGCTCGGCGGCCTTCATGCCACACAGAGCGAAGATGACTCGTACACGATGCGCCTCTTTCTTCTGTCGGAAGAAGATGATGACGCGATCGGTATACACCTGCTCACAGAGATGCATCAAGTATGCCAGGCGCTTCTGCTCGCGTCCAGGCCTGAGGCGAACAAATTCTTGCACAAGCCCAGACACAGTCGCTTTCTGCGCATCCACCATGAGTCTTACAGGTCTCTGCAAACCAGCTCGAATCAGATCGTCGATTTTAGACGTCATCGTAGCAGAGAAGAGCATCGTCTGTCGCGACTTTGGGATCTTGCTCAGAATCTCATTGAGCTCGTCGGCGAACCCTTCCTCCAGCATGCGATCGGCTTCATCGAGCACGAGAATCTCAATCGTGCTGACAGTAAACGAAGCCGAGTTGCGTTCCAAGTCGATGAAACGACCAGGCGTTGCAATGACAATGTCAGGTCGCAGTTTCAGTTGCTTCTCCTGCTCTCGCGAGTTGAGACCACCAATAGCCTGCCCGAAGGTGATATCCGTAAACGCGGCAAGCTTCTTCGCAACATTGAAACACTGCAGTGCAAGTTCTCTCGTTGGCATCAAGATCGCTACGCGAGTCGTTGGAGTTCGTTTTGGTCGGAACAGTAGACGCTCCAAAATTGGAATCAAGAATGCAGCCGTTTTACCAGATCCAGTGACAGCACCACCAACGAGGTCCTTGCCCTCGAGCGCCACGGGAATCGTCTTCTGCTGAATCGGAGTCGGCTTGCTGAAGCCAACAGAAGCCAATCCTTTCAGAATTGGTCTTGAGATGTTCATCGAATGGAATGCGGTCGTCGAGGCAGAAGGTTGCTTCGATCCGGACTCGTCCTTTGCGAAGAACGCATTTGCCTTCTCTTCCTCCGCTGCATCTGCATCTGCTTCCGAGTCCTCGGCAACGTCGTCGGGATGAGGCACATGTGCTTCCACTTCCCCATCGCTGTCGCCTCCAGCATCGCCATTGACGCCTTCAATCGCAGTATGGAACTCGTCGCCTTCCTCCTCATCCTCGGCGTCTTCAGAGTCCTCACCTTCCGAATCTGCCCCAAACTCCACCTCATCCTCATCATCCTCCTCACTTCCATCCTCACTCTCATCCTCTTCAACACCCTTTCCATTCCCCCTCCTCCTCGCAACAATAGCATCAATATCCCCCGGCCCACTCCCAGCACCCAAAGGCTGACTAGTCCAAGCATCCAACTCTTCAAACCCACCCTGATCCTCATTTTCAAAATCGAAATCACTCTCCAAGTCCGAATCCTTCTCTTCGCCTCCCCTCTGTCGCTTCACGGCATCTTCTTTCGCATTGGAATCTCTCTTTCGCTTTTTCGTCTTCGGAGGAGCTACTTCGACGATTTCGGCGGTCTCTTCGTCGGAGATGGAGTCGGCGTCTGATAGCGTACCGACGAGGTCATCGAAGGCGTGAGGCATGGTTGTGGAGAGGGCAAGATTAGTGGTAGACAAGTAAGATCCTGTTCGTTAGCTAGAAGAAGTCGAGATGGAAATTTTGGCTGTAGGGCTGAAGCTAGGAAGGTGAGCCGGGAAGGGTTCGGAAGGCTTCCGAACTCCGAATGCCGGGTGTCTTTCCTCGACCTTGCTTTGATTCGTGTCCACGAACATTAATGCTAGATGGAGTATCATAAGTAATCGCGACATATAAAGCGGCTTTTCAATCCACATCTAAGCGCACGCAGATATGGTCATCAAAACACATTGAAAACATAACCTTCTTCTCATCATGGAGGATTCGCTTCCTCGGCTACCAAAACTCCGATCCCGAAAGCCTCACCTCGACATCTCCCTTTAGCCGCTTGCCCTGTCCATCTCCGCCTTCTCCTCTCTCCTCAACCAACCCATCCCTGCTGTACACCACTCATCTCTTTCTATCTTTCTCTTTCATCAATCAATCAATCAACTCTCATCGACAGATTCACATGAAGAACAGAGACAGTCGTACGAAAACGACAACTGGCCATCTAATTCGCCCAATTTATCTAGCACAGACCTAAATACCTTGACCAAAAAAGAAATAACCATTACTTCAACGTAAACCATCATCATCATGATCTCTATGACTTGCCGTATCCAACATCACGGCAACCCTCCACCAGGCGTCAGATCGCTCGCCAGAGCAATCGGACTCCCAACGCAACATGAACATCCCACCAGCGACACGATGATGAGTCCCCCGTCCCGGAGCTCCAACGCCGCCTCCCCAAATACGCCCACGAATATGTTCATGCATGAACGCGTCCTCTGATACCCAGCACCCAGACAAACAACCACGCCAAAGCACCTGCCCTCGGACATACCTCCATCTCGCAGCTCAAATGCCGCCATGCCCAAACGCGCCATCCCATACGATCCCCGAACACGTTCATGCACGAACGTATCCCAACGCACCAATTTGTCATCAGCGCCCGGAACACATCCACTCTCCGCACGAATGACCCCAAAGCAACCTCCTCCTCCAGGACGTAAGGCGTTCCTCATCTCTCTCGGAGCATCCTCCAGCAACTTGCGACACCTACCCAATGCGACTACCTGCGACACAAGAGTCCCAAAAGCACTCGAGACGAAGTGAACCAAGGCTCCGGGATCATGACACGACGTCTTGTATACTACTACATGTACGACTACATCTATCGGAAACCGAGATCGCTCGAACGCTAGCTCGCTGGAGTGCTTGTATGCCTGACAAATCTGCATGAGCTCGACCGCTAGTACGGCACGTCTTTGATCTTCGACCGCGTCTCCTCCGGCAACTCCTCCGCCTTGATGAAGCCCATCCGGATGGCGTCGCCCCAGAAGAATAGAGCTCGATGCTGGGCATAGCCCAGGTAGTCGAACTCTTCTTCCTGCTGTTCATCCGCCTCGTCCTGCTGCTCCTTGACTAATTGCTTGTACTCCTCGGCGCGCTCTCCCAGAAGTTCCTCTGGCTCGGTATCCGAAGAGGCATCAGATGTCAGCGAATCGTCAAACGAAGGCATGCCGGGGACCTTGGCCTGCACAAGTCCCCAAGCGACCCATTGCGCCGTGTTGGCCAATCTCCACATTCGGGTTTCGTTCGCCAGTCTCTCCACCTCAGCATCTTCAGCCGATTTCAAGATGGCATCCTCTTTGACGGCAGGCGACGCGGGCGTCTGCGGAGTTCGTGCGTCGAGCATGAAGTCTGAAATGCTCGTGGTCGCTCTCTTGAGGTTTCCTGGACTCGCGGCACTCGCCGAGGCAGGTGTCGAAGGACCCATCTTAGGGGTCTCGGCACTGAACTCAGGCTGATGCTGTACGTACGCACGAATGAAGCGATCCTGCTCTTCTGGTGTCGGATACCAGTTGGCGTTGAAAGCATACGGCTTCTTTTCGTCGTGGTAGTTGTAACACCATTCCGTAAAGTGGTTCGCGAACTCCAGTCCGGGTGTGTTGGCATTGGCATACTCAAAGTCAATGACCACGAGCTGCTTGTGCGTGTTGGCTGGGAGAAGCAAGGGTGAATCTCCAGTCGGCACTAGTCGCAGGATGTTGCCATACTGAGTGTCGTTATGCGCAAACACCAACTGCTGCCGGAGTTTCTCCAGACCGCCGCACTGCTCTTCTTTCAGCCACTCGCGGTACTTTTCGACGACTTGCTTGAAGGTCTCCCAGGGTACTCCACAGATATAACCACGCCGGAGCCATGTCTTCGACCCTGTGGGTTTAGTTCCCGGGCCCAGACGCCTTACTTGATCGTCCATCCACGTTACAATCTTCTCCACACGGTTCAGCCACTTATCCCAGTTGCGCCAGACGAAAGCGCCAGCCTCACGCTCCGAGTCGAGCAGCTCGATTCCTTCGTGCAACTCGCGCATTCGCTTTGCGATTTGCCGGCTGGTCCCAGCATCTCTCAGCTCCTCGGGAGTGAGTGGCTTCGCGTGCAGATACTCCTCGAAACGGCCGTTGGAAAACGTACCCAGCAACCGTGGACCAATCCGTTTCCGGGCCAGGCGCGAGAGGATTGCCAGCTCAGCTTCACGATCGATGAGATGCTCCACTTGCGGGCCATAGATACGCAGCAGAAGCTTTGGAGGTGCCTTCCCAGCCGCAACAATGTTGCCATCTTCATCTTCTTTATGGATCGGAAGCTCTGCTGGTGGCGAAACAACGTAGACCGCGTTAGTCAAGGCGCCGCTCAGCCTCTGCACTTCGATAGCGCTGCTCATCTCCAGAGGGACCTTGCGCCAGCCTTTCAATCTCAATGTGTGGGCAATCCTCACGATATCAAACTTGAAGCGAGCCCATGCGTCAAAATCGCGATAAGAAGGTACTCTCGACAGATCCTCCGTACCAGAGTCATCCGAAAGATCTGAGGCACCACCAGTGTAGGCCAGAGTCTTAGAGTTGTCCAAGTACGCATCACAACCTGGGACGTGGAACTCGACTTCAGCTTCATTCTCAGAAACGGTGGACTGCTTCCGCAGGAGCTTGCGAATAGATGGCTTGCTCCTCAGACCGATGGATCCACGTCTAATGGAAGGACGTCTGATGTTGAGATTCTGCTTGAGAATCTTTTCAAGCTTCTCCAAGTCGAGAGATCCATCTGATGAGTCGGAACCTCGCCGCGGACGACTTTCGCCACCTGTCACAGACTGTGGAGTGTCATGTTCGGTTTCGCCATGTCGGGCAGCAGCACGCTTCGCTTTCCGGTTGTGACGCTTCTCTCGCTTGTCCTTGATCCACGTCGAGACCTGATCTACCAAAGCGTCCAAATGGCTGGATTCCTCATGGGGGTCCTCGGTTTCGGTGTCGTTATCAAAATTAGATGAGGCCGCTCCATCGCCCCCCAAGCCGGACGGCTTCAATGCTGGACTGCAGTTGTTCGAACGTCTGCCAGACAGTCGGTGATTCTTGGCAGCCCGAATTGACGTTTTCCTGGGAGACCGCTCATTGCCCAGCTGGAGTTCGTCAACCGTCTTCTGCTGTCCAAGAATCAGAGGCGAGATGGTCTCAGGACGAGACGCAATGGAAACGGCTGCAAAAGACATGATAAGCAGAAGTCCTCAGCGAGATCTGAAGTGAAATGCGAAAGATTTGGCGCTGCACCGTGGTGGCACACAGAGAATAGAAATTGGAAGAACAAGCAAACGTGAAAACGACGATCAAAGCAAGACAAAAGTGAAGAAGGAGCGAACGAGGAACGTACACTTGGGAGTCGATCGTGGGGAGATGGCCTGATTGAGGCCGAGATAAGAGCTGGGCGAAGCGCAGTCGCCGTTTGGAGGATGTGACTTCACTTTGTCCGACGGCGGCTCGGAATGTGGCATCGTGTTGCAGCTGTCGTCGTCGTCGTGCTTGCCGTCGAGATGATGTTGTCGGCGGAGATTCCAGACAGGGTGGAAAGGGCAAGTTGGTATGTCGGTTGGCTCAGTTGGCAGCAGCGGCTCTGACCGCTCAGTGACGACGGAAGGAACCAAGGGGCAAAAGTCGCAGGGCCTCCAGCTGCTGAGCCTGTCTCGTGAAACGCGCAAAACTGGGGTTAACGCGGCACGACCCCCCTCGTTATCCTCAGGAACAGGTAGGTGATTCTTCGTCAGCAAGTCCGATTTCTCGTTTCGTTCGGTGTCGTGTGTTCGTCGGCGGAAGAGTTGGAGGCAGCGGCGTGTGTCATTCGTGTCATTCTTTCACTGTCGTCGTGGAGCAAGATTTTGTAGCGGCGCGCACGGAGCCCCCGCCGATCCCTGCGTCTCGAGATAACGGGATACGATTACCAGATTAGGTGAAGAAGAGTCTACGCTGCCACCACGACTACGACTACCATCCACTTCTTTCGTAACCTACACACCACTATTCAGAATGGGAGATATTCTTCGAATTGTATTTATCTGAGCATTCTACACCACTCATCGCTTGTCAAAAGTTGCTTCCTCGTTTGCACAGCCAGACCGACGGGAGCCGCCGCCACTGCCGCCACGAACCAGGATGGTCATCCATCCCACGTGATAACACGACCACATGCTCCAACTCGCCTCACAGAAAAGCAGGATTCCACTGCTGATCGACACTTGGTTGTTCTTGGCCATTGATGTCCTTCCTATCTGCTCGGCGGGAAAATCATATGCACGTTGACTGATGTGGCAAGATCCCGCAAATCAGCTATTACCGCCTGCTACTTCGTACTGTCTGTGTAGGTCGATATAGATGAAACGACAAGAATTGTCAGCACTTCGTTTATCACATGCAAATGTCAACACATGTCTACCTACCGATGAATACGTCTAGACAAGAATCGTCAGCACTCGTGCATCACATGCAATGCAACCCTTCATCCGTCTTACTGGGACGAGCACGAACATTGAGTACGAGCAGTCGTCAATACAATATTCCTGCCACAAGCTAGCAGTCTCCGACGGAGGTCAGAAAGGAGGTCGGAGCTTGACAGAGAGAACAGACAAGCACATCATATAATCATATTACACATACCATTCATTATACGTAAACGTAAGGTACCATCCCTCCCATCCTCCAACCACGCATCACTACATACCCATGCATCCATCCCATCGTGAAACTCAAAAACTGAACGAAGTCTAGAATACAGCCACCCTTAACCACGATGCCTCCATGATGTTTGTGCTTTGCCATTTGCCGTTTCCCTTTTCCACCCAGCGCCAGCCACCCATCCCGAACGAGAAAGTAGTTCTAGAGTGATGTTGAGTTCCCGCCGTTGCAGTGGAGGGTATCCGAAATCCAAAACCGACCCCTCTCCATTTCGTTCCTTTCAGTGCTTTCAGTGCTTCCTCCATAACCATACCATGACCGTTGACCGTGACCGTGATGCCCATACGTTCGTTAAAAATACTATACCAAGATTTTCAAAAAAAAAAAAAAAAGATGCCTTCGGGTTCGTCATCATTCACCATCCAGCTGCCATAACCTGCTGCTGTTGCTGCTGTTGCTCAGCCTCAGCAGCAACAGCCTTATCATGCTCCGCAACCATCCACTTCCTCAAATTCGTCAAAATCTTCCCGGCAGCCTTCTCACTGTACGTCTTCCAGATAGCCTTCTCCAGCGTCGCCCAGTCGCACGGCTTATTCCGCTTCCCCTTGCTATGCGGCCGGAGATGCGTCTTGAAGTGATCGCACGCGTTGTCCGGACGCCCGATCGCTTTCGTCTTGCAGAACTCGAGCGGGCACGGGTACTTGCGCTCCTTAGAGTGGGACTCCTGGTGGCGCTTGAGGTGTTCCATGCGCTCGAAGCGGCGGCCACATTGGGCGTTGTCTTCGAAGAGGAATTTGCACATGTGTGGTTTGCGGTCTTTGGTGTTTTCGGAGATGACGCGCTTGGAGAGGGGGGCGTCCGGGTCGGAGTCGGAGACATTGAGGACGAACTTTTGGCCCACGCAGCTGATTGTGGTGTCGCCGACCGAGTGTGTGTACCAGGGGTTGTTGTCGCCGTTGACCTTGCGAGAGCGCTTGGAGGAGCGCCTCTTCGTGCGTCCGCTCTGGCCAACGTCGAAGAAGGCGGTCGGGCGATGGTAGGAGCCTGAGGGAGGCGTCATTGGGAGTTCTGTCTTCACCATGGCGAAGTCGTCGTCGTCGGAGTGGGCGAAGTACGCGTCCACTGGGCTTGGTGGACCGACGGACTCCCAGCCGGTCATGGAAGAGTCGAAGCTGTGAACGATGCCATTGTTGCCTTCTCTGGCGTCGTATCGCTGGTCCATCGCGTACTCTTCAGGAGGCGCAACTTGTGATGGCACGACTACTTGAGGTTGCTGGTATGACTGTCGTGCCGCTGACACGGGAACATCATATCTGGAGAACGCCGATGCTTCTAGTGATGTGGGCATAGTCTCAGGATGTTGCCCGTACATGGGAGCAGAGACTTGCTCAGGACCGAGCCCCTGACTGCTCTGGAAGAGCGTGGTACTGAGGCCGCTGGGAACACCGTGATAACTTGAGTGTTGTTGTGGCCATGTCTGTTGCATGGGAGAAGTAATGTGGCTCATCTGCGCACACATCGTGTCCATAGAGCCAAACAGCTGATGTGATGTCTGTCCAGCACCGCATCCGTCTTGCATCGACATGGGAGCATGCACTTCGGCGCCATCGGACCATTGCGTCCTGAAGTCAGTCGTCGAGTTGTTCATGCTGTGAATAGGAGTAGCAGGCTGAGAGTAGCCGCCAACAGAGGAGGGTCCGGAATGCGTCGTGTCTGATGATAGAGCAGAGTAGGCTAGCGACGGCCTCCGAGACTCATTCGCAGACTGGGGAGGGGTGAGCGGCCAGCTTTGGAACTGAAGGGATGGCGCGTTTTTCTCTGCAGCGCCGCGAGTGTCGATGCCCGGGACGGGCATGCCACGCCCATGTCGAGTGGGAGTCGTGGTAGAAGACATGGTGTCGTACACTGCGACGAATAGTCAGCGAACAGGTCCATTTTGGACAGCGACATTGTATGTTTGAGGCGCACACACAAAACAAGAGACCTCCGTGACCAAGTCCAAGATGCAGATGATCAGATCAACAAAGGAGCAGATCAAGACAGTTGCAGAAGCGAAGAAGGGATAGGAAAGTATGTGGCTTTTAATCAAGGCACGGAAGATAGCTGGGGGAGGCGTAGGAGGCTCGCTCTACTCACCATTGTGGAGCAGCATCCTCAGGCTGGGAAACTGTGCTCGTGTAGCGGTTGGATGCAAGACGTATGTCAGGGTTGGGTGAAGAGGTGGTCGGTCGCGCGTTTTGACTGGGCGGGTTAGCAAGAGGCAAATGCCAGGTACAACCATACCCGAATGATGAAGAGGGACGAACGGTACCGCGCGAGCTCCCAGCAAGAACAGGCGATTAATTTCCAGCCGTGGTTGCTGGATTGCTATGACACCAGCAAGGGGGCGGTACGTTCTGGCCTGAAGAAGGATGGAGTTCAGGAACGACGAGCACTCGGGACGATCGTGAAGAACAAGATGGTGTGCTGCGGCAACGACCAGACAGGACCTTGCGGAGAATAAGTATTCGTGCGTCCAGACATCTCTCAGGGCATCACGGTTGTGTCCGCCGGCTATCCTTGCAGAGAGAGGGTCGAGGGTCGAGGTCTGTACGGCGCAGCAAGTCCCGCAAGCTTGGTTCGAGGGTGGTAGTAGCAAGAGGAGTGTTGGTGGGTGGTCAACTCATTGCAACGTCAGCCTTCTTGGGAACGCCTCCAACCAGAGGAATGCAACGACATCGGCAGACCGGCCGGCCACCCGCCCATGCAAAGCATCTTGCCCTCGCCGATCGTATGAGCCGCGAGTGACAGGCGTCAGCGTCAAAACGATTCCATTCACTCGTCCCCAATGCTCAACGGCCCTGACGAGAGTGGGTTCTGGCGGCCATCAAGTTGACTGAAGCCGAAGCCCATCAGGCGGTCTGCAAATGATCCCCTGCACCTGTGCCCACCGCTGCTGCTGCTGAGCCGCGCGCACAGACTGTTTCAAAGACTGATCGAGCGGACGATTGGACCCTTCTGCATCTCCGGGTTGGTGAAGCCAGTGATATCGCTTCGAGTGGCCTGCGAGTCAGTCGGCGCGGATCTACAGCACGCATATTCTCGCACACAGAGCAAATGTTGCGCAACATGAATGGGAGATCCCGAAATCACTGGTTGTCAGTACAGCGGTGGGTGGGGCTGTCTTCATTCTATCCTCTGCGCTATAGGCATGCACACGGAGGGCCTCTTTCGGACACTGGAGAGCGTCGATGGCGCAAAGCGGGCACCTGCTGTGACCGCCAACCATCCCGATGCTTCGACGAGCGCTGCAGCCACCCACTCAGGCACGCGATATCCCATGGACAGTGGCAGATGTCAAGGCCGGGGTCCTCGCAACATCGACAGCTTCTTGTGTGATGTCGTCCTGTGTAATCTGCAATCCCCAACAACAGGCCGACAATATTGATCATGAGAGCCACCGTCGCCACTAAAGCACCGGGTTGTTGGTGTCGTTAGCGGTGGTTAGCGTCGTTGGCCGGGTCGGTTGGTGAATGGTTACACAGGCAGGGAAGACCGCTGTCGGCCCGGGGGATCGAGAGGCGCTTTCATACAAGTTGAAGCGAGCAGGCTCCACTCCAAATATGCGCTCCAGCTCTCTGTAGGATCACCAGCCAGGTATACGCCTTGTTGGTGCTTCTTCGGAGACGGCCCCTCGACGGTTTCTGTTCATCTTTTCGCTATGAGGGGATGAAGTGAAGTCGAAGCAAAGACAAGGCGGCCGGCTATCCGCATGAATGAGGCTGAAGAGCATGGCAAGCGGCCTCTCGAAGGACCCCAGCGCTCATCATCAGCCTCACGATCTGGCAGACGGACAGGTGCAGAGACAGCCGATTCCCCAGGCCTGAGGCCAATCTCCAGGCCGGTATTTGGTTCCCATACGCGCTACTGCTGCGCGTTCCTGATCTCCATACCGTGCCGCTCTCGTCTCTGCTCTCCGCTCTAGACTATGTTTCAGCAACCGCGAATGCCAATAGTGACTCGCAGCCGCGCGCATCTCAAGCACCTCAGGCCTCCGTATCTGCACATCCAGACCCGCTCCATCTGCACAAGTGCCTCTGTCGTGCATATTGTTCCTTGCACTGGCCTTCGTCCAACCATCAGCTGGTGTGGCACAAGAGTTGGTGATGTTGCACAGACCGATCAAGTCGACGACGGCGATGATTGAACAGCGTCGGCCGATATCCGGGGACTGGTCGCACCACCATCTGCAGGCGCTGCGGAGAAAGAATGCCATCTTGCAGAACGGCAAGACTTTGCTCATTTCATAGTGCGAATGATGAGCGACGAGGATGCAGCAATCGGAAATTTAATTGCATGATCTGCTCGCCGCCCGTACAGCACAGGCGACAACAGCAGGAATTTGACACCATACCTCAGTTGCTGCGCATATGATGATCAGACTTGCATGCGATCCAGACTCAAAGGATATGGAGTGTAGTACAGTGGTCTAGTGACAAGGTCAGTCCGGAGACATCCGGGTTCGTCAGACTTGTTGATGGAAGCAAACGATGATGTTTGTTGTACCTGGTCTACGAGATCTAGCTGCAAGAACCCGCGACGACGTCCTCCCTCGACCCGAGAACTGGGAAAGCGAAGTTCATTAGTTCGTCGTCGTGCTTGGCAGCGGCAGGTTGCCGCTGCTACCCTTGTAGACCGTTCACCGCCCGGAAACCTCGAGATGGATCATCAGAGCCGTCATGTACAAGGTCGTAGCTGGGCCTCTGGTGAACTGCGATAGTATCTTCCATGACGCTGTTGCTACTGTTGCTTGCCCGACGGCTCTGGCCATTTGGCTCCGCGGCCGGTGCAAACTCGGTTTGTGCTGCCGGATCGCCAGCAACGTCCCCCGGTGCATGTTCGTCTTGGCCATCTTGATCGATGCCGCCAGGACGAGAGTGCTGCGAGGACCGAAGACTCTCTTCCCATCCTTGCCTGGCAAGCTCCTTTGCATTACGCAGTCCCTCTTCGTCTTCGCGAATCTGATTTTCTTGTTCTTCCTTTTGCCCAAGCGCTTCCAAATCCTCCAGCGGGTTGCTGTCGTCATCTTCACTCTCTTCGTTGTGATCATACCCATTCTCACTCGCACCACCATTCGGATAGCCATTCAAGTGGTGGGCGTCGAGGTGCGTTGGCGAATAGCCAGCGTAGCTCGAGTCCATGAGGTGGTCTAGAGCACCAAGCTCATCGCGTGAGACGTCCCTCCAATGACAACGGGCATGCTTGCGAGTGCAACCAGCACACGAGGTCAGATTCTTGACACAGTCCATGCGCAGACGTCTGCAGCGATCGCAAGGTGGCAAGACTCTCTGTCCACGCGGTAAGCTATCCATATGAGCCTGACATAGCGGTCTGAACGGCTGGCTGCTTTCAAGTGCTGGGGGCAGCGGCCGGCTGAAGTTATGCTTTAGCGGAGGTGCAGTGCCGTACGAGTTGCCGCCGGCACTGGAAGAGGGTCGATGAGCGTACGTGGCAGCTGGTGCTCTGGTCGATGTGGAGTTATCACCGTAAGGCAGATTTTCGTTCGAGAAGGCGTTAGGAGGTACTGGAGAAAGCGATGAAGCATTCGAGCCTAACCCTTCGTGTTGCCCGATTGACAGATCGATTTGGCGAGACCCCATGATCGTGTCGCTGGGGAGTGTCATGGAGTGATTTCGAGAATGCGTCGATCTCTCCTGTCCTTGATTGTGGGGCAAGCTTTCAAAGTGACGAAGAAGTTCATTGCGAATCGCCGCAGACGATCCCAAGCTTGGTTCAGCAGTCTCGCTACCCGCAGGCCGGCCAGTCGCTGTGTTGACGGCGACGAAGCCACCTGATCCTGAAGAGGTCGAAGGTGGTGCAGTTGTAGTCTGCAACGCGCTGGCCTTTGCTGGTGTGCCGCTTCCGCCCTCTGCCCTCCTCTCGAGTATTGCAGTCCGTCTCCCTTTCAAGCGATGGCTCAGCTGTCGAGTCCTGGCTGCGACCATATCGGCAGCGTTGGTGAGCTCCTTAAGCTTTGCCTCCAGCACATCGCACGTTCCCATCTCCTTCTCCTCATCCTCCCAAATTGGAAGTGGGGGAATCAGCTCCTGACATCGCCCGCTATTGATGAACAGGAAATCCTCCTCACTGATCTGGACCCTCAACTGCTTCTGTGGATAGTAGAATTGACACACTCTCTTGCCCTCGGAGAAGGTGCTCAGGGTGAATTGTCCGGGGTGTGAACGGGCGAACTCGATGACCTCCAGCCATGTGATCTGGTGCGACGAATCTTCGGGGTTGGTCGCGGCATTCTTATGGTGAGAGGCGACAATCTTGGGCGGCGCATCGAAGCAGCGCTCGAAACGCTTTATTAGGATGGGACCAAGAGGGCGCGCACCGAGATTGGAGGCTAATGACTCGTGGCGATCGAGGATATTGCTGTAGGACGAGAGCAAATGGAGCAGGTTGGGCAGCGTGTCTTCCTTGGTGATGAGCGGCAGGTCGTCGTGGGACTGGCGGGCGAGGTAGTTGATAGACAGCTGGGCCGTCTTCGCAGACTTTGCAGGCGGCGCGGCGCTCAGCGAGGGACTGCGCTTCCTCTTGGATGTGTTGGCGGCGGGATCGGTCGTAGCTCCTGGAGTCGACTCCATGCTGCTCGCATACGCATACTGCGGCGGCGGTGGGGAGTGCGAGGTGTCGTTGTCGACGGCGACAGTGTGGTGGACAGGACGGAAAGGCGAGAGGGAGGAGGGCGAGGGCGAGGTGGGAGACTCCGCACGCAGCGGCGGCGACGGGGGAGGAGAGGAGAGGAGGTAGCCGGCGCGGCTCCCACGCCCAGCAACACCGGGCACCCACACCCACCTGGACGACGGCCTCCGCCCGCTGCAACTGCGCCCACCAAAAGCCCCGGCGCTCCCACCAGCCCCGACGGCAAGCCTGGCGCTGGCGCCCTCTTGCAGCTCCACGCCGCCTCAGCCCGCACACAATAATATTTCACCCGTCAGTGGCATCGTGTTGCTTGACAGAAACATCAAGTTCCGACGAGTGCAGTGTATGTATCAATGAATATTTTCATGGACCCGTCGACGCGTGGATGAGCTGAGCTGAGCGCGTCGGGGAGGGCTCCTGAACCGTGAGCTCCGCCACCGCTCCGCTCTGTTTGCTGTTCGCTGTTCGTGCCGCCGTGCCGTGGGACATCCTCGACCGCGGACCATACTCGAACTGGCTTAGCGCTCGCCAACTTCGGCCCGCACTCGTGCAAGCATGTGCGTCGGCGCATTGAGTGTCGCTGGCGTTGTCAGTGAAGAACAGGTGGAAAAGGTGAAGTTGAAGCTGACGATTAACGTCAGCAGAGTTTCGATAAGGTATTCATCTACACCAAAGAGAAGAAAGAGCAGAGTAAAGAGCAACAGCACCACAATATTGAGCAAAACGGAAGACTCGGGGGAGCACTCGGATCCGCATTCGGGATTTCACCGGCTCGTTCCGTCGCCTCGACTTCAAGCCAACTGCATCAATGTTTGACGAAAGACATCCAACCCCAACATCTCCGAAAAATGTCTGAGCGCGCCAGCTTCAGAGGCGGCCGAGGAGGTCGAGGCGACCGTGGTGGTCGCGGAGGATCCGAGCGAGGTCGTGGTGGAAGCAACGCCCAAGGAGGAGAACGCAAGCAGCGCGAAAACATTCTCGACCTGTCCAAGTACATGGACAAGGACATCAGCGTCAAATTCAACGGCGGCAGAGAAGGTACAACCAACCTTGAAAACTTATCTGAAGATCCCAACTGACGCTTGTGTAGTCACTGGTACCCTGAAGGGCTACGACCAGCTTATGAATCTGGTCCTGGACAACGTGAAGGAGGTCACCAGAGGTAAGTGACCTTTCAATGTGAGATGGAAGAATATCATGCTGACAGAATATTTAGATGAGGATGGAAACACAAGCTCTCGAAACCTCGGACTATTAGTTGCAAGAGGCACGCTGCTGGTCATGATCTCCCCACTGGATGGAAGCGAAGAAATCGCAAATCCGTTCGTACAAGCAGATGACGACGACGAATAGACGAATTCAATCAAGCATACATCGAGGTATCATGAATGAGCTCCTGGCTGCACAGACTCCACGATAGTCGATAGACTGTATCCGGCCTCACATCGCAGTGGCGGAGTTCACCAGTCTTGGCACTGGTATTTCTCTAAGCAGAGCGACCTTCACATGCGTACTTCGCCAAGAGCGGCTCATCACTGGATCCAAAATCGCTCCAGATCTTTGATCATACGAGAAGAGTGCGACGGCCATGAAAGGAAGACATGCGCGACAGAGCAAGGAGACGCCGAAAATCTCAAAACGATCACAGTATATTACTTCAAACCTACATCTGCTCCCACTTCGCT
The DNA here is from genome assembly GCA_022814565.1 of Phaeophleospora eucalypticola. NCBI lineage: Eukaryota > Fungi > Ascomycota > Dothideomycetes > Mycosphaerellales > Mycosphaerellaceae > Phaeophleospora > Phaeophleospora eucalypticola. The sequence goes on along the minus strand of JAKLNG010000006.1, from coordinate 1,654,071 downwards.
CGACTTCCCTATTCCAATTCCCGCATGTCGCGGTCTTCTCTTTTCCCTTATCAAACCAGTACACTGCATACAGCACACTCCTACTCGTACTCCCCATGTCCGCAACCAACATCGAAGTCGCCTCGCCCACCACTCTTCCAACTATTTGCTTCTCCTGCCCCCAAAACCTCTTGAGTTTCCCACATCATAGATGATTTCGGAGTTCTCCTCTTTTCTTGTCTTTCTAAATCTTGCTTGTGTGCGAAATGACTCTTGCCAGTAGGGTTAGTAAGAATTTGAATGTGTTCGACGGGAGAGAGGAGATACATTCAAGTGGCTCCTACCACGAATGATAGGAACTCATCACCACAGCAAGCAGTCAGAAACGCAAGTGGAATGATCTGGAGCGTATGCTGAATACACGTATTTGCGCAATCTGCTCGGAGACTGACGTTGAAGACTTTGCAATCGCGGATTTACATAAGCCAGAAACGGTGCTCTGTGCCTGAAATACTCAACCCTCGCAATGAAGGAGCTGCGTGCGGCTGACCGACAATAAAGCTTGCATAGACGAGGAGATCAAGTGAAGATGGGAAATGGGTATGAAATGCAGTAAGTAGAATTACTACGATTGAACAAACGACATGTACTAGCAAAGTAAGCGCATACCAAGAACCAGTTCCATCCGCTCCGGGTATCGTTATGCTGTTGCAGAAAAACTTTTCCTCCATGCGCACAATGTAACAACGCCTCGCTAATGCTTCTCAAGTGCTTCCTCCGTCATCGTGCTTCCTCACTGGTAGGGGTTCTGGCCTGGCAGGCCCAAGTTGAACCCGAAGCCAGGCACTGCTGGTGGGGTGGCGACAGCGACAGGCTCCGGCCGAGTTGGCACGAAACCGTAGTCCATCGCAGGTGCACCTCCTTGAATACCGCTGTATCCTCCTCCATATCCTTGGTCAGGTCCTCCCTTGTTCTTCTTGTGACGGCCACCGTGCTCGCCATCTCCGCGGCGCTTCTGAGAATGTCCTCCATCTGGCCCGATACGCTTGCTCATGGCTTTGCTGCTGACTCCAGCTCCAATCTCGATGTCTGGCTCCTCCAGTACCATTCCACCTTCCAAGCTCTGTCCTCCAGTTCCGCCGTATTCAGCTGTGTGCAGCCACTTCAAGTCGGCCTCAGTGAGCTTGTGAATGGGGATGATGCTCTCGCCACGTTGGTAGTCGCAGCACTCTCTTGGGCCAAAACCGACGCCCCACTTGGTCTGTCGGGCGATGTTCATGGTCTCACGATCGTTCCTATTCTGCAGATCCTCCATGGCAGCTTTGGCAGCCAGGGCATGTTGACGAGTTGTCATCTTCACGAAAGCGTGGCGCTTGTCTCGGTTGGAAATGCACGTCTGCACACGCCCGAAGCGCTCGAAGAGATCCTGAATTTCTTGCTGGGTGCCGTTTGCGCCTCCGACGAACAAAGTCCGCGAAAGCACCTTGATGTTGTTCGGTGGCAGGCTTCCATCGTAGGTGATGATCTTGGGTTGCATCGGCTTTCCGTTCATTGCCGCTACGCCTGGGCTGTTTCGGACAGGCGAGCGCTGTCGGTATCGACCACGCTGGTTGCCACCTCTGCCACCGTGATCTGCGACTGGCTGATTCCGCGCATTCGGGTCGTAGGTGCCATAGACTGGACTTCCTCTGCCACCTCGAGGGGCTCTGTCCGGACTTCTGCTCCGACCTCGGCTGCGTCCACCGTTGTTCTGTGGGCTGTACGTAGTCGTCGGGGCGGGTTGGTACTGCTCTTCGAAAGCTTTGAGGACAGGGCCCCACTTATCTGGAGGAATGCCATCCTTCTGAAGGTCCTGCAGGAGGGTAAGAGCCGGAATCAGCTTGGCACGATCGTTGAGGATGTTCTCTGGAAGCAAGCCACGGAGTGGAGCCAATGGATCGGGAGCCTGCTGCGGTTGCGGAGGAGGTGGTGCACAGGAGTACGCCTGTGGAATGGAAGGCGGCTGCTGTGGAGGATAGCCGTTGAATTGCGTCTGGTATGTTGGAGTGGGCATGGGCGGCGCGGACGGTGCTTGAAACGCAAATTGAGGCTGAACTGGCGACTGGAGTGACTGCTGTTGGAAAAGCGCAGCGAGTTGTGGAGGGATGCCAGCCGGCAGAGCAGGCGCAGGAGCAGGGGCAGCGGTTTGCTGCGCGGGTGGATACGTTGGCGTAGGAGCTGGTGGCGCCGCCCTCGACAGCGCAGCCAGAATGCTATTCACATCCGTTGATGGTCCATTTTGCGCAGGTTGCGCTTGAGCCTGGGGAGGCTGCTGCTGTGGCATTCCTTGTGCCTGGCGAGGTGGCTCCTGTTGATATGGCGCCGTTCCGTTGGCCTGTGGTGGAGGCACTCTTCCTGGCAAGAAGCCTTGATCGTAGAGATGCCGTGGTGGATATCCAATGGGTGACATCACTGGCGCCGTGGGGATTGGAGCCTTGTACTTGGCGCCATGCGAGATCTTACCGCCTTGATGACCTACAGACGCTGGCGCACCATTTGGTACCGCAGCCGATGGAGCGGACTGGACGCCGAGCTTGGCCTTGAACTCTTCAAGCATCTTTGATGGAAAGGTACTGCCGCGCTCCCAAATGGTGATCATGTTCTGAAGCTTCGGCTTCTGGTCGGCGGGAATGCCTCTGATGATGTCGTCAAACAAAGCGGGCATCAACTCAGTCACACGCTTTACGGCAGCTGGGTATGTGCCGGGCTCGCCTCGGCCTTCGATGTGGAGCTCTTGGCCGGCGGCCTTTGCTTTCTCAATCCATTGGCGGACTACGCTGTCAATCACGTACAAAGCACCAAGCTTGTGGGTTTCAGGCGCTTTCTTAAGAGCGCGATAGAACGACTGCACAATAGTCGTTTCGGACTGGGAGGCATTTGTCAGTATTGAGTCCATGAGGTTGCAGTCACGATGCTGAGAACTGACGAGGCAGCGCTCGGCGGCTCGGTTCACTCTTGACATACCTGAATGTTATTGACGCAGAGTGTGGTGATGGTGGCGATCTTGTTCTTGGAAGCTCCCGGCGGCTTGAGCTGGTTAAGTGAAGCAAGTAGACCGTCCAGGTCGCCTATGCCTGGCGTCCCCATGTTGATCGGAGCCTACTACCTGGCCTGCTGGAAATCTTGTCGAAGATACGCGCTCTACTGCTGGGCCGTTGCTTGGCCTTGCTACCAGTCTACACAGGCGGCTCAGTGATATTACTGAGCGCGAGTCAGCGGTACGGAATGGCGGGCTACTGCACGCTCCCGATGATGGTGTGTATGTCACAAGACCTCCTGAGCAGTGCCCGGAGATATCTCGTCACTGTTTGTGAAGTCGCTACTCGAGACACGAGAGGCAAGTCGAGTCCGTGTCGGTTGGTGTAAGATGGTGGCTAAGCCTCTTACATGTACTTCTCTTCAGAACTCACCCACACGGTGTACACTGTCCCTGTCTGTTGCTCTTCTCTTGATTGTTCTGTATGAAGTAGGCCGTGTCGGTGCTACTGAAGCAGTTACGACAGCGGAAGACGGTGGCCGAGTCCCTGGTGTGGTGTGGTGTGGTGTGATGGTGGAAGCAACCTCTACAACCTAGAAGGGAGTGCGAAGGTGTGATGTGAGTAGGCCGTCAGAAGCAGACGAAGAGGAATGGAAAGTCGGAGACGTTTCACTCGAGCCTGCAGATTCTGTCGCGCGTGTCGCAAAACTGGTGAAGAAGTCGCGGGTCGCCACACGTGCGAGTCACAGGCACGGTGGGTGGGACCTTGAGGAGGATTTGATCCGGACTGAGCACTATCAAAGAGATCAGAAGACTGTCCGGAGGTGGTCGACGAGTGTGCAGCGGTAGCGGCAAAGGGAGGGTGGATGGTGTCGCGAAGATGGTGAAGTCGAAGACCAGAGAGGAGAAGAGAATAGCGAGGCGGAACGCACGGACTCCCTCGGCAGTTGCCGGCTGCCGCTAACCTAAACCACGTGCTTTGGCGTCACCAGAACTCAATCTGCGCTCGCGGTGAAAATCTCCAAGTGAAGGAAGACACCTCGGCCATTTGCTGGTTGCACGCGCATGGCCAGGTATGCAAATATTTGATGCTATTCTTGATGTTACAAGAGAAGAGTGCATTATAGACGTCTCACATCTGTAGTCATTCTCATGTATCCCGTGCGCAGTCCATAAATGTTGTCCGTTCCATTGTCCGGGCCCCGATACCCCTGCAAAGCGTAGCCGGCAGAGCTCGAGCTTCGGCCTTCAACACTTTTTCTCGCTGCAACATCCGCTCCCGAAACACCCACGCTTGCGCCCTCATCCCTCCAGTGTCCGACGCATTGTTGTCCGGACTCTTTCTCTTATCATCTTCTAATTCCCATCGATCAGTCCGTCTGCCTTCGCGATGGCCCTCAACAGCGTCTCCCGTCTTGCGCTGCGCCGCACCATGGCCGCTCAGCCTGTTTCCAGCTTGGCCCAGCGATCCGCCTTCAACGCTGCCCGCACATACGCGACTCCCAGCAAGAGTGCGGTATGCCATTCCACCATTGCTCGCCTGCTGCTTGATTGACCGCTTGCGTTGTTGGTCGACGTTGCTGCGCTGAACAAACGCTAACAGCTTCTTCTCTAGTCCCTGAAGGAGACCTTCGCCGCGAGCCTCCCCGAGAAGATCGAGCAGGTCAAGAAGCTGAGGAAGGATTATGGCAACAAGGTCATTGGCGAGGTCACCCTGGACCAGGCCTACGGTGGTGCGCGTGGTATCAAGTCGCTCGTCTGGGAGGGTTCCGTCCTCGACTCTGAGGAGGGTATCCGCTTCCGCGGCAAGACCATCCCCGAATGCCAGGAGCTTCTTCCCAAGGGTCCAGGCGGCCAGGAGCCATTGCCAGAGGGCCTGTTTTGGCTTCTCTTGACCGGCGAGGTCCCATCTGAGCAGCAGGTCCGCGACCTCTCCGCTGAGTGGGCTGCTCGCTCCGATGTGCCATCTTTCGTCACCGAGCTTATCGACCGCTGCCCATCCGATCTCCACCCAATGGCCCAGTTCTCGTTGGCCGTGACCGCTCTCGAGCATGAGTCGTCCTTCGCTAAGGCCTACGCTAAGGGCATGAAGAAGACGGAGTACTGGCAGCACACCTTTGAGGACAGCATGGATCTCATCGCGAAGCTCCCAACCATCGCTGCCCGCATCTACCGCAACGTGTACAAGGATGGCAAGGTTGCCGCGATTCAGAAGGACAAGGACTACGGATACAACTTGGCCAACCAGCTTGGTTTCGCTGACAACTCCGACTTCGTTGAGCTGATGCGCCTCTACTTGACCATCCACTCCGACCACGAGGGTGGCAACGTCTCTGCCCACACCACCCACTTGGTTGGCTCTGCCTTGAGCTCGCCTTACCTGTCGCTTGCCGCCGGTCTCAACGGTCTTGCAGGCCCACTGCACGGTCTCGCCAACCAGGAAGTGCTCAACTGGCTCCAGGAGATGAAGAAGAGCGTTGGATCTGACCTTTCTGACGAGAACATCTCCAAATACCTCTGGGACACCCTCAAGAGCGGCCGTGTCGTTCCAGGTTACGGCCACGCTGTGCTGCGCAAGACTGACCCACGCTACGTTTCGCAGCGCGAGTTTGCTCTTAAGCACCTTCCAGACGACCCGATGTTCAAGCTCGTCTCGCAGGTTTACAAGATTGCCCCAGGTGTCCTCACCGAGCACGGCAAGACCAAGAACCCTTACCCGAACGTCGACGCACACTCTGGTGTGCTCCTCCAGTACTACGGCCTCACCGAGCAGAACTTTTACACCGTCCTCTTCGGTGTTAGCCGAGCTATTGGTGTCCTCCCGCAACTCATCATCGACCGCGCCTACGGGTGAGTACTTCCGATGCCTTCAAAGTGATTAATCAATGCTAATAAACGATTGAAGAGCCCCGATCGAGAGACCGAAAAGCCTGGACACTGCGTCCTACGTAAGTGCCTTTGTTGTCCCTGAATTGGTGGATGCTGACATGTGATAATAGGCCAAGTTGGTCGGAGCCAAGTTGTGAACAACTCGCACTTTACCCCACATTCCCGGAACCTCCCGCATCCGACACGCATTGTTTCTCCTAGGAGGAGACGGTGGCGGCGTTGAAGCAAATAGATGAGGGCTTGGGATTGTTCTTGAAGATGTATTAAAAGCTTCTGGGTCTTGCTGTAGCGCAAAAGCGCGGCTAGAGGAGTTTCTGATGCATTGTTCGCACATGATCATGGCAAGCGATTGATACAGTAGCTCCCTGCCTCAGAAGATATTTCATTTGTTCTGTGTATGAGTATCAAGACAACTTCACTCCCATGCTCTGGTTTTCATTCACTTCGGATCTTCCACTAGCGCCATCTCGGGATTGGGAAGCCGAGCCGAGAAGCACAGGCGGCAGGCACGTGGCAGGCATCAGCGACTCACATGCTACAATTCGTCACAAGCACTTCAAACCCTCTTCAGAAGTCCCAGCGGGTCTCACAGCAACCACTCAATCCAACACATTATGGCGGACAGCACTCAGGACCCCCTCAACGACCCGTATGGCGATCTCGATCATCAATCGCGTACCTACATCGCATTGCATGATGCGATGATGAAGTTTTACAAGGAGAAGAAGTACAAGGAATGCGTGCAACTCGCCGAGAGACTCCTCACCGAGCCAGCTCTGCCAGACCTGTTCCGCGCGCGTGCGCACTTGATCCTGTCGCTCAGGAAGAAGAGCACCTCCTCAGTCGAGCACGCTGAGCAAGCCGTCACTTTGATCGAGGGCCTCCGAAGTTTGGTAAGATATCCCGCACTCATCCTGCCCGCAAGCAGACTTGCCGCTTCTGCAGAGGCCATCCTGCTGACGTCGAGACCAGGTTACTCCAGAGGAATTTCCGCAGGAAGAGCTCGACCAAGCCAATCGCTTGCTCAGAGTAGCCCAAGAGAAAGAATCCAAGACCGAGGCTGATGCACCAGCCGAGTCATCCTAGACAAATCTTGCCAGCCTTTGGAAGGCTGTCGCCAGCCGCGTTACATCTCACGGCGAAAAGTTCGCTGCTTTAGCCTTGCTACTCCAGCTGTCGACAATCGCTCCAGGTGCGCATGTGCACGCCTCCTTTTCACATGCCTGTCCAGCGACCTAACATATTGCAGGCCGACCTATCACTCATCAGGAGCCCGTTTAAGATCTCAGGACCATGATGCCAAGGGTGTGAAGGAGCACTGAACTTCATTCAGCAGGACATCACGATGGGCGGCGCCAGTCAGGACTTGCAGGAGGGTTCGCAGCAGCGAGGAAAGAGTTAAGATCCGAATAGAAGACATATGGACTTGGAAGTAATGCACTCTTCACTGTCACCCAGGCCACCATTCCTCGACCTGAGACCATTGCATATGCTACAGCTCACCTGACACAGATGTCGAATGATTGATGTTGCTCTTGCTCAGCAGTTCTCTGGCTTTCACATGTTTTTGCTTCCAGGTGGCCCCATATGAGATCTCCGGCGGCTTCAAAGTCATTTCGAAAGACGGTCCATTGGCCGGGTATTCTTCCTCGATGGGCGCGCGCTTTCTCAACTGGATCACGTGCGTAAAGGCTCATTCGAAGCTCGTCGGATGCCAGGTGAAGTCTGAATCGGACACGATTGACTTTCTCGTACCATTTTCAGAAACACCGACGGGACGACGGCAAGACCCTAGCATGCCCCGGCGGCCTTTGAAGCTGCCCTGGCCATGTTGCTCGTTATCGGGTCGGAAATTTAAGCCGCGACGAGGAGGATGGGACCCGCCTGCAGCAATGAAGATATAGCAGTAAGAACGGTGAGGGCGGCGGTGGGATCTTGCCATTGGTTGGCGGAGAGTTGATCGGGAGTGCGGCGGTTGGTTGAGGAAGCTCACATGTCGGTGCAGCTTGACGACGGCTGCTGACCCGAGTCTAAGAATGGGCATTCGACGGACTCCGGCGACGAAAAATAATTATTCCACCCTCTCACTGTCTCCTTTCTCCGTCATTCAATCACCGCATCTCACTGTCATCCATCCGCTCAACCAGATCTCTTGTTCCTGTGCCTGTTACCGCAGCTTGAACACTTGGTTACTACTCGGCAGGGTCCCATCTCAGCTACCCGGAATCTCAACGCCGATCCGTCTCGACAACAGCTTGTCTTGTCCGACGTGCCTGTCCTCCTGACAACACCATCACCACGCCTAAGACCGCTCTCCGCTCTCCCACCCACCACCGCCCTCTCCTCCACACACAGGCAAAGAAGCCGCTCGCTTGCCTTGGTCCGGCCTTTCTCCCTGCACCTTCCCGCCTAGCATGTCCGCCGCTCCTGCTGCCAGCAATGCCTCCAAGATCGAGAAGAAGCCCGTCAAGTTCAGCAACTTGCTGCTTGGCGCTGGCCTGAACATGTTCGAGGTCACTACCCTCGGCCAGCCGCTCGAGGTCATGAAGACAACCATGGCTGCCAACCGCAAGGACGGCATGGGCGGTGCCATTGCTCGCATTTGGGGACGTGGAGGTTTCTTGGGATGTGAGTATACTTAATTTGCGAAAAGCCTCCTTGAATGTACGGGAATGCTGATTGAATGCGCGCAGTCTACCAGGGCCTCATTCCCTGGGCCTGGATCGAAGCTTCCACCAAGGGCGCCGTTCTGCTCTTCGTCGCTTCCGAGGCCGAGTACTACGCCAAGACCTTCGGCGCCAACAACTTCGTGTCTGGCATCGCGGGTGGTATGACCGGTGGTCTGGCACAGGCGTACGCGACCATGGGTTTCTGCACATGCATGAAGACGGTGGAGATGACCAAGCACAAGGCCATGGAGGCTGGTGTGAAGCCTCCAGGCACCATGGAGACCTTCATGAACATCTACCGTGCTGAGGGTATTGCTGGTATCAACAAGGGTGTCAACGCTGTCGCTGTGCGCCAGGTCACCAACTGGGGATCGAGATTCGGTCTCAGCAGAGTTGCGTAAGTGTTCTCTTTATCTGCACCTGCGCCGTGAGATTGTACTGACTTGACGCAGTGAGAACGGAATTCGTAACTTCACCGGCAAGACCGACACCTCAGAGAAGCTCACCGCTCCCGAGCGAATCCTCGCCTCAGCCCTGGGAGGTGGTCTCTCCGCCTGGAACCAGCCGATCGAAGTCGTCCGCGTTGAGATGCAGTCGAAGAAGGAGGACCCGAACCGTCCCAAGAAGATGACGGTCGGCAACACATTCGCTTACATCTACAAAACCAGCGGCTTCAAGGGTCTCTACCGTGGTGTTGCCCCGCGTATCGGTCTAGGTGTCTGGCAAACAGTGTGCATGGTCGCTCTTGGTGACATTGCCAAGGAAGCAGTCGAGAAGGTCACCGGTGAGGCCGTGACGGCGAAGCACTAGAAGAGCATGGAGTCTGGCATAAATACATTGCGAGCGAGCTGTCTAGTACGGCAGGACAAGAGCGTGGATTGATTACTTGTAACAACCTGCCAAGATATATTTCCTTTGGATGAGGCATCGTTTCGGACTTGCAGTTGCTTTCGAAGTCACGGAAGCATGCAAATGAAGCGAAGGAGAAGCGAGATCTGACTGATAGACATGGGCTGAGACGGCGTTTACAACATCTAGAAGTTCGAATGGGTAGCAGCGAAGGAATCTACAATATTCTCGCCCTCCCATTGTCCGCCTTATGGTCGCTGATTCAATGTGCTTCGACAAGGCAAAGAGCAAATACGTGAGGCACAGCAGCACCCGTGCTTGCCATGACTGATCGAATGGCATAGATCGATCAGTGGGGAAGAGCTGCGAGCCAACGCTTTGACTTCTCTTGCAACATTCTGTGCGGTAGACCGCTGGAATCAGGACTTCTCAAACGCTGCTGCCCGGGCAACCTGGGCAGCATTATGGAATCCATCCTGTCGTGACCATATCCTACTTCAGCTGTTCGTCACAGCACCTTAGTGGAGCTCTTCACGGGCAGCACTCTTCCGAACTCGGCAGGAGCGGCCAGCACGGCCCGAGAGCAGCTCTACCTCACCTCTTGCTCCTCCCACTCTTGCTCTTCCCAGTACCACTTTCAAGACATTGATGCTCTTCAAATATCTACGACCGCTCAGAGCACCTCTTCTCAGATCTCAACCACCTCAATTCAAAAGACTCGCCACCATGGCCAAAATCCACACCCCAATCCCCAATTTAAAGCTCAACGATGGCAACAGCATCCCAATGGTATACACCATGCCGCCTGGCATTTTCCCCCTACATGTCCTGTGCTAATGCTTATCTCTAGCTCGCCTACGGCACAGGAACAGCATGGTACAAAACCGGTGACGAATCCAAACTCGACCAAGCCTGCATCGACAGCACCACCACCGCCATCAAACTCGGCTACACGCACCTCGACGGCGCAGAAGTCTACAAAACCGAAACCGAACTCGGCACTGCGATCAAAAACAGCAAAATCCCCCGCGAGAACCTCTTCCTCGTGACCAAAGTCATCACCAACATCTCCGACATCTCCTCCGCCATCCAAACTTCTCTCAAAAAACTCCAGACTGATTACGTCGATTTGTACCTGATCCACTCGCCGTTCTTTGAGGGCGGGGAGGATAAGAAGGTGCAGCAGGCGAAGTGGAAGGAGATGGAGGAGGTGAAGAAGAAGGGACTTGCGAAGAGTATTGGCGTGAGCAATTATTTGCCGGAGCAGCTGGAGATGATTTTGGAGGGGTGTGAGGTTCCGCCTGCGATTAATCAGATTGAGTTTCATCCGTATTTGCAGCATGAGGGGTTGGTGGAGTTTCACAAGGAGAAGGTATGTTCTCTTCTCAGCACAGGATCGATCGCTGTTGTATGGGTGTCAGAACTAATTGGATGGCGACGTTTAGGGAATCGCCACCTCTGCTTACTCTCCTCTTGCGGCCATTTTGAAGGGCGCTCCGGGACCTGTGGATGATTACTTGAACAGCTTGGCGAAGAAGTACGCTGTTAATCCTGGTGAGATTTGTTTGCGGTGGTGTATTGATCAGGATATCGTGGCCATTACGACGTCCGGCAAGGAGCAGCGGTTGAGCGACTACTTGCGTGCCATGACGTTCAAGTTGACTCCCAAGGAGATTCAGCAAGTGAGTCAATCAAATTTCTTTTAGATGCGCCGAATGAGGAGGTCATGCTGATGAAAATCCATAGATCAACGAGCTCGGCCGCCAGAAGCACTACCGTGGATACTGGACTCACAAGTTCGCTGCGGATGACAAGCGATAAATTCGATATCTCGGCGGCAAATTGAACAATATGAACAGCTACAACACAGAAACATGAGTTTGGTCTCCGACCCCATATCACCTCTACCTCTCTATTCTGCTACGTCCCATTCTCATACGAGCCCGTATAGTAAGGCCTACACTCCTGCTGACTCAACGTCGCAATAAAATTATCAATCAACGCAGCTCCAATATTCTTGGGCACAACCTCAAACCCCACACTCCTCACATTCGCGAAACCCTTGAAAGTTCCAAACTGCTGATCCTGCACCACACTTCCATTCGCCTTGAAGCCGAATTCCTGCGAGACAATCTTGCTTCCGTCTTTGCCGTACCCGGTCGCGGTGATGTTGCAGCTCACCGGCAGACTTCCCGCCGTGTAAGGGGAGGGCAATACGCAACCGTACCAGAACGAGCGGGCCGTGAAAGACGTGAGCGTGCTCTCGATATAGTCCGCCGTGATGAGCGGGGTGGAGTTCGTGAGCGAAGAGGTTCCCGCTCCGAATGTCGCGGCAGAGGGGTAGGTATGGGGCGCGAGGCCGAGGTGGTTCCCGTCAAAGTCCGGGTCGGTGTCGACGTAGTTGATGTTTTTGAAGTTGAGGAGGTTGTAGACGCCGATGTTGGTGATGCCCGTGATGGGGTCGCCGCGCTCGACGGATTCGAAGTTGTAGTTGGAAGTGAATTGCTCGGTCGTTTGGGGGCCGCGGGTGCAGGCTGGGGCTGGGAAGCTGGTTTGGGTGGTTACGGGGAAGGTGATTTGCGCTGTGGCTGTTGCTGCGAAGAGCAGAGCGGTAGCGACGAATGCCATTTTGCAGTTGCTTTTTCCAAGATCGAAGGGATGGGATAGCAGGCGTTGTGCGATTGTATGCGACCTACCTTCTTATATGCCTACCGCGTCGAGAATATAGCTTCATAGCCGCACACTGCTGATCCATGTCAAGCTACGACGCGGCTATGAGCCTCAATGGCGTAGTGGCCTTCAATCAACCAGTCAACATCTTTCTGAAGAGGCTCGTACAAGTATACGACGCGAACGAGCATTTGACAGCTCGCCTAGCCTTCGAACTCCGCTTCTACGATGCCAGGAACTGAGGATGCCGAGGCCTGCCAGCTTCCAGACGGCATGCGTAAAAGACAAAGTTGGTAAGCTTGCTGCCATAGGGGAAAAAAGGGCGTAAATCAGGTCGCAGATCGTCAAGATCGGCAGCGCGGGACCGCACAATTCTTGCAGGCGCTCGAGAAGAACAAAAGCTTGTCCGTGCTTCTCTTCAGCCTCTCCTGCTGTCCAAAAGCTTGTGTTCATAGAATGCATTTTTGTTGCGTTGTTTGATCTTTAGAGCATGTTTACCAAGCTCTGACCAGGTGGTACATACTGCCAGGTGGCGTGTTTTAGCGTGAACTAGAGCCCCTTTCGGTTAAGTGAGTGAACGGTTGTGTACGCCTAATTTCGTGCTTAGTCAGCGTTCTTGGCGGCAGAAACAACGCTTCTTCGAACGACGCGTTGTTGTAAGTGAATGAACCGGCCAATCTATGAGCAATGGACGCTCTCGATTTGGCTCAAATAGTCCTCATCCTTCAATAACGCGACGCAGCTATTTTAAGGGCCTGGCAAGATGTTAGATTCTCACCAAATCAAGAGAGCTACGCCTACCCTCACTTCGAATGGACGCAGGCCGATATGGACGCCATCAACTGTCGCAAAGAGACGCGTTTTTATCTATGGCAATTGGAGCGATTGGCGCCATTGTTGCTCGGCGAGGATATCATTCGAATCCAGTCCTCACCAGGCCACCATTATGAGGCCACGCTAGTCCAAGCTCTTCACCTCGTTTGTAGACGCCTCGCATACCCTGCCCGTTATTACGACTTCCGTTTTGGCCGTGGACACACCTGGATGTTAAGGATTTTTAACGGCACCTGTAAGAAGCTGTACCAAGATTGGGGCGAGCTGTTACACTGGTGGCCGGCGTTGGATGATCGTTCTACCATGGCCAGATATGCTCGAAAAGCTTATGAAGCCGGCCATGGATTAGGTGCTGTATGGGGCTTCGTAGACGGAACTTTCCTTGAGTTTATGCGGCCAGTAGACAACGGGCTCCAAATGGCGACCTATTCGGGCTATTATGGAGCAAATGGCCAGAAGATTCAGTGCATTACTGCGCCAGATGGGCTCGTGGTGTCCTCTTCAATACCCGACCTTGGTCCTACAAACGATGGAGCAGTATACGACTCTTCTAGCGTGCCAGAACGCCTCCGTTAGATGGATATTGCCAACCCTAATCAACCAGTGTTGTTCTTGTTTGGCGACAGTGCCTATCAATCGAAATGGGGTGTGATTGATCCACTCCGTCACGATGCCGGTTGGCAGTACTTGACAGACGAGATGAGGCGCTCGAATTACTGGCTTTCGAAGGCTCGTGTCGGTGTCGAGATGGCGTTTGGTAACAATTTTGACTGGTTCACGTACGTCCACTTCGGTAAGGCCGTGAGGGCGACAGTGCAGCCGGTCGGCACCTATTTCTTGGTGTCACTATTGCTTCAGAACTGCTTAACGTGTTTGCGTGCGGAAGAGGGCAAAATAGGTACCATCAACGGCATGTTTGGTTGTATGCCACCAACACTGGAGGATTATCTGAACGGTGTCGCTAGGGACGACTGAGGGCAGATATCGCGACCGGACAAATTGGAGGCTTGTGAGGACGATGGATAGATGCTCCGAATCGAGTTTGGTGATGTTGTTGATGGTTCTGCGTGGATGGTAGATGCCGGTGGGTGGTTGCTTTGTCGAAGCAGTATACAGCTTCACGATATTTTGGCTTCTTACGTCACCGATTCTAGACGATTCCGCCTGCAAACGGGTGGGTTCGTGAGCTTTTGATGCTGTAGAGAGGTGGAGGTACTTTCGATTTACGCCAAGAGGCCGATTTTGGTGGGCTATACCACGAATTTTGGTGAAGGTGTTGTTCTTCAGATGTACCACTTCCTCTACTTCACACATCGCTATCCTTCAACCTCACGGACTGCTAGTTTGATGACTCAGTAGGCTATTTTGACCGCACCTCATCTCTCTGTAGCAGTTCTTCTGCTTCTTTACTGCACCACCACCACCATACTGTGCTAATTACTCCGTTCCAGGCGTCACCAGCCCTCTATCGCCATCCGCCCTACTCGAGCTCTTGTCTAGAGCAGCAAGAACACGAGCAAAGCCGCTATTCATGGCCGATTCGAGCGTGGTATACCGGCTACTCAGGCCATCAAGATCAGCTCGCAAACCAGCTATTACACCACTGTCAACACCACCACTGGCAGCCACACGCCTTGCCTCAAGCTCTTCACGACGGAGCTCCATCTCTTCACGGAACTGGCGTCTCTTTTCCTTCATCTTAGCCTCATGGATGAGCTGCTGCTGCTCTTGAATCGCCTTCAATTGTCCGTCTGTTCTCGCAGTGAGTCGATCTTCGGCATCCAGCGCCTGTTTGCGCTTCATACCAACGTGAGCCATAGTAAGTGGATTGCTCGAGTTAGAGCCACCAGCAACGAGGCCCTTTCGGAACTGCTCTACGGCCTGTTGCTGCCGCTGGATTTGCTCGTGGCTCTTTTGATTCAAAGATCGTTCTGCCTCCACTGACTTTAACTTGGCAATTAGGCTATCTAACCGCCGTTCGAACTCTGACCGTTGACGACCGGTGCCTGCCTCGAGGCGTTTGAGCTGGTTGATTCGAGCCGGAATCCATCCAACTAAGGGTGGTTTGTTACTGCTATAAGAGCCACCGAACACGGTTCGGTAGAGGTGTGAGATATGGATCTGACGGTGCTTACTAAGCTCCTTTTGCATCTCATTGAGCCAGGCCGCAATCGTCACACCATTCGACAAGGGGTGTGTGTTGTCGTCAAGATATCTAACAACCGACTCCAAGCTCTGCTGGTTCCATTGGTGAGCCACCTTTCTAATCCTTTGCCTGCCAGTGCTGGTTCTACCGTGGACGCTGGCGAGCAAATCAGTGTCGTTCTAGAGGTCGTTTTTGTGTTGCTGATCGCCATTAGGCACCTCTTCTACAGCTGTTTGCTCAATAGCAGACTCTATGGCCGATATACTTGGATTCGGGTCTATTCGAGAGCTCTCAGAGGCGTTGCTCGGCGCGTTGGCACGGCTTGACGGTCCAGGCTGTTCCTCAACTATCACTACATCACTGCTTTTTGGTGTAGAATCGCCTTGATCAGCCGCCTTTTCAGAAAGAGATGGACCATTTGACTGTGCCTTATCGCCTTACGCTGCGTCTTGGCGCGCGCACTGCGATTTCGAAGGGCCCTCTACAACCTCGTTTGTTACTGCTGGCTGTGGCTCCGGCTCTTGTTCTGCCACCATATCTTGCTCTAGCTTACACTGCTCTTGCTGCTGCTGCTGGCAACAGTGGTGAACGTCTATTGGCTGCGAACCGGTGGCGTCTACGATAGAGCACGAGCTCGGCGGCTGCTGCTGCTGCTGCTGTTGCGGTGGTGGTGGTGGTGGTGGCCGTGGCCACTCGGCTGGTGTTGGTGAGCTCGTTGGTGGCCCCAAGAACGGCGCCTTGCTCCACCCTTGCGATTGAGGCGTTAGTGGCTGTTGTTGCACTGGATCAGACGACAATCTTATCGGCGGTAGTGAGCCAGTGTTAATGCCATTCATGCCACGGTCAAAGTGTGTTGGCACCTGCTGAGGTGTTGCGAACCGACAGACTGGCGGTGAAGAGGGCAGCTCGTGAGGGCTGCTATAGGGGTAGCTATGGCCGTGGCCATACTGCTGTTGCCCTATCTGGTGGACTGGCTGGCCATATTGTTGCTAGCCGATGTGTTGCTAGCCGATATACTGCTGCTGGATGAACTGCGCGTTCTGCGCGTGTTGCTGTGGCACGTACGCGTTCGTCTGGTTTGGCTGCGCCGAAGGGGGTGGTTCGTAGTAGCCCTGTAAGCTCGAGAGATAGTATTCGGACGATGTTGGCCTCAGGCCAGTCGCTGGATGTTGTGGTTGATACATACTGACTGGTTTATAGGTTGGTGAACACGCTCTGCCATCCTTACGAGCAACACGCGTTTGACAGCCCTATGGCTCGATTGAGCGTTGGTGGCAGTCGCTTGGCTAGTTTTGGCTGTAGATCTAACTCTACTGCCTCAATCTAGCCATATTGGTGTTCTGGAGGTCGCTGCCACCAGGTGGCAGCGAGTTCTGCTTCCAGAGCTGACCGCCTGCTGTATCAGGTAAGCGTGCGAGATTTACGTTCAAACCATTCACTTACTAAAAGCACAGACGATTTTTACGAGCCTATCGGAGTGCCCCCTTGATTTCGGTCATGGTGGTCAGAGCTTGGTAAACATGCTCTTTTTGGTTGTTGCATCGATGAAGTGCGGTCGTCGACCAAGATCCGGGCTTGTCAAATCTTGGAAGCCGTGGCCAATGCCTCTCTGCTGGCTTCGGAGCGATTGCCGGCGCTTTTTGATTTGCTGGGAGCTGGAGCGGACTAATGGATGTCCAAACTCAATCTCTATGGGCGATGGAGCCACGTGAGATTCTAAGACTTCGTCTCACCTCAAATTTGGACGACAAGAATTTGCTGGATCTCTCCAAGATGCCGATGAATCGAGGATAAGCTGACGTCGAGTGAAAGAGCAGTGTGCATTTGGACAAGATTGGCCAACTCCGAGCGTAGTTGGCCCCAACGCTGAGCAAGACCTTGTTAAAGAGCAGCGTGATGTCTCCTGGACGCGAGAATGGTACTGTCCGTGAGGGAGCCTCGAGGTACAAGGTTGGAGCAGCAAAACACAGCGGGATGAAGAGCATGGAGTAGTCATGGCAAGAGCTGGTCGAGCGAGGACTGCAGCGTCGCCAGCATGGTCTTATGCCGCTCGCATGTGGTGGTCGTACCATCGCCTCGTTGACAAGGGGACTTCTCTTGCTGGGACATTGCCAACGCGCCTTCAAGACTCAGCTGTGGCCAGACTTGTTAATGATGTAGCTGGACAGAGCCAGGCTGAAGAGGGCAACTTGACCTGCGCTGTTCGATTCAGCATAGGGGCCAGAGGATACGACCGATTCATCCTCGCTTCTAAGGCAACCAGGCGCGTGGCATCAAGGTGGTACTGTACTCCTTTCGGCCCAGTTGTCTATTGGTGCAGGTAAGCTGGCCTCGCTTTCACGTTGTAGGGCTTGCTGAGTTTTCTCTGGTCGTGCTCATTGTTTGTAATATCTGGTACAGTCACAAAGCAGAGACGCATCAATTATGACGTCCAATTAAGACACCACGCTAGTGTACATGCAAAGTTGAGGTAGGTGCGTTCTTTCCGATGCTTCCTTCCGTGTTTGCGAAGCGAGAGCAAACGCTGCAGCCTGCTGGATTTCAGAACAAGATGTCACGGAACTTGCAGCAGAGAACACACGAACTCCATACGTTTCTACACTTCCATCAGTCGAGATTGACGAACCCTTCGAAACGAAACATGGATGACACCGCCAATTCCGCGCAGATCGACCAAGCCTACGATGAAGCTTTAGCAGCTTTCTACCGCCTCGAAAGCCTGAGTACCGGCCGTGCCAACAGGTTGCTCTTCGATCGCCCTCTCTACAAAACCTTGGAGCGGCAACTGAACTTCGCGGGCCACCAGTGGCAAGAGGCCAACCAAGAGCTCAGCTTTGTCAAGGACACGTGCGGAAAGGAGCTTCGAGAACTACGGGAAACCCTAGAACTTGCGTTGGGTAGAATCGACGAAGCTGCTGGGCTGGCGGAAGCACCACCACCGGAGCTCGACATCACGCAAGAGCTCATTGAGAGATTGACGGCGTATGCGAAAGACCTCGTGGAGAAGTCTACTCGAGACATCGAGAGTAGTCTGGGCAGAATCGAGCAGGCTCTTCGTGTTCCTCAGCAGCAAGCAAATCTGGAGCTCTGGAACAGGTCGTTGCCGCAACAGGAGCACGCTACTCAGCCCACCTACAACACAGACCAGGAGATTGGAATGGGTAGCGCAGGCATGGAAGTCGGTACGGAGCCCGAGGCGAGCGCACAGCCAGTCCAGGAGGGGCCTGTATCGCGTGCGGACTCGCATGCTCCAACTGCCAAGAAAGATGCTACGGAGGTATCCGAGCCACCTGCAGATGCACACGCGGGAATCTCTCAGAGCGATCCCATGGACATTGAGCAGTCTAGCATCCGTCAGGGCCAGTCGCGAGACACTACGAAAGCCCGACGTGCAGCCGCTCGCGAGCTGACCGGCAGCAGAAAGGGAGGGCCCCTTGAGGCTTTCCCTACTTATGGCGCCGGCAGGAAACTGAGGTCGCGGAAGTGAAAGACCTGAAAAGCAGAGAGTATGGTGAGAGTTTTGCCTCACTACATTGCACGCGGGCTTTTGGGACTTGTAGCTCGATTTGAGGAATCAAGTAGAAATTTGCGTGAATAGCTTGAAATGAATCATGTTGCGTAGATTGGTGCAGTCCCGTTTGCTCGGCCAACCCACCCCGCAGGTCGAAGTCTTCTCCTTCGCGTTTCCAAACTTGGAGGACACCAACCATACAGCCACCAAAATGGCTCAGAACGCTACGGCGGGCGCGCAGACTGGGCGCTACAAACTCCCGGGCATCGAAATCAACCCTGACGACTACAAAGACCCGTTCGAGCAGATGGTTTACTCTGCCGCCGCGAAAGTTCTGGACCAACACATGAAAACCGTCAACCTCCTAGGCATCGTCAAATTGGATGCAGCAAACCAGCGCTCCTTTCAAGCCGTCCAGAAGATCGTCGAGCAAGCCGAGTCCGAGATTGGAGAGCGCGACAAGGAAATCGAAGAGCGCGACAAGAAGATCGAGGAGCGCGATCAAGAGATCGAGAAACGCGACCAGGAGATCAAGAAGCTCCGCGCGGAGGTGGCTGGCCATGTTCAGGAAGCCATCAAATTGCGGTACGAGATTGCTCACATGGCGGGCGAGACGGGCCGCATGAACATCATGATCCGCGAGCTTTCGGATCCGGACTATGAGGAGGGAGATGAGGATCTTGAGGAGTTGGAGAAGAATCTCAAGTTGCTGGATGAGCAGTTTGAGGAATGTATGAAGGAGAAGAAGGAGGAGGCGGAGAAGGCCGCGGCCAAGAGCGAGAGCAAGAGCAAGAGCAAGAGCGAGAGCAAGGGAAAGAGACAGGGAAAGGGAAGGGCGTGAGACCGTGCAGATTCGACACAGTAATTGCTGTGAGACCTCGAAGATTGTCTTCGTCTTGGTAATGTGAGATACCAATTGGGCTGTTGTCGGCTCGACGGGACATATAGAAGAAGAAGGGATCAAAGGAATATTCAAGCGTTCATCAATCAAGCGACCTCTCATTCCTTACTCACTGTTAGCCTAGTCTAGAAAGTCGCAAAAAGGCGCCGGAGGCAGACTTCTCTCAATGCGAGCGCTTAATAGAGGAATTGTTGTAGCGTGCTAGTTTGGCATGTGAGATTGATCAGAAGTGAAGTGGAGTGAAAGTGAAGACCAAGAGACAGCAGCCGGTGTTGCCGAGCTCTGACGTCGCACGTGGGTTCTCGTTGGCTGGCGGCTGGCTGCCCCAGCGATTTCACCCGGCCCCGTTGAGGAACTTCCGAAAGGCCCTCTTAAATTTTGTTGCAACTTCACTCTCCATCAACCACCACTCCATCCACCACCTAACCACTGCACCTGCAGCTTCGAACAGGCCTCGAGCTCTTGTTCAGTCTTCATCTCCACTCCAGGTTTCAATTGCAGGCCACTAGGGCATACTCCGGCTTACTACCGTTAACCTACGACCGAAAACCGACCCCTGCCCGGCACAATGAGCGGAACTGCGACTTCACCACCTCAGTCCACCGGCAGCACCAAGCTGGATGCTGTCAAGCAGTCGGCTGAGGCCAAGCTGGAACCCAAGAAGCTCTCCGGCGTTGCCCTCTACTCGCGATTCGCCTTCGCCGGCGCCGTCTGCTGTTCCGTCACCCACGGAGGTCTCACACCTGTCGACGTGTAAGTCATCGCATCTACCGTCAGTGCGCTCGAGGAAGCGCGCCTCCAGAAGAGACGGAATTAGGCGTTAAGAGACGGCGATAAGAGGAAGCGACATGACGGAAGCGCGATGGAAGCGCGCACTGGGATAAAGTGAGCAGAAGCTGACACGTGCGTTTGAACAGCGTCAAGACCCGTATCCAGCTCGACCCAGCTACCTACAACCGCGGTCTGGTCGGTGGCTTCCGCCAGGTCATCCAGAAGGAGGGCGCCGGTGCTCTCTTGACCGGTGTTGGCCCAACCTTCGCTGGTTACTTCCTCCAGGGTGCCTTCAAGTTCGGCGGTTATGAGTTCTTCAAGCAGCAGTCCATCAACTTGCTTGGTTACGAGACTGCCTCTAACAACCGCACTGCTGTCTACCTTGCCTCCTCTGCTGCTGCCGAGTTCTTCGCCGACATTGCTCTCTGCCCTCTCGAGGCCACCCGTATCCGATTGGTCTCTGAGCCTGGCTTCGCCAATGGCTTGATCGGCGGTTTCTCCAAGATCGCCTCGCAGGAGGGTCTTGGTGCTTTCTACTCTGGTTTCGGTCCAATCCTCTTCAAGCAGTAAGTAACAATCGCTTGCTGAAGTTAGCTAGCGCGTGCCTGACTTTAGCGCAGGGTCCCATACACCATGGCCAAGTTCGTCGTGTACGAGAAGGTCTCTGAGATGGTCTACAAGAACTTCTTCGACAAGGAGAAGACCAGCGCCGGCATGCAGACCACCATCAACCTTGGTTCCGGTCTGATCGCTGGTTTCGCTGCCGCCATCGTTTCCCAGCCAGCCGACACTATGTTGTCGAAGATCAACAAGACCAAGGGTCTCCCAGGAGAGGGAACCACTAGCAGACTCATCAAGATCGCCAAGGAGCTCGGTATCCGCGGCTCCTACAGTGGTATCGGTGCCCGTCTCTTCATGGTTGGTACCTTGACTGCCGGTCAATTCGCCATCTACGGCGACATCAAGAAGGCAATCGGCGCTGTCGGTGGCGTAGAAATTGCTGCCAAATAAAGGTGTGGCATGGTGAGAGCGTCGTGAAATGTTGATGGGGTGGTGGAAAGAAGAAGAAGCTGCTTGGGCCGGGTGTCGTGCGCGGCAGCTGTGCTTCAGAGATACCTAATCCCTGGCTGGCATAGACGATAGAGGTGCACACCAGCTTTCTTCTCTCTCGCGTTTGTACAGTAGGGCATTAGGCAGCCGGAGTCGTGGTATTCAAGGTGTTTCATTTTGGGCAGAGTGTCTTCACGCACAGAGATTCATCCCGAACAAGTTAACGGCGCTCCTCAGACTCACCGGCTTTCCGTTGGCCAAGAGACTCTTTCATGCGACAGAGACGAAGGTTCCTTATGCTTACCCAAGTTGTTCAACTCGTGGTCAAGACAATGCTTAGTTGTATTCACATCGTTTGAGTTCGATAGCGCCTCGGGATGCCCCGGTCATAGCTCGGGAAGCCTGACCTCACCACGACGTCCGACTAAGGGTACCACAGCTCAACATTGACTTCGCATCTGCATCTGCGTCTGCTTAGGCACGACATACTCTTCCAGAAGCTTTGAAGACACCTCTCAGGATTGCAGCCGCGCACGCAGCTGCTTCAGCCTGCAGCAGACCGCTGTACCTGTCGATCAGCAGCCAAACACGATGCAGTATCACAATGTGGGTCACGAAAACCGGTGCTCCCAATGAGCCGATGTAGACACGGCATGAACTGGTCGTAGCGAGTTGGCACAACATTTCTTAATCCTCTTCAGCAGCACTCGTTCTTGTATACTAAATCAGGTACGATTGAAGCACGATGTCGTGGTTCAAGCGCGGAGCCAGCGACGATGGCCCAGAAGCGACCCCGCCAGATTCCTCGATACCGACGCCCGAGAACAAGCTGATGTTTCAGTCCTTCGAATGGCATACGAAGTCGAATCCACCTGCGCCGAACGAGACGCACTCGAGAGACTCTCACTGGGCTAGGTTAGGGAGAATCCTTCCTGGGCTGGCAGAGCTCGGTGTGACCTCACTATGGCTTCCGCCAGGCTGTAAAGCGAATAATCCGCATGGCAATGGATACGACTGTTATGATCTGTGGGATCTGGGAGAGTTCGATCAGAAGTGGGCGAGGAGCACGAAATGGGGATCTCGGGAAGAGCTGCGAGATTTGGTGGAGACTGCTTCAAGATGCGGAAATTCAGGTATAGAGCTGATATGGGACGCTGTATTGAATCACAAGACTGCTGGGGATGCCACTGACGAGGCGTGGGCTGTGGAGGTTGACAAGGAAGGTGTGTTCACCCTATCTAATGTCTCACGGGAAGGCGAGTGCTCTGACTTGTGTGACTGGCAGACAGGCGAATAGAGATTTGTGCTCCCAAGAAGATCGAGGCTTGGCTTAAGTATGACTTCCCGGGCCGAGAAAGAGAAGGCATGAAATACTCGGGTCTGAAATGGAGGGCTGAGCACTTCAACGGAACAGACTGGGATCAACGAGGCCAGAAGAATGCGGTATTCAAGATCATCGATGATCCGGCGACATATCCTAAGCCCAACAAGGAGCAACTGCCCATTCCACAGAAGCCGACTCGTGGATTGAACCGGCTGGCGAGATTCGCAGGAAGCGTCTCAAACGCCATGTCAGAACGGATGACACCTCCCGTCAGGCCTGGTAAAGGCTGGGCAGAAGACGTGGACAAGACCCACGGCAACTATGATTACCTACTCTTCTCCAACATCTATTACGGTCATCCTGATGTACGAGAGGACATGCTTCGGTGGGGTCAATGGATGATTCAAGAGACTGGGATTCATGGCTTTCGACTTGACGCCGCTCAGCACTTCTCCTGGAACTTCATTCGGAATTGGATCATTCAGGTACAGACTGCAAGCCAGCAAAGATATGGCAGAGACGCAGTGGTTATTGGTGAGGTTTGGGCTGGAGAGGTCAGCAGGCTTCTCAGATGGCTAGATTTCGTGACGCCCCCAGGATCTCCAGCTTTGGCGTGTGCATATGATGCTCCGCTCCTTTACAGCTTCTCCCGGATCTCCGAAGATGTTCGCCAGGGAAAGAGGAGTGCGGATCTGAGAACGCTGCTTTGTGGGCCGGGACACACTGACAAACACGCCCTCTCTTCAGTGAGACCTCACCAGGCCATTACATTGGTCACGAATCACGACACTCAGCCTGGTCAATCGAGCTTTACGCCCATGGACTCGGGTCTCAAGTCACTTTTCTATGCATTCATTCTCCTGAGGAGAGAAGGTCTTCCATGTGTCTTCTGGGGAGATCTATACGGCACGCTTGGGCCAAAAGGCGAAGGACCAGCCTGCCAAGTTGCTTTGATCGCCAATGATGCAACTACTCAGCAGCCGGCGAGGTCAACAAGAAGCTTGCTTCCGTCTCTGATGCTTGCTCGAAAGCTACTCGCGTATGGTCCACAGAAAGATTACTTCGACAGCATGTCATGCATCGGCTGGGTTCGACATGGTACACACGACCAACCCGGCTGTGCTGTCATCATGAGCATTGGGCCGCCGAATAAATGGACCATCAAGAAAATGGCTGCGGGTCGACCCGGCGAGAAATGGATCGACATAATGAGTGAGAAGGAGGGGAGACCCGAGATCACCATCGATGACAAGGGCTTTGGCGTCTTTGCCTGCCGAGGGCGGAGTGTCAGCATCTACGTCTGCGAGGAATGTCCGGCGGCCAGTCGATTTCCCGTCGACTTTGATCACGACGTATATCGACAGTAGACAAGCAAAATAGGATGCAATCACTCCAAGGAACAGCGAGAGACGAGCTGGTTGAACAAAGTCTGCACGACTATGAATTTTGCTAGATCCTAGCATATTCCAAAAACCTCACCGGAATATCCACAGTCTTGGCTCTAAGATACTCGCAACAGTTCTTGCCCAGGGTATCGTACGTTGAGCAGCTGTCATAGCCACGATCAAGGTGATCATGCAGCAAGAAGTGAACAGCGCGAATATGTGGCATCTCGAAACGATCAATTCTCAGCTCTGGTTTGCCAAATTTGTGCACCTCCTCTGGGCCCAGCAATTGCTTGATCTTGTCGACAGTCAAGAGAGTTCTCAGCCAGTCCCACAGCTCGTGATTAGGCGATGGACGCACGAAGAATCCCACGTTGCAGTCACTTGCTTTGTCTCCGGAGCGGCCTAACACTATGGTTCCCAGGGGTGCTCTGACCGTCTCGCCGAATGTGTCAAGGTTCGCAGGATGCATCGTCTCGTATGATGGCTGCTGGCGCTTGTGCTTTTCCGTCACAGTTGGAGGCGGGATGTCGATGACTTGCTCGCTGCTGGAGTTTGAGTTGAAGAGCAGATGCGCGCGATGGTTCACGAGAGATTGCGGAAGCAGAGCCGGCCAATACTCATAGAATGGCTTGCCTTGGGCCTGGCGCATATCGTTTCCAAGGGACGCTCCTGGACAGGACATGAGGAAATTGACCATACTGATCCGGAAAAAGCCGCCAGGGTTGCGCATGTCCAGGAGATCTCGGTCTTTGGATTGTGCGAAGATTCGGAAGTCGACTGTTGCGATGTCTTGATTTCTCGCGTCGATGGGAGAGTCTCCGTTTCTCATGAATTTCAGGCAGGTGAACTTCTTCAGTCGCTCTTCGCCAAGCTCGTCACGAATCTGTTCTTCGGCCCATTTGCATTTCTCGTCGATATCGAGGCCAACGAGGTAGATGTGATACTCGGCTTGCCAACCCGCGAAGCCTGAGATGCTATGACAAGTCAGCAGCGATCGAAATTGTGCACATGGCTTCACCTACCCGACTTTGGTGGTATCAGGTGGTGGCAACCCACGGACACCGCTCACAAGAACCTCATCTTCGCCGATCTGCTCCATCTTTATTTCTTCAAGCTGAGCTACAACGTCGCTGTTGTAGTAAAGCGGTCCTTGGATTTCGTATAGCAGTTGACTCTCGACCGAGTCTACGGTAACGCAGCCTCCTGTATTCTTCTCTTTGGAGATAATGCAATGTCCACGGTAGTCGACGCCAGCGATTGGGAATCCGACGTTGAGGTGCTTGCCTTGCTTCAGAAGGTCCTTAAAAGACGACATGTAGCCGCCAGTCACGTACGCTGAGCATTCGATGAGATGGCCTGCGACGAGACTGCCGGCGAGCTCGTCAAGCTGGCTGCGGTCCCAGTCGTGCCACCACCTGTATCATGTCAGCGCAATAAATTGAAATATTGACTCCACCTACGCAGCAGCACCAACAGTCGGCGCAGCATCCGCCACTCGGCCAGCAATAACGATATCAGCACCCTGCCTCAATGCCTCCGCAATACCCAGACCACCAAGATAACATTGTGCACAAATAATCTCCTGCTCCCAATCCTGGATCTTACGGCCATGCATAAGCGACTCAAACGTCTCACCCTCTTGGATCAGCCTCCGGACTGTCTCGGTCTGCTCATCGCCTTCGATCCATGCGACTTTCAGATTATACCCCTTAGCTTGGACTTTCTGCTGCACGTACTTGGCCAGAACCTCTGTATCCGACGCTCCAGCATTGACGGCGAGCTTGATCCCTCGTTTGGCTAAGCTGTCAATGGCAGGTTCAAAGCAGTCCATAAAGTTCTCGGCGAACATGGCTGTTTGAAGCTGTTGTTCGAAGTCGAGGTCTTTGAACGTTTGGCTTTTGGAGGAGAGATCTTTGAGGGCTCGCTGCTTGCCGGAGCCGTGGATTGTCATCGTCATCTATAAATGGTTCAGTTGCCTTGCTACTGAGAAATTAGTTTGATGAGAGATCTCACTTCGGACAGCCAGTCTCCCACAATGACATCGACATCTTCGTTCGCGGCGAGGGACGAAATGGCTCGAACGCGATCACTGAAGCCACCACTTGCACCTCCTATACGGACCGGGCGACGAGGTTCTGTTGCCATGGTGCAGTCTGTCCAACTTTTCGTAAGAGCACAGGACTTTGAAAGAATAAAGTAGCAAGATGCAATAGCAAGTTCATCATCCCAACGAATCCATTGATTCAAATACCAACGGTCTGACCACCACGACCTTGGCCCTCTTCGGTAAACGCGAAAAGGTTTCCGGGGTCAAGTTGTTCCTGAGCTTCTGAGCTTCAATCCGGATAACCTTGCCATCCGGCTGAGCACTGCATGCACCCCGCAAGCCATCCCTGGGATCTGGTCGATCTCACGTGAAGTTGTGCTGCCCCTGTTCGTGGACGACTCCTAGATCGAAGTGGGTTCCTCCTTCTCATCCTCCAACGCAGTTTCCTTGGAGTCCTGCGACTCTTTCGGTGTCTCCGCTTTCGCATCTTCTTGTCCTTCGACAGCATCGGCTCCCTCTTTGGCGTGTCCGCTCATCGCCCTCTCCCTCTTCGCAATCCCCGCCCGAACCGTGGAGATGGAAGCCCGTCGAATCGCGCGCTTCACGGAATCATCTTCTTTCATCGTCTCTTGCTTTTTGACGTCGTCACACGTCGTTTGCTCGTCTTCTTTGGTGGATGTAATTGGCTCCATGCCTAGCAAACACTGTCAGTCAGCTGCAAAGCGCGCAATATCCCCGATCTCGCAATTACGTGCTGTGGCAATGTGGCGCTGGCTGTGACAATGTCGAATACGATGGCGACGGAGATGCTGGCTGTCGCGCTCGTTGATCTTGGACGTCGTCCAAATGACAAACAATGGCATTGTCATGTGCTAGCGCCAAAGTTTAAACTTGGCTGCTGCATGTGAATTTCACGCGAAAGTGGAAGGAGCGAACGTGCATTGCGACCGCATCTCCAAGCTTCACCTCGAGGACAGCGCTACCGGAAATTCTGAAAGTATAGTCAAAGCGACGCTCCTACTCGAGATCCCTCGAAATCGATACCATCTCCAAAATCCCGTGTAGGGCCAGCGCTGCCAGAAATTCAGATATCATAACGAGAGCACCACCACGTATCGAGATTCAAGAAGCATTCGACATTGCACTTGTCGCCGCCAATAATCCCGGACTTTGCTACTCTCATTCAACTCATCGTCAACATCAACGAGATCATCTCCCACGGTGCCCCTCAACGTCGGGATCGCCTTCGAACTCTCCTTTAATCGACGGGAGGGACGAAATTATCTGAGATTGAGAGTGACCACATCGTCGGTATCTGGAATCATTTGAGCTTGAGTTGGACTGGCTGACTGACGAGATGATTTGGCCGTCTTGACGGTGATGGGTCTTTTGAAACGAGGCCACAGACAACTTATCAAGACCCACGCAGTCTCAAAGTCAGAAGAACAAGACATCTGAGATTCGGTGTCCGCGAGAAGATGGGCTCGTGGGGAAGGAGCAACGGAGCGCAACGAACACCTCCCCACCATCCTGCTACCTGAGACCGACGTCGCCGCCGCCGCCGGAGGATCACACGGGATAACGAGAGCGGTATACCTTTTCGAAATACCTTGAAAGGCAATCGAGATCATTCCCTTCATAGGTGTCAGAACAATCACGTTCTAATTGAACCAGCAAGCATCTCAACCTATTAGAAGCCTTACGCAACACAATCAGAAAAACGAAAAGACTTGGTTCAGTTTCACTTTCATGTTCCATTCCACTTCACTTCTCAGCTACTACTAGCCCTCTCTCTTATCGCACACAATCGAATCCCTTTCCACTCCAAATCTGCTTCCTCCCTCTCTTCCTTGTAATCGAACAGAATCTTCTATACACATTATTAATAGGCTCGGGGATACGCATCAACGGCGTCCCATCCCGCCCTGGCCTGACCGGGCTCAGAAACAAAGCAATCAAAAAATCGTATGCAATGCAATGCTTCGCTCGAATCGATACAGATCGCTCCGGTTGGTTCCCCGCTCAGCGACCGCTCAGCGGTAGCCAAGTGTTTGTTTGGTGTTCGTGTGGTGGTGTGGTTGTCATGTATGGTTGTGCAATGCGTTTGCCTACTTGCAGGGCTTCGCTCTTTCTCTCGTCAACGTCTAGCGCGATCGGTGTTTGCTGTTGTGATAATCGTGGTGTCCAGCAGTCCATTGTATCGTGTATTCCATGCGCTTGCGCTCTTGCTCTTTCGTCTATACCAATGGCTTCTTCACGTCCTGCACGCCTCGCTTGATGACATCTTCTAGTCTCCATCGTGGTGGGAGAACAGCAGGCTTGCCGCCAGCTTCGAGACATGAGCGGTATTCCATCTCCTTCTCGTTCGTCATGCCGTCGTGGAGTGGCTCCTGGCCGCCTGCAATGCCGGAGCTGAACTTCAGCTGAAGCACTTCACCAGCTTGGTCACATGCTGCAAGCAGTCTATCCAGGTCGTCCTTGGTGTGCGCTGCACTCACGCAGAAGCGAGCTCGTGATGAGATGAGAGGCGTTGCGGGGTACCCAACCACGACGACCGCGATCTTGCGCTTCAACATCTCGTGAGAGAAGGCTGGAATCTTGGCTGGGTGGTAGAGCAACAGAGGAATGATCGGGCTGTCGTCATGGCCGTAGACAATGAAGCCGAGTCTCTTGAGTCCGAGTCGCAGATACCGGCTGTTGAAAGCGAGACGCTGAAGACGCTCCTCACCCTGGCCAGGTGATAGGTCACCAGCAATGATTCGCAGGCTGGAGCTGATCTGGCTCAGAACAGCTGGAGACGGGCACTCGCCATACAGCGTACCAGCGTTGTTGACTCGAATCTTGTCAATCAGATTCTTGTTACCAGAGATGTAACCGCCGTTCGCGCCGAAGGACTTGGTGAAGGTGCCCATCAGAATGTCGATGTTGGAGGGGTGGATGCCGAAGTAGTCGCAGACACCGCGGCCCCGTGGTCCAATGGCTCCGATGGAGTGTGCCTCGTCGACGTACAATGCGAACTTGTACTTCTTCTTGAGCGCGACAAGACCTGGGAGATTGCACATAGTACCCTCCATGCTGTACAGACCCTCAACAGCCACTAGAATTTTTCTCCATGGTCGGTGTGTTCTGGGCTGACCCTGTGATATCCTCTCGCGCAGCAACTTCTCGAGTGCACTCATGTCGTTGTGCTTGAACATGTCGATTACAGCTCCACTCAATCTGGCTCCAAATCGGATGGACGAGTGGTTGAGCTGGTCTGAGATGAGGAGACATCCCTTGCCAACGAGAGCGGGGAAGACGGTTGCGTTTGTCACGAATCCCATGGAATAGATGGTGGCTGCCTCCTTGCCGACGAACTCTGCAACCTGGCGCTCAACATCGATGTGTAGTTCTGAAGTACCCGAATCGGCTCTCGGCGAGCAAAACGAGATGCCGTATTTCTTGACGCTCTGTTCAGCGGCGTCTGCACACTCGCCTTCCGACTGAGCAAATCCCAGGTAGTTGTAGGAAGACATGTTGAGCGTCTGTGTGGTGGTTCCAGTGAGCTTGAATGACAGATTGAAGTCATCGCTCTGACGATCCAGAAGTGTGATGAAACGACCAGGCACGCCTGTCACGGGTCGCCTGAAGCAGTCGTTGATTCGTAATTGCAGTCTTCGGATATAGAAGTTGTCGAAATCGGAGTTGAGCGGAGCGTAGCCATCCTGTTCTCGCAGTTGCTTGTAGTGCTCGGGCTTGAAGCGCTTTCCGAAGAAGTCTCGCACGTGGCCGAAGATGATGAGGATTAGATAGGAGATGTAGGTGGTGATGAGGTAGTAGTATGGCGGCTCGTCCTCAATCGGCTCTGGAAATTCGTCTCCCACGAATCTTGAAGAGTACAGATGTTGCTTCGATCCTAGAGGACCAAATGCAGCATGCTGGCGAGCAATGCGCCTCTGCTCTGAAGGTGTAGGAGGCTGGAACAGAGTCAATGGCTCAGCCTTTTCCATCTTGCTCTTCTCGCCTGTGGCCGTCGTCAGGTTTATTGTCGGAAGGCTCAGGGTCGGGATCTGCGGACTCGGCGGTCGAAAGGTTGGAATTTGCGGTGCCTCGAGCTTCGCCTGCTGCTGAGGTGGCTCTGATGTTGGCTGAGGCTGTGCTCGTGGAGCCTTGGGCGTGCCGTTGGAGAAGGGTAAGGAGAACTTTGGGCGAGTAAATCGCACGCCCTGCTTGTTGGCGGGCAGTTCGCGAGACTCAATGCGAATCGGCTCCTTCTCCGAGAGGATGGTAGAGTCGGGGTTGGCGGCGGGCGAGGAACCGAAGGGATTGAGAGCGCGGATTGCAGGCATGGCGTCTGTAATGCGGCAGGTAAGATTAGCGGTGGGTGGTGGTGTGGAAGCGCTGCAGTATTATGTATTAAGTCGCGACGACGCAGCGGAGTTCCAGACTCGACGACGGGCAGCGGCGGGTTGCGGTATGGGTGGATTGGGTTGGATTGACACGTGCAGACGCAGCGGTCGAGGAAGACAAGGAGCGCAGGACAGACGCGGCGGCGTGTGCCTGAGGTGGCGGTCGCGTGGGCGGACCAGCGAGGTGAAGTCCACTGTTGGTAGGGAGCGGAAGGTGGTGATGGTAGTGGAGGTGTGAGGGAGAGCACTGCGGAAGGCGCAGGCGGCGGTGGTGGGTTTTGCAGACAGGCGAAACGGTGATGTCAAGTAAGGCAGTGGATGGCGATGGGATGGGATGAAGGCGGAAGGGGAGGAAGGTTTTCTGTCAGCGCGCATCCGCCTGTTCCTGTGCAGCGCTGTGCAGCCAAACCTTCTTCCGCCGCTTCCGAGCCGCAACCCTCCAGCCGAGTCGGTGAAAGGTGAAGACGTCCACCGATGCTCCCTTTGTGCTCTCGCTTGCGCTGGATATCGCTGTCGTCGAGGTGATGTCCAGTGTACTCGTCGTCGAGATGATATCGTGAAAATGTCCGCTGCGTCGTCGTCGAGGCTGTGCTAGGGGAAGAGGGAGACAAGGAGGCTGCTTACCTTAGACGCGCATTCCTCTCAGACGCTCGGAATTGATCCTCCTGCGCTGCAACCGGCTGCACCAGCAATGCACTCAGCTCTCAGCTCCAATCCTTCGCTGTCCGGTTGTCTGCGGCTCGTCCGGTGTGTTTGTAAGGTCAGATACTCGTCCGCCTTGCCTCTGAGCCTCACCTCGCGACAAGATCTTGACTTGGTGCACTGGTGATTGATGATTCCGGCCTCTTCCTGGTCCAGTGACGCTGCCGAGACAAGCTTTCCCAATGCCAATGTCGCCCAAACTCAATCTCCCTGTCGCCCTCGATGACGGCCTTCAGATCGCAAACACCAAATCTCGCGCGCCTCCAAGGTCCCAGCTGGCTGTGTCGTGAGAATATACAGGAAAGTGGTCGTCGCAGTGCAGGAGAAAGATGGGAGACTGCACCGGCTGCTGATCAAGGCTCGTCCAGCCCACGATGTGCTCCGTCTAGCGATCCCAACGGCCGCCTGCAATTTCCGAGCCTTGATGAGCTCTCCACTGGACGAGCCGACTTTTTCACACCACACACATCCACCGCTTCTGTGCAACTCCTGCCCAACCTCGCTCCCCCTCGCACACTCAGGGGCTGCTCCCTGCTCTGTGCGCCCTTCACCTGTCACTCTTTCAGGCGACAAGCACAAACCGTCGGCTCGCGGCACTGCTTCTGCCGGGGTTCTGTCTTGGTTCTTGTCCTGTTCTTCAATGAAATTTTCATGTTCACCCTTCCCCTTTCGACCAATTTCAACGCGACCCGACCACCGCACCCGATCTTTTCTCCTAGTCTTTCGTTTCATTCGTCATTATCTCCTGTTCCTGATCCTTGGCATAACGGACCGGAGACGGCGCCGAGGCCGGTACACCAACTGAACGATCTCGATGCATATCGCCTATTTTGTTGCCTTGCGCGACTACTCATGCGCATGGTAGTTGGTGTTTGAACTCGAGATGCAACAAATATCTTGGTAACGCCTCACTTATGAGGCTTTCAGAAAGACAATGCGCACATCGGATAGGTTATCTCGACGGACGATGCCTCTCTCATTGCGATATGTTACTAGCTAGTGCCCTGGTCTTTGCTCGAATACTGGGGAACAAAACACCCTTCCGACGCGCAAAGACGCTGCACTCATGATTCTGATCTTTGGGTCTGCGATGCACAGAAGCTCGTGGTAAGCGCCTCACTTTGGAGACTTCGAAGAAGACAATGCCTTGTTAGCCAATTTGGCAGAAAGCATGGAAGCTCTGGTGTTACTAATCTCTTCAAGCTACCTAGCATTATCCTCGACTAACCCGTCAGCGTCTTCCTCCATGACATCTTTCGACAACATCAACATCGCACAGGAGGCATGTTGCTGGTTGCAAACAAATGGCTCATGCTCTACGCGGGCCCTTGCAGCCTCATGGTGTGACCGCACGCTGTTGAGCCATGCTGTGCTAGCTGAGACGCTGCGTGAGCAATGCAACACATCCATCGTAGTACCTGGACGTTTCAGAGACGCTTGCATTGTGACAGCAATCTCCGTGGCTGAAGCATGGTATCAGCCTCCGTTGTGGCCGTGTCTTTGGAATATCAAGAGTTCCTTGTGTTCACGAGAAGCCTTCTCGTGACGTGAGTGATTGTACTCCAGTTTCCCAGTCTCCTTCGATGTTCATCGCCTCCGAACAGCTCTTGGTGACAGAGTTGGACAGCGTCCGAGAGCAATGGGCGCAGATCGATGTTGGCCAAGGTGAGGTGCCATGGACAGTTCATAGCACCTCATCAACGAGCTCAGGCTCCGCTTGCACCTGCGACTCCGAGGGCACCGCTACTTCCAGTGGCACTTCCATAGCATTCGGCGCCTCATCAGTGCTTCGGATAGGCAAAGCCCCCTCCAAGTCCGGCAAAACCTCATCCTGCCCAGGCATCGTCTGGTTCTGCTTCTTCTCCTTCTCCGCCGCATTCTTCGCTTCTTCTACCCTCCTCTTGCCCTCCAGCTTCTCATTCAACTCTTCCCAATCCATTCGTCGCGCATTTACCTTCTTGCCTCTGCTCTTGCTGTCTGCGACCTTCTTCTCTAGCTTGTCGACGTTCGCATCCGCTTTTTCTAGAGCTCGCTGTTGGCGCAGTCGTTGTTGGTGAGAAAGGTTCTTGGTCTTCTTCTTTTTGCTGACACCTGCGTTCTGGGCGTTGTGCAGCCATGGCTTGTATTCGGATTCCTCGGCGGGTGCGGGTTTCGTCTTGAAGTCTTTGGGCGGAGGAGAGGCGCCCCGGCGAGCTGCGCGGGAGTGGATAGAGACTTCTGTGGTGGGATTTAGTTGTATGTTTGGAAGTAGCAGAGGTCGGGATATTTACCTCTCTTCTTGACCTTGGGTGTCTTCGCCATCGTGTTTGTACGATTAGACGCTGTCGATTGCAAGCAAATGTCCGCAAAGAAAAGTTGCGCTGATCTCACAAATGCTTTGCATGTGATAGGCGGGACATCGGAATCTGCAGGGATCCCAACGCCGACGCTACGTCGGTCGTCCCTGCCAGACTTGCTTGCTTCCAGAAACAACTTCGCAACAACCGCCACTCGGATCTCTCTTAACAATCAGGAATAAGTCTTCTCTGAACGATCGCTACCGATGCAGCCCCAACGGCCTCCCTCGCAATATGGATCCGCGCATGCATTTTGAGACGCCGTCCATCACGTCGACGCTCGCATACGGATCGTTGGTCCTGTACGCCGTCTACTTTCTACTCAAGCAGCTCGACGTTCCCATTCTGTCACCGCAAGAGCTGCTGTGGAATGCGATTGTCTACACCATCCCTACGCCCCTCCTACTTGATCGAGCGCGAAGACAGGAACTGGAGGCGAACGACATGCTCTCGCAAGCACATGCCGCCAAAAGCGATGCTCTGCGCAGGGCGCTGGGACTAGGAGGGAATGCGATCATGCAGAGCTTCCCGAATGCTGGAGATGCGATCGGCATGGGCAGCTTCATTCGAAGAGCAAGCACGGGCGTTACGGGACCAAAAGCAGTGACGAGCGAAGTGCCAGCAGGTCTGGGCAACTGGGATAACTCGTGCTATCAGAATAGCGTTCTGCAGGCACTGAGCTCTCTGGGGAGCTTTCGAGATTGGTTGCAGTCTTCGGAGCCTCCGAGGGAGAACGGCGATAGTTTGACGAACACGGCGTTGCAAGAGATGATTGCGAAGTTGAGAGATCCTACGAACAACGGCAGGCACATTTGGACGCCGGCGCAACTGAAGAGCATGAGCAGTTGGCAGCAGCAGGATGCGCAGGAGTACTTCTCAAAAGTGATGGACGAGTTGGACAAGGAGGCTACGAGAGCGGCGGCTGCGAACGAGAAGAAAGCTGGAATCGAGGTTGTTTTGAACGACAGAGATCAGAGAATGCCAGATACGGCGAGCGAGGAGACACAACAGGAGACAGTCAATGAGAGGACACAACGGAATCCACTGGAAGGGCTGGTGGCACAAAGAGTTGCTTGCACGAGCTGTGGCTTCTCGGAGGGATACTCCATGATTCCCTTCAACTGTCTCACGGTGCCCTTGGGCTCTCGGTATGAATACGACTTGCAGGAATGCCTTGACGAGTATACGAAGAGCGAGGATATCGAAGGCGTTGAGTGTCGCAGCTGTACACTCCTACACCACGAAGAGCGCCTACAGCAGCTACAACTCCCACCCGAGCTACGAGGCCAGATCGCAGAACGTCTGCTTGCTATTCAGCGAGCTCTGGCGAGTGACGACTTCTCCGACAAGGTCCTCAAGCAGGACTGCCAGATCCCCGCAAAGGCCTTCGTTAACAGTACGAAATCCCGCGAAGCAGTCATCGGAAGAGCACCACACTCCTTGGCCATCCACGTAAACAGGAGTGTCTTTGACGAAATGACTGGGATGCAGCGGAAGAATTACGCCCAAGTGCGATATCCAAGGTCGCTGGACTTAGGTCCGTGGATGTTTGGCGTGGATAAGAGCGCTGCACAATACCGCCTGAGCGCAGTGGTTACGCACTACGGTCGTCATGAGAACGGCCATTACATCTGCTATCGCAAGCATCCTCGCTTACCATCATCAGACGAGGAAGCCGATTCAAACAACGAGAAGGAAGGCTGGTGGCGATTAAGCGACGAAGACGTCTCGTCTGTGACAGAAGAAGACGTTCTGAACCAAGGAGGCGTCTTCATGCTCTTCTACGAGCGACTACCACAGCAACCCGACTCACTTGCAGCCCAAGACACCGACGTCGCCGCTGCCATCCCACTGCCTCCAGATGCAGAAGCCGACTGGGAGATGATGAGCGTCGAGCCATCGAGTACTGCCACGCCATCGCTCATCGCATCGGCAACCGAGTCGGTTGTCTCTGAAGACACAGACGCGGAAACGGAAGAGGGACAACAGAACTCCCTTCCAGGTCTTGGGGGCAAAGGCTTCCCTTCGGCTCCTCTTTTGAAGACGGCTTCGCCGACGTATACGCCGCCGGGACAGAAGGATATGAAGCACGATTTTGGCATGAATAGGTCTATGATGAGCGTTTGAGCGAGTGTAGCGTAGCTGTTTGCACAGTGACAGTAATATCAATATTGGAAGAACTACTTGGCCGTCATTGATTCGAATATCTTCAATTCATCAAAGAGTCGAGAGATGTTCGAAAGCCTGACTGTCCTCGCAGCATCCACGAGCGCGTTGTTCCTAAGATCTGGTCGTGACGAGGTGAAGCGTTGTGCGGGTGGGTGCTTGCTGAGGGTGGGCTGCATGGATGCCTCAGGCCTCCACGCTAGCAACTCTTGGCTTTCCACGAGAATTTGGAGAAGCTGGCAACGACTTCACATCACTGTCGCACCGGCAATACTAACAACAGCAAGTCACGGTAACGCCTCCCACTCTCGAAACTCGATCGCACGCGTACTGATTGACCTTTCAAGATGGCCGCCTCGAAGAAGCACGTCCCGATCGTGAAGAAGCGCACTGCGCGCTTCAACCGCCACCAGTCCGACCGCTTCAAGTGCGTCGACCCCAGCTGGAGGAAGCCAAAGGGTATCGACAATGCCATGCGCCGTCGATTCAGCGGTCAGGCCGCCATGCCAAAGGTGCGTTGGATTCGAGAAAATCGGAAAGAGATGGACTTGGTGGGGTGGAAAACTTGGAGATACGGATGGGAAGGCTTTGATGGACACTGCAGCAAGATCGCTGACGGAGTGCTTGAGTACAGATCGGATACGGCAGCAACAAGAAGACCCGCCACATGATGCCTTCCGGCCACAAGGCTTTCCTCGTCAACAACACCCGCGACTTGGACCTCCTCCTCATGCACAACAAGACCTACGCCGCAGAGTGAGTAGCACAAGCAGCAAGGATATCAAGGAGGCAGCATACTGATGTCGACGTTTCACAGGATCGCCCACGCCGTCTCAGCGAGAAAGCGGATAGAAATTGTTGCACGCGCCAAGCAGCTCGGTGTCAAGGTTACGAACGGCAAGGCCAAGCTCTCGACCGAGTCGTAGATTAGACGACGGGAAGATGGGGTGCTGGGAATTGCGGACATCATGACACTAAGCGATGAATGAGCGGGCAAATGGAATGGAAAACGGCGTCTTCACAGGTGCATTTGGTAATTGCATTTTCGTAGCCGGGCCAGCCAAACGTTTCTTCTGTCTGGGGCCCGGTGGTCTATTTTGCATGAGAAACTCCGCCAACGCCTCGCTAGAGTACTTGCAAGTTCAAAGAGTACATAGCGCATTCAACCGTGCAAGAGAGCAAAGAAAGAAAGCCTGCGCCAGAGGACCATTCTCCCCATTCTCTTTTCATCTCGTCTTGAGATCAGCCCTCCTCCATGGCACCTGCACCTGCTTGCGAGTCCACCTCTGTCACGTCCTGCGTCGCCGCACTCCAGTACGCCTGCACATCCACCTTGAACTCGGCCATTGCGATGCCAAACAACTTCAGCAACGCCGTCTGGTGACTGTTCAGCTCCTTGTCCTCCTCACAAATCGTATACTCCTGATCCAGCATGACCTTTCCCTTCTCCAACCTCGTCGGCATCCCCCACTTCCTCACTGTCACCTCCAGCGAATGTGGTAGCGGCACATCATCCTCCACGGCCACCTCTCCACCACGGCTGTACACCGTCCCAGCAGGAATGACCACCTTCCTCATCGCCCCCGTCCCGGCCCTCGCAAAGTCTACCTCTACGTATCCCTCAAAATACTCCAGCACCTCCTTCGGCGCGCGATCCGTACACAGCAGCCCAACGTTCCCCTTCAAGTATTTCTCCAACTTATGCAGTCCCGGAGCGTGTTCGTCTTCAGGCGAGGAGCCGAGTGCTTTCGCCATGACTTTTGTCTTCCCGAAGAAGAGTCGGGAGTCGCTGAATTCTTGTCGTACATCTTTGAGGTATGTGTTGCGCATGTTCTCGACGCTGAAGACGAAGATGTGGGCGTGCGAGTCGGCGGCGGCTTGCACGGCGGTGTAAAGGGAGGCGGATTTTTCTTTCGAGGCCTTCTTTTGCACGACGGAGGTGTGCACGACGCGGGCGCGCTTGGATTTCGGCATGCTGGGCAAGCGGTGAACTGGTTATTGCGAAGGTGTTGGTCGTTCAGAACAGTTTCTTGGACAGTCGCAGGCGTGGGAGGTTGCAGAGGGAATCGTCTTGTTGCTTTCTACGGATCTCGAAATTCCTTCTTCAAGCTTTCTGAGTTCGGAGTTAGTGATGCATGTGTGCCTCAGGCCAAAACAACAAGGTCGCACATTCCAGCTCGTATGTTGGCTTAAATTTGTGCGTTTATGGACTTAGTACATCTAATTATTCCCATGTATCTTAGTCTCTAGTCTTCTGCATTTTCTTCGACTCTCTTAGTGGTGTGAGACGGTAGAATCCAACGACGGCGAAGTTCCGGCTGTAGCTGCCGAGTGTGAGGACGACGCCATCGTCAATGGCTCCTTCGCCCGTATTTTTGCCTCCCAAAACATTAATTCTGCTACTCCCAACGATTCTGCTTCTTGTTGATGTTGCGTTCGTGCCATATTCGCCTTCATTCCAACTTGCTTCGGCCTAGTTGACGGTTGCGCTGGTGTCTCTCGCTTCGAAGCCATCCACAAACTTGACCGAAAGACTCGAGACCAATACGCGCGGCGGCCGTCTTGCACATCTTACATTACCTTATACATCTTCCGCCAGGATCACGGACTTGATGAATGGAAGGCTATGCAAAGCATCGTGGCTTGAGGGTTGAAGTGGATGTTAGTCCCGCGCCCAAACTGTAACAATGTCTACTTCGGAATCCAAGGACGATGCAAACGAGGGATCCCCCAGTGGCCATATTCAACACCAAGACACATGGAAAGAACCGGAATCTCCCTCAAACGACCAAGATGGCTCGAAATCAAAGGCCTCTTTTGCCGAAAGGGCCAAGGCGGCATGGGTCAAACTGGGAATCGATAAGAGAACATACATGCAGATGTTCAAAGGTGCTTTAGCACCGACCATCGCCCTCGCAGCATATCAGGCCACGCCTTTTGCTGACTTCTTCACCACTATTGGCTATCTGGTCATCATCATGACTGTTCTTCCGGTCGTTGTCGTTCCGAGAGCCAAGTTTCTACAAACCATGCTCATCAATGTCCTTTTCGCTTGTACCGGTGCTGCGGTCACTCTACTGGCAATGTACTGCTCAGTCAAGGCCAGAGTCAACAGTACTGAAAACGTCACTCCTGGCACGGGTGGTGCTGGTACGAGCGGAACTCCGGCCCATGGAGCCTCTACTTCTGTCTACAACTCGTCGGGCTCTGCCGTCGCTGGAGTGTGGCTTTTCGTTGAGATCTACATTATCAGCGTCATCCGAGGGAAGAACGCTCAGTATACAATCCCATGTATTCTTCTGGCAATCTTCGCCAACGTTGGCATGACATATGCTCCACAGTTCAGCACGATGGCTCAAGGAGAATCCTTCATTCGAAGATTACTGTTGGCTTTCCTTACTGGATTCGGTATCGCTTCAGGCGTGTCTCTGCTGGTATTCCCTCTCACAAGCCGACAGGTGGTGTTCAAGGGTATGGCTGGCTATCTCGCTTCTCTTCAAGGCGCATTGAAGGCCAATCTGGATTACATGCATAGCTTGGAGGTCATCGACATGTTTGCGGCTCAAAGGACGAACACAGCCGGGGAAAAGCCTCCTAGAAGCAAAGAAGCCGAGGCCGTGAAATCTAAGATGAAAGCTCTTGCAGGCATTCATGCGAAGATCTCTGCAGATTTGCCATTCGCGAAGAGAGAGATTGCTCTTGGAAAGCTTGGACCCGATGATATCCAGGAATGCTTTCGGCTTCTCCGGCTTGTGATGATCCCTACTGTCAACTTGGGTAGCATGTCTGACATTTTCGATCGGATTGCCGAGGAACGTGGATGGGACAGATCTGTCAATCTTGCGAACGCTACTCTCGAGGAATCTCACAACGAGCAAGAAAAGATGCGCATCGAAGCAGTCAATGAGTGGCACGAACTGATGAAGCTGCTTCGAGATCCATTCGACCGGATCACACAGACCATCAACGATGGCTTGCAGCACGTAGCAATTATTCTGGAGCTTGTGCCTAAGCCAAAGACATCCGGGAAGGACGTCGAAGCCGAAGGATCCAATCCTAGTCCAGGTGAAAAAGGATTCTCGACATGTTTTGATAAATGTGCACACGACTTTGTGCACAGCAAGAAGATTATGCTACGGGGCTGGTGCCGTCTGCACGGCATCGAGCTGCCCAAAGACTTCTTCGATAACCCCGACAGCGAGAACTTTGAGGCCCCGGCGTGGATGCACGAGGGAATATACTCTGAGGCGCACAGGAGGCTTCGAAAACAGCTCTTCCTGTTCTTGTACATTGAATTCCTCTTGATCAACATCTCGCGACGGACTCACCATCTCATGATAGCTGCCGAGGGCTACAAGGAGAGTGGAAAGCTGGGCAAGACCAGATTGGTAGTGCCAGGCTACAAGCGAATCCGCAAGTGGCTCAAAAATCTGCTGGTCGATGATCGAGATACGCACGAAGAAGACGACATACACACAGACGGCAACACAACGCAGGTCTACCTAGGTGATGCGTACAAGAATAAGAAAGATCCGGAGCACCTGCCACCTCAGAATGCTTGGGAACACTTTGGCAACCAGTTCCGACAAGTCGCCCACTTCTTTCGTTCGCCGGCATCTGCGTTTGGATTTCGGGTTGCTTGTGCCACTATGAGTATTGCTGTCATCAATTACCTGCACGACACGCAGACCTTTTACACCAAACAGCGCTTGTTCTGGGCACAAATCATGATCTCAATTTCAATGAGTCCTTCGGCTGGCCAGAGTTTGAGGAACTTCCTGCTAAGAATCTTTGGCACAATATGTGCCCTTCTTCTCTCGTGGATTGCTTGGTACATTGTCGATGGCCATACCGCCGGTATCATTGTATTCTTCTTCGTTTTTATGCACGCTGGGCCTTACATACTTATGAAGTATCCCCAGTACACGCCAGTCGGCATGATTGGCCAGGTTACGATGGGTCTGATCATTGGGTATGAGCTGCAAGTCCGCAAGGTCGGTGTCGCAGTGGCCACTTCAAATGGTCAGGCTTACTATCCTATCTACGAACTCGGGCCGATCAGACTTGCTACTGTCTGTGCTGGATTGTAAGTTCACCCTGCCCTTGTCATGCTGACTTCTCGATGTCCTAAGCCGCTCTTGTCCTACCGTCATTCTGGCGGGTGCCCCTGTCTTTGACTAGGATCTTCGAGAACGAGATGACCTTCCGTTGCACGACGCTGGCGCTTGGCGTGTTACTCAGTAGCTGACTGATCAATAGGTTCGTCGCATGGATATGGACTATATTTCCATTCCCGATATCAGAGCACAATCAGGTCAGAAAATCTCTGGGCTCGTCGCTTTATTTGCTGGCGAACTACTACTCCGTCATGCACGAGACGGTGAAACTCCGATTGCGAAACCAGCAAGGTGACATGAACATGAAAGATTCTCCCGGCCGTAAACTAGAGAAGGCCCGGACCAAGCTTTTCTCCAAGGCCAACTTGACCATATCCGGACTACGAACTCAGACGACTTTCTTGTCATACGACATTCCGATAGGCGGCCGTTTCCCACGCGAACAATACGAGAAGATTGTAAACCAGTTGCAAAGCATTTTGAACTTCATGTCGCTGGTCAGCCTTGCCTCGTATAGCTTCAGTGAGCTGAGAGAGGAAAAGAACCACGAAGACGGCTTGAAATGGCTCGCAAGCTTCCAGAAACTGGTCAATCAAGCGAGCGTCACCTCTGAGCAAGTAACGACAGTCCTATCTCTGATGTCGGCCTCAGTCAATTCGGGCAACGCATTGCCGCCGTATCTCCGAGTTCCAGAACCTTGGCTCCTTGCGCAAAAGCTCGAAGAGATGAACAAAGACATTTTGAGTGTCAAGCACATCGCCGAGCCTGGCTATGCAAGCTTTGCTGTAGTGCAAATTGGCACTCGCTTCATCAACGACGATCTCAGGGAGCTTGTTGAGAGCGTCAAGCAGCTTGTGGGTGAGTTGGACTTTTCGTACCATATTGTGAGCACAGCGGATTCGTCGCAGGGCAGTTCAGAGGAGACACTCGTCTACACCAGGACGAGGACGAATACTGCTTCGCGGTCCAAATTGGATTGATCTGCTTGTCTCAATGACCATGTCTTCTTGGCCTTGCACTTCACGATTGATTGTTTAGATGTCTTGTCTCTCCTCAAATGCCGGGATTCTATCCGGCTGAGCAAAGAGGCTGAACAAACACCACTTGGGACGATCTTCGCCAAATACAGCATCTTGACGCACCGGAGACTCTTCTCCTCTTCGCCCCGCAGAAGTCAGGCCGGCGGATGATCTGGTGATACCTTGACGGGACCCATTTGCGTCGAAATGAATCTTCGCAGCTTCGAGGCGCGGAGTTCGCATGAAGTGGTACGAGTGGAATGGTATAGCTCGACACGAGGCTTGGCTGGTCTCCACATGCACTGCATCGTCGCGGACAAGCTTTCAGTATGCGACGCGGTGCCGACCTTAAGTCGGTTCCTGGCTAAATCTCAATGCGCACGTTCGATGACGTGAAATCGCTGCGACATTAACCCGCCATGGCAGTATTGGCGCTGTCGCTCGTGAGGAGACTGCCAGAGTTTATATGCGGTGGAGTCGCTGCTCAAACAACACTTGCTCGGGCACCTGGACGTCACCTCAATCGACAAGACTCTTGAAACGCTTTCGCTATGGTCAACATCACTCACGTCGACCTTCTGAGGTTGGCGACGAGCATTCCTTACGCCAACCAACTTCAAGCGGTCACCAATGCTTCGACTGAGCAACTGTCCTTCCTAGCGTACGACGAGTCTTTCGTCTACGATGTTCTTGGCCATAATGTTTCGCAAAAGCTTGTCGCGGATTTGCCTTGGGACGCTTTCCATGAAGCTGGAGTCTACAACAAGGCCACTGGCAAGCTGTACGCTACGAGCAATTGGGCCGGTGACTTCGACAACCCGATCAACGTCACTGTGATCGACATCAACACGGACGAGATTACGTCTGTTCGATATGACCATCTGGCTGAGGCCAATGGTGCTGCTGCCATCTACCCTGTCGGGTCATCGCCGTACAGCACCGAGGGACAAAAGATCGTCTTCTGCGATGAAGGCGATCTCCAACGAGGACCATCGCAGCTTGTTGTTGTCGATCCTGCGACGAACCAGAGTGAAGTCATTCTGAACAACTTCTTGGGCCGCAACTACTCCAGCATCAACGACATTGAACAGCACTACCACACCGGAGATCTATGGTTCACAGACGCGCGTTACGCTTACTGGCAATACTTCGCACCGGAGCCGTCAATCCGACCACAAGTCTACCGATTCGAACCAAAGACCGGTGTTGTTCAAGCTGTGGCCGACTACTTTATCGCGCCCAATGGCATCGAATTCAGCCCGGACTTCAAGCACGTCTACGTTACCGACACCGGTGTGCATACCTTTCCAGGCAAAGACAACTACACGGCCCCAGCGACCGTCTACCGCTTCGATATTACATCCGACGGCAAGCGTCTCGAAAACCGTCAAGTCTTCGCTTACAGCGATCAAGGTTTCCCTGACGGCATTCACACTGACACGAACGGCTACGTATACTCTGGTACTAGCGATGGAGTCCATGTCTGGAATCCGGAAGGCGTCCTCGTCGGCAAGATCGGTGTTGGCGGCAATGGTGTTAACAACTTTGCTTTCGTCCCAGGTGGCATGTACATTTTCAATGCCTACAAGCTCTGGAAGGTCAATCTTAAGGCGGAAGGACGGACTGTAAAGCGTGATTTTGGGTTGTATTAGATGCGGGCTATGAGTGAGAATGGCAGTATGTCGAACATGACCAGATAGTCAGCCTTGAGTAGGCTCTGTATAGAACGCTACGGCGTCTCCTCATCTCGAAACTTTATCCCGACTAATGAGGCCGCTCTCAGATCTCGTTTCTAGCACAGTATACTGACAGACTGTCTAGCGGCAAAGAAGATGTTAGATGGCATGGAGAGAATTGCGCCAGAGTTGAGAGATGTTACAGAGGCGCTCTCGAAATCTCGTCTCCAGCGCAGCATACTAGAGATTGTCGAGCAGCTCGGATGGCCTTCGAGGAATTGGTATTGCTCCTTACTCATCGCCGAACAGCAATTCTCACACACCTGAGGCGCTCAATGACCTTTGGACATGATCAAGCCACCGTAGTTCCATTCACAAACGTTGTATTCGTATACTCTCCAGCCATCTGCCACAAATCGGTCAGCATCCTCACAGCAACTTTTCCCCCAAAACAAGGTGAGGCTCTTCCACTTACATGCCACACATCAATCCTCAACACAAACCCTTCCTCATCCTCACTAACCCTCTGCAAAACCCCCACCGCCACAAGATTATTCAACCAATAATACTTCTCACTCCCCGTCTCAATCAACACCCTCAAATGCAGTCCACCAGCAAGTACGCTAGGCCCACTCGTCTGCAGGAACAAGTACTCGCCGTCGTCGGTTTTGAGATTGTAGCGTGTGTCAGCGGAGAATAGGCCGGTTTGAGGATCTACGAGACCCCAGTCGGCGCCGAGGTTGGCGATGGTGCCGGAGACGCGAGGGCCAGTGAAGTTGCCGCCGACGATGGGGATGGCTTTGCGGATTCCGCGGGGTCCTTGAGATTCGTAGAGGGTGTTGGTGCAGTGGACGAAGGCGGTGTAAAGGAACTCGAGGGCGGG
The DNA here is from genome assembly GCA_022814565.1 of Phaeophleospora eucalypticola. Lineage (NCBI taxonomy): Eukaryota > Fungi > Ascomycota > Dothideomycetes > Mycosphaerellales > Mycosphaerellaceae > Phaeophleospora > Phaeophleospora eucalypticola. The sequence goes on along the minus strand of JAKLNG010000006.1, from coordinate 1,609,740 downwards.
TGGAGTGGGCGTTTCGAGAGAGGTGGCTGTGGTGGTGGTGCTGGTTGTGAAGGGAGAGAGCGCGAAGAGCGCCGTGAAGACGGAGAGCAGCATGATGAGGATATGAAGAGGCCAATTGGTTGTCAGAATGGGCATGAGAGATGTTTAAGTAGTAGTGGAGGGATATCTTGGCGGACCTGGCTAGTCTTGCTGTATACGCTGTATAGCGACGTCGTTTACTAAGGCCTGCTAATGGTATGCTGTAGGTGTTTAGCCGTCCCACATTAGACTTCGTCGACCGAACATAGCCAAGGCCAAGGTGCTGAAAAGACAACGGCAACAGATATCGGTACCTTGCAGTCTCCAGACTACTGAGACCTTCTCCGCAACCGCTTGCAGTCCCGAGTTTCGCTCCACTCATTGCAAAGCGGGGAAGCCATGCCGACAAAATCCCATGGGGGCCGGCAATTGTGCAGCAGCGCAACGGAGAGTATCTGCTCTTCTCAAGGATTTGAGCAGAGACGAGGCCTACAGTCAGTCAAGCAATGCACCGAGAGCAAGCGGTTCCGTCGAGATGAACAAAGCATAGCTGCGAATAATCTGCAGGCTGCCTCGAGACGAGCTTCAACGACCACGCTGCAGTTGCGCGATCATCCTGTCGAGTTCCAGCATACCGTTGCCGCTCGCCTTCGACCTCAGCTCTTCCAGCGCAGCACGATCTTTGGCCTTCAGTGCTTCTTCGCTGGCCTTGGTGACCATCCCGCACTTCACCCACATCTCGATCCGTTCTGCTGGTGTCAAGTTGGTGCATTTAGGAATGAACACCGCAGCAGATTTGGGGTTGCCAGCACCGAGAATCTCGTTGAAGAAGGGCTGTTGACAGTCAGCTATTGCGTCTAATCAGCGATGGAAAAGTTCTCACCTCCCACCCAATAGGGCTTTTTCTAGACTTAGATATCTCTTCGAGTTCATTCCAGTCTCGTCTGCTCACGAGAGCTCGCAGTCTGATCCACCAATAGGTCTTGTCGCTCACCTTAAATTCGCTTTGGACCTTTTGAGAGCGCTTCACATTGCCAGCTTTCAATAGCTTGCTCAGCGTCTCGTTAACGGATAATCCGACGTACTGATCATGCAGCTCCTTCTCGAATGTTTCTTGCAATCGCAGCAGCTTCTGTGCGTCCTGGATCGCCGTGACTTGAGTCGCGTATTCCTTGCTGTCTTGAAGTAACCGGGCAGCCATTTTGAGCTTGTCGGTAGCCGGGCCAATATCGCTTGCCGCGAGAGCCTCAGACATGAGCAGATTGGCTCCATCTACCCTCCGATCGTCTTGGTAATATAGGTCCTTGAGGAGTTCCTGGTCTTGGTCGATTGCGGAAGACTCCACGATCGCCGATGCGATTGGTCTGCTGTTGATGGTTCGGAAGAAGCTCGAGAGGGGTATCTTCTTCTTGAGGTGCAACAGAACATAGAAGACCAGGTCGGTGTCACCGCTCTCGATTGCTTTGTCCAGCGCGATAGACTCCTCGCCGATACTGAGCAGCAGCGGTACTTGCTTGCCAGCTCTGGGCTCGTATTCGAGCAGTTCGGTGGCCAATTCTTGCCTGCCATCATCGTATGCTGCATGTGCAATCTCTTCAAAGGAGATACCACGCTTGCCTTTGAGCTTACGTACGATCTCGTCGCACATGCTGTTCACGTCTGAGGTGGTTGAGCTGCGAATCTTCTGACGAGCCCAGCTCACGTAGATCCTGTCGACAGGCAGATGGAGATATTCCGAGATCTTGAGTGCCAATAGATATTCCTGTCTGTTGACCAGTCGTTGTATAAGCCGCTCAGGCGTGAGTCTGACGTATTGCTCGTATGAGAGAGGCAAGCCGATCTCGAAGAACCGCACCGCGTTCAAAACACGAAGGACTTCGGTCATGTCGACAAAATCATCGCTGTTGTAGAGGTCAAGCACCGACTTGCCAAAGGATGCGGCCTTTAGCAGCTGCTTCTGCCAGTGCACGTTATATTCTTGCCCGGCAGCTCGAATGCAAACATCAACGGCATCGTCCAAGTTGGGCCTGATTAGCTGGATGTTATCATCAGCCTTTGGTGACTTGTCTTCCAAATGACCAATCGCATCTACGAGTACGGCAGCTGGATGGTCTGAGCCGGTTCGAAACACCTCCTGTGTCGTATCCTCTGATATTTTGTGGAAGAATTCGCAGACGCTGTTCGTCAAAACTCGAATGCCATCGATATCAGGTATGAGATGCACAAAGGAGTCGAAGTCGTCATACGTCGCAGCAGCACCGTTCGGTCCTAGCAAGCGAATCTCATCTTCCCACGCAAGGACAACTGCATTGTTCCCACACCATTGAAGGTCCTTTGGTGGTGTCTTGATGTCGGATTGATATTCGCTCAGTCTCTCCTGGAAGTCGCTGCTAATCACCCAGACCTTCCTGTCCTCGGTGTAGAGCGCGATGAACTTCCCGTTGGGCGATACACTGATGTGTCTAAACGGACCAGCCTCCAAGCCTCGATCTTCGCACTCAACAGCATCGACGACGTAGACGGTCCGCTCGAGAGCCAGAAGTACTTCGACTGAGCGGGAAGAAGTGTATTCTGGGGGTATCACAGTCCACGATATGACCTGTCCTTGAGGCGAGGGAGCCAGCAGTTGAGGTCGTGGCTCATCGTAGCGTGTTACTGCAACGATATTGTTATTCCCCAGCAGCGCGACGAAGCCTGTCGACCAGAACTTGCACGCCTGCACTCCATGCTCTTCTGCGCCGTGGCCCAATGAGGATAATGTGAAGTCGTCCTCCAAGCCGGAGTAGATGCGAAAGGTGCCGTCCTCGGTGACCACTAGCAGCTTCTCATCCTCAGACCAGCCTACTGCTCTGATGTTGTCCTTTTCCCAGACGATCTGTCTTATGAGCTTGCCGGCGCAACTGTAGATGTCGATGGTGGATTTGGCGGCGCTGTTGCCTCGGTAGGCGTACACCTTGCTTTCATCGCGACGCAAAGCTGGGACATGTCAGCAGTGTCTGCGAGGAGAATTCGGGAGTGCTTACCTACCGCACCACTAAAGGGAGCGCCTGCGACAGTGTAGTTCTCAAGCTCGAGATCGGGGTCGAAAGGGTTGGTGTACAGCTGGATGCGGCGGTAGAACTTGTCACCAATTCGCTCCCAATTCTGCATCGGATTCGACATCGCGCCGACTGCGATCACCCGTTCTCATGTCGCGTCGCGCGTGGTAGAGGTGTAGGTAGAAGTGTTCAGGCGATGTTCATGTTCATCATCCTACGCGGTTTGGGTGGCCCGTGCTCTGGGACCAGACGAAGCTTCCTTCTCTCGCCCGTGGCCTAACCTGTTCTCTATCACAACATCACTGCAATGTATAACAACACCCTTCAGCACCCAATCACACGTGCGCGGTATACGTGCGAGGAATGAACTGGGAAATGATGAACCGAGTGAGCCAGAGCCAATGAGCAGGATATATGTCCGACATCAGATCCGATGGATCCTTCAATACAGGCTCGCCTCCAGGACCTAGGAGATCTCGAACTCGGCCTTCTGGTCTCTCTAGTCGCTGGAGAGCATTGTATCTTTGCAACTGCTTCAGAGACGGTCAAGCAGCTCGAGCAAGAGATCCGCCTCACCTGCACCCAAACATTTGGTCTGCATCCGGTTTCCATCGACTGCTCCAAGAAAACCACTGTGGACGAGTTCAACGATGGGCTGCTCGTCCAAGTCGAAGACAGCTTCGACGATCCAAGGGACAGGCATGATGTCGTTGACAGGCCAGTCGCCTCGGTCAACTTTTCCGGCATGAGAGGTCCCGCGAGCCGACTGGGTAGCGTTGTCGACACCCTTGAGGATCGAAGAATCGCAGACGTGGTCATCGCAACAGGACTCGATGCAGCAGATGACGCTGTTCAGATCCAGGCGTTCGAGTTGCTCCGTTCGAGGCGAATCTTCACAAGGTCTTCAATGCATGTAGCACCAAAGGACCTCCTATTCATTGCCATCCTGTCAAAGCCAGAAGCAAGGTTGAATCGACACTTGAACGATACTTTTTGCATGTATCACTTTCACGGAGAAGATGATGGTCTTCCACACCTGGATGGCTCGGTCGTGAAGATCGCGGAGCCGACGTTCTATCCCGCAGATATCAAGCTCTTCAAGGATCAAACAGACAAGGTGCTGCTCTCTGCTGAGATTGCCCAGTACCTTCACAACGTTGTAGTCTTCATGCGGAACAGTCGATACATCAAAGACGGCGTAACAGCCACGGCTACACGTCAATTGCGCATCCTCAGCAGAGCCCTTGCCCCGCTTCATGGAATGGACTACGTACCACCGTCGCTTGTTGCACTGGCGGCTCGAAAGGTCTATCCGCATCGCCTTGTCTTAGCGACAGCAGAGAATGAGAAGAGTCTGTTATGGGGAAGTGATCCAAAGGCCATCAAGGAGTTGCTCGAGGGAGTGACTGTAGAAGATGCCATAGAGGAGGTCCTTGCCGGTATTGAAGCGCCTTTGTAAGGTGTCGCGATTGAGAAAGAACATTTCTGCTACAAGAGCATGGAATTCCACACAGACTACTCGCGAACTGATCAAGAATTGAATACAATCGGCTATTGTGTATCAGACAGCTCTGACGTGGGATGCAGAGGATCCTGGATGGAAACGACTGGGAGCAATTCGCTGCTCTCGATCTCTCTTGTCGAAGACGATGGCATCCGCCAGTCGGACAATGTAACAGAGAGCGTGTTGCTGTGGAGATAATCTATCGTCCAGACGATCTGCAGTCTGGCAGCTTGAAAGCCGCATGTCACGGAGTTCGCCAAATTTGTCGAATACCGGACGTGCTTTGTAGCTTTCTTCTGGTTTGGGTCACCGTTGATGAGCTGACAATTGTCGACCTTGCTACACCTGAGGCCTTAGTGCACAAAGTCCAATGAAGATGCTGTGAAAACCAGTGTGAATGGCTCTCGATCTGCAAAGTTTGTCAGCAGCCATGGCATTGACGTGACCATCCCACTTAGGAAGGGTCATCTTCCGAGGTTGTAGCTCTCCACCTGCATAACAAGCTGGCACGGAAGTACGCGGTAATCCTGATGAAACAAACACTCAATGCGAGTGCGACTTGCGATTCCGACATAGATAATAAAAGCTGAAGGCAACAACTTCGTTCGATGAACGCTCTACGTCGATTGCTTTCGTTCGAGAAACAACTTGCCCCACCAACCAACATGGCAGACTACAGCAAGCTCCCAGCTGGCACCCAGCTCCAAGTGAAGCCCTTCAAAGCTCATGTTGACGACCAAAAGCTGCAAGACTTCAAGACATTGCTCAAGCTCTCGCCGGTTGCTCCGGCGAATTACGAGAACTCGGATAAGTCAGTCGAAAGAAGATATGGAATGCCACGAGACTGGATCCTGAACGCCAAGGACTACTGGCTGAACAAGTTCGACTGGAGGAAGCACGAAGACTACATCAACTCCTTCCCCAACTTCACTGCTAAAGTGAAGGACGATGCTGGCCATGACTTCGATGTTCACTTCGTTGCTCTGTTCTCGGAGAAGTCGGACGCCGTTCCTCTTGCTCTGTATCACGGCTGGCCAGGCTCGTTCCTTGAGTTCCTTCAGATCCTGGAGCTCCTCAAACAGAAGTACAGCCCGAAAGACCTGCCATACCACGTTATCGTACCGTCGATTCCAGGCTATGCATACTCCTCCGACCCGCCAAAGGACTTCGACTTCGGCCTTGAAGATGCCTCGGATGCGCTAAATAACCTCATGGTCGGTCTCGGATTTGGATCTGGCTATATTGCTCAGGGAGGCGATTTAGGCAGCATGATCAGCCGTCACCAAGCTTCTACAAAAGACGCTTGCAAGGGTATGCATCTCAACTTCTCCCCCATCCCAAGGCCGAAGAACGCAGACCAGCTGCCAATTGAGAAAGTCGAAATGGAGGCTTTGCCGAGAGGCCTGTGGTTTAGGGAAGTTGCTTCCGCCTACGCCCTCGAACATGGAACTCGCACTGCTACCATTGGACACTGTCTGAGCTCCAGCCCTGTTGCTCTGCTGAGCTGGATTGGCGAGAAGTTCCTCGAATGGACTGACGAGGATCCTTCCCTTGAGCACATTCTCGAGAGCGTTACGCTCTACTGGATGACCGACACGTTCCCACGCTGTATCTACCCCTACCGCGGTGTAAGTCCCGACCTAACAATATCTCTCTGTTCCCATACTGACTCCCCTCCCTCTCCAGCTCGCAGGTGACGACGAACGCCCTCGCATCGGCAAAGCCAGCGGCCGCGGTCGCGATCGTCCCTACGTTTCCAAGCCCTCAGGCTACTCCTTCTTCCCCAAGGAGTTAGTGCCCATGCCGAAGAGCTGGGTTGCGGAGACGTGCAATCTTGTCTCTGCTTCGGTTCACGAGAATGGTGGACATTTTGCTGTAAGTCTGATGAAGAAATGATTGAGTGGGGAAAAGTGTGCTGACGGTGACTATAGGCTATGGAGAAGCCGAAGGAGCTGCTTGCTGATGTTGAGGAGTATATTCAGAAGGCGTGGAAAGGTCAGAGTAAATTGTAATGATTGGAGTTTGAGAGTGGTGTTGCTGATACTGTTGATAGCTTGATTGCCTTACTGCTATTGGACGCTGTCCAAAGACTGAAACTACGAGAATGCAGGAAGATGCTTCTCGGGTTTTGAAGGATCAGATACTCAAACATTATTGCAATCTTTCGCATCACATCACCTCAGACTCTCATCGGAACTTCTCTGCTTCCTGGCGACCCTCACCAGCCCGTGAACGTCTTCGCCCTCTCGTACGCCAGCCCGCCCCCAGACCCGTACACGACCTCCTTCTTCCCTTCCTCAATTACTCTCTCCTGCACATCCCTCCCAATATACCCATCATCATCCTCATCGCCCCTCAAATCTCGCGAAATCCTCAGAAGCGTCTGTCGCGGCTCAAGCTTGCCTTCAAGATACTTCTCCAGCGTCCACGTAGCGCCTTCGACGACGTCGTGAGCTTTGCGCGTGGTTTTGCTCCGACTGGAGTTGCAAAGCCAGGCACGAGCTTCAATCACGCGACGGTGAAGAGAGCGGTCAGGGCCTCTGAGGTCGACTTCCACGCGAACGCGAGTGCGTTTTGCGTTTGGGCCGTAGTGTCGGTAGTGTCGATGGATGATCTTGCGGGCTTCTTTTCCGAGGCCGAAGACTAGGACGCCTTGCACGTAGGCTTGGGGGTCTGAGGAATATAACAGACAAGGGAGGAGGGTATCGGTCATGACTTGGGCATGAACTCCTGGCAAGAGGGCTGGTGTCATTTTGTTGATGACGGAGAGGGTGCATTCCTGGACAGAGACAGTCAGTATCAAGCTTGATTGCTGTCAAAGGGTGATGATGAGACACACTTTACCGAGGAGCTCAGCCAGCGAGCCCGGAAGCATCATGATGTCGTGGATGAACGTAGGACTGTAGTCCTTGATGTCAAACTTCTGCTTCTCCCAGAGGAGACGCTCGTCGATGCGATTGGCGAGGACTTGTTGGTAGCCGTAGGTACACAAGCCTTGAGTGGTGAAAGGTATGGGTATTTGCGCGCATGTGGTAGTGGGTGGCATCGTGTCTTCCACTGCGTCGTCGTCGTTGCCGCTGGATGTAGCCTGGCTTCTCACGTTCTTCATGATAGAGTTGTATGTCCTGTGAGTCCAAATGTGTCGAAGATCAGTTGGACGCTGTCCGTTCGCAGTCAAGGTAGGCTCAGAAGGGGATGTTCCAGACTGATTGCTTTTTGTTCCCATCCTTTGTGTTGAGGTGGATCTAGCAAGCACTGTCATTATACTGTTTGTGTGCCAAAAAGATCGGGGCCATAGTTGTTCGGAGGAAGTAGCCCGAGTTGAAGGCGTACCTTATCGCGGGAATACCGCCATGCTGCTTAACCTGTCCGCCAGCCATGTTTTCTCGTATATGACTTCCGCGATGTTGAGCCATTTTTGCTTGTTTCATGTCTTGGCTTTCTGGGCTCTGAATAGGTGTCGAGCTGTTCACATGAACGACTTCGTAAGATTGACTGGATCAGTATCGTCTTCCGATCTGATAAGAGGTCTCCGAGGGTAAGATTGCATTCTGTGGTATGGGCGTGTCTTTTCGCTTAGTGTCATTCTGTGTTGTCGTCGAGATGCTGTTTCAGTAACAAGATGTGGGTGCTTAAGACGCCTCACCCATATGAGGAAGGCGCGTATGCCTGTCGCTCCTTCTTTGCTTACCAAAGTGTCCACATATCACAACTGGAGTCAGGGACACGGGATTCGCCACCTTGACGAAGCTTTGCTTGTTTTCGAGGAACTCGTATTCGCATGTTATCCAAGCCGACTGTTTGAATAGGTTCACTCACTTGGACCGTGTCCATTTTGCTAATTGGAAGCTCTTTCATCATTCTCACAAACACATTGGGAGCCGCCACAACGTTCTCCTTTTTCGAAGCACGTCTCGTTCCCAAGATACCGTTGACAAGCCATGGCCACGGAGGTGTAGACGGCATCACGACGGCTGGCCAACTACTCGAGATGCCAGTCCAACGAAGAATGCCGAGACCTGCTAACGTTCGGTTGTACCTGATCCTGTGTTCTCCTTGACAAGCCGGAATCTGGAAACGAGACCACATCTCCGGCGCGCGATCGCGCTCTGCGCCTATCAAAGATCTGACAGTACTTTCTTGTTGGACTGCCTGGCGGAGAAGTCCATGGAACCCGTCCATCAGCGGGCTTTCAGGTCCAGAATCACTTCTGTCCGAATAGTCAATGTCTTTCAGTCTGACCCTACTCCAGCGCAGAGGCAGACTATGCCTGCCAGTATCTCGACGTCGTCCGAGACAGCTGAGAAGCTTGGGATGTCAACGTTACGCTACTTCATATTCTTTTAGGTTCTAGCATTTTGATCCAGAGAATGATTTTTATCTTGTACCATTCGCTCCTGTGAGTGCATGTGGCAAGGTGAAGATGAAGTCCACCGTGATGGCGGCTCGCCGGATGACGCCGTGAGTTCAGACGCCGAACATGAGCCTGATAGCGAGGATTCGCCGATGCACTGAGTGGCCGCAGTGGCGAGGCGAATCGCTTGAAGCCTGAGGATAGATACCACGTGTGGACAGTTGCATGTGCGCGGTAGGTGAACGATTTGGCGACCAGGCGGCAAGCAAGACGCGTGCACGCGCTGGCAAAGGGTGGACATTCGACAGGCGACGATGAGATTCCACGGCGGCGATTATTCATGAGCTCAGCGACGAGTGAAGGCGCCCGGTGTTTGCAGCTGGCCTGAGCTTGGTGACGTATTTCCGAAAGAAGCTTAGCTGCTCTCTTCCACTCGCAGTCCTCAGGTACAAGACAACAACTCTCAACATCCACCTTCCACCGCACATCCTCCATCTACATCTCCGACAACTGCTCCATCTCGAGCATCACCACCCCATTCACCACACCACCGCTGACGGCCTACGACGCCGCTCGCCCACGCACACCACCCCCGCCACCTTCCGCCGGCGTACAAGCTCTAGTTGTCTGATAGCATCACACGACGACAAACACCCTCCTCCATCACCATGTCTGCCGAGCCTGAGCACTCGCAGAAGGGCAAGGTCAAGCTCGACAATGACCCTTCCGGCGCTGAGCAGAAGAACGAGGACGAGGTGGCAACCGCCATCCTCAAGAAGAAGAAGAAGCCAAACAGTCTCATAGTCACCGACGCCACGACAGATGACAACTCCATCATTGCGCTCTCGAACAACACCATGGAGCAGCTGCAGCTGTTCCGCGGAGACACAGTTCTCGTCAAGGGCAAGAAGCGAAAGGATACCGTCCTGATTGTACTCGCCGATGACGACCTCGAGGATGGCTCTGCGCGCATGAACCGCGTCGTGAGACACAACCTGCGAGTGAAGCTCGGCGATGTTGTGACGGTCAACCCATGCCCCGACATCAAGTATGCCAAGCGCATCGCCGTTCTTCCGATGGCCGACACCATCGAGGGTCTTACGGGCTCCCTCTTTGATGTCTTCCTCGCTCCATACTTCCGCGAAGCATACCGCCCACTACGACAAGGCGATCTCTTCACATGTCGCGCCGCCATGCGCACTGTCGAGTTCAAGGTCGTCGAGATCGACCCTCCAGAGTACGGCATCGTAGCGCAGGACACCGTCATCCACTGCGAAGGCGAGCCGATCCAGCGTGAGGATGAGGAGGGCAACTTGAACGAGGTTGGCTACGACGACATTGGTGGCTGCCGAAAGCAGATGGCTCAGGTCCGTGAGTTGGTCGAGCTGCCGCTGAGACATCCTCAGCTCTTCAAGTCCATTGGTATTAAGCCTCCGCGTGGTATCCTCATGTATGGTCCACCGGGTACCGGTAAGACTCTCATGGCCCGAGCTGTCGCCAACGAGACTGGCGCTTTCTTCTTCCTCATCAACGGTCCCGAAATCATGTCAAAGATGGCTGGTGAGTCTGAGAGCAATCTGCGGAAAGCTTTCGAGGAGGCCGAGAAGAACAGCCCGGCCATCATCTTCATCGACGAGATCGATTCGATCGCTCCCAAGCGTGAGAAGACCAATGGTGAGGTCGAGCGCCGAGTCGTCTCCCAGCTTCTCACCCTCATGGACGGCATGAAGGCCCGCTCCAACGTTGTCGTTATGGCCGCCACTAACCGCCCCAACTCGATCGATCCCGCCCTCCGTCGTTTCGGCCGCTTCGACCGTGAAGTCGACATCGGCATTCCCGACCCAACCGGCCGTCTCGAGATCCTTCAGATTCACACCAAGAACATGAAGCTCGGCGACGATGTCGACCTTGAGCAGATCGCCGCCGAGACCCACGGTTACGTTGGATCTGATATCGCATCTCTCTGCTCCGAAGCAGCTATGCAGCAGATTCGTGAAAAGATGGACTTGATTGATCTCGACGAGGACACCATCGACGCCGAGGTGCTTGACAGCCTTGGAGTTACGCAGGAGAACTTCCGCTTCGCCCTCGGCGTCAGCAACCCCAGCGCCCTCCGCGAGGTTGCAGTCGTCGAGGTGCCCAACGTGCGATGGGAGGACATTGGTGGTCTGGAGGACGTCAAGCGCGAACTCATCGAGAGCGTGCAGTACCCAGTCGACCACCCGGAGAAGTTCCTCAAGTTCGGTCTCAGCCCATCGCGTGGTGTGCTCTTCTACGGACCACCCGGAACTGGTAAGACGCTGCTCGCCAAGGCTGTTGCCAACGAGTGCGCTGCCAACTTCATCTCGGTCAAGGGACCCGAGCTCCTTTCCATGTGGTTCGGTGAATCCGAGAGCAACATCCGCGACATCTTCGACAAGGCTCGCGCTGCCGCACCTTGCGTTGTCTTCCTCGACGAGTTGGACTCGATTGCCAAGTCCCGTGGTGGCAGCGTTGGCGACGCCGGCGGTGCATCTGACCGTGTCGTCAACCAGCTCCTGACTGAGATGGACGGCATGACCAGCAAGAAGAACGTGTTCGTCATCGGAGCTACTAACCGTCCAGAGCAGCTCGACAACGCGCTCTGCCGTCCAGGACGTCTCGACACCCTCGTCTACGTCCCACTGCCCGACCAGCCTGGCCGTGAGAGCATTCTCAAGGCCCAGCTCCGCAAGACCCCGGTCGCACCCGATGTCGACCTTTCGTTCATTGCCCAGAAGACCCACGGCTTCTCCGGTGCCGACTTGGGCTTCATCACCCAGCGCGCCGTCAAGCTTGCCATCAAGGAGAGCATCGGCCTTGCGATCGAGAAGGACAAGGCCCGCGAGGCTGCAGAGGGCGACGACACGAAGATGGAGGAGGATGCTGACGAGGAGGACCCGGTGCCCGAGCTTACCAAGAGACACTTCGAGGAGGCGATGAGCATGGCCCGTCGCTCGGTCACGGATACGGAGATTCGACGATACGAGGCGTTCGCCCAGAGCATGAAGAACACTGCTGGTGGCAGTGCCTTCTTCCGCTTCCCTGAGGGCGGCGCTAACGGCGGCGAGGCCCAGCAGCAGAACGGTAAGCATACCAATCAGGTCAAAGTCATACACAGCAGTTAACATGATCGACAGGCGCCGGCGAGGAGGATCTCTACGATTAAGTGACGATTTGGGATGGGTATCTGACAACGAAGGGACGTCTCACGTCTCGGATTGATCAGAAGGGCTCGCACTGTTCTATAGCACCGACGAGGAGGCTTCCGGGATTAGCATGGGAAGGGCGTTTTCTCGTCTGACGATAGAGTGTACTCAATAGCTCGCCTCATGGCGATTGAGCAATGGTAAAGAAGCAGAATGACTTATTCAACATGGCAGAAGTCTCAAGGGATCATGTGAAGAAGTAGAAGTTGTTGTTGCCGGCAATTGTGCTGAAGTGTACGCGTGGGTGTACTGTGTTTCACCCGCGTTTCGAGTCGAGCGGTTGGGGGAGTTGCATGCAGCACGGCATTGAAGCCGAGAAGCCGCAGACCTTTCGTTTCTTGCAAGAAAGTGGCAAGCTCCTGCCTGCTTGCAATGCCACCTGCCATAATGCTTGCTTGTCGAATTGGGGAGAGTTGAATGAATTAAAGGTGGAGTTGGATAACGAGATCCAGACTGATCATCGCTGCCCGCGTTTCCAACGACATCCCGGTCTATCGGCCCATCTACCGCGCTCACGTCGTGCTGGTCACGTACATGGCGGTGACGGCTCAAAGAAAGAATTGAATCTGGTACCATCCACCACCTACCGCTAAGGAGAGAAATAATACAAGATACACATACACCGGACTGGCCGTAATAGACTGGACTGGCCATTAAAGATGCCCTCCCTCACCAACGGCAACAGACGCACAACGCGGCCCTCCTTCACCGAACGACAACCCACCTTTCCCTCCTACTACAGCTCTCGCAAAAAACCGCGCCGCTGGCCTCTCGTCCTCCGCTTCATCAAAGGCGCCATCCACGTCGACATCGCCATCCCCGTGGTGCTGCACGCCCTCTTCACCGCCATCATCTGCTACTGCGACTTCCTCAAAGACGGCCACCTCGCCATCCCCTCCAGCACCCTCCCCTCCCTGTCGATTGTGGTGGGCCTGATGCTCGTCTTCCGCAATTCGACTTCGTATGATCGCTTCTGGCAAGGAAATCAGCTTTTCACGACTGTGGAGACGAATATTCGGAATCTTACGCGCTCGTTTTTGGCTTGTAGCTATAATTCCGCTGGGCCGCCTCCCACTGAAGCAGAAAGACTCGATACCGAGCGCACGGTGCGGATTGTCCTGGCCTTAATTTACGCTGCGAAAAATCACTTGCGCGCTGAATGGGGCCAAAGCATCCCCATTCTCAACCAACTCCTCCCCCTGCCCCGAAACAACGAACTCGACCGCAACCGCCACCGCCGCGAATCCGTCTCCGTCTTCAAACCCGAATACGACGAGCTCCTCCCCCAAGGAACCCGGGGCCACGAAGAACACGGCCTCGGCCTCGTCCTGCAGCTCTCAATCCAAGTAGAAGGCTACATAAAACGCGGCGTAGCAAGGAACTGGTTCCACGCCCCTCAAGCCTCGCAATTGACAGTGCAACTCAACTCCCTCGTCGCCGCGTACGGTTCGATGGAAACCATCCACCTCACCCCGCTCCCGGTCGCGTATCTGATACACATGCGCCAAGTCCTCGCGCTCTTCTGCTGCGTGCTGCCCTTTGCGCTGGTGAAAGACATGGGCTGGTGGTGTATTCTGATGGTGGCGTTTATCGCCTTCACGTTGTACGGGATTGAAGCGATTGGGGCGCAGCTGGAAGATCCGTTCGGGTATGATCGGAATGATATCAAGTTGGATAACATTGTGGAAGATTTACGCACTGAGACGACGGTTTTGTTGGAGAATTGGAAGAGGGAGGGGGATATGTTTCGGCAGCAGACGAGGAATGCTCCCAGGACGTCGGATCCGACGGTGCCTTGATGTTTTTAGAATGAGGATCTTATAGGCGTTCAGGATTAGCTACTGACTAGCTTTTAGACTTCTAGAAGAAAGGAGACCAATATCTCGGCTCGAACAACCATCAAGCTCCCTCCACGACTTGAAAAAGCAATATACATTACCACCACCCCACCACCACCATCTTCTCGTCTATGGAAGCGCCAAAAACACCTCCTTCATCCTCTCATAATTCGGCGTCCCCATCCCCGTAACCGGATCCCACCCAGGACTCGCAGGAAATCCCTGAGTCCCACAACCCGGATTCCCTCCCTCCGTAATATCCTGAAACATCTCCGGATGCTTGTACACCACAGGATTGATGAAGCCCACAGTCTTTTTGCCACACCGAATCCGCTCTTCATTGATCAAATTGATCAACGAAGCGAAAATGGGCGCCGAAGCGGAAGTACCTCCCACGCCTAGGACTTGGCCTTCGTAGATGGTCGTCACGTTCAGACCCATCGCCGCCACGTCCGGGAAGCCGCGGCCGGTCTTGTTGAAGACATGGTCGCCATACTTCGGGGCGTACTTGTGGAGGTACTTCTCAACGGAAGCTTTCTGGTACGCGGGGCGGGAGAAGATGTTCGAGAACCCACCACCAGAGTAGAAGTCGAGCAGGTGGTTCGAAGCGTTGGGTTCGGCGACGGCAACCTCGCCGTCTTTGATCGAGTTGCCCTTGAGCTGTGTGGCGCCGACGCTGGTGATGAAGGGGCAGTTCACGGGGAAGCTGGGCGAGAATTGGGTGCCGTTGGAGTCGACGTAGCCGTATTGCGAGTTGATGCAGCTGTTGTTGTAGCCTGCGTTGTAGCGGTTCGCAACGCCGGAGTCTCCGGATGAGAAGAAGACGCTGACGCCCTGCAGACCCAGCTTCATCCATTCGTGGCATTGGCGTTCTTGGTAGAAGCGAGGGAGGGCGCCTTCGATTTGGCCGTAGGAGACGGAGATTCTGGATTGCGGTTAGCGACATGCTCAAAACATGTTCAGACAAGATTGAGCGCTTACACGTTACTCTTAGGTGCTCCTCCACACTGCAGCGGACCAGTGTACCCACCCTCATTCGGATCAGGATACGCCGGATCAATATACGGCTGATCTCCGCCCAGATACGTGCAGTACGACTCATCCAACGCATCCAAGAAGATATTGAAAGTCCCGACCGAGTCGACATTCACCGAATCACCATTCTGATACTGCCTGATGTTCTGAGGCCAGATGATTGAGTACGCCGATTGGAAATCCAGCGCGCTCTCGATGACTTCACCTGCATCAGCTACTGTTTTGTTGGACATCTTTCCGCCGTCGATGCTGATGAATTCCGGGAGCGTGTCCGATGGGATTCTTGGACTCGTCCAGTTCTGGAAGAACAGCTTCAGGTCGGGGTAGTAAAGGTAGTCAGCCCACTCTGCGATTCCCATCTGGTTGCCCTTGGCGCTGTAGTTGCCTTTGCCGAAGTTGTACAGGCCACGAAGACAGTCAATGGTGATGAGCTCGTTGCAATGGGCAGTTCCGAAGAGGCCTTTGTAGGGGATTTTGGGTCTTTGCACCGCGGGTCGCTTTTGAGCAACTGGCATCCATCCGTCCAGCTGGATCGTGGGCATGACGAAGTCGACGTGGTCTCTGATGTTCGCAGGAAGGCTGTATGAGTCGCAAGCAATGCGATACCCGCCAGTGTGATCGTGCTGGAAGACATGATATTCTGTCTTGAAAAGTTCCTCGGCCTCTGCCACAGTTGCGTTGAATTCGATCCAGTTCCGGCCCTTTGAATGTCCCAGTCGGCTGGCATCGATACCGCTGTTGACAAGCCATTCTGTCGTCTTTTCCGAAGTCTCCTTGGACGGCGAGAAAACATTCGCCACCTTCTCCGCAGACCAATGCTTGCCTACAACAACAAAATCAGCCAAAGCCTCAACCCCAAATACCCCATTTCACCACCTACCAAAATTCACACTCTCCGGATCCGCCACATCACTCAAAAACCTCTCCGCATGCTCCAAATTCCTCTGCCTCAACCCAATCCGCACCGGCAAAACATGTTCCTCATGCGCTCTGGAATCCCGTTTCCAGTCGAGTGGCTCGCCGTGTCGTTTCTCATGCAGAATGTGAGGGTGCGAGTCCGCATTGCCAGCCGTCGCCCTCGAGGGAGCAGCGAAGGCTCCCCAGCCGGCGCAGGCCAGCAAAATAACAGAGGAGGTATACATTCGCCCACAGAAAGACGGCGATGAGGGAGAGGGAGACGAGGCTTAGTTTGTGGATTCGGCGGTTGGAAGGGGCGGTGTGGCGGAAGCGGTTGTTGAGGCGGGATGGCATATAAACAGTAGAAGTAGACGAAGAAGAGGATATAGAGTGTATGTATATGCGGATGGATCGAAGAATTGTGGATCTTTGCCCTCTCCACTTCACGGCATTGTTGTCTGAACTCTGCGATGTAACACGGCATTGCATCGTCAGCCTTTCGTTCGGCGCAGGAGCGATTGCGAATGGGCGATGAATGTCGTTGCCGGTTGCAGCATGGCGCTTGGCTCGGTTCGCCGTTGTTGCCGTCGGTGATGTTCCGCTCCTTCCTCAACGGGACTGGTGTGAGCAGTTCATTCTGCAGTGTCCGACGTCACCCAACTGAAGACATCGAGGGGTTCCATGAATGCGGTCCTGTTCTTCAAATCGATGGATCAACTTGCCTGGGCCAGAGGAGCTCTCGTTAAGAATGTGTCACAAGTCTTCATCGACTCGAGACAGATTGGTTACAAGCAATCCAGCTCGTGCACCGCTCCACAATGGACACAGGCAAGGTCTGTAGTACAGTACCAAGCTTTCCGAGGAGAGCTTATCTGCACGTCTTCAATGCTTGTCATAGCGATACTGTCGGATGTGACGGCCTCGTATTGACTTCAATCTTGCAATGCCATTGGCGCGATTAATATTCAGCTGAAGCTCCTGCTTGGAGACCGGGAACAATGAATGATAGCGGACAAGGCGTGTTCAGCTCTCGTGTCACGCAGATGGAGTCCAGGGCTCGGATCCGCTTTCTTCAGCTCGAGGAACGCAGCACAACTTCTCATTGCATCTCGACGGATGTGCCTGCTGTCGTAACACTGTCCGACGGTTCATGCGTGCGGTCGTTGCTGACAGAAATATAGACGTTCCTGTGAATGATCTTAAAAACGGCCAAAGAAAAGGTCTCAGATCCCTCGATCCAAACCTCTTGCCCATTAAATATCTCAAAATCTCAAACCCAAACTCCTCCAAATGCAATCACGATCCAGAAAGTGATCACGCTCAAATATTAGTCGTACAAGGGTATCATCAATCAATACAATCAACGCTGGGAGCTTCTAACACGAATTAAGCCGTTTGTTGGTACATCATCGCGATGTCGACCGAAGATCCTCTGCTGCTCCTTGAAATCGCCGCCATATGCATACATTTGTCCAATCGAAAGTTCGTCGCTAAATAGCACAGATTTGCCGAGAAGAGTCCAGTTTGAGGTGTCCTCGGGGATGGTGTTTGTGGTGTGGTTGTTGTTGGGTGTCTTAGGCTTCAGAACCCAGAGACGCGCCAGATGGACGTAGTCAGGGTTGATGAGGACGGAAGGGATCGCTGGACGTACGCTGATGTCGGAGACGGGAGTGAAGGTGAGCACTCTCCCACCCGTTGGCATCGTCACACAGCAAGGGCGCCACGGCTCGGGTTTGGAGATTTGTCGTTGTGGCAGACCCCGGATGACGAGGAAGTTGACAAAGTCCATGATGAAGCCCGCAGCACGCTCACTCCAAGCCGTGTCAGGCCATCTGCCGTTCGTGTTCTTGAGAGCAATTAGGAGCTCGCAAGCTCCTTGGAGGTCGACCTTCCATCGACTCATGCTGTACCTCTGGCAGACGTCGCCCATCCAATCGGGCCCGCAATAGAGAATCGATGCTAATGTCTCCACGTACACCTCTTTCATAGGTCCGAAAAGCAGATTGGCTTTCCGATCATGGGTCAGGTATCGCTTCCTGTTCCGGCCCCATTTGCGCGTTTCACATACTGAAGTGAAATGCTGGGCTAGGTCAAGCAACTCCTGATCGACTGTCGGTCTCCAAGCATGGCCATGTCTCAAGAACTTGAGGTCAAGTTGGATGAAGTGCTCCTGGCCGGACGTCTTCGTCACGCACTTGAAGTTGCCAGGCAGTCGTGGGAGCGTTTTGGTGTTGTTCAGGCCAGCATCGGCGACAGTTGGCACGAACATCCAACTTGTGACCCCTTCGTCGATGACAAGTGGCGCTCCCACAGAGCACAGAACACCCGGATCCCGTGCTGCGAGGGCTAGTAACGACAGGTCGTGGTAACACTCGCTGTCTCTATTGTATAGGCCTTGCATGCGGAATCGGCTTTGCAATGCCAGCCCGCATTCCATGGTGTTCAAGATGATCGCAATCTTGTCTTTCCTGGCGTCTGACAGTCTCTGTTCTGCTGGTACTCGCGGATCACCTCCAGCCTCCATAGCAAATACTTCGGCAACTACAGTCGAGAAATTGCCGTGATGAGAGTTCATTTGTCGTTCGTCCGGTGTCATCTTGCTTCTGTCTCGGAAGAACGCATGAAGTGCTGGCTTGACGGACTCCACTTCTGGCTCGAACGGCACCTCCGTCGAGAGATCTAGCAGATGTGCAATGCACTTGCTATTGAATCGTAGCACATCTCTGCCGGAGCGAGTGCTGGAGCTTCTACATGGAATAAGGAAGATGTGGTGCTTCGCCAGCCTCATCTCATGTCGGCACCATGCCCTTCTAAACCACGAAGAGCTGAGCATCCGGCGCACGATCTTGTAAAGATCATCGTGGCTTTCCAGATAGGGCGGCTGCTTATGGCGAAAGCGTTGTCGTGGAGGTACATGCGACATGGCGTTGTACTCATCCATGTGCTTCTGCAGCAGGGTCCCCTCTTGAACACTGAGCTCGATGTCATCGAGCGCGACCACGATCAAGCGTGCGCTTCTGTATACCAAATCCATGGCAGACATTGAAATTGTTCGCTCAACGTCGCTTTCTTGATCAATGCATATCTGGTCAATCCAGACGCCTTCAGTATCCGATTGGCGTTCATCCCACACGGCTTGAAAGATCTCGGGCTCCAGCGGCAAAGTGAAGTGGTGGTGGTGCCGATTTTTATCCACTTGTAGCTTGCGCCGATAGCTGAGTGCGATGAAAGACTGGTGCTGACGTGTTATTACCTCTCTGTTGCCATAGATGAGCCTGAAATTGAAGAGCTGCTCCATGTTTGGCTTGACCTCAAATCTCGAAGCCACATTCGGGTTGAGAGCATGCAGTTGAGCGAGCAGTGCCTCAGGATCGGTGTCGGTGTCGGGATCAGAGCCAAGCAGCCGCGATTTTTCCTCACGAGAGAGAAGGTGAACGTGCGCAAATGGTACATGCTGGTGCTGCGGGATGCCCAGCTGTTTCGTTGTGAATTGGCATCCCTCGACGGCAGTGCCTGAGCTGTCTGGTGAAGTCCGACCTAATGAGGGAGAGCGTCGATGTCCGTGAGGGCTAGGAGATCTCGCACGTTGGTCCTGTGGAACGCCAAATAGATCTGCGGTGTTCGACCCCACGATCGTGAACCTTCCATGCTCGACGCCATTCACACCGTTTGCATGAGGAGATGGTGATCTGGACGACCCAGAAGCCGTGTCGCCACTGGAATCTTGAGCTTCGGCAATGGAGCCTAAGTCCGTAGGCTGTCTTACAATTAGTTTGAAAGGGCCGTCAGACGGATTCGCAGGCTGCTGTGGACCGATTGGAGTACCACTCTGGGGACGAGGAAAAGGAGCATGGTGGGCAGTCTTGTTTCGCCTAGAATATTCGTGCCAATGCGCGGGCGGAGATCTCCTGCGTGACCGATGTGCATCAGATTCGTCTTCGCTACTTTCGGTTTGGTCGCCGCTGATATCGCTGCTCCATCCTCTTCTATGCATAGTCGTCTTGCGAGAAAGAGCGTGATCTGGGATGAGGAACTGAGGTCCTTCTCCTTGGCCAACAACAGGAGACATGGTCGAGTAGCTCACGGTCGAGCGGTTTCTTTGCCGCGGCGTCTGCTGCTCAAAGGCATTCACAGCTCCCATGAAGTGCTGGAAAGACCGCATCCGCTCTGTTGTCCCCCTTGGCGCGCGCTCAAAGTACTCTCTTTTCCACTTCGCCCACTCATACTTCTCTTGATGCTTTTCTGCCTCCTCTTCCGCTTCAAACTTTTGCACCATGGCATTGCGGTAACCCATGAAAGCCTCCAACTCTTTTCGGCGCAATTTCTCCAACTTCTTCCTTCGCAACGTGAAGTAGTCAGCGTCCTTGTGCGCTTCCTGCTTTACCGCAGCTTTGTGAGAGGACTTGATCAAATTCCATTTACTGCTTTTCTTTGTCGGCGAAGTGATTGAGGCTCCAGCGTCAAGGCTGTCGCGGCGCTCACCAAAGCGTCTTGCTCCGCGAGACTCCCGAGTAAGCACGGTCTGCCGTCGTTGCAACCCGACATTTGGCAAGTCCTCATCGGCGTCACTGGAGATGTACCCTTCCAACTCGGATCCATGATGCCGTTCGGGAGATTCTTCCTCCGCCACCTCATTCAACAAATCTTCGTAATGAGCAAGCATCTCGTCCTGCAAGTCCAGCAGATTGAGAAGCTCGGCGCGTCTCCGCCGGTTCTCGGACTTGCTGAGGATCTGCCATGCTTGGTGGACATTCTGAAAGTGCTCGTGGGAGGTCGACGTGGACGAGTCGTCGCCCGGACGGACTATTGTTCGGTTTGGGTGGTATCGTCTCGCGAGGGCGTGGTATCTCGCCTTAATGGCAGCTGATGAGGCATCGCGAGGCAGTCCCAGGGCCTCAAACGGGTCAAATGCCACGGCGGCCATATATTGTGCGTTGGCGGTGGGAGGTGGTGGTGAGAAGCTGCAGTGAAGAGCTCTCTGACGACCTCCCGTTCATTGAGATATGTACCTCAGCTGTCCATTGTGAGTATTGGCCCCAGGGCGGCCAGATGCCCCGAGGCAGGCCTCTCGATTTGGGTTCGCGGCGAGGACCCGCCGTCACACAGCCTCACGAGGAATCCCTGCACCTCGTGCACATGCCGCCGCTAACGCTGCTAGTCCGAACACCCTTATAGCAGTCCTAAGGAATTGGCAGTCGGACATAGTGAGGCGCTCTCGTATAGCGATGGCGACGTCACGTTGAAAGCGTTTCGCAAAAATGCATTGTTTTCCCAACTCGCGCACAAAGCGGTATACCCGGCTGACGACGCACCCTCGTTCTGCTGTGCTTGCGTCCCTGGACCGGGAAAGAACGGCGGCCAATCAGTCGCACTGCAGGGAAACTTCTCCTGACTCCTTCTATTCTGGATATATCTGCTCGGACCTGCCGTCGACGTCTGCGCAGGCACGAGCACTTCCGCGCTTTCCTCAGAAGCCTGTAACGATCCACAACTTTTTACATTTCGTCTAGCTCTGCTAATCATTGCTGTCCTCTCGACGTTGGCTGCTTCTCGATCGGAAACGAATTCGTCGCCGTCCTCATCCGCTTCATGAGGTCCTGTTCCACTGCCGCGAAGTCGCTGTCTTCGTACTGCTTTGCGTACTCTTTTTGGAGCCTCCGGAACCACCAAAACCAGCCTATATACACCACCACCGTCAGCGGTATCGTGATGACGAAAAAGATCCACAGATACGGCGACGAGAGCGACTGGCCTTCCGATGGCTGCCAGTTGAACATCCCATCCATGCCAAAGAATGACTAGAAACGTTATCTCAGCAAATGTCGCGACGACTCGAGGGAATGATCACACTCACCGCCACTGCAGTCCCTGGAAGAAATGTCAGAGTCAGCACCGCAATCGTCTTCATCGCGGCGCTGTCCTGTCTGGTTTGCTCTGCAACTTCGGCCGTTGCCTTTGCTAGCTTTACGCTCAGCAAGTTGTCCAACCGACTCTCTTCGGCGATCTTCTTCGAGCTCTCAGCCAGCTGGATATTCAGCTTATTGTCTCTCATCGCGATTATGTTGAAGAGCTGCCATCCAATTAGCTTTTTAGGAAGCAAATTCTTCATGGTACTTACAGCCTGCGACTGATTGTCTATCCTTCTCGGCATCATCTTCAGATCCTTCTGGACTTGCTCGGAATATCGCATCTGCTGCTCGACTTTCTCGCGCATGTCATCGACATAGCCGGTCCCACCTTCCCACAAGTGAGTCCAGAGCTTCATATATGAGTCGAGATATTTGAGCAGATTGGTCGCTAAATCCAACTCAAAATCTGAGCGCCGCTGAAGCCGCACATGCTCCAGGTTCAGCCGATTGAGCAGCTTGTAGTCGCCGTTGTCCTCCAGAGAGATCCTGCCATCCGCAATCCTCTTCTCTGTGGAGGTGATGTGCCGTGAAAGCTCCTGTACTTGGGCGAGAGTCTCATCTACATGCCGGACCAGGATGTGGAATGGCAAGACCGCAAAATCTCGAGGTACCTTCGGATGCTTGTTGAGGTACTGCTGCGAGGCCAGAAGAGCGTTGAGATTGTAGTGGTCATCGGCGACGAGGAGTCCTCCGCAATGCGTCCGCTCACGATTCACCAACGATAGAGAGCAGAATGACTTGCCATCTCGAGGCGTTTGAAGCATGAAGGCTGGCAGTGAAGGTCAGCATTGGCAGGAGAAGCCCAATGCAGAGCGGACATGCTTACTGAGGATGCCATGAGAAGTCAATGCAGCTGAGCCTCCTTCATCTCTCCGCCACAGATGTTTGTATTCATCTGATATCCAGCCTTGTTGCTGAACGATTTTGATGATCTCGGGATTGAAGGGAAGATTGTTCTGGTCCGTGAGATTGGCGCTCACTGCGCTCGCAACGCTGTTTCTGCAATCAGCATCCCATCACTGCAGAGGCAAGCGACAAGTCGTCTCACAGCAGCTTGAATCTGACGGTGCTGTCATCGTAACTTCTGTCGATCTGAAAGGTCAGTGAAATCCCGTGATGCATCAAGGTGGTGAGGGCACCTTGTGATTTGTGAGGAAATCTTCTTCCTCTAATTTTCGCAGAGATCTGGTCTTTAGCGTATTCGGAAACTGCCAATTGTTGTGCTTTGAAGCATCAGCACGCCTTCGTTCAGGAGTCCTGACATGGTATAGCACACCTCGAGCCTGGAATCGCTGATCTCGAACTTCTGCAGCTCCATCGGGACGGAGAAACCGGGCTACACAGTCGGATCGCACCTTCGCGCCTGTGCGACAGCCTTATGCATTCCAGAACACAGATTGGTGGCTCAAGGCGCGTTGCAGTTCCACGGTGCCCGACTTTTGGCTGTATCTTGTTTCTACTACACCTCTCGCGAGCTGCGTGCTAGAAAGAGACGGTGTGGGCTGAGAGCTCGCAAGCAGCGGCTACTGGGCATGCATGATGAGCTGTTCGCCTCTCTTAGGCTAGTCCTCAATCGATGCAGGCAATAATAACGAAAGGTCATGGATTGATGCTGCCGTCCAAACAAAGCACATTGCCAAACAGCATTGTGTTACCACAACACCCTGACAGCCTCACCGAGATTTCATCAACGCGATCTTCATCAGACAAATTGAAGTCGGTCTGAGCGCCGCCGCCGTTACCGAAGACGGGAGCTAGCCGCTTGACTCTCGGGCGTTGCCGGGCGCTCCACTTCTCCTAGACCTCTTCCTATCAAGCATCGAGTGGCTGTGCAGCCTCCTGTTTCTCCTGTCCACACGCAACACTGCAACAGCACCTGGAAGACGAGCTTCTTTTGTACATTTTTGCCGCTGGAGTTCTTGGACCAGATCTCATGCGGCTGCAGCCTCTTCCCGCCGTCTAAGCCCCACAGCTTCTCGCCCTCCGCAAGCCGGAGGTCTACTTCCAGATACTTTTGCGAACGCTATGCGGCATACAAGTAAAACACTGCGCCGCACCAGCCTGGCCGTTTTCACATCCAGATGACCTCTCGCGGTGGCTCGCATGCTCTGGTGGTGGCCGGCGTGGTCTTCTACGACTATCTGATCTATCCAGACATGACTTCCGACAGTGCGTTGTCTAATTCCGCCTCGGACGAATATCAAGATGCTTCGCAGCTCGTCATCCGAACAGGCGCAGCAGATCTGGTGGCTCAGCTGCTCACCGCTGCCGCGCCGCAATGGGGATTCGAGGTACTTGGTCCGGCCCTCCAACCGCCCGCCTCGAATTGTTTAAAGCACAATGCGTCTTCGATCGTGGACTTAGGTCACTCCGACTCGACAAATAGCTCTTCGAGTTCGCTTCGAGTGGTTCGCAAGAGGCAAATCGGCAAGCCTCCCGTGTGGCACTCACCTCCCGTCGAACAGGCCTTGGCAGCAAAGGCTAGCACCGTGATCATCTCTGGCTCTGGCGAGGCCTTTCACGACGTGGAGCCGGCTTTGGATTTCCTACAACGTGTGCGGCCTCGCTACATCATTCATCATATGACAAGACCCCTTGCGACTGGACCATTGTGGGACATTATACGAGACGGTCCTCGAACTCGAGAGAACATCCCGGATCCGGATCACCTGGCCGTCATAATCGACGCAGAAGACTTGCGCGCAGAAGGCATTTCTCTGAGTCGATCGCTATCCTGGGAGGCTACGACTGAGGACTTCGTTCGTAACCTCGGATCCAACGGCCGACTGGACACGTTGGTCACATGTCCGAACTTGATCGTGCGTTTTGGTAACGAAGGACTGATACACCATCGTGGGCGTGACGCGGTCGACCCCAAACTCTACTTCCATCCGCGTTCAGTCGAGAAAGATATGTCAACTGTAGAAGGTGGTCAGATGGTTGGTACTGCAATGGTCTGGTATTGACACGGCTCTGACGTCTTTTAGATTGGCCTTGCCTCTGCATTCACGGCGGGCTTCGCACTAGGCTTTGCAGACTCTTCGCCTCCTAATTGTGAGAAAGGCATTCGATTGGGCATCTCAGCAGCTCAAGACATGGATAGCAAAGGTTTCGTTCCCAATCCCCTGGATGAGGCCCCGGACTACCCCGTCGATGCCACCATCGACTCACTTGCGCCGGAGAAGAGGTTCTCCGTGGTGAGTGTGCCGTCTGGCCGCATCAGTTCAGGAGATGGCTGGAACATCTTTGACGCTGTGACGGGTGATCCTGCAGAAGTCGCCAGACAGATTGTCACACTTGGACCTGAGAAGGCTCTTGGACGCTGTCCAGTTCAGAAGTTTGGCCAAATGCTCAGTGTGGAGAGGGCTGAGCAAGAGAGTCTGCGAGCAGTCGTTGGAGCAGTTGAGGAGCGTTTGCGCTCAGAGGCAGCCCAGCCGACGTCGATTGGCATACTGGGACCACCTGGCTCAGGGAAGAAATTTGTCACATCGAACTTGGCTCAACACTTTGCGACGAACGATGATGTGAAGAAGCTCACCTTCAACGCGAGACTATTACGACAGGAGGACTTGATAGCGCTCTGCCACACCATCCGAGACCATACTGCTGCAGGCCACCTCACGGTCGTAAGCTTTGAGAACTTTGAAGCTATCTTGGAGCCGAAGAACGAGCTTCTCAACGACTTCTTGGCCATAATGCGAGACGGCCTGTTCAGCGATAGGGGACACGTCAGGTCACTTGGTCGTCCGCTACTTTTCTTCTTAGTAAACCAAGAGCCACCGCAGATGGACAGCACTCCTACACCAACGGCAGCAGAATTCAGAGAGCGACGCAAGTTTGACGACTCACTATTACTTGACTACGCTCATGGAGTGGTGCGGATCGCCGGGCCTAATCAGACCAGCATGCACGACAAGATGTTCAGCATTCGAAGGGCACTGATGTTAAGGCAAATGCTAAGACAGAAGTTCCCACACCTGGAAAAGAACGGCATGATTAAGATTGATGAAGCTGTATTGCACGCACTGCTTCTGGTGCCTTCTTTCAAGCACGGTCTGCGGTCACTGGATAAGATCCTCAGTACGAGCAGACTGTCTGGGAGGAACAAGTTTGACGTCTCCGCTCTCCCGCCTGAGGAGCAAATACAACTGCACGTCGATGGCAGAACATTCATGAGCTTCTTGAGATCACCCAAGCTGCCAGCCTCTCTGCGTGAGAGACTTGCCCAGGGCCTCTTCGAAGCGTACAAGAAGAAACGACGAGAAATGGCACGCACACCCGAAGAGAAAGAAGCTCTCGAATCCGATCCATCACTCTACGACTGGGACGAGCTCGCGCCCGAACTCAAAGAATCCACGCGCTCCCAAGCAGACGACATACCACGCAAACTACGCGCTGTGTCCTGCTTCATGCTCGACCAAGACCGCAAAGAGCCCCTCATTCACGTTCCTGCTTTCACCACAGAAGAGCTTGATATGCTTTCGGAAATGGAACATGAACGCTTCAATGCCGAGCGGTTGCAGAGACAATGGCGCATGGGACCGAGGAGCTCGAATAAGAGGACGACGCCGTTCTTGGTCCCGTGGAGGGATTTGACACAGGATTGGAAAGATGTGGATCGAGTTATGGTTGAGTGTGTTCCGCGGGTACTGGCGACGGCAGGGTGGGCCATCTATCGCATGCAGGAGGGTTAAGCTGCCGGATCCACTGCAATGCGCGTAGCGACTACCCATACATCATCTTCACGCTTCGGAGGGAACTTCGATGGTCCAGGCCGCTCTCAATATAATGTGTGACTTGGTAAAGCCCCTGTTTTCGCCAGAATACTCGGGGACGATGTTACCTTCAGACGTGCAAAGACGCCGTGTCCAAGTTGAACTTTTGGACACGTCGTTTTTGGCGGTGTGGTCCAAGCCTCGTGATACTGAGGTGGATATCGATTTCTGGAACCTTGCGTTGTTGCTGTGGTTGAGTGCGTATACTGCAGCGTTTGATGTGGGAAGCCGCTCTCCCTGCGATCATGGATGTGTGACTGGCTAGCGCCCCAGTTTTGTGGGGACACAGAGTCGGATACCTACATGTGCAAAGATGCTGTAGGGAAAGCGCGTCCTGGCGCGTCTTGACTCTAGCGCATCCCTTCACACTGTATTAGTAGGCATCACTTCGCAGTCGTTCCTCCCTCTCCCTCTTACTGCTTGCTTCCTCGTCGATTCGGGGCTTTGTCTCATCGATCATCAAACGACAGCCACTGCGACACATCTCAGGCTCGCCAGCACTGTTCACCTGTGACTGGATATTCTGGATACTTCGAATTCTCAAATCTCTGGACTTCGCTCTGTCGTCAATTGCACCACAGACACCTCAGGCGCAAGACCTCGAAATGGGTAGGCCGACGCTGCTTTCCATCGCGCCGGAACTACAAGACGCAATCGTCTCTTACGCAACTCAACCATCGGTGCTCAAGAACATATGCTTGACGTGCAAGCAGCTGCAAAGCGTCGCGACACCAAAGCTCTACCATTCGGTCGTGCTTGACCTCCAAAGTCCATCCCTCAGCACAGAGGACAGGGGCTTCCTCAGCGTGAAGAATCCCGGCCATGGACATGTGCGCCACCTTCGCTTCTTTCTTGCCGACAAGCCCGAATACCCCCTGGGAAGAAGTACCGAAGAAAGTTGTGAGGCAAACATGAAGAGAGTCCTGAATGTCCTGCCCAGGAACAGGCTGAAAAGCTTCACTGCCCCATACCGAATGAAACTTGAGGAACCGACATTCCGTATGCTGTGCTCGCAGCAACAGGCCCTTACAGAGCTCTCGCTCTCAATCCCCCGCATGCCATCAACGATCGCAGACCAAAGAGAGATGTTGCAGAGGCTCACTTCTCTCTCTATATCTCTGCATTTTTTTGAATTCCCAGACACCAGGAACATGGACCTGTTGTCCGTTTACGGCCAGCTTGTCCAACATGCTCCCAATCTCAGGAACTTAGCCATCAATGGCGCTCGTCAAGGATCAGTATTGGGACGTGTTGATCTGATTCTCGACAAGCTAATCGTGTCGAGTCGACAAGGCCAGTCGAAGCCGCTTCGTCTTCAGACGGCAAGCCTACGTGGATTGGATTTTCGCCTTGCGGGCGAGTATATCGCGCGAGTTCTCGAGGTGGAGAATTTGGTCGAACTCAGGATAGCCCGCAGCGCAGGCGTGGCAGAGCTTCTAGACGCTGCGGCTCATCGATTTCGTCAAAAGATGCCTCGTCTTCAAGGACTCGAATTCCTTTGCAACGATTATGAAGTATGCTTCATATCACTTCAAAAATTTCTGAGAAGCTTCTCTGGCCTTCGATACTTCAAGCTTGAAAGCTTAATCGCCGTCAATTTTGCCCAGTTCAACATGTGCAGCCTCGCTAGGCATGCACCTACGTTAACCGACTGCTACGTCTATTTCCACCTGTATGAGGATGACTCCTCCATTTATATCAAGACTAATGCCGAGTTGTCGCATTTCTTTGGTCTCCACAACAAATTGCGACAATTCGCTATCGACTTTCCTGACCTTTCCGACCATGATATCAACTCCATTCGTGGTATGGTGCCCAGTCACGGTCTGGCAATCTACAACAAATACTTGGTGAGTATGAAAATCGCGACGCACGTGCCAGTTCCCTAATCACTCACAGGATAACATGAAATGCCTGCCCAATCTACAAATCTTGCGCATTCTCAAGGTACCAGGGAGTTATGATGAAGAGGTTTGGCAGACTATGCCAGACGAGCATGAGCGGTACAATACCTTAATACGTCTCGTGAACGTTCTCGCCGACCATGTTGTCAGCCATCTCGTGGATAAAAATGGACACTCGAATCTCAAACTGGTCTGCATCGAATCGACGGAAGGGGTCAGGTGCTATCATCCTCGCATGCAACGAGACTGCGGTGGGCGAGAGAGACATGTCGCCGTCTATCGCGATGCGCATCTCGTCAAGTACGACTTCCCACTCTGGGACGCTGTCGTTCAATGGGGTAATTCCTTCCCGTGCGATAACGGTCTTGGGTTTGGCGACTACGAGCGACCAAGAATCATGTATGAGACTCGACACTGAACAAGCCCGAGTGTCCCCGGAAAGAATGACATCTCCAAACATTTGCGGACGGGGATGAAGGCAAGCAGGCGTGTCGACAGATCCTTGTTGTTGCGTAAAGATGCTAACTTGCAATGGAAGACCTCATCCAAGGTGCATGTACCTCCCACTTCAAGCTTTCGGCTTCTACACGCAAGGACATATTGAGACACAACTTTGATTCGGTTAGTTGGGATACGGAAAAAATATCCAACATAAATAGGCCGTTGGTAGATATTTCAAAACAAGATAATGCTGCGTTTGCTGAGACCAGTCTGCGATTGATGAGCATTATACAGACGACACCTCAATCCTAAGTACGCTAAGATCGCTGACAGTTTGGACCTTCCCACCCATCGCTAAACCAGAAGCACTGAATTCCACCGACCATGGAGCTCTTTGGCTACAGTCTCTCGGCGGATTCTCAAACGCCATCCCAACTATCCCACGTATAAGATTCACGTGGGCGAAGCACTGCTCATACTCTCTGGAGAAGGCGGGAGAGAAGAATCAGGGCCCTCCTCCAATTTGCCCTGATCGCCAGTCAGCCAAAGACACGCTACGTATCTAACCTCACCGAATCACTCACCTTCAAGTATGAATTCCACCTCGCCGGTGTGATGGAATTCACAGCAGCTTGCTTTCGCCTCTGTGAGCGACTCTCCAACGCAGCTTCAAAAGCCGGTTGGACCACATCCGAGCAGAAATCGCCAAAGGCGCCCAGAACGTCCTCGGAAAGAGGCTTGCGATCGGCTCTAGCAATCAAGACGTTGGGCACTTCTCCGCCCATCCTACGACATCATTAGTCTGTCTCGCACAATGCAGTGAGGATAGAGTGAGTATTACCAATTTTGAGCCCAGCCAAAGTACTCGCTGTGGGGATCCACATTCAGCTGCACCCAGGTGGCCAGAAGATTGCACTTGGCAAGTCGCTCATTCATCTTATACTTCTTGTCGGGATATTTCCAGAACAGCAACGGCATATCGACCAGCTTGAAGTCGTCAGAACCATCTCTACCCAATAGCACATCTCCGTACTCACCTTCGAAATTCCACAGATCTCTCCTCCACCTTCAAAAGCAGGATGCAATCTCGGTACCTTTACAGTCTCAGCCCACGGCGCGTTGAACTCCCTCGTCTCCCCATCACAATTCAGCTTCACAGCCGTGACCTTGCCTCCCATCCTTCGAAACTTGTCACTGTCCCTTTCCCGCCCATAGCAAAGCAACCAAGCCACCAAGTCACTGAGATCCCGCATTCCCATATCCATCGCCTTCATCATCCTGCAGGGGAAATCACCGTCATAGTCATACTCGCCACAGTACGCAATCATCGGACCGCGCCATTCGAAGCCCGCCTTTCCAGCTGTCGCCCATCTGACAGCCTGGTTGGGCCTGGAGTATTTCTGGAAGAAGACATCGTCGAACACCAAGTTGATCTGCTTGTGCTTGCCAACATCGCAGTTTAAGAGCTGGTTCTCCTGGATATAACGCCTCTCGCCGATGGACTTGATCCCGAGGAGAGGGCGGTAGTCGACTTCCTGCTCGGTATCCACGTTCCAGACCGAAACCCAGCGGAATTCTGGCTTCTTGCCGTCTGCGGGGAAGAGGATGACCCTTCTCATGTCAGAAGAAGGACGATGTTGAGGGGAGAAAGATTGGAAGGATTTGCAGAGGGAGCGGTGGAATTGCCAGTCGGATTGTTGACATTCTCGGCAGCAGTACTGTTCGTTCATTAGCATTTGCAGGTAATCTGTAAGACGGCCTTCGCTGACTTTGACATTCTTGCACCCAGCACAGAATAGTGTGCCATCATCCGTGCAAGCGGGACATCGTGTTTCCGATGAAGGTGTGGGCCTGGTGTAAGCCATATTGATCTTCACTCCAGAATCCCAGCAGGCTTGCTTTTCGTACTCTTCGCACAAACGCTAAGCAAACATTCCACCGACACAAAGACAATGCAGCCAGCGAGTCAGCAACAGCATAAGAGCAAAAGGAAACAGAAAGCCTCACAGACGAGAACAATAAGAGAGATAGGAAGAAAAAGTTCGAAAAGAAAGCATGCACCAACACGACAACCGCTGTCCTGTCACCGCTCATCTCGACAGACACACACCAGCAATCTTACACGTCGCGGGCGCGCGCGCGTATCGTGTCTAGGAGCGTACGTCTCGCCCTGAACCCTCCAAAACAATCAGTCCTTCACACCCTCGCCCATGCTTCGAACAAGCGGTGAGAGTGGTCCGGGAAAAAGGGGGAAGTAAACCTGGAAATCCCAGTCCCCAGCTCGCCGCGAATCAATAAGATAAAGAAATTTTCCGGGGCGCGCCAGGCGTCAAATAGGAAGTGCTTCCATCCAGAAGGCATACAGAAAGGAAAATTGCGGCAGCTGTAGGATATCACGAGAGTAGTGAAAGCAAGCTCGAGGTGCAGCGTGTGAGAGCGTGGGAAGAAGGAAAGAAGCGGTGAAGTCGTGGAGCACCCCTCGCTCCTTCCGCCCTTCCGCTTCACGTGCAAAGGAGCGCATGCATGCATCCATGCACACTCACTTCACATCACAACAGCACAGCGCATATGGAAATCCGCCTATCGCGTCCAGAGACGTATCGAGGCCTCATATCAATAGACTTTAGGATATCTCCGTGTAACGAGATGCAATATGAAGTGCAAGTATCTTCAGGAAATGGTCATTTGTCTCTATCTATACGTATCTTCTGCATTCAAGGAAAAACAATCGGAGAATCCTTCTTCGTGCTCGCTTTTGGAAGAGATGAGGCTCGTGAGAAAGTCATGCATACCAGGAGCAAAAACACATCATGCCATAATTCCATTCAACCCTTTTCCCCCATTGGACATCATCATTTCAAGAGCCGAATTTCGTTCGTTGCATTTCAGTTCATCCTTTCGTTCTCCTTATCGCGCCGGATCCTCATCTATCATATGCACCCGATCTAATGCGCCTGGTATCGCCGGAGAGTGTGTGGTTGACTTGGTTCAATCACGCTCCCTTTAAGCCTCCTCGACATCCGCTGGCTTTTGGCCGTCGGCGTCCGCAGGAGCGTCCTTCATCTCCTCATCGGGCTTCTGCTCGGCCTCTGCAGCCTTCTTGGCCTCCTCCTCAGCCTTTCGCTTCTCCTCTTCCGCCTTTCGCTTTGCCTCCTCCTCTGCGCGCTTCTTGGCCAGCTTCTCCTCCTCAACCTTTCGTCGAGCCTCTTCTTCTTCCTGGCGCTTGTCGTTGAAGCGCTGGATGACTGGGCCGGCAGATGCTCTCAGCTCATCGAGCTTGGCGACGTACTGTGCCTTGGTGGCGTCCTCGCCATCTTCGTACAGCCAGTCCTACAGAAATGTTAGCGAAGCTCAGTACGCTGGTATGTGCTTCCGGCTTACCTCAAGTGTCTCGCACTTGGCCTTGATCTTCGCCTTCTCATCCTCGTTGGCGAACTCGGCGTAGCCGTTGCTCTCATAGGGCTCATCAAGCTTGCCACGCATAGCATAGATCTCACCCTCGAGCTCGTTCTTCTTGTCCTCGGTCTCCGCGACGAGCTTGTCCTCGGCAACCATCTGACCTTCCCTCTCCATGAAGTTGTCCTTGATGCCCTGGTCGAGAGATGCGGTGCCGGCGGAGAGGGGCAGGTCGCCCTTGCGCACCTGCTTCTTGACCTTGCGTGTCTTCGCAGGTGGCTTGGCCTCGCCGTTGGCCTGGTCGGTGTCCATTGCCTGTCGGTTCGTCAGCAATGGGTCTTCGTATTTCGGGCGTTTCGCCGCGCGCTCTTCGATGTGCAGATGGGGTAGTTTCGACGTCGCGAGTTCCAATGCCCTTTCCTCCTCTTCCGTCGACACAAAAGCAAAACGAGAACGCATCATATCACGGGCTGTACTCACATCACCATCCTTCTTCTCATCCTTCGACTCCGGGACTGGCTCCTCAATCTCCTGCTCCTCCACGTAGTATCCCTGCTCCACGTTGAGAATACCGTGAAGGTTTAGACGTGCCTTGAGCTTGCAGATCATGAACTCTTCGCCCTCCGCCTTGACACCCTTGACGCTGAAGCGGCCGATCCATGGGTTCATCTTACCAGGGAGCATTTCAGGCTTGGCGTACTTCGCCTCGAGGTCAAATGGCTGTTTCCTGTAGAAGGTGAGGATCTTGGTCGAAGGCATCGCGTTGCCACGGTTGAAGACCGTCAAGTTGGTGTCCTCGTCCGGAATGTCAGGCGACTTCTCCCAAGCAAACTCGATCGGGTAGTTGACAATGTCCTGCACGCTGAAGTCACGAACGCGGAAGACAGGGGACAAGATCGCGCAGCTGAAAGCACAACCACGAGCGATGGCCTCGTCTGCGTTGAGTGTGAACGACAATTGCTTGCCGAAGAAGCTGTGAATCGCGGCCTTGAGAGCAGGCACACGTGTGCACCCACCGACCAGCTCGATGTGGTCAATGTCATCGGTCTTGAGCTTTGCATCCGCGAGAGCCTGCTCAAGAGGAACAGTGGCACGGTCGAGCAATGGGCGGACCAGCTCCTCCAACTCTTCTCTCTTCAGCATGCCACGCACGTCCACGTCGTTCATGAGCGCCTCGATGTTGATTGGTGCCATGGCGTTGGCAGAGAGAACCTTCTTCAGCTTCTCAACTGCCGCAGCGACTCGCACGCGGGCCTTGGGGTTCTCGTAGATATCTAAAACGGACAGTAGATCAGTAAAGTGCTCGTTGCCATGGCCCAATAATGAACCATTCTGAGATGGAACACTCACCTATTTTGTGCTTCTCTTTGAACTCTTTACGGAAGTGCTCAATGATGGCCTTGTCGAAGTTGCGGCCACCGAAATGCCTGTCGTAGGCGGTCGAGACAACCTTCAGCTCACCCTTGCGGAACTCACAGATGGAGCAGGTGTAGTTTGTGTGTCCAATATCCACAAACGCGACTCTTCGAGGCTTCTCCTCAGGGCCTGGCAGATCCAGCTTGGTGATACCGTAACCCAGCGCAGTGGCAGTTGTCTCGTTGATCAGGCGCAGAACCTTGATTCCGGCGACCTCTGCGGCATCCAACATGCCTCTTCTCTGAGCATCAGTGTACCACGCTGGCACCGACACCACCATATCATTCACTGGCAGTCTCAGCTCTTTCGAGGCGGTCTCTCTCGCCTTGGTCAGGAACATGGCAATCAGCTGGGTGGCTGAGAACTTCTGCTTCTGGCCCATGTATGTGACCTCGGCGCCCACCTGGCCGTTGACCTCCACGAGCGGTGCGGAGACATACTCTTGCTCGATCTGGACATCGGGATCTTGTAATGAGCGGCCGGCAAGGCGTGTGAGGGAACCGACGGTGTTCTTGAGGTTGGAGACTTCCTGGGTCTTTGCGGCCTCGCCGAGGTATCTGCTCTTGGGACCGAAGCCTACGAGCGAAGGCGTTGCGCGGTTGGAGACTTCATTCGTGATCACATCGACGCCCTTGTTGCGGGCGACTGCCTGTTGCGCGCGTCAGTGAGAACTCTGGCGGGGTATTCTGAGGCGGGCGGAACTCACAATCACAGTGTTTTGGTTTCCGAGGTCGACTCCGACGACCGACATCTTCTTTCGTGTTGTTTCAGAGGGTGGTAGTGGTGTGTGAGAGAGGTGTTTGTTGAGAGGCGGTACGTGAGAAAAAAAATTGAGTTCGCGGGCTGTTCGAGCAGCTTGGATTGGCTGAGTGGTCGGGCTGATTTGGGTCCCCTCCAAAAACACAGAAACACGCTTGCAAGTGCGAGGGACGTTGTGGAAGTGGGAGTGATGTCAAAGTGGGCTTGCGGCGTGAAAACACTTTCTTTCGCTGCAGAATGCTCCCGACCTTGCCAGAAGCTTCCTCGTGTCTGCCGCGTCACGTGATACCCATCCGCTCCTTTCACATGCCCACGATATCGAACATACTAGCAGCTTTGATATCCTGAAATATCAACATATCGGATTCGATACGTGTCCATTGGCCTGTCCATCCACCAATCTCGTCGCCACTGGGCATGGTCGACCACAGCCGAGAAGTTGAGAACTACGGAGCCAGTTCCGCGCTTGCCAGCGAAGCAGCCAGCAAAGACTCAGCAAGCATCATCCCTGAGCATGTGAGACCTCCATCGTCTGGCGCGCTCTTTCACTTCACCAACAAGTACCAAACCGCCGATTCATGTACTGTCGACAAGGAGACCGCATGCTCGGAACCTCTTCATCAGGCAACTTCTTATCATTTGTGACTGCTTGCTCTACAAGGTCGATTATTCGCGTCGCTTGTCTCGCGCTCGGCGATGCTCGGTTGGACTCAAAGCAAACGCGACTATCGATGCTCAAAGCGTGCGAGAAAGCAGTTGCGTTTTGGAAATATGTCGAGAATTGTAGAAAGCGGAGTCGCCGTTGTTTGGGGTGGTTTGCAAGGCATCTTTCGTGCGATCGGAGACGTGTTGTTGCGAGATCTTGTCGTGAACTGCCTAAGTGTGGCGTGTCCTGTTGAATCGCGTCGTCTTCTTAGCTGTTTCCCACAGAACACACGCTCTCGAACAGGTCGTAACAGATTGCTCGGTACACTGTGAGCGCCAGCAGCACGCTGAGCATATTGTCGCGTACTCGACATTCTTCGCTGAGAGTCTCTTCCAGCTGGAGTCTGCATACGTGTCAGTATTAATGTGAGGCTTCAAGCGGAGAAAGATATTTCCGCAAATCCATCAATGCGCATGAAGCGCTTGCCTCATCTGCCAATTCGGGGAGCATCAAACGTGATGCCCAATGCGCTATGACCAGTTTATATGACGGCGTTCTGAAAGCGGACAATGCATCTGGTGAGCATCCGCGGTCTGTAGGGGAGTCTTGCTGGTGCGGAATGTGGGCTCTGCGTTCATCAATTCGTGAAGATCCAGAGTATCAGCCCGGTATATTGCGCAACGAAAAGATCCTGACGATCATCAATCGGGCTCCAGCACTCGAGAATGGAGACAGAAGCACAGGTGACGCCAGGCGCATACTGCAATGTCGGACAGTGTGCGCAATGTTCCCATCTACCCAGAAGAGAGTGGTCATTGCATTGACTGTCATGGACCCGATGACCGGGAATTCTGATCATTTGTCGAGACACGTTCCTGCATTAGTCTCCCATGTTGCGCAATGAGATCTGCATACAGGTGGGGACGTCACTGCGAGCCGCAACGCCGTGGCAATTCCTGGTGTTTGAATCCTCGGAGATGGGCCGAGGAGTGTATGTGCGACGTTGCACCCGCTCTATATGGGCGGGAGTACCCTCCGGCGAATGGAGCTGTCTCGGTGTAGCCGAATTGGTGGTAAGGCGAGACCCTGAACCGCCAACGTGAGTGAGGTCTTGGGAAGCTCGCGCAAGGTGTTGTTGCGATGGAAAGAATGGTATACTTGGCGTTCTAGGATCTGGCCGGGGAAGGAACGTTGTGGAGGGCCAGGAACGTCGATGGCTGGACGCCTAGCTCTTGCGTACAAATCTTGTGCTCACCTTGGTGGAGTATCGGTCTGGCTGGTCTGTAGACATTCAGCGGGCGAGTGCGGCATGTGCGACGGGCGAGGTTCTCTGGTGATTCAATAAATGTGATGATCCAGAAAGTGAGGTGTTGCTGGAGATGACGTTCGGCCAGGACCGAGCATCTCCACGTTCTACGCCGCGTTCCGTGATGCAGGACGGCTGTTTGGGGTTACATGGAGCAGCGCCATATCCGGGAGTTGGTCGATCGCAGGGAGGGTCGAAATTCTTTGATGAAGTGGTCGAAAAATGAGCTTTCCGCATCGCGCCACGGCTGCAGGTGGCATGTGCGTCTGACAGAGCGCCATCGTCGAGTGCTGGAACTGGCGGCAGGCGTCAAGGCAGCATCTGTGCATCGCAGACGGCGACCGCTGGGTGTGACATGAGCCCAGGGGATGGAAACTTCAAGGTGTGGCTGCGTCGCCGTCTTTCCACGATATTGCAGCAGCAGGGAGGCGACCGGGTTGCGGGAAATGCTCTGTCAGTAAGCGTGCGCGGGAAAACACTTGGTGCGATGGTGACAATTTGCAGACGCGTGCTGCCGCGTTGGGTTCACATTCCATGGACAGAGGAAGCAGCAACGAAGGTTCCAGGTTGGTAGGAAGGGCAGGAGTTACACGAGGGTGCAGGTGGTGTAGAATCGGCGTGTCCTAGCGTGGAGCATGCGTCAACACTCCATCTCGCGATTCGGTTTGGGGAGCAAGTGTAGGCGGAGCGGCAGCGGGAGAGGTGCGTTTGTGATGTGTCGAGATGGATGCCGATGGTGATGTTCTGCCTAGCCGGGAGATAGGAGGTACATGTAGGTGAATGAGAAAATGAGGGGTCGACGGATCACGTGCTTGGCATTCGATGCGCGAGGTGCAGAGCTTTCGCTGCTCACAAAACTTCTCACCACTCGGCAGACGAGCCGATGTAGCGTACAGTGCGTTAGGCTATGGACGGCGAACATCATCTGCTGGGCGGCGAGCGGCTGCACACATGCGCACACAGATGCCTGCACTGGCCTGCACTGGAGCGAGCTTGACACGCAGCCGGCGCAGACGCATACGCATACGATGTGCGCCGCAGCGAAGCCCCCAAACCCAAAGAGCCGCGACAGACCAGACCAGGTGGGTATTGTGGCGTCTGGCATCATGCAGGGCGCCTGCTTGGGACGTCTGCTGCTTGTGCGGACGATCGATATGGCCTGCTGCTCTGCAGCACAGGGGGCCAGTGCGCGCGGATGGATATTCCTCACGGCATCTTGCGGTGAGCGGAGACGGCGATGAGGAATGCAAAGATGGGCTCGGAATCTGCAGATGGAGAGTCAGGATGGTCAGGCCTCGCCGCCGGCACGTCTCTTCCCCATCCCACAAGCTCAACCTTAACCAAGATCTCGCTCCGAGTGAGGTGCTTCCAATGCAGCTGTGCGACGCTCCAGCGCCCGGGACTTGGGAGACGGCGCCGATTCGACGGGTCTTGATCGGCGCTTTGACGCCATCCACTGTGATCCATCGTCTCTGACGACCGCCCACAGCACCCACAGTCAGTGCGCCTGTTGCTGGCTGGCTGATGTGCTGCTGGCTTCTGCTGCTGCTGCTCTGCTGCCGCCCCAATCGTTGGCACTGCTGGCACTGATGGATCAGCCGGGCCTGCGCACCTAGGGCAGGGATCATTTCCCAGTACAGTGCGACTCACAGGCCGTCGATGGGGCTCTCAGGAAAAAGCCACGCCGCCCTAGCCTTCGTCCTGACACCCTCTGCTTACCCAAATGGGCCCGCAATGGCCGCACGCTGCCAGCCGGCCGCAATAACTAAGCCCAGCACGTCGCACCGTCTCTGCCTTCCATGGTATCACCAGATCTTGCCTCTTTGCTCAATCCATCGCGACCCGTCTGTATTCGACGACACTTGTGTGCGGCGGACCTGTCACTGGCTGACCTCGGCGTCTGCCCAGAGGGTGACATAAAGAACCAATTCAACGGTCTAGCGTGCTTGCCAGGAAGCAACCTCATCAAGTCGTTGCATCGACCGACTCGCCGGATCTGCTATATATTCCGCCTGGCCGACCGCGTTTCAGTTTACTTTTTCATCATCAAGCATCTCGACTTCCTTCACATCATCCGAACAATCTTCAACACGACCTCCATCCTCCAAGGCAACCAACCGATCCGACTCGAGCATCACGGCCTCTCCCGCTCCCCATTGAACTCAACTACACCGCTCGCGAAAGCTTAGGCAAATCGTTCTACACTTCATCTACCCAACTCTCGAAACAAAGTACGCGACTTCACCCTTCACCTCGCACCTCGATACTAACGATCCCTTCAGATGGCCAAGCCTGGAAAGTGCGAGCACGCCTTCAAGATGATCAAGTCCGACACGACACTCATCCTCTGGAATTGCAACCTCTGCCACTCTGGTCCGCATTGGTTCATCTTCGAGTGCTCAAAGTGCAAATTCAAGTCCTGCCGACCATGCACAGCAAAGGCGTCGTAGAGGTGTGTCTGCCAATGATGGCGTGAAGTCGGTCTTTCATGTGATCATCGACACTAATGCAATGCAGATCATCTGTAACGTTCCATCATGTCATCTGGGGTTTCACGGCGTTTACTACGGGAGTATCGACATCGATCCGG
Source organism: Phaeophleospora eucalypticola (assembly GCA_022814565.1). Classification (NCBI taxonomy): domain Eukaryota; kingdom Fungi; phylum Ascomycota; class Dothideomycetes; order Mycosphaerellales; family Mycosphaerellaceae; genus Phaeophleospora; species Phaeophleospora eucalypticola. The sequence continues at coordinate 1,570,687 of JAKLNG010000006.1, read as the reverse complement.
CTTTCATGGGGCTATCTTGCAGCGTTATATGATGCTACCCTAGCGTGGAGTCCGGCGGAAGAGGAATAGAGAGGCTGGCTGGGATGGAGTCGATACAGGAGTCACAATGGGTCCAGGTTGGGAGGTGCGAGGGGGCGGAGGCTGATTCTACTATCTTTTCTGTTTTTGGAGAACGGGTTCAATGGATGCGAGGAAAAGAGACCTGTCCGCAAGGACGCACGAGAAACGGAGACTCGACAGGAGTTCTAATGGATTACATCTAATGCTTTTGCAGAAGACGGAGAACACCGCTGCTCATGGAGTAGCAGTACGAATAACTTGCAGCATGCAGACGCTTCAGAAGACACGCATCTTACCATCTGATATCATTCTGAGACAACTCGAACCTGGTGACGGCCGTTCAGTGTGGATGTAAGTGAGTGAGATCAGCTACCTCTACTCCGCTATACTGCAGCCCCATGCCTGTCTCCTGGTTCACAACACCTCTCTCAATGCACTTCATCTCTCGTCTTATCATCTGCTCGTGTCTCGTCGTCTCATCGTATCGTCAACTCATCATCTTCTCTCATCTCTCATCGCTGCTGTCGTTCCACGGGATCGATCTACTGTGGGCAGGTCTACACGCCATGTCAGTCATTGATTTCCATATCTTCACTTCGTCAACAATCTTCTCTTACCGCACCACAAGATCCGCACGTCTTTCCACCAGCAACAGCAGCGTTGCACTTGGGGCCTATTGCGGGGCAGGTCAGCAAATCGCGGGGCAACGTGACTGGCCATTCAGAAAACTGACAAGTTGGATGCATGATGTCCGCTAGTTCGACTCGTTGGTCTGTCGTTGGGTGCGAGAGCTTCTTGTCGTTGTGATTGAGTTGTTAAGTTGTGAGTTGGTCCAGGTTGGTCTTGTGTCTGGTGAAGGCTCACTGACAGGTCAGAAGGTAAGATGGAAGAAGTGGGGAGCTGCACGTGACAATATCGCGCTAGCTCAATCCAGAAGGAGCCGAAGTCGTGGCCAGCGGGCAGAAGTCGCGGACGGACTCAGCTCCGCGTGCAGATGCTCCAGGATGAGCAGGCAGCTTCCACCTTCTTCATCCTTTCATGCACGAAATGGAGGCGTCCGATATGCACGAATGGGCGGCTTCGGGCCTGCACTTGATTGCACAGCCACTACCGCAATCCTCACTGCAGCAAAAGATGGATTCCTGCGACGTTCTTTGCTTTGTACTTCACTTGCAGCCGGGATGATGAACGAGCCTTCGAAGCCACAAGGAAACGAGAACATTCAGCCATCTTGCCTACGAGTAGATTCAGGCCTACCTGAATGGGACATATCCTCGCCTTTCCACGATGCAACTCCTCTACTATCTGGGCAAGACTCAGTCGAAGCAACTCCATGTCAACCTGTCCCTTGCCTCGATTGGACTAATATTCCCAGTCCCGGGCAAGCAATACCGCTCCAGCTTCGGCATGACGCGATCACTCAGCCTCCGTCGACAACATCCCAGGATCGTAAATATAGCGCAGCGGTACTGCCAGTCTTAATCAAGTTGCGACGAGACGTACAACGAGAACTAGATGATGCCTCTCTTAAAGGTCAAATCCGACTCGACTGCGGCCCTTCTCTTGACCAGAGCATTTCCGGACACTTCGCCGCTGCCCTGCGCCACGTGTCGCAGAGTCAGTCCGCGGAGTATGCTAGTACCATGGGGAAGAAGGACTGTCTCCGACGGTGCCATGCTTTCGGTGCGATTTCCACGCAGTCCAGCAGCGACTCTACCCAATCTGGCATTGGTCCTTCGCCAGTAACCCCGGTTTTGAATCTGAACCCAGTTGACCTCGTTTCACCCGATGAGATACCGTCGCATACCGCTTCAGCTAATGACGAAGTACACCGCGATGATGTCGTTGTCTCAAAGCGGAGGAAGCGGATGCCAAAGATTCCTGGTGCATATCCTTGCGATGCTTGCGGCAAGATCTTTGATCGAGCAGGTGATCGCACAAAACACGCACATACTGTTCATCAACTGGACAAGCGCAACAAGCATCACTGTCGACAATGTGGGAAGGGATTCCCATATCCGAAAGATTTGAAGAGACACATGAAGCAGCTACACAACAACTTCGGTGACCCTGGTCTTCCCATCACGCCGAGTACTGTCTCCCCCAAAGAAGTCGCTTCTTCAAGTTCTGGGAACATGCCTGGGGGTATCTGTCATGATTCCTACTTCCCACCGGTGGAGGAGTACTGGTCGTCGAAGAACCTCACTCTTGTCCCTCCGACGACCCTGGAACCGCTCCTGCCTACACCTGTGTCGCCAGCTCTACCATTACCAGAGACACTAATCAACGATTTGATCCGAGACGAGTCGGAACCTTCGATACCGACGTGCTCATGTCCTGTATCGGATACTTGTGTTGTGGAAGCACTCGCACTGCTTTTCGGGTCCGTCCAGCTCCTCGCCGCGACACGATCATACCATCAAGGGAATCTCGACGTTGCAAACTTGATATCGGGGCTTGCAGATCCATTAGCCTTCATCTTTCGGCCTAAAGAGGTCGCAAAATTTGAGCCAACATTACGCAAGCTTATTGCACCTTTCGTTGAGGAGAAGGATTTTGACGTCGCGGAGACATTATGGAAACATTGGCGCTGTCCGCAGGCAAGAGGTGGGACCTTCGCAGACAACACAGATCTCTGTGGTCAATTGCGGGAGTCGCTGGAAACCATGCTTCTTGATGTTGTCGACACTTTTGCACCGATGCAGCATGATGTGGACACCCTGCTTGCGCTCTACAAATACATGGATGATGTGCTGCAATCCAAGTTGGAGGCTCTGCAGGTACGTGAAAACACCAGGAGTTCGAATACAGAGTTGCTAACATCCTCTCTAGAAGACGAAGGAGGGCGCGAGCGCTCGCACAAAACTTTTGCTCGAAGCGAATGCCCAGCTATCCGCTTTCTCGATCACCGCTTCGACATCGCAAGTCTTTGAGACACAGCGGAGCCTGTATCGGAAGATGGAAGACTTTGCTGGAAGGATCGATCTGTTTTGCCTTTGATCTTTTCTTGCGTATACCCCTTTCTGACGTTTTGGTGCAGTGGAAGAGCAGACCAGAGAAGATACGATTTCAACAAGAGAGCTTATACTAGCTTCTGAATCACGAGCAGTTATTATTGAGAATAGATCTTCTATGCGGCTGATCTGTTTCGGCATCACTGACAATTGACAGGACCTCTGACTCTCTCACGCGACTGCAGTTGCTTCGAAAACGACCAGCGCACAAGATGCTACATTCCAGTCAAAGATTATAGCGCGGCGCATTGTTGGCTTGAGATCACCAGTCTCTTCATCTACCAGCTTGGCGCTTTTCAAACGGGGACCAAGACTAGTAATGTCGCTGTCGAGGCACGCGAGACTCTCAACAGCATCGTTCGCATGAGAAGACCAAATTTGGTGTTGTCAATTGTTCCTTCATTCGATTTGCAGATCATGATGAGCATGTGAGTTTCGCTCTCCAAATTTACATATTTCGACTTTCTGGCGCCGAGTGAAAGCTGATGCATGTGATTGCCAAGAGAATTTGAAGCTAGTCTCGCGCTTCCCGTCGTCCCGCTGTGCGGGGACGTGCTTCGCTTCAGCGTTTGCTCATAGCGAAATCCCCTCGCAGCGCTTCCGCTTTCTACCAACTCGCGACATTCTCATCAGATCTTATCCGCCAACATCACCAGCATCATGGCGGACAATGACGACAAGCCGCCCTGTGTGATGTGCCCGGCGCCAGGTCACCTTCTGTGTGGCCAATGCAAGGAAGTCAGATTCTGCAGCGTCGAATGTCAAGAGACGGCATGGTACTCGCATCGCTTACTTTGCAAGAAGTTTCTTGACTTTCGCGAGCGACCATCCGACGGCATGTACCGTATCATCTACTTCCCGTCTGATGCATCCGAAAGCAGCAGACCCGAGTTTCGGTGGTTGTCACTCGACGGAAAGGGAATTGGCGAGCACGCCGGCTTGAACGAGCTCATGGACGGACAACTCCACAGTCCGATGGACGTGAAGTCCAAACACCCGTTCCTCGCCCGCACTCTCACTCGACCTCTGTGCGTCGCCTATGACGATGACTTCATGCGGAACTACCCTGGCGAGCATAATGTTAACGCGGCGCTCGTGCATGCGACAGCAGGTCAACAGAGTTATCTCATGGGCGGTCCAATCGTGGTCTACAGTGGCTCTTTCCGTGGCGGATCTATTCCTCGAGATGTGAATATGCTGGACTACCACCACGTCTGCGCATGGTTCATCGACAACTACAACAACACAGAAGCCAACAAGCGGCGCAAGGGACCCAAAGTTCAAGGTGTCATGATTTCTTGCCAAGGCGAGCGTAGGCTCACGGGGAAGACGAGCAAGGCCGTCACCGTTTCCAGACTGCACCCTGTCTGGTACGCCGGCTCACTCTCTCCTATCTCAAAGGTACGTATTGCGCACGCGTCAGATGCTCGCGGTACGAGACAAGCGAAGCTTCATCTACTTAGTCACTGACACCCACACCTTCCCACTCAGCGCATCGGCCTCCCACTCCTTGTAATACCCTATCAAAAAGAGCGCAACGAATGGGACTCGCCGGACGATCGCGTCAACGCGTCCACCTTCACCCAAGTCGGCATCGACCCGAACTCCAATCACGATTTCGAAACCAGCAACCTCGGAAACTTCGGCTGGGCACCCAAGCGCTGGCAACACGGCAAAGGCAACGTACTTTTCGTGCCAGAGAACCGCAGCAAGTCCCTCGACCCAGACACCGTCGAAGCATTCGTCGATTTCTGCCACTGGCATATCACACAGTTCTTCCAATGGGAAAGCGAGCTACGCGACCAGGTACCAGAAGCCCAGCAGAAGAACTTGACAAACCGCGTGTTGGAGGAGATTACGAAGCGGAAGTGGGAGGTCTACCTCCAAGACTGGAAGACGTACAAGCAGCAAGGCATCAAAGACGACGAGAAGGTCAACATGCGCATCGATGGGAAGGTCAGCATGGGATTCGATGCGGAGACAGCCGATCGGTTGTGCCTTCATCTCCTGAGCAATGAACACTGTGCACGCTATCTCGCATGAATTGGCACGGCACAGTATCATCTGTAGATGAAAGAGTGTACGTCTTATAGTCCTGGCAGGGCTATTTGGTAGCGCGAAGACGTCGAGCACCCAGAGCTTCCTGCCAATCAGTAGATAGGGACCGGAAGTGTTCACGCATGTCACTTTCAAACGAGAAGAGAAATGCAAAGTAGTTGAAAACTTTCAATGCTTCATCATAATATTACTCTCACTACTTCCTCTTCCCTCCACAATCAAACTTCGCTGTACATGCAAATTCACCCTGTTCCCATAAATTTTCCCCTGCCTGTCATACTTCCTTCGCGACAGTGCTTGCAAAGAATGATGTGGTCATATCCATTACCCGCAAGCACATCCACCCATTCCAAAAACGCCGTCATATCCAATCAACAATCCGATAATAATAAGTACAGCTCTTTTCAAATCAAGTCATGACACTGCCTTCTTAACCCTCTCAAGCTTTCTGCTCTAAAGCTGACCACTCAGAATAGCCTCCGTCGCACTACCAATATACTGCCTCCTGCTGTCCATCGGCACGCCAAACCTCCTCTCCAGCTCAGCCTTGATGCTCTTCTTCGTGACAGTCATCAAGTCGGCCGTCCGCAGGATCTCTCGGATCTCAGCCAGAATGGCATCGTCGGATGGCATGTCGGACATCATATCCATACCCATCTCCGATCCGCCAAGGCTCATGTGCGAGCCGTTGTAATGCTGCGGCATCTGCGGGACGGTGAGCTGGCTCATGTGTCGGCTCTGGTAGCCTGGCATGGCGCCGTACTCAGACATGGCAGCGGGATGCCAGCTCTTGGTTGCATACGAGATACCCGAGACCTCGGATCTGGTGTCGGTGTAGTCTCGCTGCGAAGCAGAAGCGTCCCAAAGCTCGGCCTGGTACTCTTCCCACTTCTTCTTTGGAATGCTTTCGGGGTCGAATTTGCCTTCGTCAGATACAATGATCTGCTTGCCCTTCTCACCCGTAACCATACGCGTGTTACCCCACGAGAAGTCGTCCATGTGCCAGAAGGCAATCAGAGGCAGGGCGCAGGCGAAGATAGGAGTGGCGAACATGTAGATCAACATCCAGCCGACCATTTCCCACTTGCGGCGTAGGATGAAGATAATGGCCTGTAGACCATAGATAGCTCCGAGCAGAATGAAAGCCGTGACTGGCACCGTGCTAGGGTTCTTGGCCACTTCGACAATCAGGTAAACAATGTATCCGACGATGACAGGCTGCACGATAGTCGAAAGCAGATCGATGAACACCACAAATCTCATACTGAAACAGCAGAAACCGCAAAGCTGTTGCAACGGAATGACCTCGATCAGGTTGTGCACGGTACTGTTGATCCATCGTCGACGTTGCGAAGTAAAGACGGCCCAGCTATCCGGTGCAATGGTCCAGGCATGCGCACGCATGATGTACTTGGTCTTGTACTTGGAGTGGTACTTCATAAGCAGCGTGGTCAGATATCTGTCCTCACCCAAGTGCAGCAAGTTCTTCATGTGCAGCGTGTCCACGCGCACTTCAGAGTAGTCGTTGACGATTTCCCGTGATACGAAGAGGGGCTTTCCAGTCTCGGCGGCTCGGATACGGTACATAGAGAAACAACCAGGCAAACAGGTGACGGATCCAAACAACGATTCGAAGGCCTTGGTGAGGTTGTGCGAAATGTAGTACTCGTACACCTGCATCATTGTAATGAACGAAGCTTTGGCGTTGGTGAGGGCTGTCTCACCACACACAGCGATCAGCTTAGTATCGTTGACGAAGGCGGAGACGAAACGCGTTGCAGAATCCGGAGCCACGACCGTGTCGGCGTCAATTTGCAGCAAGAACTCGTAGAATGTCGGATTCACTCCTATCACGTTTCGTATCTGGTGATGGAGTTCGAGTTCGAGTGGTGTCATGGGCAGGTTGTAGTGGACGCGGTTGAGGAAGCGCATCAGGATCATCTGAGAGTCACGCTTTCCCCGGTTGCCAGGTCGTGAAACCTCGGAAGGCTTTCCAACCTTGACGATAACAATGAAGGGCACAATGTGGCCCTGCACTTCGTAGAGACCTGAGTATACCTTGCCCATGTTGTGTTGCTTGAGACCTTCTCCAAGAGATTCGAAACTGAGAGGTTCCGGGTCAACGGTCTCCGGTACTCCGAGAATGTCCAGAACAATGCGAGGCGTGGGTCTGTCGTTGCCCTGACCAATAATCATACCGTCACAGATGATGAACAGCAATTTGCGTTTGTCGTCGTATCGCATGCGTGCGGCGGAGTCGATGGCACGACGCAAGGAGTCTTCGTCTTCCGTATACGCTGGGACAGTAGCAATGACGAACTTGTCGAGGTTCTCCGGGACGTTCTTCTTTCCGAACTGCAGAGCTGCCAAGAACTTGAAGCAAATGACAGAGACCAGTAACAGGGAGATGGCCAAAAGGATGTACTTCGCGAATTGACACTGTGGGCTGCTCCGCGTATCCACATTGCCGACGTAGAAGAGGTTGTCCATGCACACTTGCATCCGCGATCGAAGCGCCGGATCGATCTTGAGAGCTTCCCAGTACTTGGTGACATCCTGTCCGGACCGTTGCTGGAAGAGGTCGACTACGTTCTCATCCATGAAGTTCGAGTTTGGCCTGCCCTCGGGCTGGTCGTAGCCGGGCGGATACTGTGGCTGTCTTCCGCCAGCGACATACGAGGTGAAGTCGTAGACACGGCCATTGATGTATGCAATCGAGTTCTGCTTCTCGGCGAGCGTCTTGATGTATTGCGGAGAATAGCCGACGTTGCCCTTCCAGTAGTTACCTTGCAGGTAGATCATCTGCTCAATAAACCAAGCAGGACGGGAATCGTTAGTTGCCCATCGGAAGTCGTGATATTGAGCGTTGGTGTCTTGCGAGCTGATGGTGTCGGTGGAGCCAGAGTAGTTGTAGCTTTGGTAGTCAAGCTGGACGGCAGGATCGATACCAGTCTCGTTAACACCCTGGCACATGGCCGAAACCTGGACAGGGAAAAGGTTGGTCGCATCAGTGCCTGCGTACTTCTTCAATGCCGATTGAGGGACAATGCTGGGATAGTGCACTGGCATGAAGGCGTCCAGGTTAAAGACCACTCCTCGAATGGCGATGTAAGATTTCGCACCGTCTTTGCCGTTGTACGACGTCAGCTCCTCTGAACTATAGACGTGCTGCGTCGGACAGATGATTCGAGGGAAACCAATCATGAAGAACACGACGAAGGCGCATGACAACCAAATCATGAGGTTGATGGCCAGCTTTTCTCTCCAGGCCATTCGAATGTCCTTTCGAGGCATGCGTCCAACAGTCCTGATCAGGAAGTCAGGGCACCACCACGTAAAGAGGTAGACAGCGAAGAGCCAACGCAGTCTGCTGCTCGAGGTAGGGCGCTCTTCAATCTCGGTTGCGTGAACTTCGTTGCCCTTTTCTGCCATCTGCTCTCGGGTCTCCAAGTTGCGGAACATGTCTCCCTCGCGGAAGGCAGAGGCACCGGCCTCGCTCTTCGCATCCAGATCCCGGCTTCCGAAGTAACCAGCCGCCTTATCGTCGTAGTAACCTGAGCCTGGTGTCTGTAGAAGCTGGACCTTCGAGTCGCCAAACCCTCTCTTCCCGTCTGCTGGAGTCAGCCTGCCAGAGTCGCCATAGTCGTGATCGGCGTACGAAGGCACGTCGCCCAAGTCAGCAGCGCCAGCGATTTGTCTCCAGCAACGCTCGCTGAGGAACACACCGGTGCTACCAACGCGAGCCTCATTGCTGGGCCAGCTCTTCTCGTCCAATATCATCTCCGACTTCTCTCTTTCGCTGCCAACAACGGAGACCTCTCCCTCAGCGGTGCCGAGGAATTCTCCAAAGGGCATAAAGATGCTGAAATCAGCATTCTTCAGCCTTTGAGCTATTTCAGCAATGCCAAGAGTCTGAATCTGTGTCCTGACACATTTACTGTCAAACTGATTGGCTATCCGTCTGTCGTTGGGCTTCAGGCAGAAGAAGAAATAAGAGTTGCTGTTGGGCGCCGTGAGCGATTTGGTAATGTTGTCGAGAGAAGACAGAAACTGAGCTGCGGCGCCCTGCTGGGAGTCTCCATTCTTGTTGAAGCGTGAGAAGCTCTTGGAACGGCCCTCGTCGCTGCCGTTGTCATCATCCAGTGGATTGCGGCGAGAGCCAAGCTGTGGCCGGCTGCCTTTGCGGCGTGCCATACTCGGCATGCGAGACGGCTTAGAGGCAACAGACGCTTGTGTGACCGCGTTGCGATCCTGCGGATGCAAAACCTTGTTCAAAGCCTCTTGGCCAAACAGCTCCGCAACGAATGGGCTGCTGGAGAGGTTCACCAAGTTCATGAGGTCTCCAGAGATGACCTCTCCGTTCTCCTCGAGAAGGCCTTCAACAGGATACTCGACCTCACCTGCAAAGTGCTTCACGGTGAAGCTTGCCGATGCGTTGTGAGTGGCGAAGTTGTTTCCTGGCAAAGTGACTGTCGCGCTTCCAACCTCAATCGCTGGGTTCTTGCCCTCGAAACGCTTTCGTAGAGACTCCAGCATTTGCATGTCGGTCTTTCCGCGCTTCATCTGGTCGTCCAGGATGCTGAGCAAGCCATTGCCAGGCTTCAGCAGGCCCTTGATGGCGTCAGTGTTGTCGAAGTAGCTGGTCGCTGGAACTTGCACTTCCTCCGTCTCAAGAAGATCTGCCTTTCTCTCGAAGAAGCTCTGCAAGCAGAAGTTGTACAGTGACTCGTTCGCAGCATTGCAGACAAGCTGGTCCAGAACGCTCCCAGTGGATGAAGTTTGGGCGAAACCTGGAAAGTCCACAACTGAAATGGTGTTTGCAACCTGTTCCTCAACAGCGCAGACCCTCGAATTGATCTTCTCCATGACCAATGCAACCATCAAGCTGTAGAGGGTTCTCGCAAGCTCGTCGGCGTTCTCACGTGCTCCCTTCGGGTCGAGCATGATGGTCACACGCTCGCGGTGCAGGATCTTAGTCCGGTAGCCAAGAGACTGTTCGAGCGTGTTCGCGCTGACTCCCAAGAAGGCTGCTATCACTTGCAGAGTCTCCTTGTTCTTGACCACTGTGACGTCTTCACCGCCCTCATGGCCATAGCCGCCGCTCTCATCTGGTGCTGGAGTAGTGGCCTGAGAAGTCATGAACTCCAGCTGACCGATGTGCAGAATTGCAGCCAAAACCTCGCACAAATGAGCAATCTCCTCGCGTGGAAACTCCAGCTTGCGCAGAGCGGTCTTGAAGTGCTGGAATCCCTCCGCATCGTTGATGCCGACCTTCAGCTGCGATGGATGACCCAGATATCGCCACCTCTTCGAACCGGTACCCAAAGAAGCACGATTGGCCACACCGCTTGTAATTCCATTGCCAAGCTCGAGACCCAAGTGCTCTTTCTCAGCAGGAGAAGTGCCCGCAAGCAGGTAGTAGAGAACGTGAAAGTTGCGCTCTCCCGGAGGTACGGTGGAAATGCGGCTTCGCTCGAGTCTGTGGTCTAGCACCTTACCACCAATGAGTGTGGGGTGCAGACTGGAGGATGTGTCATATTGCAGTTCGAAGAAGAGACCGGCTTTCGAGGCGGTGGGTGTTGTGACGGATTTTGTGGTAGTCAGGGTGTCGAAAACGAATGCTGCGAATGACAGCTTCTTGGAGAGAGGTGTCGAGGAGTATTGGAGGAGGGACGAGAGGAGGTGTGATCTGATGGTCGTCTTTCCTGTGCCGGATTCTCCGCTGTGATACTTGTCAGTAAAAGGAGTCCTAGTCAAAGCTCCCCAAAGCTTGTGGAGATTCCAAACATCCTGCACTCTTCCAGTACCAGGGACGGCTCGACTTACAGAAAAACAGCAGCTTGACTCTCCTGCTTGTGTCCCAGTCTGGTCCACATGCGAGCGGCAAGCTCCTCTGCCGCACCCATTGCGCTTCCATCTTTGCCGCCATTGGGACCCTTGGAGGAGTTGGTGTATGTATTAACGGAAATATATCCCTGGGAAGAGAGGGTGGTGATGGGAAGATGGCTGTGGTATCGAGAGGCGATGTGGCTTGTGATGTTGGTATCGCTCATGGAATGAGCGGGCAGACTGGCCAAGTTTTGCTGCGAAGTGGGAGCGGTCGCCATGGTGGAGATATTACTGGCCGTACGGCCACACGATCGTTGAAGACTGCAGTAGTATTCGAGTGCCTCGAGAGGCGGACAGCGAGCGGAATGGGTTGTGGTGCGCGTGCGAAACCAGGAGATCGTTCAGGCTGTAACGATCCGTTGTCCCAAATTTAGGAACGCTGGGGCAAGGCAAGCACGCCTGGGGGATTGTCGAGTTGGGAGAAGCGAAGGAGGCTTCCCTGAGCGAGCGACGGGGAGATAGCGACGGACTGGTGCAAGAGCAACAACGACAGAGAAGTCGTCGGAGCGTGTATGCAGAAACAACAGCAAAGGTGAGAGTTTGGAAGGGTGTTGAGGGCCAGAGACAGCCGAGAGCAGGCAGAGCAGCAGGTCGAGAGGAACAGAGACGGCACCCAACAGACTAAGCCCGATCGGTGATCCTGGTAATGCAACTCCTGATCCGCCTCAAGTCGTCCACCGAACAGGAATCGTGCCGTCTGGGCAGCGGTGCTCTCGGCCAGTCACGGCACGCGTAAATAGAGTAATAGGCACGGCTTCCCGTTCCTTTTATTTTCACTTTCACTTTTCACGAGATATTCCATGCAACCCTCGTTTTCCTCCGGGGCGCAGCAACCGCAATAGAATACATTCACAAGCGGGCAGACCTGTCTCGCCACGAGGAAACGCGGTTGAACAGCAGATGCTCGGTGACACTGGCTGGCGAGTCGCGTGTGCTCGCTCGCAGACACCGACACAGACACCGCAGGCGGGCCCTGCAGAAAAGGGTGGATTTCACGGGCAGAAGGTGGTCTCTGCGCCAACGGAAGCTTATTCAGGCAGCGCGAGGATATTCACCAGGGTCGATCAGCCGGACTCCTCGCACCCCCTGCCACAACGGTCTCCGCCCCCGTTGTCTGGAGATTCTCGAACAACGCTCGCGCCTCCCATGTTGCCGGCTTTCCATCGCCACTCGCCGTCATCCATCCATTTCGTGTCATCATGTGCAGTAAAGAATAGATGAAAGGCCGTGTAGCGGAGCGGCGAGCAGGCGAGAGCAGACGCGTAATGGTTCTGCTGCCGAGCAGGTCAACAGGATGAGCTGTTTACCTGATGCGGTGGCATGCACGGCATCGACGCTCCAAAAATAGTGTAGCGCGGCCAATCCACAGCTCGTGTTCTCGCCACCTGTGCCCAGCAAGCAAAGGCGCCGGCGTGTGGCGATTTTTCTGGCATTGTCGATTGACACGAGCAAGCAATTCTCTGCAGTCGTAGGGGAAAGTCGAAGATGGTGAGTGTAGATAGTGAAGAACTGGCGATGATAGATGGGCCATTCAGCGACGCGTCGAGAGGGCTGAGTGAGAGTTTGATCCGAGAATTGGGGAGCGTTGGAGTTGCGGTTGAGCAGCAGCGGCCCGTCCCTGCTCACGCCTTTTTTCCGCCCCAAACACGCCTAAAGGGGACTAATCAGGGGGGTCTCGGAAGGCGGTTGTTGCAGAGATGGGAGGGTTCGGCTAGGGTGCGCTTATTCCACGATTGCTCGGAGCGTTCCAGTATTCCATTGCTGCTGCTGCTGTGTGCTGCTTCTCCTCAACCGCCTCACATCTGTCCTACTATCCATCACTCGCTGTCACGACGGCAACACCCTCTCCAACGCGCCTTCACCTTCGCTTGTCGCGCGGCACGCCTGCCTCACGTTCGCTACATTCACGCCCCCCTCGCTCGCTCCCGGAAAGACCGCGAGAGCCTGTTCAACCGCCCAGGAGAAACCCTCATAATCCATCTCGACCGAAACGAAACGCAGCCTTGCGAGGCAAACCCAACCATCCGACTGCGAACCATCTCGTAGAGCCCCTAGAGGGCGACGCCAGCATCTCTACTGCCCACCATGGCCTACCGAATGTCCTCGTACTCGAACAACTCCTCCGCCCAACCGCGGACCAACACTATGCAGCAGTCCTCATCCCAGGTTTCGACCACAACGCTTTTGAACGCGCTGCATAGCTCCTTCTCATCCGGAACTCCATACCAGCTGGAATCCAGCGCGAGTTTGGTCGTCAACACCTGGGTGACCGCCTCCAGCACCGGTCCAGATGGCCGATATGGCGGCACTGTCGACTCAGAGCTGGCCCGCAGAACGTGGGAACACGCCAGGAGGAGAGCAGAAGATGGCTGCATCATTCTTGGGTGAGATCTTGAAAGTCTATGAATAGGATGAAGATGGTATACTGACATGGCTACAGCTCTCTCCACCATTCCACCCCTTCCATGTTTGCCTCCTTCGCTTCTGCCCTTCCTCTATCCGTGCCGGGCACATTCTATACCGCACTTAATGCTTTGAAGCCTTTCTTGCACTGCGTTACGCCCTTTAATCCATCCCTTCCCCGCTACTCCGCCCTTGCCGGTACCTTCTCACTCGCATTGACTGGTGAGATCACTGGCGCCTCGCTCAACCTCTCAACATCTGGCATCGACACCCACCACGGTCTGCTCAACGTTCCTGCCGAGTCTGGATACCGAGCCTTCGATGTCTTCTACTATCTTCTCACCTCTCAGTCTCCTCAGGAGCGCGAGTTCTTGGGATTGAAGGCCCCAAATCAGTATACTCTGCTGCGAAAGTCCGAAACCTACCGAGCCCCATCCTACCTCCCCACCGCCGACGATGCTGCCGCAGCCGAGGACTTCCGTGAGTCGCTCAAAAGCATCGGCATCAAGGGCAACTCTCTACGTAGTCTGCTCTCCGTGTTGGCAGCCATCCTGCGTCTCGGAGACGCCGTTGGTTTCCTGGTGGACCAGGAAGAGTTGGAAGAGGTCTGTGAAGAGGTGGGCGAGCTGCTGGATTTGGACCCAGAGGTCCTCCTGAAGAAGTGCGTTACAGAGGAGCGCGAGGTCCTGATGGCCGCCATCTACGAAGCACTCGTGGATTGGGTCATCATGCAGGCGAACGACGCAATTAGGACCGAAGTTCGCACTGGAAGAGCGCTCAGTGATGGCAGCGAGAGCGGTCAAGCGACACCTCCCAGCAGCCAGGATGACGTGGACAGCGTGAGCATCACTCTCATTGATGTGCCCTCTCACGCTCTAGGCAAGGCCGCTGCTTTGAAGACTGTCTTCGATGACAGCACCGGCATCAACGCCGAGATGAAGGAAGATGGCGTGCCCATTATCCCAGCCGGATCTTCCGTTATTCGTGAAATGAAGGATGCAGTCTCTCAGAGTGAAGGAGATCTGGAGATTCCTGGAAGCCATGCCTTCAGAGAACGCGAGGTGGAGCTGGACCGCAGACAGGGTGTTCTGGAGAAGGTCGGCTCGGAGACGGACGACGACAGTTTCCTGCGGAGCATACTCTACCCCGTGGCTGGACAGGGAATTAATCTCGGCAAGACTGGCCGCATCTCGCTGATGAACACACTGGGCAGCAGCAGAGTTTGGTTCCAGCTCTGTCTGCACCCGAGCGATGACAGCCCATCCTCACTTGCCAATCACGTGCCCGGATCGCTGCCATGGTCAGCGGGCGCTGTCTCTAGCCAAATTCGTGCGTGGAGACTGCCTGAATGGGCAAACCACCGAAACAAGCAACTAGACTTCACCGCCGACTTCGACGTGGACGAGTTTGTCGATCGCTATCGACCTCTCGGATGCTCCGAGGGCAAGGACGGCGTCGAAAGCTGGCTCATGGAGCGTGGATGGAGTAATGGTGAGGTGGTTCTTGGCCACGAGCGTATTTGGATGCGCGAGGCTGCATACTGGGAGGCAGAGAGTATGCTCGACATGAAGCCGGGCGATGGTATGTCGCCAGGTAACATGCTGGGTGGCATGGTCGGTGCTGCTGGCCTGGAGAACGGATACGCCGCGTCGCAAGCTGGTCTCGATGGTGGCTACTATCACGACGACGGCAGCCGCGAAACGATGCTTGGGCGACAAGCAAGCCAGATCGCCCCCAGCCGTATGGGAGCCAAATCACTGGCACCCACCCAGGCTCAAACGCTACGCAGCATCAGCGGTGGTGACTATGGTCTGGGATTCAAAGGAGACGACAAGCGCAACTATGTCGGTTTCGAGGGCGAGATTGACGCAGAGCTCGCTAATGGCAAAGACGTAATTGTCGAAAAGGTGTCTCCAGGTCGACGAGCGTGGGTCATGCTCACTTGGGTTCTGACCTTTTGGATTCCCTCGCCGCTGTTGACGCACATTGGTCGTATGAAGCGGCCTGATGTCCGTCAGGCGTGGCGCGAGAAATTCGCGCTTATTCTCCTGATTGCTCTCCTGAACGGTGTCGTCGTCTTCTACATTGTCGGATTCGGTAAGATCCTTTGCCCGAACCGCGACAAGGTCTGGAACAGCAAGGAAGTCGGTTACCATCAAGGCGACGATGACTTCTACGTCTCTTTCCGTGGAGGCGTCTATGATCTCTCCAAGTTCTGGAAGCTGCAACATTCCGACACCTCGATTGAGACAACGACGCAGAATATGCAACCCTTTGCCGGAACTGATGTGACAGAGTACATTGTCCCTCCATTGACGATTGCATGCCCTGGGATGGGGATCGGGGACGGGATATATCTGCAAAGTAACAATACGTTGCTATACCCCAACGCCGAGCACACGTCCGGACCCACACGCCAGGCCGACCCTACCACCAAGCTTCACAACATCAACTGGTACACTGCTGATTTCCTTCCACGTATGAAGGAGTACTACAAGGGCGAGCTCGTCTACAAGACCTCTGTCGTGGCCAGCGATGGTGAAAAGTACAGCCGCAAGTGGTTCATCATCGATGAAAAGATCTACGACATGACCGACTACTTCTACACTAAGAAGATGATGAACGATTTAGACTCGTACAGCTTCTTCCCTGAGGACGTGGAGGACTTGGTCAATCAAAATCCCGGTGCTGACATCACTGAAGACTGGAACAACCGTTTGAACCAATCCACTCGTACGAACAGCATGAACTGCCTCAACAATATGTTCTACATTGGAGCGACCGACTTCCGCGACAGCGCCCGCTGCCAGGTCAACAACTACATCCTGCTTGCCTTCACCATCGTTCTCTGCGTAGTGATTGCCACCAAGTTCTTGGCTGCCTTGCAACTGGGCTCCAAGCGCCGACCTTCGCAGCAGGACAAGTTCGTGATGTGTCAGGTTCCGGCCTACACTGAAGGTGAAGACTCTCTTCGAAAGGGTCTCG
This sequence comes from Phaeophleospora eucalypticola, assembly GCA_022814565.1. NCBI lineage: Eukaryota > Fungi > Ascomycota > Dothideomycetes > Mycosphaerellales > Mycosphaerellaceae > Phaeophleospora > Phaeophleospora eucalypticola. Next base: position 1,554,278 of record JAKLNG010000006.1, on the reverse strand, counting down.
ACTCGCTCACGGCTCTGGCCTATGACAACAAAAGGAAGCTGATCTGCGTCGTTTGCGATGGTATGATCGTCGGAGGTGGAAACGACCGTCCCACTCCCAAGATTGTCCTGGATATCCTTGGTGTCGACCCTAAGATCGATCCGCCAGCCCTGCCCTTCAAGTCTCTCGGCGTTGGCGGTGAGCAGCTCAATTACGGCAAGGTATACTCTGGTCTCTACGAATACGAAGGAAATGTGGTCCCATACCTGGTGGTCGTCAAGGTCGGTAAGGAGTCCGAGCAGACCAAGTCGAAGCCGGGTAACCGTGGAAAGCGAGACTCCCAGATCTTGCTCATGAACTTCCTGAACCGTGTCCACCATCGCTCGGCTATGAGTCCTCTGGAGCTGGAGATGTTCCATCAAATCAATAACATCATTGGTGTTGACCCCGAGCTGTACGAGTACCTCTTCATGGTCGATGCCGATACCAAGGTCAAGGAAGATTCACTCAACCGACTCGTTGCCTCGTGCGCCAATGACGCAAAGATTGCCGGCATTTGCGGTGAGACGTCGTTGGAGAACGAAGAGCGCAGTTGGTGGACCATGATTCAGGTGTACGAATACTACATCTCTCACCACTTGGCGAAGGCTTTCGAGAGCTTGTTCGGCAGTGTCACTTGTTTGCCTGGATGGTAAGTCTTCAACCCCCTTTTTTGCGAATTAAGCTAATAATTCTCCAGTTTTTGTATGTACAGGCTTCGCACCGCCGACAAAGGACGACCTCTCATCATCGCCGACAAAGTCATTCAAGAATACTCGGAGAACAACCTCGACACCTTGCACAAGAAGAATCTATTCTCGCTCGGAGAGGATCGTTACCTGACGACCATCATGACCAAGCATTTCCCGACCATGTCTTATAAGTTCTTGCCCGATGCTTACGCGCTCACGGAAGCGCCATCGCAGTGGAGTGTGTTGCTCTCGCAAAGACGTCGCTGGATCAACTCGACCATCCACAACCTGTATGAGATGATGCAAGTCGACCTCTGCGGTTTCTGCTGTTTCTCCATGCGCTTCGTGGTGTTCATCGATCTCTTCGGAACAATCATCCTTCCAGCCACTTGTGCTTACCTGGTCTACCTGATCTACACCGTCGCATCGGGAACTGGACAATTTCCGCTGATTTCTATCATCATGTTGGCGGCTGTGTATGGTCTGCAGGCAATCATCTTCATCATCAAGAGGCAATGGCAGCACATTGGATGGATGATCATCTACCTCATGGCCTACCCCATTTGGTCTTTCGTGCTTCCGGTGTACTCGTTCTGGAAGCAGGACGACTTCTCGTGGGGTAACACGCGTGTTGTCATTGGAGAAAAGGGTGACAAGCAGCTGGTGGCGATCAACGACGAAGGCTTCGACCCGCGTAGCATTCCACTCCAGCGATGGGACGACTATGCTCTGGCGAACAACCTCCCTGGCCGTCGTGGCGTCTACCAAGAGAAGGAATCTGGCATGTACCAGGACGGCGGCTATGAGATGGATGATATGCACTCTGTGTACTCGTCTGTGAAGCCCGCATCGACGATCCTCACCGGCTTCCCTCACCACCAGTCATTCCGCCCACCGCAGTCACCTGCTCCTTTCCAGGGCATGGGCCGACAGTCAGCTTTCTCGACATACCGTGACAACCCGCAGCCGCATGAGCAACAGCGCCTGATGTCAATGGGCGGCATGAGCGACCAGTACAGACAGTCGCCGTACAGCCCTCGATACCAATCGCAGGAGAACCTGCTGGGAGGAGGACCCAACGGCATGAGCTCGCCAAACCTTTACCAAGGTCCTCAGCGAGCACGCTCACCGCTCGCGGGCCAACAGCAGCCAGGCATCAGCCGACCTGGCAGCACCAACCCAGCCAGCCACCTTTCCGGTCTGAGTGGCTTCCAAACACAAGGGCCAACCAACGAGATGATCTCCGCGGCAGTGGGAGAGTGCCTCAACGAGGTGGACATGGACTCGGTGACGAAGAAGCAACTGAAGGCCCTGGCGGAGCAGAAATTGCAGTGCCAGCTGTCGGGCGACAAGAAGAGTTTCTTGGATTTCGAGATCGATCGGCAATTGGCTATGATGTGAGAGGAGAAGTAGGCATTGGTTTGATTGTAGTCATGATTGTGTATAATGGAAAAGGGATGGCGTTGCCCCTTGTGGGGACTGGGTTGGATGTGGATGGATTGGCGTTTTGAGTTGTATGAACGAATGCGAAAAGGGACATCATGTGGACGCAGGCAGATCAAGCTGCGTAGTGGAGTGATTGAAAGCTGTGGGCAGGCTTGCGTGAAAGCAGTATGTCTAGTTTAATGAAGAGTTTACATCTCAGCACCTATCTCACCTCGTCCCCCTCTTCCTGGCCTGTCTCCTTCGCTTTCTTTTCCTCTTGTACATCTGTTCATTTGGTTAAAATCTCAACAATTACCAAGCAACAGGAGATGAAATACGTTAACAACCACGTTCAAATTCTTGATCTCAATTGAAAGACGACCTCAATCGCACTTCACTTGCTACTAGCAACATCACCTCGCACTAAACCCTCCATCGACCGGCATATTCACCCCCGTCATCCACCCAGCATCCTCACTCGCCAGAAACACATACGCCCTCGCAATATCCTCCGGCGTGCCCCTGCCTCGAAACGGATGCAGTTGATCCACCATCTCCCCCGCCCCTTGACCCCCCTGACTCACGTCCTTGAAAATCTCATCCGTCATGTGCGTGTGCACGAACCCAGGGCAAACTGCGTTAACGTGCACCCGATGCGGCGCGCAGTCCATCGCCGCCGCTCGGGTGAGGTTTGCGACTGCGCCTTTGGAGGTGCAGTACGCTGGGGCGAGTTCGGTTCCGTTCAATCCGAAGACGCTGCTGGCGTTGAGAATCCAGCCGCGGTCGCCGCTGGGGGAGAGGGGCGGTTGGGAAATCATCTGTTTTGCGGCGAATTTTGTTCCGTACACGACGCCGTCGATGTTGACTTTGGTGGTGCGGTGGTAGAGGTCGAGGGAGAGGTCCCAGATGGGCGCTGGGGAGCGGGATTCCAGGGCGAAGCCGGCGTTGTTGATCACTATACATACCCATACATCAGCACGACCACACTTTCAGAAGTAGAGGGAAGTCATTCCGGACTCCTGTACTGTACTCACTTATATCCAACCTCCCCTGCCCACCCCATTCGACTGCCGTCTTTACTGCATTCTCAACAGATTTCGGGTCCGAAACGTCCGTTTTGATAAAAGTCGCCCTGGCACCCGTTTGGACTATTCGTTCATGCGTCGGACCGTTGGATTCATCTGACGGGGCGTTTTCTCTCCACGTGCCTTCGGTGATGTCGGCACAGACGACGTGGGCTCCCTCACGGGCGTAGGCGAAAGCGGTGGCGCGGCCGATGCCTGAGGAGGAGCCGGTGATGAGGGCGATGCGGTTTTGGAGGCGGCCGGGCATTGTATTCGAAGGAAGAGGCGAAGAGATGTGTATACAGGAAAAGAGGACAGGGTGTAAACAGGTATGAAAGAAAGAGAAGAGGTCTTACGATGTTCTGCTAGCTTACCACCATTGAGAAGTGAAGTGGAAATGCCCCTCGGTTATAGAGCAGTAGTCCGGGTGGAGGTGGAGTCAGCTTGTATAATTGAATGTTGTTGCTGCGTTGGGCGTTCGGTTCAAAGAAAGCTGACTGACACCGAGACGTTGAGTCGCGAGCGTTCCGCGCGCTAAGGATTGATATGTATGAATTGTGCAGGACATGCGATCGCGCGCGGGAATAACCTGGAAAAGTATGTTGGTATTGATGGCGGAGCGGGGATGTGTGGAGCTGTTTCTTGGAGCTCTTGGTTTGCGGTTCCAGTTGTGAGCTTGAGCTGTTCGTAGCTGTTTGGACCTCGGGAGCTTCGCCGAGCCCTCTCTTTCGCATCACGCAATGCCTGATCTACAAACGGAAGGCATTGGCGCGATGCAGTATAGTCGCAGAATAGGCGAGTACGCGTCCCGGAGCTCTTCGAATGCTGCTCATAGAGCTCATAGAGGGTACGCTGATCAAGTTGCCGAATGTCCCTCGTCTTCAGCGCTTTTGTTGTCATTCTTGTTGGAAATCAACGTCGATTTGCTGAGCTGTGATGTCGTTGTTTCTCGTGTGAGCACGCGTGTCTATCAATCCAAAACGGCCTCCTCTATTCAGAGCCTCTTACCCGAACGCCTCGCTATGACTGATGTCCTGCCTCGTTTCTTCCTTTGCTCTCTTCCTTTCTCAGCTGAATATGCTCATTTACTCTTCTTATCCACACTCTGCTTTGCCTTCTGCTGTATCTCTTCCTTTTCTTCAGCCAACTCTTCCCGACTCTTGATCTGCTCCTCCACCTGCTCGACAGCCCTCTCAATCTCAATCTCCATTTCTGGCAAATGAAACCCTTCAGCAAGCAACTTTCCATTCCATCTTTGCAATAGCATGACATCCTCTGAGCCGTCATTCGTCTGTGCATCCACGACCTTGGCAACCTGCTCAATCTGCTTCGCATCGGGTGTAGGAGTGCTGCGGGCGTGCTCTCGCGCAGGGTGCAGCAGGCCGGCGGCGTACATCTCGTCCAATTGGCGGGAAGCAGTGGTGGTGACGAGACTGCGAGAGGTGAGGTGGTCGAGGAGTTTGGCACCGTAGAGGGCTTTGTAATGTGACCAGGCGCGGAAAACAAGGTAGAAGAAGGGGAGATTGGGAATGCTAGAAGTAATGGATCAGAGATGCAGATGATCTATAGAGTAAGGAAGCTTACATGGGAATGACAGTAAAAGGTATGGTGATAGGCATCCAAGCGATTGACTGCCACATCTTCTTTCGATGCAGACCTTGTCGCTCCGTCGCGAGCGCCCTCAGGATAGTGGGGACATTCTGCTCCTTCAAGAATGCACCGGGAAAGAGACATTCGAATTTGAGCTTTCCGCTATCGATATCCTCGAGTCTCTTCTTGGTAGCAGGGGGGATAGTCTTGAGCCCCCATTCTTCAAAGGGGATGCGACGGAACAGCTTGTTGCCGTAGACAGTGACCTGCTTCTGCCAGCCTTTCTCGGCCTTTTCCCAGTCGGTCCAGGTTTGTGAAGCTTTGTTGATGACTCGCTCTTGGAGGGGAGGCTTCTGGCCCGCCGAAAGCTGTTCCTGGACGCGCTCGCAGTAGATGAGGGTGCGGCGCGTGGAAATGGGGAGGAGGAAGAGGCGCATGGTGGCTAGCGATGGAGCGGTGTGAAGGAGAAGGGAAGGATGCGCGTCACGGCGACATTGCTGCGGGTGGTAATGTTACAGTGCAACGGGAGGCATCTGAATGGTGGTGATGCTAGCACTGCGGGTTGGTGGTTGGTGGCCTCCAGTCGGCGCACGTGAAAGCGGCATCAAGGTTCAGGATTTGGGTTTTTTCGCATGACGGCATGCGATGGCAGAGGACCGGGCCGGAAGGTTCGCAAGTGAAAGGTTGTAGGAGCCGCATCGTTGACCTCACTCAATCACTCTCCTGCCAAAATATTCTCAATATGATTCTTTTGGCATGAGCGTGCGTGTGCTGTCTCATCGCATCGACGGTGTCGATGGTGAGCCCGAGGAGGATAATGGCGGAGGCTGTGATTGGCCTTTACCTTGCATCGAGTCGTGTTGCTGGGTAAACACCGGACGAAGGCGGTACAAACGAAAAGTCGTCGTGCAGCATTCACACAACAACAATGCGTGAAGGTCGTTCCCTCGCGTGAGTTGTCGTCTCACGGCGTGCCATCGCGACGAAGCATCAACACTCTTGGCTGGAGACTCGTCATTGTGCCACCTCGCGCAAGCAACGTGTCCGCCACTGCTCCTTCAGCGTGTTACTCCTCGCACGAGAAGAGGCACAATCAAGCCTTGCCGCCTCGCTACACAACCGCTGCTCCCTATCGATAGGATTAATATGGCAAAGCAGGCTCCGCTCGAAGATCCGCCCAGTACGAAAAGGCGTTCGCGCGCCAGACTGCATCCAGCCATTTCTCCTGCATCCATCTATTCACATCCAATCATTACTCAGAAAACCCGCCGGTGCGACAGAACAGACAGCTCTCGCGTTTCAAAATAGCACGCTCGACATGCATCCCTGCTCCCAATCCTGCAGAGCCTCCCGCAGCAACGGTCCCGCGGTCCTGTTCCTGTCTTTGCGACCTTCCAACCGATTCTCTTTTTGCTCATTATCGATTCTGCCCGTTCATATCTGGGTGGATCACTGCTTCTGCGAGGAAGCATTCACACCTGCCGAGAAGGTGCATGCAGCCACTGCGTGTTCGCCCTCGTCTGCCACATGCGCTGCCGTCTCTTCCGCTCGGAAGAGAGTAGAAGTGGAAGAAGTGGGCCTCACTCATTGCCCCGTTTGGACGTCGCTAGCCGACACCATCACTTCATATACAGTACTGCTGTCGCTGCCAACCCTGTGTGCGCTCGCTCCTTCCTTCCTCCCTTCACCCATTTCTTCTTCCTCTTCCTGCTTCTTCACGGCCGCTCTTCACTCGCTCATCACTTGTTCAACCACATTCCATAAGAGAAGCGTGCTAAGCGACTCCTAATACATTAATCGCTCGTTGGACCTAATATCTACCTACGCTTGGCACCTACTATCAACACCTACCATAAGCTAATCACCATGCGTCTCTCAACGACCGCGGCCGCCGTGGCCACGGCAGCAAGTCTGGTCTCCGCCCAAGCCCCCAGCCTGTCCAGCTACACCTCACAACAAATCGCCAACGGTCAAGCCTTCCAAAACGTCTCGGACATAGCCGATGAAACCATGAAATCCAACATCGCCTCTCGCGGCAACGTCGCCTGCACCTACGAGAACGCAGACGTCCGCAAAGAATGGCGCACCCTCGACACGGCCACGCGGAAATCTTTCACCGACGCCGTCGTCTGCCTGCAAAACATGAAGCCCCAAGTCATGACAGCCGCCGAAGCACCCCAATATCCAGGGGTGAAATCCCGCTTCGACGAATTCGTCGCCACCCACATCAACTACACGATGCACATCCACGACACAGCCGACTTCCTCGCCTGGCACCGCGCTTTCACCCACTACCTCGAGCAAGACCTTATCAACCTCTGCGGCTACACAGGCGTCATGCCATACTGGAACTGGGCCCTGGATGCCTCCGCGCCGCAAGACTCTCCCCTCTTCTCTGGCGACGCCTTCTCCATGGGCAGCAACGGCAAACCCGTCACAGGCCGCACCTCCACCTGGCTCGCCCAACAAGACGTAACCTATCCCCCGGGCACAGGAGGCGGATGCGTGACCTCGGGCCCCTTCGTCGACTACACCGTCAACCTCGGCCCCCTCGATCTCCCCAACGCCAACAACGTCAACTCCTCCTTCGAATACAACCCCCGCTGTCTCGAACGCGACATCAACCCCTTCTTCTCCAAGTCGTACAACACCTACACCAACCTGACCACTCTGATGCTGAATCAAATTTACATCGAAGACTTCCAGGCCCTCATGCAAGGCTACGATTCCGACACGAACAAATTCGGCGTCCACGGCGGCGGCCACTGGCAAATCGGCGGCAGCATGATGGATTTCCATTCCTCGCCTGCCGACCCGCTATTCTTCCTGCACCACGCCATGGTCGACCGTGTCTGGACGATCTGGCAGAACTTGGACATCTACCGTCGCCAAAACATCATTTCCGGCACTGAAACTCTAGGCTGCGCGGTTCCGGATTGTCCGGCTATGACTCTGCAGGACCGTTTGCCGTTTGGCTTCGTGAGGGATGATCCGGTAAGTTCTTAATCATTGCTGAAACACACAACGTGGTAAAAGAAATCTCTGCTAACGTAACTAAACAGGTCTTCGGAGATCTCATGGACACCTTCTCCGGTCCTTTCTGCTACCGATACGATTCTGCTACCTCATGAATAAACGTAATACGTGCATGGGTAGACAGCCACTGCCTGTGTGTCTCTCTTCAGAGAGAGAGAAGTAATGTGTACAGCTTTGATGACCAGTTGGAAAACTCGAGGGATTGGAAACTGCCAGTTCTTGAGAAATGGCGGAAATAGTGCTGGGGGCTTGGGGTCAGCATTGTTAGCGCAGCCCGTAATGACGACCAAAAAGCAGAGAACAACATAGACTTAGACTTTGTCACTACCCTCCCCGTAAATCAAGATGTTCACCTATGTAGACATTAGTAGAGTGAAGGGGCGGGACAAGAAGATGTGAGAAGATTACATGAGACGTGCTTGAATCTAATGTCAAAATCGCTCGTCAATTTCATTACGCATTTACATGAATTCAGTCAAATGCTGTCTGTCCAAAAAAAGTACTTCAGACCCCTCAAGAGTAATCGAACCGATCCGGCAGCATGACCGGCGCCGCCAAAGTCCAGCCAAAGATACCATAGCACACCCATGCGCTGACAATCTTGACCCAACTGGCCCAGTACGTTCTCCCTACTGGAGCGAAGTCTCCCTTATCAATGCCGTGGTCACCTCCCACATTTTGTGTCAGGAGCGTTGCCACCCATGCCGTGGCGAGCATGAAGATGATGTGGAAGAGCGAGTAGTTGTACTGTGTTCGCTGCTTCTCATCGTCATTCTTGTGTTTGGCTTTGTCGTCGTCGTCTTCGTCGTCGCTGTCATCGAGTGCGGAGGCGGGAAGGGCGCCAGACTCCACTGCGCGACGGAGAGCTTCCTGACGCATTGCTCGGCGGCTTTCTGGTTGGGTGTCGACGAGGTCGTGGCCGTGCTCGTCGTCCAGTGCGACGGAGCCGTAACCTGGCTTCCCACTTCCCATGGCAAGACCAAGAGTCGCTGCTCGTGTTGTGGTGTAGGCGCAGGTGACGAATGTGACGACCGCACCTATCACGATGCTGGCTGTTCGAGTTCCAGTCGCGCGAACAAGAGGGTTGCAAGACTTGTCGTCTGGCTCCATGGCGACTGCGCTCATAGTCAGGTAGGTGCAGTAGATGGAAACGATCGCCGCCTGAGCAAGACCAGCTCGCGGGTTGACGGCCTGGATGCTGGGGTGGATCGACATGACGCTGATGGCAATCAAGAAGATCAAGTTGAGCTGTTCCCCGTTAGCAATTGTTTCGAAGGACACATGCCTTTGGTTGACTTACTGTAATGGCGGCCTGGTTCATCGAGCATCCGCTTCCGGCAAAGAAGATGTACATGACGATGACCATGGCAAAGCTGCCCAGGTACATGCCCAGCGTTGATCCTATCAAGATGCCTCGCCACATACCCGAGTCGTTCTCCTCAATCTTCTCAATGCAGTATTCCGCAAAGGTATGCGCCAGATCAACCAGCAAGACCAGTCCCAACAGCAAGAACAGTACCGCGCCCACCAGCGCGACATAGTTCCCCCAAATCTCGAAGAAACGATTCGGGATCAAGAAACTGACCACGATCAACCCCAACCATGCAATGATCTTCGGCCCCCAGAAGCCATTCTGAATCGGCGCGCGCGCATCTTTCGACGTATTGACCCCTAGCAACACCACCGCCAGCACGGCATGGAAGAGTCCCAAGGCGAAGTTGACTCGGTGCACGGCGGCGAATCCGAAGCATTCGTGTCCGGCGCAGTCGATGGTGACGTAGTCGAGAAGGATGCCTTGCAGCTTCTTGACGGCCCACGGGGTAAGCATCAGCCAGGAGAGCATCGAGTTGACGAGCAGGATGAAGGCGTAGGCGATTCGAGTCGCGATGCTGTTGTTGCACTTGCCGCAGGCGGAGCAGACGGCGCTGCAGGTTGCGGCGCCGCAGCATGAGGCGGCGGCGGTCATGATGGTGCCCACGGAGGGGACTGCCAGGAGCGGCAGCGATAGTAATGCGCCCATCGTGAGAGGAGGTAGAAGTGGTGTGTAAGATGGAGTTGTTGTCGCCTGCTGCAACTATCCGTCTGGAGTCGCGAGATGTCGGCTCGGCGGCGCTTCGGGCAAGATCCGCGCACGTGCCCTAGCACTCGATGTCATTGCCAAGAAATATGGATGGCCTCAGGCTGCAGTCTCAGATCTGACGAACCTCACTTGCCGACTTCTACTCTCGCCGACAATTTCACTATGTAAACACTGCATTCGAATGATGCCGGTACCATTGACCGGCCTACCTTCTTGACCAAAGCCGAATCGCTCGCCAACATCTCAATGCTACACCCGGCAACGGGACATCTCTGCCCGTCGAAGGATCCTCCAAGATGACCTGCAGGAACACACTAGTCTAAGTTTGTGTGAATGTAACACTGCATCCGCCGGCGACATGGCTCGTCTCTTGTCTCTGGGCTCTTCGCAGAGACTCCTCTCCACCCTCATCACCGCCATGTTTGTCTTCGTCGTCGCCGCGTATTTTCTATACGTCCTTGGCGTGGAAGGATGGCCCGGATGGCCAACTAGTTCGAAGGTCTATTCTAAGCCTTCATACCACGAAAATGCCGGAGTCTTGCGATTTGTCAACCCTAAGATTGGAACTTTTGGAATCACGCCGAACGGCAACGGGGGCATGATTCCGTCTTTGAGTCCGCCGTTTGGGATGACCCGGTGGACGCCGCAGACGAGAGAAGTATGACATTGAGTTTGACCGAACTCTCTTGGCTCCTGCGATTGCTTACTGATGGTAGAACTTCATTTCGCAATGCCCTTACAACGAGATGGACTCGCATATTCACGGCTTTCAGGCCACCCACCAACCGGCGATCTGGATGGGCGAAAGTGGTCAGGTCGTTCTAAGTCCTGGCGTGGGACCCGTGCGGCCTTCGTTCGAAGATAGAGCGCATCGATTCGAGAAGAAGAACGAAATCAGCTCGCCTTATGTCTATGAAGTGACTATGGACGCGGAGGCAATCACAGCGGACGCCAATCTTACTGAGAGCATTTATTCCCCTGTCCCTGGAGGAGCCCAGCCCGTTCCAGACACCGTTCGTGAGGGTGCCAATGGAAGGACGAGGAGAGCTGTGCCAGTGTCAGAGCCGACCGATGTTCCTCTTGAGGAAAGCCATACGTCTACGCAGCATGGCTTGATCAAGACTGCAATGACTGCGTCCGCTCATGTTGGCCACCTGCGATTTGACTTTGAACATACTCAGGAAGAACCATATATCTACATCCAAGGTACAAGAAAGAACTGGACTGGCCAAATGAACATCGACTTCCCCAACCAAGAGATTTCAGGAAGCAATAATCAACGGCAAGATTATTTACTCGGGCCTTTGAAGGCACCGCACTTCACCGGGTACTTTGTCTCTCGTTTTTCAGAGCCTTTCACCTCATCTGGAATTCTGCAACAGGGAGATCTCATTCCTGGAGCTTTTGCTGGATACGGGCCCGAGTTTGGAGCTTATGTATCATTTCCGAAGCATGTGCGTCGCGTAGAGGTCCGCACTGGCGTCTCATTTGTCAGCGTCGAGCAGGCGAGGAAAAATTTGGAGATTGAAGCACCCACTTCATTGACTTTCGATCAAGCAGTGGAAAACGTCAAGGCTGCATGGCTGGAGAAACTGGGCAGAGTCACCATAGAAGGCGTGAACGAGACCGACAGTGAACATGATCCTCGGACCATTTGGTACACAAGCCTTTTTCATGCCCTGCAGTACCCTTCTGATTTCTCGGAGTCCACCGGAGAGGGTGCACTGAAGACATTCTACAGCGGATACACTGACTCGGTGCACATGTCAAACGACTCCTACTATCAGTCTTGGTCGATCTGGGACACCTTCAGAGCAGAGCACAGCTTATTGACTCTGTTCGCGCCAGAGCGAGTCAGTTCTATGATGCGTTCACTTCTCAACATCTACGACTGGGCGGGAAGACTGCCTATGTGGGCCAATGTTGTCGAAACAAATATCATGATCGGGACGCACGTCGACGCCGTACTTGCCAACGCTCTCACCAGAGGGTTCAACGACTTCAACAGATCAAAAGCCTGGGAAGCCGTCAATAAGGATGCCTTTGTGCCTCCAATTAATGATACAGAGCTTCTGTACTACGACCGCGAAGCCGAAACACCAGACGAAGTCCGCGCTGGACTGACTAGCTACATGTCTCATGGCTACGTCGCCAACGACGGCTGGTCTGAATCCGCCTCAAGAACACTAGACTATGCTTTCGACGACCACGCAGCTGCAGTAGTAGCAACTTACGCCGGCGAGAATGGTACCGCAGAGGCCCTGCAAAATCGCAGCATGAACTACCACACCATCTACAATCCGGCCACAACATTCATGGAAGCCAAAAATCTCAACGGCACCTGGGCCGGCTCCGAGCAAGGCTGGACAGAAGGCGACGACTGGATTTACACGTTCAATGTCATGCACGATCCTCTGGGGCTGGCAAAACTCATGGGGGACAAAGAGAAGATGAAAAAGAAGCTCGATGAGTACTTTCAAGGCGGATACAACGACCACTCGAACGAGCCTTCCCATCATGCTCCATATCTTTACGCCGCGATCGGATACCCCAATGACACGCAGCAGCTCGTGCGAGAGATCGCATGGCAGAACTACAATGCCACTGCCGCTGGTCTGAGCGGGAATGAAGACTTGGGACAGATGAGCGCTTGGTACCTCTTCACGGCTTTGGGCTTTTACCCCGTCAACCCGGCTAGTGACGAGTATGTCGTCGGCTCACCTTTCTTCGAAAAAGTCACCATTCGGTTTCCTGCAGGAGCAGCTACCGGTGGTGATGTTTCTGCAGCAAAAGAACATGATTTGGTCATCACCGCTCCTGGGGCTTCCAGGGGAAAGGCTTTTGTCAAAGGACTGAAGGTTGATGGGGTAGAGCTTAGCAGGCCTATTTTGAAGCATGGACAGATCGTAACGGCGAGGAAGATTGAGTTTGAGATGAGTGATGTGCCGCAAGAATGGGGTACAGAGGGGATGTAGGACTGTCACCCTGAGCATGCATCCAGCGGCATGTGCGACTAGTGCACGGCATCTACACGTTGCAATCGTGGCACTGAAATAACCTGATGGCTGACAGCTTGTGGCGGCTCCGCTACAATAATGAAGGCCAAAAACGTTAGCAAGAGGCTCATCGCCTACAGCGGATGACAGCTGAGCAGAGCAGCATTTGAAATACTGACTCGGACCGTCCTCTTTCCGAAGTGCGACCAAGAACGCCAGTTCAGACATCCATTCGACATCTCTGCGCCTTACTTATGCGACGATAAGCAGCATGTCATCTCTGCCAAGCTCCGCAGGCCAATGCACAAGCACGCTCTCGTCCATCCATCTACCATGCCCAGGTGCCCTTTGTCCGCCTGTGACAATCTTATCGACTTCGACAACCACATCACCAAAGCCATCGACAACAATATCGCTCCCACGGCAAACGTACCGCTCTTTCATTGCATTGTCATCTACATCGCCCATGGCCCCACCCGCATCAACCTCAAATTCGACTGCAGCCTTTCCAGCAGCGACTTCAACCGCACATCCTTCGAGCGTGAGTGCCCTCAGAGCGGGCTCTCTGATTGGAATTGGAGTCGGCATTGCTCTCACCGCGATGGCTGTCGTCCTTGTCGGTTTATGGATATTCATGGTTCGTTGTTGAAGCCGCAGCAAGAGGCAGAGATGTGTAAGTGACGGGCGGGAAGAGTCTTTTACCATCGTCTCTAACGATGGAGGTCAAGAAGGGAAAGGTTGGATAGCAAAACGGATGAGAAGGATCACGAGGTACATGAGCTTGAGGAAGCCTCAAGGCCGGCGGAGTTGAGCTCTGTGGAACGACTTGCAAAATTGAAGGGAGGGTGATTCGAGGGACTATGAGCGTTACAGTGGTCAGGGCTGGATGCAGACATTTCGATACATTGACGACTTCTCACGCGGAATGGCTGCAAAACAATCTGGTCTGCGTCAAGCCGTAGTACCTACTCAGCTGACTGGTAGACAGCGGCAGTATGCCGACTGGAAATCAGCGCTAGTAAAGTGCACGGACTGTAGGCTCACATGCGCATTCACTATCCTATAGACATGCGCATTCACTACCCTATAGATTGTCGCTCCAAGTCTTTGTATATCAACTTACACTTGATCATCTTTCAAAGTGCGTGAACAGTAGTCTTTTTTTCGTAATAAAGATATCTGCGACGTATTGCTGCCTAAGGCACTCCACAACTTAATTGAGCATGACGTAAAGCCCTCAAAGCTCTTGACTTCAATGTTCACCTCGACTTTTTGTGGATACCTTGTACATTCCAAATTCAAATAGATCAAAAGGGAATACATTCAATCACACCGATCGATCTTAAAAAAGGATTCATCCAGCACACCACCTCGAAAGCACATCAACATTGAAACCCGACCATGACCTTCCAACAAGAACTCTCCTCCTGGTTCTCACCCTGGAAATCCACCAACACCAGCGCCCCTCCAGACATCGGCTCGCAAGCTCCCTCTCCACCCGTCCTGCAACTCGAGCCCGGCAAGCGAACCATCATCGCCTTCCTCCGCCACTGCGGCTGCCCTTTCGCGGAGAAAACTTACTCCCGCATGCGCGAAGCTGCCAAGACGCATGGTGATATTGATTTCGTGGCTGTCAGCCATTCGAGCAAGGAAGCGACCGAGAAGTGGCAGAAATCTCTCCCGAGTTTTGGAAGCGAGCCGGTGAATTTTAGGGTTGTGATTGATGAGAAGAGGGAGGCGTATGGGGCTTATGGTAAGTGCAAACTTCTACGTCTTCGACATGGATCGTTAAATGCTCATATGTTCGGCTGCAGGCCTCGGAGCGAGCAGCCTCGCTCACGTCCTGACACCCGGAGCTCTGCAGAGTGCATTTGGGCTCAAGAGTGAAGGCTTTCCAGTCCGACCGACGGAAAGTGGGAGTCGATGGCAGACTTCAGGCACCTTTGCGATTGGAGATGATGGGAGGGTGAAGTTTGGTGGGGCGGCGAAACGGGCGGATGATTTGCCTGATTTTGAGGAGTTTGTGAGGAAGTTGAATGCTTGATGCATTGCCGGACGAAAGTGAAATTGTAATGTTGTGGATTTATGATGATGACTACTTGATGATTAGTACTGCTGAACCGAAGTGCAGTGTTTTGATTTCTCAAATGGATGATCTGGAAGCTTTATCAGAATGAGCTCCATGCGAACCGTGGAGAAGCAGTGTCCCTGCTACCCATCAGTACTACAATTTCTGCATCTCTTATGGCCGTGGTCTTCAACACAGCTCCTTACACCAGTCTTTCACATCCCAAACAAGTGCACCTCCACGTACAAGCTCCTCTCTCCCTTCTCCCACACCTCTTCATCACAGAAGTCTCTCAAAACCCCGTCTCCCGTCAACTGTCTCCACGGGCCTTCCGTCCCCTGCGGCAACACCCAAATCTCCATTCTCGCATCTTTCCCTCCGCTCTTGAACAGCATAGACAGGCTTGTTCCATCCTCTGTCATTTCTATGTCCCACAGCTGCTCAAGGAAGTCATAGTGCGAGCAATTGACGTCCACGGGCATTTGCGTATCGATAGGAAAGCGCCTCTTGCGGGGAGATGAGTTCCGGTCAGCGAACTCAACCACAAGGTTGACCTTATCCTCCACGTCATAGGAAAGCGGGCTCGCAACCATACTCTGTGAAGAATCCCAATTCTCATTCGCCCCGTGGAACAAAAGCGGCAGCTTCTCGGGCCCACTTCTCTTCCTCCTCTCAGTCTGAGTTGCCTTCTTCTTGCTGCAATCAAGAATCGATTGCTCGAGATGATTCTCGCGGAATCCGATCTGAAAGTAGGGGTCGAATTCTATGCGATAGGGCGTTGGTAGCTTGTAGACATCCATAGCTTCTTGTGCGTTCCATAGACTTCCGACTCGTATACCAGAAAGAAACCAGGTAGGTGCGAAGAGGTACCTGACTTGCGATTCGGGTGAGACTTCTGCGATGGCGATGAGATTGCTGTCGAGCTGGTTAGGAGTTTCTGCCTGGTGGATGAGATTGGGAGCTGTGCCAATGCGGACGTAGAAGGGAGCAGGCGTTTCGCGGTCGGGCTGCGGTATCTCCGATTTTGGCTGCAAAGTGTTGCCATCGATGTTACTGCTGTAGGTGTTGAACTCGCGCGTCTTCGAGAGATTCGTTTTCGAGGTAGTTGCGAATCGGCCACCTTCGAGACGAGACCTTGGTTCCTTGTCTTTCACTTTCTCAGGACGCTTGACTACGATGGTGTCTTCATCGTCCGTGTCATCAGAGTCTTTGCCTTGCTCCTCGTCCGAAGCTGTTGCCCCTGGAGCCATATCTCTCTTACTTGCAGCCGCCGACTGAGATCTCCTATGCACTTGGAGGACCTTCAATTTCCCCTCATTCACATGGGGAGTGCCTTCGAAGTTGGAACCAGCCTGAGACTTGGAATGCTGCCGAGAGATGCCCGCGCTCAGCCTGTCACGTCTGAATTTCGTCGGCTGCCCAGGCTCGCGATCGTCCGTGGTGTCGAGACTCGCGCCCCGACCCCTTCTGCTACGCTGGTCTGTACTGGAGGTCGACTCGATTCCCTTTCCCTCGTCATCTATCTGCGATACAGCGGAAACAGAACGTGGTACCACCAGCGAACCAGCAGATTCAGGAGATAAAGGCCTCAAAAGCGGCAAAGCCGGCGCCTGCACCCAAGGTATCGCGGCTGACTGCATCAACTCCGCATCTGGCACGAAATGGATGTGAAGAAGCGGAAGATCGTCTGGCTCAAACCGAACGTACTGTAGCAAATCCTCATGATGCAAGATCCGATCGCACGCTTCGCCAGCAAAATGCAGCACAGGAACCTCGTGCTCGAGTCGGGATCTCGCAGCGGGGTGATGGAAGCGGAGTCGATCTTGCAGCGTGTTCCAGCCGGCATCCTTATCGTACCAGATCTTGATGCTGTAGAGCTTTTGCGCCTCTTTGCAGAGCTTCCTCGCGTTGTTGGTTCGCATCACGATAGGACATAGTCGAGTCTTTAGAATGAGGTTCGGAGGAGGGAAATCCAAGAGGGCCTCCGTATTGAGCTCTTCGAGGTGGGTGATTTGGGGCATGCTTGTTGTGGTACGTGAGCTCTCCCAGTATATTCGGGCTTGTGCGGTAGTGCGGACCAAATGTGTTGGTCTTGATATGCGCTGCGATTCGTTTTGGAAAGACAAGCAAAGCTGAAGTTTGGAGAGGCTTTGGGCTCAGCGTTCTCCGAGAGGCTTGAGGTGAATGTGCGAAGAAGGGACCAGTGCTGCGACTGTCGTTTGCGGTCTCTTTCGAGAATTTCGAAGAAGCGTGTTGAATGGACCTGCGATCAAATCATTGATCTGACGCGGAATTCCAGTTCCTTTCAGCCAGTGTCGACAGTCTGCTTCCGCATCTCCTGTTTTCTCTTCTCCCCTCCAACCTCACCCTTCTCTCCACCATCTTCGCCGCTGCTCGAGCTCTCCAAGCCCCTTCCCCGATCTTGCTCACTTCCCTCCACATCAACCGCTCCCCTCACAAATCTCTGCAAACTCTCACAAAGCCTTTCCAACACAAACTCCGCCTCTCCAACTCCTGCCATCATCGGACTATCCTCCCCAATCCAATCCCAATCTACCATTCCATCTTCCTCATCATCTAATGTTTTACTGTCAGCCGTGAACCGAATCAGCTGTGTGAATTCCACCCATTCTTCATATGAGTACCGCTTCTTTGGACTCTCCCTCGCATCAACGGCGATGCGCTTGATGACACGCGCTAGCTTTCTCGCCAGCTCCGCTCTTGTTGGCTCTTCTTCCGCCAGCTCGTCAATTGTTGGCGGCTCATTGTCATCCTCCGTAGGGTCTGGTCCGAGTGGAAAGCCGGATTCCAGACGTTTCTCGCGCTCTTTGCGTTCTTTGCGATCTTGAAGTTTGCGCAGGATCGAAGGGAACTGATTCAGGAATTCTCGGTATGCGCCTTTTTGAGGAAGGACAGTGAAGTCAGAAACTCGAGAAGTGCCCTTTTTGAACTTGTTGATGACTGTCTCGCCCAGATCGCCCACAAGGATTGTCATTGTGGGAACCGCGATCAGACTCCAGAAGACGAAGAAAGGCCTGCCTGCGTTACTCTTAGGGGCCAAATCGCCGTATCCGATTGTGAGGAGCGAGACGTAGCAGAAGTACAAAGCTTGGAAGTAAGTCATGCCTTGGGTGTTCTTTTCTGCTTGCCAGAATACCACGGCGCCGACCGCCCACAGGAGGCCAAATGCCAGGACAGAGAGGAACAGGGCGTACCAGTTCTTGAAACGACGGGTGCTGGTTTGGATGGAGCGCATGGCGTTGAAACGATCCCGCTCTTCTTTGAGGAGAAGTAGCTTCGGCTTGCGGCTGCCAACCCGTCGTTGAGGATGCAGAACGATGCTGGATACTCTTTGAAGCGTAGAGCCTCCTACGCGGCGGCGAGTGCTGCCGTTCGTAACGCTGCCGTTGACTGTGTCTTCGTCGGCGAAGCCAATCGTCCGTTCTTTAGATCGATCGACAGGATCAAATGGTGCCGAAATAACCGGTCTCTCTCCATCAGTGAAGTTCTTCCTCTGGTGTTCTTCGAGCTCCATCGAAGAAGTCACGGTCCTCCCAATCGTCTTCGCTCGACTCCTCTCCACATGTCTCTTGACAATCTTCTCACTTCCCAACTCCATCGCAAATTTGGAAATGCTCGACACCATCAATCCCAGCATGATGATGCCTCCAACTGAATACGGAAACACAATACCTCTCCCAACATCGCTTGTGGGAGCCAGATCTCCAAAGCCGACAGTGAGAATCGTCACGTCGCAGAAATACAGCGCATCAACATACTCCCAACTAGCGGCTCCATTGCCATAGGCCTCTTCGACTCTCGAGAATACCGCAGCTCCACCTGCCAGCCAGACGAAGAAGAGCATTGTCTGCAGGATCAACGTGCGCTGTGATTCCGTCAAAGAAAAATGCTGCGGATAATGGCCCAGAAAGTAGCCCAGCATGTTCACCATGAGCAGCATTGCGCATATCAGGTACATGCACGCCGCAATGATGCCATACCAGAAACCTTGGGTATACGTTTGCTGCGGCCGCAGAGGAGGGACGTAGATTTGCATCGAAGCCGTGATGCCGATCAAGATTCCTGTCGCGATGTACCAACATGCAATAGTCACGGGCAGCGCGACGATGTATCGAATCCGATTGGTGAAGTTGCATAGCAGGAAGAAGTTTCCGATGAAGCCGACAATGAGACTGACGACGTTGAGCCAGTAGCACCATCGCGGATCCGCAAAGTCCTGTCCAGACAATTGCGGCAGCAAGTCACTCTCTCCATCCCACGCACAAGCCGCTGCATCCTGAGGTGAAGAAAGATTGACCAGACACATCCTCCAACTCGTCACCAACGCAGCGATACTCAGCACATTCGCCAGCGGCCCAATCGTCGCAGCGAGCAAGGGGATGGCCGTAGAAGCAAACCACCAATCCTGCTCATCGTCATCGTCCCAGTCGCGAAGATGGAATTTCCAGAAGTGCTTCCCTCCTCCGTTATTCGTAGTCTGCCGCTGCAGTACGAAAGAAGACCTGCGACGCGAAGATGAAGGGCGCCGTGAGGAATGGCGACGCTCGAAGAACTCTCGAGGATGGTGATGATGAATACCGAGAGGGCCGGACTGCCAGCCGTGATCATTGCCGCGGTTTCCAGTTGTCGCAGTACGTGGTCCTTCGTGGAGAGTGCCGTCTGTAGAAGGCCGTGGAGGCTCATCCGGCGCCATCCTGCGCGTCTGCAATTTTATTGCAGCCAGTGCAGAGCGCGTCGCATTCTGAGTAGCATGAGGCCAGCTTCGTGAGGGATTCGTGCTTGGAAGAGCAGAACGAGGCTGTATTTCAGGTCATTTGAGAGGTGAAGTCGAGATGGCGAGATAAGGTACCGCGCTACATGGGAGATGCCAGATCCAGAGTGAAACGCCACCACATGCGAGATGCTGATGATCATGAAACGCCGCCTGATTGGTCGAGGAGCATTTTGTGGATGATCTTCCCGCTCTCGGGCTGGCCACTGCGAACCGTGAAATGCTCCCTTCCGCGGAGCCCTTTCGATGAACAGGATATAGATGCGTTGCTCAAGGTGTTGTAAAGAAAAAAAGACTGGCGTCGAGCAGGTGAGGTGGGAGGCATGAATTAGTGGCCCGTGCACGGTCATCTTCCAGCCGTACGTATGGCTGTGTGAAAGCGGGTATGTATCGCACTATGTACACAATTATTCCTACATCACTGTACACTAGTATGTACAATCTCTATCGCTTCTCTGGTCGAAGCAGTCTGCGCTGGAGTCTGTCCTCAATATACGGGATCCTCTCCACCCAGATGAGCGTTCGTGGTGCTTGCATTCGAATGTCGGCAACGCTGCCCACGAGGCGGTAGAAATCGCCCAGCTGACGTTGCAACAGTCTTCCACTGACAGTCTCGGTTCGCCGCAGCCAGATCAACCCGGATGCAAGATGGAGCATAGTTTCGTAGTGCGGCATGATCTTTGAGGGAGGCAGATATCGCGCGCGGATGTGCTCCAGTTGCTGAGCCACCTCTGACTTGCGAGGGATGCCACCTTTGATGCGAGACCAGCCCGGGAAATCTTTGATCAAGAACCTTTCAGTCAGTGTGTACGCCAACAGGATCAGCGGTGGTTCAGAGCGACACAGATACTCGATGAGCCGGTTCCACGTGTAGATGTCGAACACATAACCCTGCTCAACAAGCTGAGAGACGGTGCGGACCATATCACCTGTGCGGTTTTCTTCTCGCAACGCTTTGAGATACTCCAACAACGGGCGGGACAGAATGTATCGCAATCCTGGGGAAAGCCGCCGCGCACTTTGCTCTGTGCTCGACATGGTAGTCGAAGCCGATGAATCATCTGTCTCGAGGATAGCTGAAAAGCCAATCTCAGCAGCGTCGCCAGAATCGTTCGCTTCCGCGGCCACGGTGCTCTTAGGTGAATCTGCCGTCTCCTCCACGCTTCTCGACCATCCATCCGTGACAGTCGGTGTGTTGTACGCTAACTGTTCCGCTTGCTGCTTGGCCACTATCCAAAGCTCTTCGACCTTGGCATAATTTTTGGCGTGCACGAGTGTGCGCATGAGAGCCGCAAGAATGCGCATGGGTGGCGGATCCGGTGATTGCCCGGTTTCTACGGAGCTCACGCGGTACTGTCGGAAGATCTCGACCACGGCCTCCAGACAGCGCCGAACGCCGTGTATCCAAAGGATGGGCTCAGCGTATTCTCCGATGTCCTGACCACGTCCTGTGACATCAAAGCCGTACGTAGGCTGCTTAGGTGCCAATTCTGAGCCGTCTCGGTTGAGTAGCGCTTGCTGCAACTGTTGGATAACCTCATTCAACGGAACCGGTTCGCCTCGATCTTTCTTGTAATCCAGCCTCCGCAAATCTCGCTGCTGGAGCAGGGCAGAAAGCTTCAGATAGATTTTGCGACTAGCCACTGTATGTCGAACATTCTTGCGCATCATTGTTTCATGGACCTTCAGTGCCTCGTCCAGCATTCCTTGGTTGGTGTATCCGGCCATGAGAATAGCATAATGGAATGCGACCGGCTTGATTTTGGCCTTGCTCATCACGTTCTTCATGATACCATGCGCGGCCAGGGTTTGCCGGTAGTATACCAGACCTTGCATAAGAGCGCTGTAGGTGAACCCGTTCATATATATCTTCGCCGTCTTCATCCAAGCATACGTCCGCATGGTTCCTTCCACGTCCCTTTGTCGGACGAACCCTGTCAACAAGTTGTTGAATGGCTCAGTCAGGGGGAGGTGCATCTTTCCAGTGCGAACTTTTTCACACGCGGCTTCGAGGACACCTTTGGCGCTTTCCATGTCACCGCAATTGATGTATGCTCTGATATGGCTGCCGATACAAGCTGCATATTCAGTTGACTTGGACAGAAACGAGAACCTGTCGAGGATCTTCTCGATGTCTGCAACTTCTCCTCGTGAGGAAAGCATGGCCAGGACAGGGTGGACGGTGCTCACATCGGGCTGAACCTTTTCCTTTACGAGTTGTTGAATGAGCGCAAGTGCTTGTTCGAGATCATCCACGCGTTGGCAAGCATGCATCAA
This sequence comes from Phaeophleospora eucalypticola, assembly GCA_022814565.1. Taxonomy (NCBI): domain Eukaryota; kingdom Fungi; phylum Ascomycota; class Dothideomycetes; order Mycosphaerellales; family Mycosphaerellaceae; genus Phaeophleospora; species Phaeophleospora eucalypticola. Next base: position 1,532,240 of record JAKLNG010000006.1, on the reverse strand, counting down.
AACATTCCAGCACTTCAAATCGGGCTTGTCGTCGTGATCCGAAGCCATCTGCTTTACCTCATTAAAGGTTTCGATGGCCTTGGGCAGGTCAGCGCGTCTTGCGTGCGTATACACAAGTGTGTAGAAAGCCTTCTTCTGTTCGAAGTAAGGGAACTGCTGTAAATCTTCAAAAAGTCTTCGAACTTCCGCCACCTTTCCCGCACTGGAAAAATGTCGAAGGCGTGCAATAATGGCGGCTGCGCTGAGACGTCCGTGCCATTTCTCCCAATCTAGGACGACCTGTTGAGCAGAAAGGCTCTGTGGCCCCTCCTGAGCCTTGGAAATGTCGCTCTCACGCCAAGAAAGCTCTCTCAAAAGAGGTAATAGAATCGATTCGGGCAGTCTGGCTCCGGGAAGGTTTCGATACTGTATGTAAACCGAGCAAATCACGTGGTACCCCCTTGCAAAGGCAGCACCGACTTGCAGTTTATGCATTCGATCGAATCGCTCCATCGTCGATGCCAAAAACGATTCCAAACACCCCCTGGCATTCTCGCTAAATTCGGTGATGAATTTGACCATTTCCGTAATGCTTGTGGACCGAATATGAGCCCCAGATTCATCAAGCGGAGCAAAAACTTGCGTTCCACGTGAAATTGCTTCTTCTGCTAACTTGACGACAAGTGGAGTGTGCTCTGAGACCTTAATCGATAGGCCGTATCTGTACCGCTTGCCATAGACTACGTGGACCAGCTTAACGGCGACCTTGACGAGATCTGGCATTTCGGCTATGCCGAGCCAGAACAGAGCTTGCTGATTAGAGTGCGGAACGGTCGCATAATGATTGTCGTGCTCATTCTTGATCTCCTCAGCCATGTCCAGCCGCACGCGCCGGGCAGCGTACCAGAAAAGCTCGTATGTGATCTGATGCCCATTCGGAATGTTCCTCAGAGCCTCTCTATGAAGGCCAAGCGCGCTCTCCATATCCCGGCGACGAATGAAGCATGCCAAGACCAACTTGTAGGTGTGAAGGGTTCTCTGAGTGAGTGGCAGCGACAAGTACAGGGAAATGCAGTGGGCGTCAGCAATCGGGGTTTCGAAGGTACTCAGCCACGTGAGAAACTCGGTTTTGAGCCGCCTGTCCGCTTTCTCGCCTTCGCTCAGATTGGAATACATTGCCCAGGCACCGGCTGCTTTGTCTTCTCCCCGGGGCAGCACTGTAGCTCCGGCCATGAGGCGCTGCAAGGAGCGCAGAGGACTCTCGGATCCTGAAAAGATCTCAGGCGAATCAGCATCAGAATGAGCCGCTTCAGCAAGGTCAGCTGGAGAATCTGCGAACATGCCGTGATGGGAATCCTGAGTGTGGGAGTCGTCTTCTCCGAAGTCCAGCGAATGCGTGCCAGAAACTCCGGCCCCGGTGTCTGATGCCTCATCGCGAGACCTCTTTCCAGGTGCCTCCGACAGCAAGCCCTTGACGGCGGAGGCAAAGTTGGCTGGGGGATCCGCGCGTCCCTTCTCGTCTACAGACGCGTCCTTTTGAACAGCAGGTGCAGTATCCCCTGTCTTTTTCGATTCATCCTCTTCTAATTCCTTCCACAGCTGTCCTGGCAAATCGAATTCGTCTGGCGCTTCTTGCCCTTCCTTCACGATTTGCTCTGTCGTATTACCTTGCTCTTCGGGGACCTCATCTTCATTCTGCCTCTTGGCGCTTGATCGCGTGACGCTCCTGGTGTAAAACTTTCTCCTCTGTGTGGGGACTTCACAAACTCTTCTAAAATTGCGCACCTGCTGGCGCTCCGACCGCCTCGTGTTTTGTAACCAAGCTAGAGCCTGTGGCGGGTAGAGAAAATCGAGGAAAGGTCCATCTGGCAGTTCAGATCCGCCACGGTCAGGCTCATGGCGGTTTTGTGGGTCTACGGTACAGCGTTCGTTCGCAAGTGTGTTCTTCGAGGTCGAGTCGGGGGGCAAGCGCCTGGATGAAGTGCCACTACATGGAAGGTCGAGGTCGCCAACGCCATGAGTCCAGAAAGAGCGATGCAGCTGGCGCTGGCTGTGAGAAGCCTGTCGAGCACATTTCAGAGAGTCGCGCGCTCCGGCTTTGAGACATGCCGTGGCGCGATCGAGCATGCCACGACTGCGATGCGGCGACAACGCTCGGCTCGGGGTGGTCTATGAAGTCGACGGCGGCGCAGAAGGTGGCGGTATGGAGGTCATTCCTTCGGGAGCCTCGTAAATCGTTCGTTAAAGTGCGCCTCGGGGAGTGTCGTTTGGGATGAATATGGAGGTGTTGGAGGGCTGGACAAGGCGAAGGTGAAAGGTGAACTGAAGATGATATCGTCTTCGACGTCAAGAAACATTTAAGAGGTGGCCCGTGCCCGAGCTCTTTCCCGCGCTCGCCGCAACCTTCTTCGACTTCACTCATCAGCTCAACTTTCTACCAGCTCCTGATTCCCTTCCAGATACACGACATCGCTCAATTATCAGGTGCTCGATGGTAAATTCCTACGCTGTTGTCAGTCAACGTATTATAACGCGTACGATCCAGCCTCGGCTCAGGCAATGCGCCGCCAAGACGATGGCGGTGTCTTGGTTTGCGTTCCGGTCGACCATTACTTGCTGATTACCACACTCTGACTGCAGTACATGATATTGTTGACTTTTAGCGATGTCTGCGGAGCTCTGCAGTGGTCTTGGCCGCGGCACGCTCGCCTATCTCATGTCGTACAAGCCAAATGCATTAGCATCTAAGTTTAGACCTCAGCTGCTAGCCTGCGGTTCAGCCTGCTTGGAATACCAACCTCCCTGTCTTCAACAACTCGCGGATATTTGCGCTCGTCGGAGTATCTGTGGCCTTTCAAACACATGCAGACTCACAGAAAATGGAATACACGCCTCTCAACCACGCGAAGTTGGAGACAAGATTTCTGCGGCTACTTGAGAGACCAAACGATGTTACCACCCCGATGCAGTTCCAGCTGGTCGTGCACTCGCTCAGCAATGCCCCTCGATACTACTCCCTCTCGTACTGCTGGGGCGATGATCAAGACCAGCTTGCTGCTGTAGTGGACAGCAAGAACGTCTTTCTTCGACGAAACTTAGTTGAGGCTTTATTCAACTGCAATCTCGAAGAAGGTGGTCTCATTTGGGCTGATGCCGTGTCGATCGATCAATCTAACCTCCATGAGAAAAATTATCAGATCAAGTTGATGGGTCAGATCTACTCACAGTCGAGAAGAACTTTTGTGTGGCTTGGTCACGCACATGACTGTACTCGCTATGCAGCCACGTTGTTGAGACGTTGCAGCGATATCTTATGGCACGATACGAGCACGTCCACCTGGGACGACGCGCCTCAAGAAGGTTCGAACAATTTTGAATACATCTTCCATCAGGCATTGAAGGACCATCGCTATGCACCGCAAGCTTTACGCGGACTGCAGGATCTCCTCGTGCGGCCATACTGGGAGCGTATCTGGATCATTCAGGAGATTTCAAAAGCAAATGATGTGTCTATACATTGTGGCCGCCATCAATTTGACTTGCAGATGCTCCTTTATGCTTCCACTGTTCAGACTGGCAACGTACCGTCGCACAACTTGAAACTAATTTCTACCATTGGACGTTTCAGAATGCAAGAGCAGATTCAAAAAGGGGGTGGCAACTCGCGTCTGACGCTTCCACAAGCATTTCTGGAGACTCGCAGCTCTCTGGCAACTGACCCAAGGGACAAAGTCTATGCCCTGCTGGGCCTCGCATGCGATGGAAACGATCTGGTTCCGACTCCGACATACGCCGAGCCCCTCGACGTGATGTTTCAGAAATTGACAATGGCTATCATGGGTTCGCGACTGATTACGAACACACTGTTGATTTCCTGCCACGTACCCTTGCCGAACGATACCAAGAGCCCTGGCTGGGGCGTGGATTGGTCTAGCATCTCTTATGTGCCACCTTGGATGACCTCTTATGCTGTTCGAAGCCGTGATCAGACAGCTCAATGGAAGTTCGATCCCCGGCGATTGAGACTACACACAAGCGCACGGCACCTTGGCAGTGTCGGCATTATTGGTGATGTGTATTCTGCTCCTGGCTCTTTTGCTCCTCCTGATTCCTATGCAGAAACGGGGAAGGATGTACCGTTTCAAGTCTTGGAGCAGCTGAGCATGAAGATTCTGCTCAATTTTGCGCCTCATGTTTCGGCTAGCGTCGTCGGGAACAATGGCATGACAAACGCGTTGTCACGCATGATTAGGGATGCACAGAAGGGAAGCTCTCTTTACACTAGACATTACAATCTCAGTCGATTACGCACCACCCTGGATGCTTTGGGCCGTATCATCGTGAAAGGAAATCCCATCTGGCACTGGGCCAGGGAGAACAATTTGCGTCTGTCACGCAGCCCGCAGAACAGACTGAATCTTTATGCTTTCCGTTTGTGGGAATCAGCACTGGACGGTCTTGATGGCGTTCCTGAATCACGTCTACAGTTTGTCACTTTTGGAGACGACCAGCTTGCACTTGTAAGCCCAAAAACACGACTCGGCGACGAGATCTATCAGATTGATCAGTGTCTACTTCCTGTTGTACTTCGTCGAACTAGATATGATCATTTTACGCTTGTTGGAGAGGCTTGTTTGAGGAAACACGTAGACGGTGACTTCTATTCTGGAAGACGGTTGGTGGCTATTCAAGGTGATCGAGCGACTTCTCGAAAAATGATCGAGATCATTCTTGATCCTTCCAACGAGGATCGAAACTAGAAAGCCAGAAACAATGGGTGGGGACTCAATCAGAGAAGCACAGCAGTTCAAGAAAGAAGATCATTACGAGGCTCAAGGCTGTCTGGAACACTCTATCATTATCAAAGACACGCACTCCTCAAATACTTTTCGCGGCTGGATCACACATCAGGCCGGCATAGCTCTCATGTCACATGCGAAAATGCCCTGGAACTTCCGCCTCTGCGGCACTAGCAGGGTCGAGACCATCCATGATCGCCCTCACACAGCAAATGACCTCTACGTCCAGGTCTATGATCTGTTCCATGGCGAAGAGGATGCCGAGATCCTTACTCATGCCGCAGACGCGCCCTGCAAAATACTTCACTCGCTTTCTGAAGTATTTGAAAAGAACGCCGTCAACGACTGCTGGCAGCTACACTTTCAACGATCAGCTCCGCAGGGGAAAGATGTCCTGAGCGCAAGGCTCTCTTTCAAAACTTCGAAGGACAGCGAGCTTGAGATCGGATCCACCTGGACTGATAGGTACGTCACTCTCGCGATCGACGACACAATCGTTGGAGTGAAGTCGTACGTGCAGAATCAAATCAGTGAAAAGCTGAAGCTCGAGAGGATTGGGGATCAGAAAGACACTCTACTTCAAGACCTGGTTGAGATCCGATTTGCCACTGTTGTCAACCCGTTGACAGGTCTCAACTGGAGCATCGACCTGGAAAGTGATCATCCAACCATCGCACGCCTTACGACGCTTCAAGACCTCTTTCTGCATCCCGACTACCTCCGCGGCAAGGGAATCAACTTGACCATCTGGATTGAAGCTAGGCGCCTTGGCCGAGATCAAGACGACGTGATCCGGCCAATGCGCTCGCCTCCCTCAACTCGCTACATACGCATAGGAGAGAGCCGCGAATCGACCTTCGCAGATGACGAAGACGTGCCTGTCGAATACGCCGCCCTCGCAGAGCTCGACACGGTAGAGAAAAAGATCATCCGCTTCATTGATGCAGAAGCCTGGAACTTCGGAGAATACTGCATAGAGGATATTGGCACAAGCGGGCAGACGAAAACACTCGCTGACATTCGATCTGAGAGATGGTCGCTCCATCGAGACTTCCAGGGATTGAAGTCCGTCGCCGAGCTTGAGGACCGTATCTTCTCCACTCCGGGGTTGATCCAGCTACACCAGCGGATACCAAAACTCCCACCTCTGACTCTGAGCACTTTCGAGCCCCAGGACGTCAATCCTCCCTTGGGCGTTTCTCTTTCGCCGACAGATACCTTCGTCATCGTCGTCAAATTCATACATCATCTCCAGACGCCTGCCCGTTTCGACTTCAACAGCAACAAACAGCTCGTCCTGGATGGTAACGACACCTTGAAAACCATCAGCGAAGAGGCATTGAATGCACCTGACTTCCCTCAGGAGCTTCTTGAAGGAGAGTTTAAAAACAAGTGGAGGGTTGAGTGGTGGGTTCTTCCGCAAGCGGATGGCAGCGACAGGTACAATGCTGTTATGTATCGACTCAAGGCGGAAATGAAGGTGGCGGACTTTTTGTCACAGGAGAGGTACGATGGAGGAGAGAGGAATATGTATGCGGAGTGTCATATTTGGCCGCGCTATGAAGAGATGGTTCAGGGGCTATGAAAGCATGAGACCGTGGTGAACGTGGAAGCGAAGGATTTTGGGACGAGTGGCTAGGTAAGGGTGGTGCCAACAACATGAAGAGCGGCCAGCGTACAAGCCCTCAGGCAGCATTACTGATATTGACAGTACTTTTGGATCTTCAAATGTGAGTATCATCATGGGGAACGCGAGCATCCTCATGGTCGAGCATAGCCGGTCTTCTTCATTGACGCATTGACCAATCACGATTGTGCAGGAAGATAACTCATGCAGAGGCTAAGTCGGGCCTTTTGCATACGTCATCAAACGTCCGCGGAGCGATCAAACCACAGCAGACGGTCTTCCGATGCTTGCTTGAGACATGTGACAACAAGGTCCGTGCGCTCCCCGCGCTGAATCAGACCCTGCATCTCCGACGCGTTCATGGCACAAACAAATCAACCTACGCAATCCAAATCTCTGACCACTGCAAACTACCACACATTTTTACACTCCATCGCACTTTCGATTCGACATGACAGAAATCTATCAATCCATTGAGGAAGACAATGCACAACCGACATGGCTTTTTCGAATGTGCGGCATGCACCAGACGCTGAGACTACCAATACCAGCCAGCAAAGCTTCCGCAGCTCGAGATGACGATGTCATGATAGTCGATGAAGACGGCTCTCCCATGCGGGTAGGGTCATTACATGATTTGGCGCGAACGTCTAAGTAACAGCCTCTACTGCAGGACCTCCGCAACGCACTCATCTCGCACTTCAACATCGAAGAGGACGCAAACATCACCTTCCACCTTGAAAACGAAGAATGTCTTGTACAGCACGCCCTCCAGGATCTCTTGACCGTCTACTCCGCTCCACGCGTCGGCGCCGGCACGCTTCAAATACATCTTCAGCGGCACCCTACTCCGATCGGCTCATACCAGAACGCCACTTTCCAAGCGCATATCTCGTTCACATCGCATGAGCAGAACGAAGTCGATATGGACACGAGGAAGGTATGGAAAGACGTGACTGTCCCTATGCCCGTGTACGAGCTGTCGATCGAGGACTTTCACAGCGCTCTGAAGGATGTTGTCGTGCAGCGGCTTGATCAAGATGCGGCACTACGAAGACAGCTAGATCGCAAATACGGCGATGGTGTTAGATACATCGACGAGGTGCCTGCATCAGGCGCATGGGGCTTACAGTTCGAAGCTGTTGTCCATTCGCGAAGGAATCAGAACGTGTGCGTCGACCTGGCTGAAGATCACCCGTACATCAAACGGCTGCAAGACTTCAGCCACCTCTTTGCGGATCCGGAAAGGATAATCGGCCGTACTGTTCCCATCACCGTCTCCGTCCTTCTCGCTCGTAGGGCGGGACCCAATTTCCGTGAAGAAGACCTCACCCTCCACGACATCGTTCGCGCCAACTTCTCACTCCCACCAACCCAGCAATTCGAATCCCTTGGCAAACTTCAAAATGATCAACGCCGCGCCACAGACCGCATCACCGTCCGCCACTCCCTCCTCGCCCATGTCGACGACAATGCCAAAACTCTAGAGGGGCTCTACCACCTCCCAGCCTGGAATCTCGACAACAGACTCATCGCTCAACGCAGCCCCACCGACCCCCTCTCCGTGCCTTTCTCAACACAATACAAATACTCACCAAAATACGCCTTCACCAAGACTCTCTCCGATCTCGAAACCCGCATTTTCCAGCCCCCGAAAGACCTCGACGTCCCCTTCGAACCCGCCATGTCCTTGCAATCCATTTTTCCACCAGCAGGTCCCACGCCAGCCCTCCCATGGGACGCCTCCATCGCCGCTGTCGTACGAATCTGTAACCATGTCCCCGATTTCGCGCACCTCAACTCGACACTCGAAAACCTGAACTGCCAAATCGAAATCTTGACCGGTGAAGAAACCGCATTCGACATCGCGGACAAGATTGACTCTAAGCTTCAACGAAGAATGGAGCTTTCGCTCGGACTGTTCGGGGAAACGAAACGAAATAGATGGAAGTGGGAGATTTGGGTCATGCCGCATCGAGCAGAGGACGAGGAGTATTTGCCGAATCTGGGGAGGTTCCGAGAGGGGATGTTTTCGCGGTTTTTGGTCCAGGGGAGGGTGAATGCTGGGGAGTTGAAGATGTACATGGAGCTTCATATTTGGCCGGTGGAGGCAGAAGAGGTGGACGGATTGTGAGTGTGGTTAGTGGTTCGCACATTATCTCTTCGTTCTTCGAGCTTCATTCCAGGACAAGAACAGCACATAGTCTGACTCAGTACCTGCGCCAGCCTTGTTCTCGCAAACTGAAAGACATTTCTCTCCCCGAATGATTCAGCAGGGTCGCAGCCAACGGCCGGTCGATCAGTGGCACGACAACAAGCTGAGCAAAGGAGATGATCTCCCTATCTCTCACTCTTACCTTCGCTTCCGCGCCGCACCCTTGCCTCAGTATAGGAAACTTCCGTCACGGCTCCTCTTTCTCTTCTCCAACGCCGCTGTTGTTGCTGCTCATTGCTGAAAGGCGCTTAGATTATTGGGATATTAGTCTTCCTATTTAGAGTCGTGTCTTCGCTACTGGTCGCGGACAACGGGCACGCGCTTGCCAGCCAAGTGGGATAAAGCCGCGAGAGCTGCTAATTGGCCGGGTCGAACACCGGAAAATCGTGCGTAGATGCATCTTATTTGAAAATGAAACGGATTCGATGGTTGTGTGGAGAGTGGGTGTAACTTAGGAGGAGGAAGTCGGCCAAAATTAACCTGAAGAACCCTCAGCCAAAAGTCGTGGTAACCGGTCAGAACTCTGTGCATGAATTAGTCAACTTCAACGAAAAATTGCTGTCGGAAACACTACTTTCAATCCACCCCATTCCTCTCGCTACAACATAACTCACAGAGGCAAGATGGCGGATGCCTTGTTGAGCTACTTCAGGTCGAGCCTGCCGCAGGAAATCGCCACGTTGACCGAATCCCACCTCAAGCAACTTGAAGAAGGCAGGTATGAGGACGTCCTGAACAGCCCGGAAGCGCAAGAACTATTCGGCCAGGCACATGGCTCAAGCTTGGAAGACATTAAATTCGAAAACTTCAAGTCATGGAATGATTTCATTTTCGACCGACTGGGTGCCTTTTGCGGCGATCGCTCCAGACCAGAGAAACAGATCACCTTGTTCTGTATAGGATATGCGGCCCTTCTTGCCTTTGTCCAGTCCAATGTGACCGGGCCACCGCTGGAATTCCAATCTGCCGCCCTGGTGCTGCCTCAAGCATCAGATCAGGAAAGAAAGGATGTGAGAAGGCAATTGATCTCCGGCCTGACAACAGATGGAATCGCGGCTTACAAATTGACGCCTAACATTGAGCTGCTTTGTCTTGCCGACGCCGTGATGACATGTCCGCCAATTCTGAAGAATGTCAAGGCTGCTCGGTGGGGCAAGCTGAGAGTGGCTTTCCTCCACCAGCGGCTGCTTTCTGAAGTATCGTCAACTCTCCAGAATGTGATCTACGACGATCTCGAATTACTTGAAGAAGGGTTCAATGCCAACACCGGAGATCGCGCTCGCCTCGAGGCGGAGTTCTTATTGGAGAGAGCTACCATACACATTCACCACGGACTGGACAGACTTGCCAGAGCTGATCTGGACAAGGCCAAGAGTGATCGACGATTCGAATTTGCTTTGACCGGCCTACTGGGCAAGCGTACAAAGTTTCAGGAGAAGGATGTCAGTCAGCTCGTGGTACTTGCCAAGACGCACGACAGCAACAATGCCACATCGGTGCCGGCGAATGCAGAGTCTAGCCAGACTACGGAGGCATCGGTAAAGCCCGCCAACCTAGATCTTAACGATGATACTCTCCTCGAGTCAATATCCTTCTCAGAAAATGCGACAAAGTCAGTAGCAACTGAGATCAAAGATGAAGATTCTCTCCCTCCGGCATTGAAGGAGCTCGACCCTTCAAATCAACCTCAGCTGCAGCCGCTAGACTCTGTAATTCTGCTCTCCTTGGCCTCTTCCATCACCAACACAAACCCTCAAAATGGCCTCACTCGAGAAGAGACTCTGCCTTATGCCACTAGAGTCTTGGACGGCGGCAGCTCAAATTGGCAAGTCTACACACAAGCCCTTCTGGTCCGGAGTCGTATAGAAGGGTACAGATCTAGAACGATCGAGCGAGGATTACTTCAGTTGCAAGCTTTGGTAGATCAAGTGATCGCAGACACTACAGGGGAAGGCTCATCCGGCAAAGAAAATGCAGAGTCAGCGGCACCTGCCTCTACCTTCTTGCCCAAAGCAAAGGGATCAGAAAGCGCGCCAGTCTCCGAGCGAATCCGACACATCTTCCAACTGGCCACGCCGACAAGATGGGAGCTGGAGTCCGAGCTCGCTAATCGATGGGTGCAGGTTGGTGGTCTCAGGTCCGCGCTCGAGATCTACGAACGTCTGGAGCTGTGGGCTGAAGCCGCTCTCTGTTGGGCTGCAACGGAACGTGAAGACAAAGCCAAGCGCATGGTTAGACGGCAACTCTTCCACGCCACAAGCGGAGGCCCTGATGTCCCTGAAAGTGAGGTCAGCGAAGATGAGGAATGGACAGGCCCTGCTCGAGATCCACCACCACTCGACGCACCACGCCTGTATTGCATTCTCGGAGATATCGATACATCCATTGAGATGTACGAGAAAGCTTGGGAAGTCTCCAATCAACGCTACGCCCGAGCTCAGCGCTCCATCGGACGCCACTTCTTCGCTGCTCGTGACTTCGTTCGCGCAGCAGAGGCTTACAGCCGCAGTCTAAAGGTCAACCAGCTTAACCACCAAAGTTGGTTCGCACTTGGTTGTGCTCTGCTCGAGCTCGCGCAATTCGAAAAAGCAGCCGAGGCTTTCTCCCGCTGCGTACAATTAGACGAAACAGATGCCGAAGCATGGAGCAACTTCGCCGCAGCTCTTCTGCGTATAGATCCAGATGCTCAAATCACGACCACCGCCGAGAACAAAGTCAAGCTCGACGACGAAGACGAAACAGCCACAGCCGACAAACCTTCTACCGCAGACCGCGAGCAAAACATTCGCCAAGACGCCCTAAAAGCCCTCAAACGCGCTGCTGCGCTGAAGCACGACTCTTTCCGCATCTGGGAGAACGTGCTCATCGTTTCCGCATCCCTCTCTCCACCAGACTACGCCAGCGTCCTCGCCGCGCAGAAACGTATCATCGACCTGCGCGGTCCGACAGAAGGGGAGAAATGCATTGACGTGGCAATCATCTCTAGCCTTGTCAACCACATCATTACGTCCACCGAAAGCTACGATGCCGCCCAGCCTGGTCTCCCAAGAATGGTCGTCCAGTTCGTCGACAAATCCGTCGTTCCCCTGATTACAGGCTCCGCGTCGCTCTGGCAGCTCGTCGGGAAGCTTGCTCTATGGAGAAATAAACCAGCTACGGCACTCGACGCGGAGGAGAAAGCCTGGAGAGCTGTCACAGCACAGCCGGGATGGGAGTCTGCTAGCGAGAAAGGTTGGAATGATGTCGTGGACGCTACTGTAAGGTTGTGTGAGGCGTACGAGAGCTTGGGAGAGAAGGAGAGGACGGAAGGGCTGAGTACCGGGGAGCCTGTAGCGAAGGATTGGAAGTTCAAGGCGCGGAGTGCGATAAGAGGAATACTCGGGAAGGGCAAAGACAGTTGGGAAGGAACGGAAGGATGGGACAGGTTGAAGGAGTGTATGGATGGATTGAAGGGGTAGGTCTGTTTGTGGTGGAAAGCCATCATTGGCGCTCAAAATTCTGGCATTTGCGTGCACTTGTTTGCTTCAACCGGTTCTCTTCCCATCCACTCAGATGCATCCTTGCAGTCCTTGGAGCACCTTATGCTAGAGAGATATCACAACCTCTTGAGAAGTCCTTTGGCGCTTAACTTCTTCTTCTCACAAGACAATGCCACCAGCAAGATCGTCTCAGCTTCTTTCTCACCAGCGGTGCCTCTTCGTCCTCCTCATCGTCGGGTACCGGATACCGCACCTCCAAAATCTCCCTCAGCATCTCCTCCGATGATCTCGTGTATGCCGAAGAGTAGCAGATCTCATGCCGCTTGCACAGCTTGCATACCGCGAGTCTCGCCTTCCAGCATGGCCGTGCATGCGCATAGTCGGGGTCGCCGCTCGCTTGGGCGAATTGGTACCAGAGCCTGCTGCTGTTTTGGCTGTAGGAGGAGTTCGGGGTGACGATGGCAGGGGCAGTAGTAGTTCGAATGCATCGCGCTCCGCAACCAATGACGTTGGGTGGTGGTAGTGGAGTGCGGTCTCTGGATCTTGAGCTCGAGTCGCTTTTGCCTGATGACGAAGTTCCAGTGCGCTGAGGGCCTGAAGAGTCGGTGTCGTAGAGGTCCGGTCCCATGTCCATCTTTGTGGTCTTCGTTGGTGTATGTGTAGTTCTGGGGATGTGTGCCTCTTCCCCCGACGCCGTAGGCCCTTTATTAGGTGTTCGGTTTTGTAGGTGTTGTATGATTTGCTGTGGCAGCTGCGGAGTTGTTTCCAGGAAATGGCATTGCGTGCGCAGCGGTCTAGGTACCCGGACCTTCTTCATGTGCGTTGCTCGAAGTGCGTGTAGGCAGCTGCGGTTGCGGACGCGTCTCTGAGCCTGTCTAAGCCCTCCGCTCACTTGTTTGCCCGGCAAACAGCAACAGCATGTCAAACCCTGGGATTTGACATTCGCTCGCAATCCTCGGATCCCGGTAAAGGCGTCTTATCATATCGGAGAAAAGACTTATGGTATCATTCACTCGCTTCGTGAACACCTCAAGTCACTCTCTTCACCTTCCCAATGACCTGGCCCAGCAAGTCCACCATCGCGTCCTTCTCGGTTTCCTTCCGCGCTCGCTCTTCTTCTACCTCTCTCAACTCAGCCTCCAGCTCTCGCATCCGCTTCTCTTGCTCAGCCTCGCTATTTCCTATTCCAGGAAGCGAGCGGATGATGAGTTCGATCTGCTGCTCTTTCAGAACCAGGTCTTGCGCCAGCTCGTGCATCGCGGCATTGAATGTGTCGGGCGGGTCAGGTGCAGGCGATCCAGCGTCGCGGGTTCCGTTCTGAGCAGGAGCAACTGCGTTGGACGTACCGCCGTTCGCGGCAGGCGTGACTCCGTTTGCGGTCGTTCCTTGTGATGCCGGTTGCGGCGCTTGACTTGGTTGTCCTTGAATCTCGCCGTAGGGGTGTCGCGTGTAGATATAGTTGAGAGACGCATACATCTGCGTGAGCAGCTATCCTACAAGTCAGCATTCTCCGTCTCCTCCAGCATCACGAGGAAGCCTACGTCGTCCATGCAGTCCTGGAGTTGCGTCAAGCGGTCCGCCATTTTGCGCTGATAGTCTTTGTCCGCTCTCGAAAGCCAAGATCAGCACAACGAATATTGTGTAGTCGGGCAGATCAATCGAGGCGCAATCACATGCTGAAGATGTTGCTGGCGCGAAGGTAAGTCAAGGAAAATGCGGGCATGTGAAGGTGGACGTAGCTGAGATGGCCCAAGCTTCCAGTTCAGTGCGGGTACCTTGCACCGGGTCGGTCCATTCACTAGATTGCGGAGTTCGCGATGGCCGTCGGGAGACTCTCGGGCTTTCTCGTCGACAGTGCAACTCCCATCATTCTTCTTCTTCAGCAACCAGTGTCTTCCTCGACTCACAGCCTTCAGCTATGAGAAAGGTATTGCTCGGCCGATGGTCCTTCGCCCTAGCCTCATTCGCAGAGGCCTGAACCAACGACCAGCTCGACCTGCTTCGACATCAATTCAATCTCTCCTAGGACAATGGCCTCGACCTACGATTTCTGTGATCACTGAAAGCCGTTTTGTCCGAACATTTTTCTGGCTGTGGGGAAGAGCAACTGTTTCAACGAAGCCGAAAGTTGCGCCGAAGCCAACGTCCGCGAAAGGTCCAAAGAAAGCTCTCACGAAAGCCCCTTTGAAAACCCGCACGAAGAGCAAGCCTCAAAAGACCAAAGAGCCGCCGTTTGGCACCGAGCAGCTTGCCAAAGATGCGGAGAATCAAGCGTTGATCACGACCGTCAAGGTCGTATCCGCCGACAATGGAAAGCTCGAGAGCGTAAAGGTGCAAGAAAGAGCAAGAATAAAGGCCGTCGACCACTATGATCTTGCATCATACGAGAGATGGGTTCAGCAAGGCAATAAAAGTCGCACATCGCCAACTTACATTGGTGATAAGTACGAGTACCAGATCAAGGACTTCCTAGAGCCCTACGGCTTCAAGCTCAACAAGAGAGGAGGAGCAGGTGATCAGGGGATCGACCTTATTGGAACCTGGTTTGTTCCTCATGCGCCATGGGAGCTCAAAGTTATCATTCAGTGCAAGGCAGGGAAGACCCAAAGCAGACCGGACCACGTAAGGGCGCTGATAGGAGCCTATCACAGTGGCCCAGCCACTCACAGAGGCAATCATTCCATGGCATTTCTTGCATCAACCTGTAAGGCGGGACCTGGGACGATTGAAGTTTTGACGTCTTCCAAATCGCCAATGGGATATCTATGGATCGACAAAGCGGGCCGAATGAACCAGTGTATATTGAACCAGGCGGCTATTAGCGCGGGTTTGGGTGGATTGTCGACGCGAGAGGTCTATGTTCCGACTTCGAGGGACTACGCCATAGCGAGAGTCCATCGCGCTGTTGTGTTCACCTGGGATGGTCGACCTTGGCCAGGCGTATCTGAGGATTACTATCTACCAGCCGGGACTCAGGACAAAGAGCCCCTCACGGAGGATAAGCCCAAGGATAAGCCCAAGAGGAAACCACGGCACGCCAAGAAAGCGACCTAATATTTCGACAAGCTGAGCTTCTCAGAGAGTCTACTTGTCCCTGTGGTAGTTGTCGCTTCTTGAACGATCTGTTCCTCGACGAGAACGTCCGCCGAAGTCGCATCGACCCGCAAGTCGGGCTTGGCGGCCGAATCATCCTACATAGACAACAGGTATCTCACGATTGACTCCTTGCCTCATTGATGACAACTTGCACGTAGGCGATTACCATTGGGCTCGATTCAGTTAGTCGATGATACATTGCTCGCGCCCTTCTACACTTTTACTTGGTGACTCAGCCCGGCGACCGGAAAATTTGACTAATCCGCAGCGCGTACCTTCCTCTTTAAACCAGCTTTTGCAAGGTGAGACAAACACCAGCATCACCACTCAAAATGTCGGAAGATACACCTATTCTGATTGAAGCCAAGGACCTTGACCTCACCACAAATATGGTGATTCGACCAACTAAGCCCAAGACAACGCTTGAAGAGATTGACAGCATCCAATGCGGTAAGGAATCGACAAAACACTTTGGATTCGCAGATGGATACAGAAACCTTAATCACGGCTCCTTTGGCACTTTTCCCGCAGGAGTGAAGGCTGTGCAGCGACAACTCCAAGACTCGTGTGAGAGCAGGCCAGACTGGTTCATCCGATACGAATTTCCGAAGAAGAATGATGAGGCTCGGGAAGCTGTGGCGAAGATTTTGGGTGTGGGAGCAGAAGTTCGCATTTCCTCCCCGCAATCATATTAGACTCTGCTAACGGATCATGTAGACTTGCGTATTCGTACCAAATGCTACGACTGGAGTCAATACTGTCCTCCGAAATCTCGTCTTCAAGCCCGGAGATGTCATTATCTACTTCTCCACCATCTACGGAGCATGTCAGAAGTCCGTCGACTACATCGTCGAAACCACACCAGCAGAGAGCCATGCAGTAGAATATACCTATCCCATCTCCGACAAAGACCTCTGCATGAAATTCCAAACCGCAATCGAATCCGTCAAGTCTCAAGGCAAGAGCCCAAGACTGGCAATCTTCGACACAATCGTCTCCCTGCCCGGTGTTCGCATGCCCTTCGAGGAGCTCACCAAAATCTGCAAATCCGAGAACGTGCTGAGCTGCATCGATGGCGCGCACTCGATTGGCCAGATTCCTCTTGACCTACGCGAAATCGATCCGGACTTCTACGTCTCAAATTGCCACAAATGGCTCTTCGTGCCCCGAGGCTGTGCAGTCTTCTACGTCCCTCTCCGGAATCAAGCACTCATCCGCTCAAGTCTGCCTACAAGCCACGGCTTCGTGCCGAAAGCGACGGAAGCGGTGTTCAATCCGCTGCCGCCGAGCGCGAAGAGCGAATTCGTGAACCAGTTCGAGTTTGTCGGGACGTTGGATAATTCGCCGTACCTCTGCGTTCCGGCTGGGGTGGAATGGAGAAAGAAGGTGAAGTATGGGGAGCTGGAAGGAGAGAAAGCGATCATGAAGTATTGTGTTGATCTCGCGAAAAAAGGAGGAGACGAAGCCGCGAAGACACTGGGAACGGAAGTGATGGAAAATCCAGAGGGCACATTGAGAAGGTGTGCGTTTGCGAATGTGAGATTGCCGCTGGAATACCAGGAGATTGCAGGTGGAGAGATGGGAATAGCCGTCGAGATTGCTCAGTACGTCCATTCCGCCAAAGTATTTGATAAGACAATCACTGACTTGCCGTCGCAGATGGATGTCCAAACTACTCCTGGACGAGTACAACACCTTTCTCGCCCTGTACATCCACGACCAGAAATTCTGGGTTCGACTGAGCGCGCAAATCTACCTCACGGAAGAAGACTTTGCTTGGTCAGGAAAAGTATTGCAGGAAGTCTGCGAGAGAGTGAAGAAGGGCGAATGGAAATCATGAAAACCAACAACTCCTAGAAAATAGAAACCACGAAACGCACTCACATAGAGCCGCTCACCCTCTCTTCTTCATCGCCATTTTCATCGTCATTTAAATGAAGTCCAAGCCAGCACATGACGTTCTGCGTCTTAATTTTACGACTTCGTCCTTCTTACTAGCATCCGCGGAGGTGAATGTTCGGCCCTCTCACAAGCCAATCCAAGACCGCACCGGGCAGTTCTCCGAAAGCGTTCCTACTTCGGTCAAATCCACAATGATATCAAGTGTCTCCCTCTCTCTTTTCTTCAAAAACTAGAATTGCAACAAATAGAAACATACAAAGCCGGATTCCCCTCCCACTTATCTCCTGCTACTGCAATGTAGCAATCAAGCCAGGTATGTCTAATGTTTTCTTTCCTACGCACTTCAGACCTTGCTTTCCATGACGAACGTATCAGATCCCCTAATCTGCAAATCATTGAAGATAAGCCGGCGCGAAACACCTAGACAGCGTTTCCGCTGGTGTCTGATTCCCCTCTGAGAAAGAACAAGCCGCAACCTTGAATCGATTCCTCCCACAGGCCCAGTGAGCGACGACTAATGAGATTTCTGAACTGCAGGTTGCACTTTCTGAGGAAACGGATATGTATACTTCACAATGATAATAGATACTTGGTCTTCAGAATCGTCTTTTCATGCGTTCATGCCAGTCTCTTGCCGCCCCAAACCGACTCCGGGTATCTCTCTCTCGTTGCTTTTGCGTGCACGTACACATGTCATCCATCCGGGTTCATTCTGGTTCTCATCATTCTACATCCACGCTTTCAAGCGCTCGACGAACTGAATCGCTTCCTGGATGATAGCAATTTCATCCTCAATGTGTTCGCGCACCCACGCTCCCACGGGGCTGTCCATTTCCGCAAGCTTCTGCAAGACGCGCGTGATGGCTTCCTTGCCGTCCCTTTGTAGAGCGCGCGAGAGGATGTCGCCGTCAATGTGCATGTCGTTCGCCTTGGTGTTGGTCGTATGCAGTACGGCCAAGTCATTTGCATCGGCATTAAACCCGATCGGGAGCGCTCTGCCTTTCTGTCCGAACTTATCGACGCCTCCTGGGTTGTAGGCTGGTGACTGATAGGAGTGAGGTGAGAGCTCCGAGCTCCACTCGATGAGTCTCTGCAGCCACGAAAGCCGCCTCCAGGTTTGGTCGTCGAGTAAAGCGACCCCCATCAAAGCGCCGTCCGTTGCGGCTCCCATGATGCGCTCCGGGAGGACGCCCGGCGGAGCACTGCCTTTGCGATCAGGTGGAGAAACGTGTGCAAGTCTCATCATCGACCGCGGTAACTGGGCCTCGAATGCGATCCGCGCCACTGTATGGCGTGCTTCTGCGTCCAGTGGCTGTTTCGGAGACGCCATACCAACAAGTTGCCCGGAACGTGTTGCTGCCAAGGTGAAGAGATCAATGTCTCCTCGCGAATACAGCGCAGAGGTCGTATCAAAGACATAATGCCGAGTGAGAGCTTCCGCGCGTGGTCCGGTGACGACCGGATTGAGCACGAATTTGGTTCCGCTGCCGCTCTCGGACGAGACCTCGTCAAGAGTTAAAACTACAATGGAGTCCTTCTGTGTGCTGACAACGATCAATTTCCGCCCACTGTGATCTGTCTCCGTCGACACATGTACGCCAGGACTGGCTAGTCGGAACGGAGGACAGAGCTGATCCCATTTCGTATCCTCAGGTCGGAACCTGTGGAGATGAAGACTTTCTCCAGCACATGCGATGTATGTGATTGGATCGTAAAGGCCGAGGGAGTAGACTTCTTGGTCAAATGAGCTCTTCTGCGTCTCGTTCACTTCAACGATCTCCCATTTTCGAGACGTAGGCTGCAAGAAGGTGACACGGCCTCGGCGAGTTCCATTGTGCCTCACATAGCTGCCGCCAACGATGACGAATGCATAGGTCTTTTCGCTGTTCTTATGGCTGCGGTACGACCATTCCAAGAGGGCGTTCACACGCTCGCCAGGCTGCATGTGGTAAGCAAATCTCGACGGCCCTCTAGTAGAAATAAAGTCGATAACTGGCCATATTTGTCGTGTTTCTTGCGGTAATTTGACTTCGGTCCGCAGAGATGCAGAAACCATGCAACGCAAGGAATCTGCATGAATGAGTCGATTTGGAGTGCCTTCAAGTGGAATTTGTCGAGGTACAGTCGATGGTGTCTGATTCAGACTGGCAACGATGAATTCCTCAGCAGTGAGCACCACCAGTGACTCTGCATACGTGTCGAATGAGAGGTCGGCTGCGGCTGGCATTTGTGTAATTGCAGTAATTGCATCCTGCGCCAACTCGGGTTGCTGCTTGTCCGTGAGCCAAATGTCCTCGAGATGGAGCGATTGGGTGCTAATGCCGTCCCATGAAAGGAGACAGGCCGTATTGTCACTCATTGCGCATGCACGACTTGGCTCGCTCGGTAAGCGCGCGAGTCTTACTGTGCTGTATCCGAAGTTAATGATCCGCGTATCAATCATGGACAGCTCGCGGCCGGTGTTCAGCGCATAGACAACGATGTTGCCGTCACGCAAGCCACACATCGCCAGCAGAGCGACGCCTACTCCCTCCTTTTTGCCATGCTGTAGGATGACAACATTATCGCAAACAGCTTGTCCTTCAGAAGAGGTGGAAGGCAATGGTGTTCTGTAGGTAGTTGAGGCTTGCGTTGCGCGATCGATTTGTACCAGGACTACGTCCCCACCCACTGTTGTTGACAATGCGAGGATGCTATTGTCTAGCTCGATCGCCGCGAGGCAAAGCGGTTCGGTGTCGGTGGTAACAGAACACTGGTGCTCAATCCCAGGAGCGTCATCCGATGCACGCAAACGGTATGAAGATATTGAGTAACCATCCGCTCTACGCTCCGCCGTGACGATAGTCGAAGCTTCTGATGGGATAGACGCTGCCAAAATGGACACATCGTCTTCACACTGCATTCGCAAAGTGTCTTCAAAGTTGATGTGCATTGAAGTGGACGCACATATGCCTCGATCCGTCACCTGTATCAGCTGCCGTTCGAAGGAGATGCCAGCGGCGAGAGTTCTTCGATCGGTCGTGAAAGCAGTCGCCTCTTCAAACTCCGCCCACTCTCCAAACTCAGCCGATGTGTTGTAGAGTAGCGTCGCTGACGGCAGTGAAAGGATGACAACGATAGAACCCATACTAGGCAAGGTCCATACGTCGGTGGCCGCACCGAATCCGTCATCCGAAACGTAAACCGCCATGCGCGCCTCGACACCCCGTCTGATCTCTGTGATGCAACCGTGTGGTTCTCGACCAGATGTAACCATCACGTTCTCGACGTTGCGGTACCGATTGCGACTTGAAGACAGCTGCTTCGCGCCGACCATATCAGTGACTGAGGCCCAGTTAGGGATCATCTCCACGGGATCAAAGTTCATGGTGTCGTCGCGGCTCAGTGTCTCCATCTCCCTGGTACTAGGCCACGCGCCTATGGAAACCACCCTGCCAGTGCTCATGTCTCCAGCAGCAGCCAGGATATCAGGGTCGCCTTCGTCGCCCAGAGATGCGAACGCACTTCCAACATGACAGTCCAGATCACCAGCGAAACTTGTGTGGACGCCTCCTCTCGAATCGATGGCCATGAAAAAGACAAGCCCATCCTCGCGAACAAGGTAGATTGAGTCTCTCTCGCGCATCGCTGCTTGGCTGCGTCGCGGCTTTGCCCAGCTGGCCCACATTGGTGCGTGAGAAGACACTCCTGGGTACTTAGGCGGCTCCTCGGGAGACTTCAAGGTTGTTCCGGAAGCCGAGCCAGAGAGTATATCTTTCCAACGGGTGAGCTCGCTTCCCATGACCAGCAAGAAGGAAGCATCACGCAGTGGTATCAGCATGCTTGAAACTGTTTTTGCAGGGGCAAGCGGTTGACCGGGATGCAGCTGCGCATTATGCGGACCTGAGGAATAGTGCCAGTCAATGCGAACAGCTTTGGTTCTTCGTTGATCGGTCACGATGAGCAAGAGTACAATGTGATCTTTGTCATCAGATGGCGGAATGAGAAATTCCATCTGGTGGATAACGCCTTCGATCTGCAGAGGCCGTTGGGCAGAAACAGGACACCAGGTGTCGGAGCGGCTGTTCATCTCTTGCTGTATTTGTGTCTTGTGCTTCGCTGAGTAGATTATGACCTCTCTTTCGTTCGCTGCTACAGCCAGAGCGCGAGAATACGGGTCAATAGCAAGGTGCTCTCCTGGTTGAAACAATATTCGGTCGAAGCAGGGCATGGGGCAGGTCTGCTGGACGAAACAGGTGCTGCCATCTTGGCTTGTCCTCAGAAAGAGGAATACAAGGTCGTTGGAGTCCAAAGTCAACACCAAGGATTGTGGTGGATATTGCGCGTCAGAAAAGTCGCTTCGTTGTCTTTCGAGCTTGACAAGGAAGTCAATATCTGCGGGATCTTCTTCATTGTTGAAGACGGTCGCGGCTCGGATCCGAGCATCGAAATTGGTCTTGGTTGCAATGTGTTCCAGACTTCGTCCAGGTCCATCTTGAATTACCTGCAATGCCGATCAGTAATTTCCTTCAATGTATAACGCAGAAAAGGATCTCATCAATTCAACTTTAAGAGAGCGTCCAAATCCTTTATTAGGCGTCACAGATCTCATCAGAATGACTCGCAAAGCCCATGTCGTTGCAACCCATACGTGCAATGTAATATTTTGGGATGGCAACATACCTGCTTGACATGAAGAAAGTCTTCACCGATAAGGACGATCTCGTTGCAGAGCCGATGCCGAATTTGGGCGTGCAATATCCACTGGACAACTGGACTATGAACAACAGTCTTCGTGTAAATGCCGATCGCCTGTGTTGGACGCTCGCTGCTCTCGGGATCCATCACTTCCGCATCGCCTTATCAAGTGGGTGGCTTGGACCGCTGAATCTGAAGAGTCAAGTTCAC
This sequence comes from Phaeophleospora eucalypticola, assembly GCA_022814565.1. Classification (NCBI taxonomy): domain Eukaryota; kingdom Fungi; phylum Ascomycota; class Dothideomycetes; order Mycosphaerellales; family Mycosphaerellaceae; genus Phaeophleospora; species Phaeophleospora eucalypticola. The sequence goes on along the minus strand of JAKLNG010000006.1, from coordinate 1,510,256 downwards.
ACTTCGTATTGTTGGGCCAGGGTTGTCATAAATCGGTCTGAGCTCAGTCGATGGACAACTAGGCGTAGCAGAGCTTTGGGGCCCGATTAGGCAAATGCACCTCAGGTAGATGTACCGCGTGGCCCAACCTCGATCCGAGAAATAGTCGAGAAGTTTGTGATCGTCGTTGAACCCGGTAGTCGTCGAACGTGGTTGCAAGGGATCGAACGCGTTTCCGCTGCGAGGAAGATCGCTTGGTTGGCGGATAAAGGCTCCAGGGCTTAGAGATAGCAGATGTAGTTTTGGCCTGTGTGGTGGGAGTATGTCCCTTTAACTCGCGTTCAGCATAGGCCAGCCAAGTCCTGCATGGACTTTTTGAGAGAACGTCTGCACCGTTGAAGCAAGAGAGACCAATGTGCTCCTGTGCACGAAACGGCCTCGAAATTGCGAACAGGAGCTCTCCGGAGTCACTGGACTGCTTTGCGGGCAGCGGCGGGTTACCGAAGCAGCAAGTGAATGTATGCGTATCCAGGGAAAGAAGAAAAATCAGGCGATGCCATTGGATGAGGAGCGGGATTTCTAAGCGCGGCAAAGCGGTTTCAGATATTAATCACCTGCAGCATCCAGGCCTTGCACGAAGCGGCTGGCTGGTCGCGTTGCAGTGACCTGCAGACGCGGTGCTTGATGAGTGATTTTGAAGCTGTGTCTGAGTCTTCTCGGCGTCCTATGGCAACGTAGGCCAAAGAATTGTGACGAAGTGGAAACTGACAGCGAACGCAGTGGGCTGTGCCACCTTCGCAGGCGAGCGGACTTCTGTGCGGCGCTGGCACGAACGCGTGCGTCAACGCAAGGAAGCGGAAGGCGTGAAGCCGGTGCCTGGAATCGAAAAGTGACAGATCAGATTTTCGGCAAGCAGGTTGATGGAGTGCGTGCAGTGTTGTGCAATCGGCGCAGGGATTTTCGCCTAGGGCCGGCCGCTGTGTTGGATGCGAGCCGATCTGTCACAGTCATCGACGCCTGAGCATGCTGCCGCCGAGCGAAACGGGATCTTTTCAACACGCAATGGCGAGCTGCGTGAGGATGTCGGTTCGAAAAAGTGCGATATGTTGATGTTCTGACATGTGATGAAGTCCGGGAAGTAGAGAAGAGAGGTGTCCAGGGGACGCTAGCCACATTGAGCATAGCGCATCGAGGAAGGCCAACCTCATTCCGGCCGCTCGATCTGCTGGCGACAACAGCAACAAGCAGCGCATCACGTCGAGTCGTATCGCATCGCACCTCAGCGCATCGCATCCGTGGATCTGGAAGCGAAACTGCATATGACGCTTCTGGTACTGGCGACTTCAGTTACACAGCTACTGCCTCAGGCCTCCCATGCCTGCGTCCTGAGTTCCACTGCGGCAGCGGCTCGCAAGATGTCCAGACTGCTCGCCACTGACTCGCCCTCCTCATGGCTTCCAACATTCACCCCGACCAGCTGTCGTCGCCGATAGACCACATCTCAGATACTCAAGCGGCCTCCGATACTGCTTTGGACGCTGGTAACAATGCGGATGTCCCTAGCGCAGCGGGCCCCACAGACGACACTGTCCTACCTCTCGCACCCGTCAATCCTGATGAGGAGAAAGACACGTTCTCAGCTGTGCTGAAGGAGAAGATCGCCCGCATTTCAGCTGCCTGCCGCGATCGAGATCTTGAAGCTCTAGCAGATCTTGCAACTTCTGAAGGCGGATTAGTTCAAGACAAGCTCAGACGCAGGGCCTGTACGTCGTTCGCCTCGTACCCATTTCACATCGCGTTAGGGCTTACCATATCTCCCCCTAGGGCCCTTACTCCTGGCATGTGACAGTGCGGAGCAGCACGTCAGCGTAGACTGGTCCAAGCTGGAGCGGCACAGAGACGAAGACCAAGTTCAATTGGACGTCGACCGCTCCTTCGTATACTACCCAGAAAGTGAGATAGATGAGCTATCATCGTATGACCTGGACTCATCCATGCTGACGCCTGCAAGATGAATCTAAACAGCGGCTAGAAGCGCGCAAAATTGAGCTGTCCCATGTAATCACGTCCGCCCTGCGACAGCATCCGATCCTGTGCTACTTCCAAGGCTATCACGATATTGTCCAGGTTCTGCTCCTTGTCCTCGGAGCCGAGGCGGCGGTGCCCGCTGTTGCGCGCTTGTCTCTCCTACGGATCAGGGACTTCATGCTGCCCACCTTGACTGCCGCCGAATCCCATCTACACCTACTCCCGGCCATCCTCTACTCCGCGGACGTCACGCTGTACCGCCACTTATCAGGCGCTACGAAACCAACCCCGTTCTTTGCTCTTGCCGCAACTTTGACCTTATACGCGCACGACATTGAGGAATATGGAGACATCGCGCGGCTATTTGACTATCTACTGGCCAGTGAGGCCGCTGTACCCGTGTACCTCTTCGCTGTGGTGGGTCCATAATTACAATCATCCTACACAACGTTGGCTAACAACCACGCAGATTGTCATTTCCCGCAAAAAGGAGCTGCTAGAAGTCGACCACGACGAGCCCGAAATGCTCCACTCCATCCTTTCCAAACTCCCCAAACCCCTCGACCTTGAAGGCCTCATAAGTCGCACCCAAGCTTTATTCAAGCAATTCCCACCCGAACGTCTGCCAGGCCGCACCTGGAGCCGCATCAGCAATTACAGCGTCCTCAAAACGACGCGCGACCCCCACGCCCTGGCCAAACAAACCTTGACCGACGGCGAAGAGCTCTTCAAAAAGCAGGCAGCCGTCGTCCGCCGGCAAGAGCAATTCAAAGCTTTCCGCCAGCGCTCTAGGGCGCTTGCGTACCGCTACCGCCGCCCGGCTGGCTGGACCGGCGCCGCGGTGCTTGTAGCACTGCTGGCACTGTACTTCGGCCGACCCAGCGGTGTGGCAGACGGGTCCACATTGGTGTATGTCGTGCGGCACAAGGTAGCGGAAACGGCGCAACATGTCTTTTCGCGGATCTGGTGAGGAGCACAGCGCACGATGCTTGCACTAGATATCGATGAAGAGTCGGGGGATTATCGGTAAAGGCGAGGATTAGGCGCCGTCGATTACCATGATGAGAGACGATCAGAATTGAGAAGATGTAGCAGTAAATTCGTCACTAGACCGGCGACAGACAGGCATGGATTGAGGTTGAAATGAACAAATGCAATCCTTTAAGAGCTATTCTACTAGCGCTTTTCATCCTTAGCCTCGTACTTTCTGCAAATCTCCAGCAGGAATGAGGGGACATATTGCGCACAGAGCGCGTGAACACGCTAACGTTTTCTACACGACAAAATTGTGCATATACGAGGTACGAGCGCTGCTGAAACACAGCTTTGGGATGTGATCCATATCCTCACTGTGATCACAAGACAATGACTCCACAATCATCATCTCTTTCGCACACTGATAGCGCAAACCGCAACGAAACTAAAGAGTAGGAACACAAAAGCTCCTATTCATCACACTGGATACATTTCGAATCCAACCAAACCTACACACGCAATCCCCACATAACACCCCGAAACGCCAACGCTAAGTGCATCAATCAATCACCTCACCAAAAACCGAAATCCGCACACACTCAATCCGCCCACGGATTCCGCTCTCCCTCCTCGCCTCCCTCAATCCTCCTCTCCTCCCACGGCTGTCGATGACCCAGCGCATCCTTGCCTTCCTGCTCATTCACAGGCGTCTCCTCATCCTCATCGCCAACAGCGAAAGGGTCATCCAGGGTGTGATTTTCTTCACGGATTTTCTGCTCTGGGTCGTCCGGGTTGAAGCCTTGTCGGACTTCCTCTGCGGCGAATTCGTCGGGGTAAGTTTTGACAAAGTGCTTTTGTTCGACGCTGTTCCAGCCGGGGCCGCCTTCTTTGCGGGCGCGCACGCGTTCGAGCTGTTCGGCTTCGTGGTCCTGTGGGCAAGTAAGTTAGCAAGGTGATGATCAAAGATGAAGGGTGAACATACCTCAACGACGAGATCTACAAGCTGGGAGCTGTGGGTCTTGGTAGAATTGCGGCTGTCGTGTGACGAGGAGCGGACGAGGTTGCCAACAACTGGAAGCTGTTTCAGCTTCTCCTTGCCTTTTGAAGAGCCTTCGCCGCTATTGCCGCTGCTCTCGTCGCTCTTTTTCGAAGATGAAGTGTCAGGCCGGTCATGCTGGTGGACATTCTGCCGCAGGTCTTCGATCCTACTCTTGCGCCGTTGCTTTTGGTCTTTCGTGGGCTGTAGGATCCTGCGGTTCGTCGTCTGTGATACAATATTGGGTTCCATGTGAAGTCGGTCTTCTCTACTGGCGTAGTGCGTGTTGATGACAGGATAGTTCCAGTCTCCGAACTCCAAGGCTCGCGCGTTAGAGTACAGGCGTTCCTCTTCCGGATCCAGTTCTGGCTCGTCCGGATCATTCTGCGTGCCATAAGTCTTGCCTCGACTCGTCGATCTGTCTTTACCGCCACTCGGACTCATTGTTCGTGCGTGACTGAGCTTGCCTAGCAACGGTTGCTTGGCATGATCTGTTGGAGACGGCACCCAGTATTTGCCTCTTCCATTCCTCTCATAACGCATACCCTCTCGCATCCTCGCTCTTCTGCTCGAAGACTGCTCGTGTGCCATAACATTGTCTTCAGCATCGAAGTACCGGTAGTCGTAGTTCCTTCCGCTGAACGTCAATTTGCAGTCCTCAATGAGATCTCGTGGTCCAAAGGCATCCCGCAGAGCAAATCGAATTGGCATACGGGCGTCACTGATGGTGCGGTCTGCATAGTCCTTCCAGTTGAAGGCATACCACTGCCAAATGGCGAAGAAGGGCATCTCAAAGCAAATCAAGGCATCCTGAATGGCAGCAGCTAGGTTGTCCGCAGTGTATCCTCGCTCTTTCAAGCTCGGTATTGCACCGAGCCAGACCAGAATCGAGAGAAAGAATCCCTGCCACCACGAGGCGAAGATGATTCCTTTGATACACAGAAACTTGGGCATGGGTCTGAAGGGCTGCAGGTCTTGTGACATGCAGACCCAAAAGAGCGCCAGATCATACAGCGACCAGCAAATACTGACGTTGTAGATCAAGCCCGTCCAGAAGTATCCCGAGTCCACTGCGAGAATCCCCTCTTTGAACGTCCCCGTCGCTTTGCACGCTATCGTTGCGATCGCTAAGAACGGCTTAAGGACCGCATATTGTAGAATCCCCCTCTTAATCTCCAGGAACGTATGAGGATCACTGATGTCCACCTTGCCAAACACATGATTCAGTGGCCAAAGATGATCGACGGGGGGCCTCCCGTGCATCATAATGATCAAACTCCTTTCGCCGCCCAAGAAGTTCACCAGAAGTTGGAAGAACGTGTAGATCGTGAAGGCTTCGTATACGTCGCGAAAGGGATCGATCCAGAAGGCAACCTTGAGAGAAGTGAGGGAAGCCCAGGAAGCGGCAGAGAAGATGGGCACCATGATCAAGATGCGAATGACATGGCGCTGGAGCAGCGGCTTGCGATAGTTCTTCGCCTGGACTAGTATGGTCGCAAGTGTCAGAATACAGGACACCAGCGCAAAGACTCCAGCAACTATGGTGACATTTATGCCAAAACCCTGCCCCGTGCCGCCTTGCTCGTCCTGCTGGCCCTTCATGGTGTGTACCTCTTGCCAGGCAGCCATCCCGGCGGATTTGTTTCCTGCTCCTGTTTATCGCATATCTTTCTCGTTTTTCGGGGTAGTGAGAGGACCCGAAGCTTCTGTCAAAGCCTCTCGTGAGCGAGTCGGTCGTGGGAAGGTATGACAGGTTGTTGGCAGAAGGTGTTATTGCGTTGCCTATTTCATCGGTCGAAGGGTCTGGCGCACATGTGCGATGTTGCTTGGGACGCGTGACGCCGCCGCGGGTCATGTTGCATGAACGGCGGGAGCACAGGCCACAGCGGAAGCCTAAGCTTACAAGATCGCATTAAAGGTGTTCTTCGACTTCACCTCCTGCGCCTCACAACGCAAACATGGAAAAGTCAACAGCGTCTTTCGTCCGTACAACGGCAGACCATAGTACTTCGTCAATCACTTCCAACATGTGGTCTCGACTCTTCTCAAACAAGGACTTTTGGGTCCACATTATCTGGAAGTTCAGGAGATGAGCAGACCGATCCCGCACGGCTTGTCTAGGGCCTCATCGACTTGTTGGTAACCGTTTCGGGTATCATTGAAAAGGACAGCATTGGACTCACAATAGACCTTGAGTCCTCAGCATAAGGGTTGGACACGGACCTAAAAGCTTCGGACACCCTCTTTCGCCATCCAGCAGCTGCATTAGAAATACTCAGCAGGCGTATCAACCCTCGATTTGCAAGGCCGGGAAGAATGATCTTCGTACATTGGAGCAGAGGGGGCGTCTGATGGTACGCAGAGACTAATTTGCTCACTATCAATTGTCATTGTCTCATTGTCTCCATTCGGCATTTTCCTCTATGGAGATCGAACCTGGCTTCGGCACACGTCGCGATGCAAGAAACCAAACCTGGCCATTCACTTCTGTGAAAAGATCTCCAAAACTTGAGAACATTCCGACTCGCATTGCGGTCGAAACTGTCTTCGCCTCATCCCGAGCTCAGCGGCTTCCTGCAGCCCGGCTGGAATGCCCACCAAGCCGAAGCCGCGACGACGCAAGCCAACACTTTCGAGCTCTGACCTTGTATCATGGCAGCACTTCAAACTCGGCTTGAACGGCATCTGCTCTCAAGTTGATGCTTTGACTTGTAAACACCTCAACTAAGCATGCTATACACAGCCTGGCGGAGAACAGGCCGCATCTCCACAAGACCGACATGAGAATCTAAGCCTAGTCGTGCCAAGGGTCTCGGCCAAATGGTGGGCTGGAAGCGGTGAGTGAAGCGTGTGCATTTAAATTGCACTTCCCTGCTGCCACCTTCTGCTTCAACTCCTCATCTTGGTCATTCTCAGCATTCTGACACCCATTGTCGGCCTGTCGCAATCCACGCTCAGCCACAACAGCTCGAGCTTCCGGAGACCTCAACTACACATCGAAATGTCGACGACCAGTCCTTTTAGCGGAGGACCTGTCGTCAATCAAACTGCAAACGAGTACGTCGCCGAGACCGTCGAGCAGGAAGCAAGACAACTGTTACCGCGTTTAAAGCTTTTCGGTCAACCTCTCCAATCACAAGGCACAATGGTGTCATGTTCCGAGAAGCTATTGCATTCCCGGATACGCTCGACGTTTTTCATGAGATCAGGCTGCTCAACATCAGTAGTACTCCACAGACCGCTCCACGGCTTAATGGCACCGCTCTTGAGTACTTGCGCAAGAGCTGCGGCCGAGACTTTGCTTACCACCACTTTGGACATGGATACATAAACTATACTGAACCGTCCCATGACGAGCCGTCCGCAATGGCGTTCGGTTACTCGCCCACTTTCCAAGTCTACTTCTATTTGGTCTTGCCGTATAGCCGGGATACCGCTTCGACAAATCAGAACAACACTGGGGGCCTGACGAACGAGAGATTGGAGCTTCTCTATGACAAGTGCATCCTTCCAGCATTGGAGCAAGGCAACCCGCTTGCTGGTCAACGTGGAGACTAGGTTATCGAGGTCCATGAGGAGGGTAGGCAAAATCTATTTTCATTCATCCAGCATCTGTTCTCATCAACTGACTGGCACCGCTCAGACGGCGACGTCAATCCCGAAAAGCTTCCTCGCTCCCGCAGAGCGACCTGGGCTGAAGCCAAGGCCGAGTTCTCCGCTTGGAAACGCAAGAGCCGCATTGGTAACCAAGTACTCGTCGATACCCGGGATGAATATCTCCAACCAACTGCATTACAGCAAGTCTGGGATCTGATCAAAAACTGCCCGGACGAAGAAGTCAAAAAGCTTTGCGAGGATATGAAGCCGGTGCTGAACTGCAAGCCGTTCGCAACTGAGCCGGAAGATTACAGGCCCTGGCAAGACTTCCAGCAGGTGTGGGAAGGAAGTATCCGTGTTGAGAAATTGAAACCCGGGACACGCTTCACGGTGGACATGCATGTTGGACTGTGAAGTGGTCGACGAAATTACTGCACAGCTATTTGCTCGTATGGGCTCCGATACCGCAGCATCACATCGAACAGCCTATGCACTTCTGTCAATCTTGACGATCAACACGTGCCATCCCCTCGAGTCCACGAGAATGGAACTGCCGACGAACACCCTCAACAACCTTCCCACCATCTCGGCGCCTCGTCAACCAGATTCCTGCCACCGACGCGGCGTTTCCACCCAAGAGACGCCCTCTGGCAACTCTTGATGCTCGTCTCAGCCACGTGTATTGCCATGCTGCAAGTCTGACACGCTCCGCGGACATGGATTCTACTCAACTAGGAAGCTCCAGAACCTCTGTAGCCGCGTATCAAGCGATACATATCCACAATAGATGCCGCCAAGAATAGCCAGAGCTCTCCATAGCGATTGAGATTTACTCGAATGGGAAGGTGATTTTCTATACAGCGCGTGGCAAGATAGTCCGATCGAATAGGAGGGAAGGAGCATGAGGCTGTGAGAGGCGCTAAAGTGGCTTGTGAGTAGGAGCAAGAAGCTCTCGGCAGTAGCTTAGCATAAGTCTTGTAGTGTATGCGGGTGCTTTATGCGGCTTGAAAGTTTATGTTGAGATTGGAGGGAGGGCTCTTCGGGTGCTTACCATCTCACAGGCAGCTATTCTACAATAATTGATTTGATGATCCCTGTATTGCTTGCATATTCTTACTTTGAAGGTGAAAGAGATGGAATAGGCTTCCTGATGGAATTTCGCTAGACTCTTGGTCTCTGGAGCCTGCACTGGCGGAACTGTTCTCAATCGCGTACAAAGACGGCACGCTCGCCGTGCTGTGCCCTACGGTATTCTTTGCCACTCACCAGTTGGCGTTGCTGCAAAGCTAGTGGAAGCTATCGAATATGGGGCCAGCCACGATGTGCTCAAAGAAACGACAAGACGGCTAGGCAAGTGTCCACGGTGTCGAGCGGCGAGACGACGTTCGGAAAGGCCATGGGAAAGACGAATCGCAGAAGAAGACGCGGCAGCATCGACGTCGAGAGGAGACATAAATAGTCAGTGACATTCCCTGCTGCTTCAGTACTCACCCAAGCCAACATCGTCGTACAATTACCACCACTGCAAACGCTCCCCACCTCCGCCTATCAAAATGCGTCTCACTCAATCCCTTCTCTTCCTCTCGGCAGGTCTCCTGACCCTCACAGCCGCCCTCCCGGTCGACTCCATCAACGCCCAAGTCGACAGGCGACAACTCCTCGGCCTACTCCCAAAGCCCTCTACCAACAGCAGCGCGACCTCAACCGCAACCGGAACCGCAACATCCGCCGCTCCCACTTCCACGGCTACCGACGACCCGTCGGGCCCTTCCAGCAGCCCTGGCGGCGAGACCGAATGCGAAGCTGAAGCAGAGAACAACGTGGTCGGCGGCTCCGCTGCTTCAAGCGGCTGTGGAAGTGACGGCAACACCAGCAGCACTTCCAGTACTTCGGGAGGTCTCAGCTCGAGCGGCTCCAGCGCTGCTGGTGGAGACAATAGCTCTAGCTCTAGCAGCACCAGCTGCAATGAGGTTACTTGCTCGGGCTCGTCTGCTGGCTCATCGTCTGGGGAGGGAAGCAGCTCGAGCTCCAGCAGCAGCGGTGGACTTTTGGGTGGTTCTTTGATCGGCTCTTAGAAGATGGATAATGAGAGGGTATTTGTTATCGTGGGATGCTCATGGAATTGTTTGAGGTTTGCTGTCTTGTAGCAAGGAGTAGGGTGGTGTTGATCTTTAGACCGGTATGATCCATTTTTGACAGAATGCTACTCTCCGTTTCGCGACTGTGAGGACTCTGTTAGTGATGCAAAGGCCATAGGAGTTGTGATCGGGCTCTTCAATATACATCTATTTTCATCGCCGAGTGATGTCTGCGGAAGATGATCTTGAGGATCGCAAGCTTACTAAGCGTCGATCCGCGCCCCGGACCGTCGGCAGAGAGCGCCCGGACTTCGGGACGCAGGTGCGTGCCTTCCAAAGAGACATCGTTTCTCTCTTCGACTTCATTTCTTCTCTTCATCTTCAAACTCCCGTCAAGTACTTCATCCCCATCATCTGCTCATGCTCAGCAAATGAAAATGAGTTGTGTGCTGGAACGGAGTGCTCGGCTACCTCGATCCATTGCGAGTCAACCGGCCGAAGTCTGAAAGGTGGACACCGATCACCGATGCAAGCGAACCTCCTCCACAACGATGTTGGCAAGACACATCCGACAGACGTGATACATTGCCGAACCGAAAGTACCTGTATACCACGCGAGCCACCGAACGCATGGACACTCCGGACGACGCAGTGGGGAGCCGGACAGAGCGAGACATAAAGATGGACTCGCCGCGCCTCGATGCCTTTCTGATCCGTCACTCAGCGCAGCCAGCCTCTCGCACAGCAAACGCCGCAGAGCTTCAGCCCCGATCCCGACGCTTGTTCGCCAGTCCAGCCAAGCGACCCTCCGCACTCCTTCGCCTTTCACCGCAAAGACTTTTGTGTCTTTGAGACATACGAGTCGATTTCGTCAGCTTCAGCTAAGCCAACGAGAGTCTAGATCGGCACCGAGACATGCATCAGCCACGGTACCGAACTTCGACGAGCTGATCCTGTACCATGCTGCTGCCGTTGCCTCCGGGACTCTAGGATTCCCGGCTGAGCAGCCAATGACATGTGCTTTCTCAACGTGAGCGAGCACTGCAATTGGCATGATACGCTACCACGTGACTTGTTCCTCTGCAATTAGAGCGTAATGCGCCCGCGCTAGGTCGCTCGATGAGGGCACTCCTGGATTGCGCAAATGGACTCCTCGACAGTCCAAGACCTCAGTTAAGTTCCTCTGTACGACAGATCCCTCTTTTCAGCGTTTGCTCTTTTCCTGCTTCTGTTTCCGCGCCATATGTTTTTGTCTGGGACACTATGGAGAAGCTATCCAGAACTCCGGAGCAGCTGCAGCAGCTCGTGAGCCACCGACCGAGCTTCGTCGACATGCGCGAATACGTCTATGCGACGATCGACAAAGCACCCAGAGTACCGCAATATTTTCAACAACTATCTTTGGAGTCTTCGAAATACATGGGCCAGCTATTAGAGAGTACGCCGAAGCTACGACAGGCGCGAGTCCTGTTGGGGACTTGCCTCAGCTCGTACGGATGCACATCTTCGCTTACCATCGCGGGTGTCATCTTCGCAGCAATAGCAGCATATGTCGTATATCAACTCTGGTTTCATCCGCTTGCGAAATATCCTGGCCCCTTACTCGGCAAGTTAACACAGTGGTATGATGTCTACCATGCTTACGTCGGCGACAAGCACATCTTGTTCTATCACCTGCATAAAAAGTACGGCACGGTGGTCCGCTTTTCGCCAAACTCGCTGTCAATCAACGACCCGGCCGCTTTCAAAGTCATATACGCGCATGGCGCCAATGTCCAGAAGTCCGTCTTCTACAAATGCTTTCGCGCTGCGCCACAGGCTATCAGCACGCTTCTGGCCACCGAGAGGCAGCATCATGCCCGGAAGCGAAGAATCATGGGCCAGGCCTTCTCTGATTCTGCTTTGAAAGGATTTGAGCTATATGTTCAAGGGCATGTACAGGATCTTGTTGAACGGATTGGAAAAGTGGTCAATCAACCTGGAGCCGAGAAGTCGCGATGGAGTGCGCCCATGGATATGGCCAGCTGGTGCAACTGGCTTGTATTCGATATCATGGGCGATCTTGTGTTTGGTCGCTCTTTTGGTACGCTGGGAGAGAAGCCAGAGAACAGGCGAGGCATTTTCTTGCTCGGGCGTGCTGCTCGCAGAAATTACACAGTGGCCGCTATGCCAGCTCTCCTATACACAGGCCTGGAAAAGGTGCTTCCGCTGCTCCGTGGCCTGTACCTCGACCGCTGTCAATATCTTGCGTTTGGCAAGAAACAAGTGATGGAGCGTACGACTGAACATGCGAAAGCTGGCCCGCAGATGGAGACCGGCCGTAAGGATATTTTCTCCTTTCTTCTTCATGCGAAAGACCCCGAGACTGGCGATGGAATGCCTATGCCAGAGCTCTGGATGGAAGGCAACACTCTGATCGTCGCTGGGTCAGACACAACATCCACGTACGTGATCTCCGCATCTACGCTCTATCTAAAGACTGACCAGTTCTATAGTACTCTTGCCGCAACACTCTACTACCTCCTACAGAATCCATCCACCCTCGAGCGCCTGCAAAAAGAAATCCGAACGACGTTCACTGCACGCGAACAAATCTCTATGTCAGGACTCAAGATGCAATCATGCACCTATCTTCGCGCGTGCATCGACGAGACCATGCGCATGACGCCTGCTGTTGGTGGTGTCTTACCTAGAGAAGTCCTCCAAGGCGGCCTTAACATTCCGGCTCTCGGCCTCTCCATACCTGCCGGAGTGGACGTCGGAGTCCCAATCTACGCCATCCATCACCACGAAGAATACGTACCAGACCCGTTCACATTCTCGCCAGAGCGCTTCCTCGGCAGTGCAAAGGAGAAAGAAGCACTGATGAGCGTGTGGAACCCCTTTTCTGTCGGTAACAGGGCCTGTCTCGGCAAGCCGTTGGTGTACATGGAGTTGCAGATTGCTCTGGCGAGAATTTTGTTCGAATTCGATTTGAGGTTGAGTGGAGAGCAGCATGTGAGTGGATTTATTGCGAAGGAGATTGGGACGGGGAAGAGGCAGCCGAGGGAGTATCAGTTGCAGGATTGGTTCATGAGTCGGAATGAGGGTCCGTGGGCTGAGTTTAGGGTGAGGGAGGATTGGAGTGGGGTGAGTAGTTGAGATGTGTTTGAAGATAAGTAGCTGTATTATGGAGTGTGTGAGATCTTGTCCAATGTTGAGTGTGAATGTTGGTTGTTCTTTCCTTCATTCATGAGCGCAGAATGCAGACCGGTGGTGCGAATACTCACTCACGCTAGTTTGGTCCTGGCCTGTGCTTCTTGCCTGTTCTACCTTCTATCATTCTTTCTCTCTCTCTCATATTTCACATCAACATCCGACACCTTTTGAAGAAAGGTGCCGCCTTGTTTGTCCATTCGCCATCGCAATGCCGACCTATCAGTCTGCTTCTTTCATGTGGGACCGCCACTCTTCTCTGTGCGACTCTGGTCGTGTCGTCCCAGAAGACAGTCCAGGACCAATGCGTCTGCTATGGGACAATCTATGTCCAATGCTGACAGTTGATTAAACGAGCGCTATCAAGCAGCAACTTGACCGCCCTACGCAGTGAGATGCCGGTGTACCTTTTCCAGTCTCCGAACGCTTGACGAAGCTACCGCGTAAATGACAGACAGGTCATGCACACTATTTACAACATTCCCATGGCCAGCAGCGGAGCCATGCCATTGCCCAAACCTCCACCCATACCTCCACCTAATAGACCCATTCCACCAAGGCCTCCGGCGAGTTGATTCAGCCCTGGGAACCTCTAGTCAGCATACAGCCATTTGTAGCTGCGTCTTCGTCGGCCACGTCGTCTACGCCAGTTGATGCCGGCGTGGATGTTGCAACCAATTCGAAAGCCGACTTGGAAGGGCGCAACTCAGCACAAAAGCACAAAGTACTGGGAAAGGATGACCTACCACCTCCATTCTGGGCGTTCTTCCAGGCGACCATAAACGGATCCGCCTCATCGCCATCTTCTTCCCATTCCGCACCCATACCTCCAGCTCCACCGCCGAGAAGAAGCGCGAGCATCACTGGATTAATGCCGCCCATCCCGAGGCCTCCAAGTCCAGCACCACCAAGACCACCCATTGCCCCCAGACCAGCCATACCGCCCAAACCACCGAGGCCTCCCAGTCCTCCACAGCCTCCCATTCCTCCCATGCCGCCCATCATCAACGGCATAGGCGACATGGGGAAGGGATATCGGCCCGCTCCAAAAGGCGTGCCCATCAGGCCATGAGCGCCGAGACTCCCACCAAAGCCGCCGCCTCCGAGGAAGTTCATCTGGTGGACAGGATGTGCACCGCCTGGGCCGAGCGGAGATGCACCTGAGAAAAAGTAAGTACGGGTATCGGTTCGATCTTGCAGAGACGTTTAGTTGCTATGAATGAACGAACGACGACAACGAGATGACGACGATATCATAGCGGACATACCCATTCCTTTAGCCCTCCTCCCGGCCGGCAACCCGGACTCCTGGAACATCATATTCCGCATCATGGGATGTATAGTCATATTTGTTTGCCTCGTGGTGTTCAAGAAAAGTCGGTGAGCGAAGAGGTTGTACTCGTGTAATGCTCCCGCTGTGGAAGAGATGAAAGGAGAACGAAAGCAACAAGAAGTTGGGTCGGCGAGCGAAAGGTGGTCTTATGCGACTGGTGCAGATGAGCCAAGACTTTGCGTCGCATCAGGAGGTATGCGGGTCGCCTGTTGGGAAACCAATCCGGACGATGGGCCAAGCGAAAACACCAGAGGGAATGGGAATACAACTTAAGTCAGTGTTGTGGTTGTGAAACATTGCAACCACCCGGAGTGTCTAGACAGGCCGTGACGGGACCATTGGGATGCTTGCCCACTCGCAAAGGATTGATGACGAGACGCTCAACTGAATGCCCGCAATTCCGACGGCTGCGTGCAGAAACCAAGCGTATTGATGTTCCACAACCTCGAGCAAACTTTCTCCTCTCTGCATCTGGCTTCCGGAGCAAACAATCCCCAATGCCGTAGCTGATCCGAGAGCTTCGAGATGAGTCGATGGGGTTGACTTCATGTGCCACGCTTGGATCTTCGATCTTCGCGGAGATGATTTCCTGACGTGCTCTGATGGAGGCGTATGCAGGACTGCATTTCGCTCAGTCGCTGGGCAAGGATGAGGCTTTGGAAGGATGAGGCTTCATGGTCGTCGCCAAGGCGGAGATAGGTAACAGGATTCTCAGCCCCGTGGTTGGTTTTGTTGACACAGGACCACAGGACGACTACGAGTTGAACCGTTCAGGGTTGGGTGGATAAGGGTTCAGGAGGTGAAGAGGAGACAGCCTATGGGTGAGCCTGGGTCGCAATGATGTGATCTCTGCTGCAGCCTATGATCGAGAGAAGCTGATGAGAATGATCATCACGCGCGTTGTTCTTTCACAGGACGGTAAATTCCGTTTAAGATACTTGGCCAAGATACATACGTGATGGCAGAAGCGAGCGACTTGATACGACAGTCTGATGACAACAACGCTGGCTCCTCCCACGCTAGCTAGCTATTCGTACATTCTGATACAAAGTGATCCAAACGCGACCTCCCTCCCAAGTGTAGTTCATGCTCCCGTTTCCTTGACATGCCTGTTGGTACAAATTTAACACCAATGAATGAATGATTCCCCTCCTTTCCTTGTGTGCGATCCGCGATTCCAGTCTAGTAAAAATACAGAAGTTGGCGGCCTAGCCGTTTTGACTGATGTATGTTTTCTCTCCCTGTTCTGGGTTTTCTCCTCCTCCTCTCGTACGCAATCATATGTGCTGCTCCACTTCGCAACATTTGTGGAATGGATCGATACCAGTCGATGCACCGCACCTCCTCCTCCTACTCCGCAGTTCCGCGCCTCCTCCTCTGTCGTCCCTTGACACCTCATCGCCTCACCCTCCTCACCCCGTCCCACCTCTTCTCCCGATCCTTTCTAACCTCCTCATCCTCCCCCAAATCCAATTCCAAACACATCCCCACATCAACCCGACTCTCCCGCCCCAACTTCGTCACATCAATCGAAGCATTCCAGACCTTTTGAAAAACAGACCATTCCATACCTTTCCCTCCGTCTGCGTACGCAATCAAAATATGTCCATCCAGAAGCGTAGCCAGGTCGTCGTCTTCGTCTGCGAATTCAAGGATGCAGTTCCAGATCGTTGGGAGGTGGAAGCAGTGTAGGGACTCGGTTTGCAGCGTGGGGCGGAAATTCCTGGATTGCGCGGCGGAGCTGGTCATGGCTTGCATCCAGGTCTGGGGGCCGGAGCGGGAAGGGTCGGCGGTTTCGAGGGCCGGGAGGAGGGCGGCGTCGTGGAAGAGTTGCAGGTGTTGGTCGGAGAGGTGGCCGGTGTTGCAGGCGTGGGGTGGGCCGCCGGCGTTGGGGAGGATGAGGTGGAAGTGTAGTGCCAGTGGGTTGGAGTTGGGGGTAGAGGAGGAGGAGAGGATGGTGCTGCCGAGGTGGAGGTAGGGGAGTTTGCCTGGGCGGAGGAGGGGGCTGGAGCAGACGTATTGGGTGTAGAGGGAGCCGGAGAGGGCGTCTGGGAGGGAGGGGCCGAGTTGCGGAGTGAGGTTGAAGGTGAAGGTTGAGGGGGTGGTGGGTTTGAGGGCTGCGAGGGTTGTTGGGAAGAGGAGGAGGGAGGTCAGGGAGATTCCACCTGGAGTTGTGGTTTGCAGCGGGTGGGTGGAGAGTGTGAGGCCGGGTTTGAATGGGGCGCTGGTTGTGGCAGGTTGTTGCTCGCGGACAGGAGAAAGCTGGATTGAGCTTCGTGTCTTGGTGGAGCGGAGATTTGCCGTCGAGGCTCGCTCCCATGGTCCGTAGGCATTGAGTGGTTGCCTGTTGGGGCTTTTTGGTTGCAGGATGGAGGCCTTGGAGGGTTCCTTTAGCTGGGTTGTAGAGGCCTGGACTGTTCGGATTGTCTTGCGGGACTGGACGTCTTTGACGGGTATGTTCTTGCCAGAGTATGCGGTTGCGGCCGCGATGGCGGACATGGAGGGTTTCTTGGTGATGGGGTTTGCAATGGGAGAGGAAGCTCTGCGTTTCGACATGATTGGAGAAGAACGATGATAGGAAAAGACAACGATGAGATGAACGATGCGAGATTAGACAGATTAATGATACAAAACAAATGACTGGAATGAGACGTGCGCAGCACGAAAGGTGTAGATGAGAAGATGGTGGGGGGAGTGGTGGGCGTCATATCTTCGGATGGCGTTGTGCGCTGGAGTGCCAACACACGCAGTGACCATCATAAACAAAAAGGTGTTGCGCGAAGATCCTGGTAGCGCATTGAGGGCTTGTGGTGGAAGCCATGTGCGCATTGCAACGGCGGCTGTCGCTGATAGGATAGTATGGGATAGTATGGGGCTGATATTGGTGACAGGCCGGGGTAGCCTTGTTGGGGGGAGAGAGAAGTTGGAAGTGTGGTCGACGATGCAGAAAAGTCCGAACGCTCGGCGGCAACCAAACAGGCAACACCATTCTGATAGCCACGATTCGGGTGTGCGAGGAGGTTGTGTGTGCTCTGTGATCTTTCGAGCTCGTCAAGGCGAAAGTGAAGCAATGCGGTGCCTGCACACGGGGTTTGCGCTGTAGATGGTTTTGTCCCTGTGGCAACGCGGGTGTTGGTGAGAGTCAGGTCCATAACTCTGATAGAAGCATCGCGGGGTCAGCATACTTCATAAGGTCAAGATGGATCTTCTCGCAGTTGTCGAGTATTTCGGTCTGGAGGTTCTGGCCGTTTCTGAAGTCGAGATTGGCCGCAGTAAAATGAGCAGAAGATGCAACTGTAGGGCATGAACGGTGTCAGTGCAGAGTGACAGGCAATATTCTCACAAGTCAGGTGGGAGGACAGACATATACAACGGTCAGAGGTGGTGTAGGCTGATACACTTGCTCCTTCCCCTCATGCAGGCGACGAGTCGTGTGAGCAGGATGAAACGCGTTTCAGATGGAGAGTCGGTACTAGTCTGGAGCACATTTTGGTTTACCATACGCGCCCATGCAATGTTCTGCTCATCAGGAGTATGGTGAAGGAATCGAGGAGGGAGTGTTGTGCAGTAATGTTGCCTGAGATGTGAGATGTCGCGTGATGGTGGAAGTCGGAAGGAGTCGGGGAGCAGATTCGTGTATCCGTCGGCTTTGTTTCAGTGTTGCCTCAGGCTGCAACTTTCACCCGCTGCACTGTCAGTCGTCGTCATGATGAATTTCTCGTCATCAATGCACAGTGTACGAATGATCAATTGATAGCCTCATAGGGTAGAATTAGATCAACGTCGTATTGCCCCATTTCCAATCTGATATGTAGTGTGTATGTACAGCTGCAAGGGCGAGTGGATGAGCTCACACGACCAGCCTCTACGTGCTCTACACGCGTTCCCCATCGGGTTTAGCGCGACGAGGGAAGAGACCTCTTCTCACACGTCGATATTGAAGTCGCCTCTCCGTCGCGATCAGCTCCAAATGCTCATGAGTCCGACTTAGCCAACCCTCCCACCAGCATCCCATCGACACGCCCATTACTCCCCCGACACGCGACACTCCGCATTCTATCCCCATCAACCACTCCAGCCCATCTTTTCACCCCCGAAACTCCACACTTTCGCGCAACAACCACCTCGACACGACTGCCATCTCTCGGTCCTGTCGTCTTCGCATACAATGGCTCCCTCCACCTTCGCATCTGCTGCCGCAGGCACCAATCAGTCTTCGTCACGCGACGGCCCTCCCTCCGAATGGTACGTCGCACCCAGGTCCTTCCCCAAACAAGCTTCCGTGGAAAGCATCTCCAGCACGCGCGTGGAGCATGAAGAGGCGCAATACAGATGGAAACATGGTGAGATATGTGCTGATGGTAGCTTCTACAGGTCACGCAGAACGAATGGCGCCACGCAAACGTTTAGAAGACCTTCAGGCGCAATGACCACGCCCACCGCCGCACACCCTACCGACCCGGTCCCCGCCCTTCCAGCTCGCTATGTCCCGCCGCATCGCAATGGCACCATCCCCGACACTCGCTATACCAAAGATCAGCTCCTCGAATCGTTTCGCGCGCAAGAAAGTACCAATGGAGATCTTCACGATCACTTGCCCACACTCTTCGCAGGAGCACAGCAGGCAGATGCGGCGAATGGCACTTCCGCGACTTGGGGCAGGATGGAGCACAACAGGGACACTCAGCCTAGCCCGGAGGTCTGTTGGGACAGAGGAGGTGCTGTAGAGCCTCTTGGCTTAACGGATATGGACGATGAGGAAAGAGAGGTGAGTGGGAAACTATGCGACAAGAGGAAGTACACGTGCCAGGACTGACAAAACATCGGCAGCTCTTTACAACTTCGGTCAACTCGCCCATCAAGCCTCCCACCGCCAGCAAGGAGCATGCACAAGCAAACGGACTGCCAGGTCGCAAATCCTCCATCTCAAACAGCGCCACAACTCCCGGCGGCTTTGGACTCCCATCGCCAAGCGTCGCCCGCGGCGGCGGTAGGGGTCGCCGGGAGGCCAGCGAGTCCTATCCGTTCCCACAGAATGTCTCCTCCCCTGGAGGGTTCAATCAGCAGCACGACCAGCGCACTGCCTCGCCTCCTGCGGCTCTCCTCCGCCGCAGAACCGATATGAAGGATCAAAAATCGGAGGACATATCAGCCGACGACAAACCGGCCGCCAATCCCTTTGGCTCTCTCAGGCGCAACCCAACTGGTGGTCCTCTCTCTGCTGGCTTCAACGCTCCTTCTTCTCCGTGGAGCGCTTCGGGTCCGCAGAGCGCTGGCATGTCCCCAATGGGATCCTTTGGAAACTTTGGCATTGGCAATACAGCTCAGCAATCTACCTCAGGCGACAAGCGACCGGGGCTGAGTGGAAGAGCTGAGAGCAGGTTCAAGAATGTCATGAACAAGGAGGGCGACGATGGTGCCCACAGACCTTTGGAGAGGAAGACTAGCGTTTCCAGCCTTTCCAGAGTCAATGAGAACGAATCGTGGCGTCAGGAACGCCAGGAGCCGGCCAACGATACACTGGATGAGGCTGAAGAAGATCTACCTTCCGGGAGTGCTGCACTCGCCGCGGATGCCGAAATCAGCCCACCGCAGCCTCGACAGGGATATCAGGGATTCGGAACGCCAAGCCGGCAAGGCACAAATGATGAAATCGGCTTCGGTGCCTTTGGCATGACCTCGAACAACGCCCACGCGTTCGGACAAGGTTTCCACGTCGGCCGCGACGCGTTCCACCAGCAACAGACTCCAGCTCACCAGCGCACCGGCCAGCCCTCTGGAGGAAGCAACGAACCCATGAGCCCCACCGACACCAATCCGTATCAGTCCCCTGAGCACGCTGGAGCGGACAGGACGAATGCCGATATGGGCGACGATGGGCATGACATGCACAACAACCGTCTTCCGGGCCTGGGTCAGTTTGGCGGCGACCAACAGTCGCAACCGCTGGGAGGTTTAGGTGCACTGCCGAACTTGGGTCGCGCCTCTGGAGTCCAAGGTCCAGCCAGCGACAGGAGTCAAACGTCGAGCGTTGGGCCTGGTCGTGCTGGCTTCCCTGGATTTGGTGGTCTGGGTCAACTTGGTGGTCTTCCTGGATCGTCGGCATGGCCAGTTTCTCAGGGCGGCTTAGGTACTCCCAGCAGACAAACCGCGGGCTTGTCCAACCCGTTCGGATCTGGCGTCTTCTCGAACCCAATGTCCGATTTGCAATCTCCTAGCCTGGCCGGTCTGGGGGGCAGCAGCTTGATGAGTCCACAAGGCGGCGCGTATGGTGGAAGCCGCATGGCGAGCATGTTTCCTCAGGGCATGCACGATCAGATGCGTGAGCATGACCGAGATGCGGGAAATGCAAGTCAGCCATTTGCGGGATTGGGCGATCTAGGCAGATCTGCGGAGAGCCCATTCGCAAACCAAGGCTTCAATCAGGGTCAAGACAAGCATGGTCTGCACGAGCAAGCTGATTCTCAACATGGTCAGTTTGGTGCGCCGGGCCAGCACCACCAGCAAGCCAGCCAGCCTCAGAATCCCCCTCCAGGTAGCGCCGCGTCGAATCAACCTCCGGCGCCCCAACAGCGAACCATGGTGATGCCCGATAGGATGCAGTGGATCTATCGGGACCCTCAGGGACAGACGCAAGGTCCGTGGACTGGCCTGGAGATGCACGACTGGTACAAGGCTGGTTTCTTCTCTCCCGAGCTTCTGGTCAAGAAGAAAGAGGATCCGGATTACGAACCACTTGCACAGCTCATTAGGCGCATCGGTAACTCTCGTGAGCCCTTCCTGGTCCCACAGATTGGTATTCCACATGGCGGTCCTTCCGCGAGCACTGGACCTGCCAATTGGCCTGGCCAGAGTGCAGCCAGTGGAGCGCAGCCACCTTTCGCTTCCAGCTTCCCAAGCTTTGGAACGACCCTAACCGCCGAGCAGCAGAATGCCCTTGAGCGTAGGAAGCAAGAGGAGCAGTATCTGATGGCTCGCCAGAAGGAGCACCTCGCTCAGGCACAAATCGCCCAGCGAATGCAAATGTCGGGTGGCCACCCTGGTCTGACTCCCGGCCAGCTGCACCACCACGGTAGCGCACACAGCCTGCAGTCACAGCCCAGCTATGGAAGCATCACAAGCCCGACAGGTTTCCAGCCAAGTCCCATACAGGGTCCGACACCCGCCGCTCCGTCTTCCGCTCAAGGTTTCTTCGATAGCTCCTACAGATCGCCACAGGCCAGCGGCATGGGTCCTGCAGGAGGTGATCCGTTGAGCCGCATCCGTGAAGAAGAGATTCCGGGCATCATGGATCGCTTGAACCTCGGCGGCAACCGAACTGGCCAGGGACAGTATGGCGCTCCTGGACAGCCATTCAGTGGCCAGCAAGCGCAGCAGCAGCCAGGTCAAGAAGCTCACGAGGAACAAGTCAAGCAAATGCTCCAAGATCGTGCCAGACTACAAGAGGAGCAAGCAGCTCACGATGCCCAGCAGCAGCAGCAACAACCTGAACAGCATACCACTAACGAGAGGCTGCAGCAGTTCCAGCAGTTGCGTAGCGAACAAGAGCAGTCTGTCGAAGAGCTTGAGGCTGCCGTTCACGAGCACCCACGCCAGCCTGAGGAGCCTTCGCTTAAGGAGCAAGTGGAGGCAGCCGCTTCTGCCAAGCACTCTCCTGCGCCTCAGCGCCCAGGAATGCCAGAGCCCTTCCCACCAGCTCCATCTCAGTCACCTCTCCCAGCTCCAGCAGCCCAGCGCACCGGCAGGCAGAGCGTCGCCCATCAGCTGCAGACCGAGTCTCGAGACCTCTCGCAGACGCCTTCCGTTGAGACTCCAAGCGCCGCCATCGCACCTTGGGCCAAGGAACCAGCTGAGGCGCCCAAGGGACCTTCTCTCAAGGAGATCCAGGAGGCAGAAGCCAAGAAGGCCGCTGAACTGGATCAAATCGCTGCAGCAGCACGCAAGGCCGCGCTTGATAAGGAAATGGCACAGCAGGCGCAAGCTGCCGCCGCCGCACAGCCCAGCCTTCCTACCAGCTCAACGTGGGGCTCCGTCTCCCCTGCGACTCCGACAGGCGCTGGTGCTGCTGCTTGGGCCAAGGCCGCTCCCAAGCCTGCAGGCCCGGCCACTGGCAAGACACTGGCACAGATCCAAAAGGAGGAAGAGGCACGCAAGCGCAAGCTTGCTGCTGCTACCGCCGCTGCACAGACCCAAGCGGCTGCTATGAGCGGAGTCTCTGCCCCTGCTGGAAGCAAGAGCTACGCTAACCTCGCTGGCAAAGTCACCTCTCCGCCTCCCAACGCCACCGGAAGTGCTTGGACGACAGTAGGCGCAGGCGGTAAGGCTAAGACCCCAGCCGGTGCTCCAACGCCAACCAACAGCCGCGCTGTGAGTGCCGGCGTCGTTCCCACTGTTCAGGCTGCTGCTCCAGCGATCCGCAAGCCAGCCGTCAGAAACCCTGTACTTGCTAGCGCTGGTGGCGTCAATGCGCAGGAAGAGTTCAAGAAGTGGGCGATTGGCGAGCTGCGCGTGGAAGTGAACAAGGACATCAACCCCATTGATGTGTTTGGAACATTGATCAACCTGCCCGCCGACGTACAAATCATCACCGAGACTGTCCATGCGATCTCCAGCACGCTAGACTCCCGTCACTTCGCCGAGGAGTTTATGCGTCGCAAGCGACTCGCTGACAAGGTAAGACACGAACTCGATTTCATTGATGTTCTCACAGCATACTAATTCCGATTCGTAGGGCATCGTGGACACAACCATTCCCAAGAGCGCATCGCCTTCGCACGCCGCCAACAAGAGCGCCGACGGCTGGAGTCAGGTCGCGCAGAAGAAGCCGCGGGAAGAGGCAAAGGAGGATCCGTACGGCAACGGCAACTTCAAGGTCGTGCCGAGCAAGAAGAAGGGTGGGAAGAGATAGGAGAACACTTCTTTTCCCTCTTCTTCTCGGATTGCGCCGAAGAAGTGAGGTGTACGAATTTTGTGGTGGCGAGAAAGCTGTTCGTTCAGCGTGTTGCTAGCGGTGTACAATGAGCATAGCGCTGTGAGGGTTGGTTGTGGGCTAGCCAGTGATGTTGAAGTAGTCATGTCCAAATTCAGGAGATGCGAGTCGAAGACCAAACTCGTCGCACGCTGTCTTTTTGGAAAAGAATCAGCCAAGTCTCACACGCACCACCTTGCCCGTCGCCAACTCCACCCCACCACTCTGCCGCTTCGCCCACCCTTCCCTTCCCCCGATCCTGTCATCTTCATCAACCACCTCCACCCCCTCAGGCAAAACCAACACCCCCTTCGTCCCCTCCGGCACGCTCTCAACCCACACCACCGCCTCCTCTTCCTGTACTTCCCAACCCGCCACTACACTCCCTCTCGGCGTCGGCACCGTCCCGTTTACCCCCTTCAACCCCAACGCCCCGTCTCCCAAAAGCGGCACAAACTCCCACTGGGAAAACCCCGGCTTCGTCGCCTGGATCCCCAACACCCACTCCGTCAACACGTACGTCGGCGCGCCGCCCCAGGGATGCGCGAGGGACGTGAAGAGATCTATGCCCGGGGTTCCGTCGGGGTATAGGTATTCCCAGGCGGCCCCGGAGGTGTACTGTTTCTGGGAAATCATGGCGGGCCAGAAAGTTTCGAGGAGGAATTTTGCTGGGGTGAGGGAGGTGGCATGGTGGCGGTGGGAGTGGAAGAGGGCGGGGAGCAGCATGCCGAGGATGTTTGGGCTGAGTTGCGTTGTGGTATCAGAAGGGGTGGAGGAGGTGGATTTGTAGCCGATTCCGAGGGTGAAGGAGGGCAGGGCGGTGGAGAGCATTCTGTGCGCCTGGGTGGAGTTTGCGGTGTTGGAGAGGAGGGACCAGGCGATGTCGCTGACGGAGTAGTTGGAGGGCGAGGAGAGGGAGAGGGAGTAAGTTCCTATCTCCTCGTTCCAGAGTTTGGAGTTGATTGCTTCGCTGAGAGTATCCGCGACGGAAGCGTAGTACGCTGCGGTTGTGGTGTCGTTGTACGCTTCCGCCAACGGGATCAGGGAGCGGAGAGTCTGTGCGAAGAGCGCGGTGACGGTAGTGCCGTTCACGGGGCCGAGGAAGTAGAATGCGTCTTCGCCTGCTATGAGGCCGGAGTAAGGATCTATGTACTCCATGCGCGCGGCTACGAGGGTTTTGATTTGGGGCCAGAAGGGCTGTAGACCGACGGAGTCGCCGCTGGACCAGAAGTAGTTTCCAATTGCGCTAAGGAAGAGGTCTTGGTAGTCGATGAGGCTGGAGTACAGGTTTGCGAACGCAGGGCTGTATTCTGGTCTTGTGCCGAGTCTGGAGAGATTTCATCATCAGCACCAAAAAAATCACGACTACTCCACCATCCCCTTTCGCAAATGTGTGTTGGAAACGAACTTACGGCAAACTAATCGGCACAAAGCCCCTATTCGGCCCCGGCTCCTTCTGAAAAGAGAACGCATACGCAATCGTGCCCAGAATATAATCCTTCCGATCCGTCGTGGCGGAAATGATGCGCTGCGTGTGATAAAAATCTCCAATCCAGACGAGTCGGTCGCGTTTCGCGCCGTCCATGCAGACGGATGTGGAGAGCGGGGCGACGCCGTATTCTGCGAGCGTTGAGGGGGAAGTCATGGGGTTTGAGTAGAGAAGTGTTCCGTTGCGGGCGGTGAGGAGGACGGACTTGATAAGGGCCTGTGAGAGAGGATGGTGAGTGAGTGGGTGAGTGGAAAAGGGGTAGGGAGGGAAGGCATTACCTCTTGCCCATTCCAGGGCCCAAATCCCCATGTCCCAGCCGTAGGCGATCCAGAGCCTGATCGTGAAGCTGTAGCGAGTAAGTTCGCCTGCTCAAATGACACGGTGGCGAGTTCGGTCCCGTTCAGAGAGACTTGGTATCCGGACGTGGAGATGGTCGTGCTGACATTATACCACACATCCTCCTCGACCGTAAAGTTGACAGGAAAATATTCATTCCACCCAGTCGTCAGAGTGGACTGATTAACAATCGAATACCCATAATTATACACCAGCGAGTTCGGGGGCAGGAGAGTGCGATTGACGTTGACGAACGTGTTGTCTTCGGGGTAGTCGGATGTCAAGTAGAACAACGCCCCATACGGCGTCACACCGCTCGCGACTCGCCAGCCCGTGCCGCCGCGGACGATCTTAGTCATGAACGAGAGCGTATAGTTACTGAAAGCAGTCCCGTTGGCGGACTGAGCCGTCTGCTGGCCGCGGATGAAAGCCCCGTCGTCAGGAGTGATCTCCCACGTCGAGGGAGCGTTGCCCGCATCTACACACGCGACTTGCACGACGCGAGCGCCGAGGTTCCAGATCTGGTTGTACACCTCATCAGAGCTCGAGAACTTTCCCGGGAGATTTTCGATTGCGGTATGCTCAGCCGTAGCCCGGAATCCGATTTTTGAAAACGTAACCGACGCATTCGTTAGTAGCCGAATCGTCTCCCACCTCTGTCCTCCTTGGACGAAGTAAGACTCCAGTCGACCGGGCTGGGTGATGTTGAAACTTTCCGTGCGGAAGGTGTTCGCGAGCTCGTTGCCGAAAGTCCAGGGGCCGTCGCTGTAGGGGTTTTCGAGAGCGACGAAGGCTTCGGCGTATTTGACTTCGATTTGGGCGGGGGCGGAAAGGGATGAGATTTCGAAGAAGGGGAAGCCGGCTTTTTCGGTGCTGTAGTCGATTGTGAGGATAGGGGTTTGGGGTGAGAGGGTTAGTAGTTTGTTGGTTGGGTCGTAGGGTTGATCGGCGGAGAGAGTGATGGCGTTGCCGGCTGCGTATGACTTCGGCAATACGTCTCCGTAGTCGACGAATCGTTCCGTGGGTTAGTAATATGAAAGTTGGGCCGGGATTCTTTGAACTCACGAATGAGCGAGTTGGCTGAGAGACAATACTGTCAAGACTCCTTTCATCGCGAGAAGCTGCATTGCATGGAGACCGCATGGAGGCTTGGTTGCTCAAAGATATCTTCCTCCGTGCAACTGCCACTTCATGTACCGATTTGGTAGCCAAGAGGTGTACGCCGCATCGGACCTGCAGAGCCTCAGATCTCCAATGCATCCTCCGCAAAGCGTGGAGCAGAACTCGGTTCAAATTGTCCCGAAGCAACGAGCGCCGCCAGGATGTCGGAATATGTGGACAAGCACACAATTCTGAAGAAGACGAATGCTCTTCTCTTCACAAACGACTCCCCCGTCCTCTCCACTCCTTATTCCCAGCCATCCGCTGCTTATCCAGCGTCCTCCACCCCTTCGGCCCCTCCTCAAGACCATTCCTCTTGCCCTTCGGAACGTTTCTCCACGAGAAAAGTCGAGTGTAGGGCGTATCTTTCCCCTCCAAGACGTCTACGATATGCTCACCAAGAACCGGTAAGAATTTGAAGCCATGGCCGGAGCCTCCCGATGCGACGACGAGGCCTTCCATGCCGGGGACGTGGTCGATGAGAAAGTTGTTGTCCACGCTGTCGGTATACCAGCATAATCTGCAATTCGATAGATCGATCTCGAGTAAATCGGGCATGTTTTCCTCACAGAAGGTTTTCAGGACTCGCATTGCTTCTGCTGGGATCTTATCAACTTCCGGCTTCGGGTATGAGAGCTCGTCTCCCACGCTCGAACGACGGGTGTAAGAAGTCCACTTCGCGCCTCGAAACGCAATCTTCACAACACCTTCTGGTGTCCTCGGAAGTCCATAGATATCTCCCACAGAGTTAGAATGGGGCTCATAACCCCCTGTGTTCCAACTCCAAACCGGGAACCTCTCAGGCGAATACTTCTCCCACAAATCCCTCCTGTCCTCTGGCAACTGAATACTCAACACACTCCCTCCCGTCGTCTCCAGCAATCGTTCCACTTCCGGAACCAGACTCGGCGTCCACCCGCCACAAGCAACCATCACCATCTCCGCATCAAACTTCTCCATCCCCGCCGTCACGAACCCCGTCACCCTCTCCCCCGTCTTCATAAAACTCCGCAGCGCAAAGTCCTCTCCAAAGTACGTCCTCACCTTCCCCGAAGACACACAAAGATGCAACGCCCACGCACACGCCCGACTAGCCAGCACGAACCCCGCCGTCATATCCAGAATCCCATCCGTCTGCAACCCCCTCTCCAACCTCCCGAAAGGATCAATCTTCGTCTCCGGTAGCCCTTCCCTCCTCGCATCTCCCCGTCTCCGCGGATCGGAAATTCGATACTGCGTATGCTTGATCCCCTCCGGAAAATTCCTCTGCGTCTCCCTCTCAGAATCCTCCAACCCTCCATTCCCACTCAAACGTAAGAACCCACAATTCCACCACAACGGCACCTCCGGATCCAAGCCCATCCTCCCCACCACCTCCCTGTTACTTTCACTCAACTCCCGATTCCACCGCTCCCACTCCGGCATCGCCTTGAACGCCAAGTCCTGATACAGATGTTTGCCACCATAGCTCGCACGCACAATTTTATTCAAATCGCACGAAGCGCCATGCGCGCCTTTGAGTTCTGAGTAGTGGGTTTTGTCGAAGGGTTGTGCGTCGAAGAGGTGAATGTTGGTGTAGCCGCGTTGGAGGAGGTGGAGAGTTGTGGATAGGCCGAAGACGCCGGCGCCGATGATGGCGATTTTGGAGTCCTTTCGGAGTTCTGCTTTTGTAGTCATTTTGGATCGGACCCAGAAAGAGCGATGGGGTTGGGGGGAAGTTCGAAATGTTGTTGGAGGAATGGGAATGCGAGTGAGAAGCATGGAGGTGAGGTGGATACCTTCATGATATGAGCTTGCCCGCCAATCGGCTTCGGCCGAGCGGTTAACTTCCTACTGTGGAAACGACGATGAGGTGCAGAAAAATGCGAATCGATTCGACATCCCTATCTATGAACAGTTTTTCTGTTAGTCTTCGGCCTATCCAAAGTTTGTTTCAACTGTCACAATACTCATCCTCCCAATCAACCTGTCCTATACGCCATGCTCCACGCTTGTTCTACACAATCCAATTTCCACCTCCTGTTCATAGTTCTACCCCTTACCAATTCCACTTGGGAATCTTCATCGTCCCATGCTCATTCAAATGCCGATGCAAATCAAACGAATTCCACAGCATATGCGGCTCATGGCCCCAGCCCTTCCGCAAGCACTCAAACTCCGCCTTGTCAAAGTAATCCGTCAGGATGGGATAGTAATCCGGATGCGAGCACTTCTTGATGATTTCGCGGGCGCGCTCTTTCGGGCTCATGCCGCGCACGTCCGCGAAGCCTTGCTCGGTGACGATGACGTCCAGATCGTGCTCCGTCTGGTCGACGTGCGTGCACATGGGCACGATGCAGCTGACGCCGGTGGGGTCGGTTTTGGACGGTCGCGTTGAGGGCGTGTGCATGATGGAGTATTTGGAGGAGCGCAGGAAGTCGGCGGAGCCGCCGAGGCCGTTGAGCATGCGGCTGCCCATGACGCAGGTCGAGTTGGCGTGGGCGTAGATGTCGACTTCGACGGGCGTGTTCATGCCGATGACGCCGAGGCGCCTGATGATTTCGGGGCTGTTGCTGACTTGTTGGGAGCGGAGGAGCAGTTTGGGGGCGTACTGTTCCCAGTTGTCGTAGAAGCGATGGAAGCCATCGGGGCTGAAGCGGATTGAAGTGGCGGTTGCGAAGTCCAGGTTGCCAGAGTCGAAGAGGTCTAAGAAGGAGTCTTGAAGCACTTCCGTCCAGACTTTGAGGTTCTTGAAGTTTGCTCCTCCCGATGCAAGACCGCCGACCACAGCGTTGGCGATGTTACCGATTCCACTCTGGATCGGGAGCAAGTTCTGTGGCAGACGTCCGCGCGACACCTCATGCTTAAGGAACTCGATCAGGTGGCCCGCAATCGCTTTGCTGTTGTCATCCTCAGGCGAGTTGGGCTGCGTCTGATCCGGGTAGTCACTCTCCACGACCGCAACCACCTTCTCCGGATCGACCGGGATATGCGGTGTTCCAATGCGGTCCTCGGGAGACATGATCAGGTACGGCTTTCGTCGAGGGGGCAAATCGGTCATTGTGATATCGTGAAGCCCCTCAAAGCTGGGAGCAGCGGTGTTGACCTCGATAATAATCTTGTCGGCCATCTGAATAATCTCCGGACTCGCACCAACGCTCGCACCAGGAATGATGCCCCCGTCTTCTGTAATAGCACTCGCTTCCACAACGGCAACATCAATCCGATTATTCTCCTTGTGCTTCGTATAGAACCCATACATCAGATCCACAGGAAACATGGAAAGATGCTTATCGAAGAAATTGATGTTCCCGTTATTGATGCCTTTTGCAATCTCCTTGCCGACCTGGTGTGGAGCTCTCCGTTCGATCATGTTGTTCCTAGCCCATCGGTTTTCGGTTTCTGCTCCGCTCGAAGCTCCGACGAAGAGATTGTATTTCAGCTGGCCTTGCAGGTTGTTCTTCTCGACGTGCTCGGCGAGAGCGGTGGGGACTTTCTTGGGATAGCCGACACCTGTGAAGCCGGACCAGCCGACGTAGGTGCCATTGGGGAAGAGGGAGACGAGGTCTTCGGCTTTGGCGAGTTTGTTCAAATATGAGGGCCGGCGAACACGGCTTCGGAGGAGGGCGGAGGCTGCCATGGTATCCGTACTTCGTAGGTCTCGTAGGCGTCCGTACCGTATCGTGGGAAAAGGAACAGAGCAACGCACAAAAGAGACGAAGAATGGAAGAGCAAGGGACAAGGGATGTTTTGAAGTGAACTGACCAAAGGAAAGCCCTTACCTACCGATTACATACATGCAACCCCAAAACGACTCAATCAACCGCGATTTCTCCTGCATCCCGTCATTCCGACTCCGTGCTGCTGGATGACAGTGCGTGCGTAGGTGCAGACGAGACGCGGCGGAGCTGGAGGTCTGGAGACGATGACGGAAGCTTTGCGGAACAAAGTCACTTTCACAGCTTTGAGAGGTACACGAGGCTCGCATCGTTCCGTGTTGCTAGGGGGCCTGCGGAGAAAACTTGGAGAAGGTCGGGCTCTCCACTTTCACGAGCTCCCAATACTGTCACGGCGAGTGACAGCCCTACAGTAGTTCTGGAAGGAACGGTACTAGAAGGGCTTTGAGAATCGAGGGCGAGAAAGAGCAGAAGATGGAGTTGTGGAGTGATTGATCTCGAGCTTGCGAAGTTTGGCAAGCTCTACGAGCAAATGGAGCTGCACGGCTGTTCTATCGATCGTCGCCGGCGTCTCTCGTAGTCAATGTCTTCACATCGACTTCACGGACCAAAATATGGCAAGAGCTCACCGTGTACTGTGTACACAGCCGAGAATTCCATCTTTCAAAGTCATCCATACACTCAATAAGGATCATTAACATTTGTGGTATTGAAAAAACAGATAGTAACAATCGCGGCCCGTGGTGTCCGTGATCCCAACCCAAACCGCGCCCTGCTTTTTCGCAAATCCCATACCGACAACATGATCCATTACGATCCAACAATCCACGCAAAAGCCGCTTACAGCATCGCAAGAGCAGCGAGACCGACGGCACCGAAAGCACCAGCGGCGAAGATGGGAGCGTTGGTCGGGGCGGCGAAGGCGGAGGAGGAAGAGGAGGACGAGGACGAGGAGCCAGAGCTGCCGGAAGAACCGCTGCCAGACGACTGAGCGGAACCAGAGC
This sequence comes from Phaeophleospora eucalypticola, assembly GCA_022814565.1. Taxonomy (NCBI): domain Eukaryota; kingdom Fungi; phylum Ascomycota; class Dothideomycetes; order Mycosphaerellales; family Mycosphaerellaceae; genus Phaeophleospora; species Phaeophleospora eucalypticola. Next base: position 1,479,421 of record JAKLNG010000006.1, on the reverse strand, counting down.
TGCCGGAGGTCATAGAGCCGGTCTCAGCGGCGGAAAGCGAGCTGGCGGCGTTGTTCAGCGAGCTAGCTGCTGCAGTCTGGGAGGTGAGAGCCTGAGAGAGGGAAGTCTTCGCGGCGCCAGTAGCGGTCTGGACAGCTCCAGAAAGCGAAGCGATGGCGGCGGAAGCGCTGGACTGGGCGTCGTAGACGGAGGACTCAGCGGCGGCGATGACACTGCTCTCGCGTCCCTGTTGAAAGAGCGTGTTAGCAGATTACATTCCACAGACAGCGCGTTTGGACGCGTTGAAGAGTACGAACCTGGGCGGCAGTCGCCTGGGAAAGCGCGACGCTGTTGATGCTGGACTGCTGCTCCGGGGTCAACGTTGTGACCATGTTGCCCGAAGCCTGCGCTACCGCGCTGGAGTATGCGGCAGAGTATGCGCTGTTCTGCGAAGCCAGAGCTTCGGAAGCGATGGCGGCCGCATCTTGAGAGGAGCTGCTCTGGGCAGCGACGAGGGCGCTGAGGCCGGTCAGGATGATCGCAGAACGCATGTTGGCTGTTGTTGTTGATGTGTCGTGAAGTAGTGTCGATTATCGATTACTATTGATCGTCTATCGTTGATGCTGGTTGCTGGTACTGATGGTTGATGTAGCGACAGATGTTCAGGAACAGGGAGATAGGCAGGCGTCCGCACGCATCCAACGGGGGCGCCTGCCCTCATATACCACCTGCAGCAACCACGGACACGAGATGCAACAACTCTGCCCGAAACACGCTCGCTCCCTTCCTGCAACTTGGCAACGTAATCTCCCTGTAAGTACACCCCCGATCAGGCGTAGTCAATAAACTGCACTGCCGCAAGGGGGCCTTTGCCATTGGCCAGACCTTGTAAATAGCCCAGGAAGCATGCATTCTGTGCCTGACTAACGCACAGCATCTCGTAAAAGCTTCTGCAGGCCTGTAGTCGCCCTTTCGAGACAAGGAGCGAAGCCTTGCCACTGTGTTGCCAATTTCCCCGTTTGAGAAAACCGGCCGGATGCAGATCCCGAGATCGCGTGTCTAGAGGTGGCGGACGCGCTCCAATGAGCTCAAGCGAGCCTATTTTCGTGTTTGCCGTCTCATCACCACGGCAGCACCGCAGCCACTCACCTGACACACGGAAGACAGACAGCAACGTGGCAAAAGACCACAGCAGATGCGTCGAGCACGTTCTCTGCACTGCAAATACTTGGTACTCGCGACATTCGCCGACAATATCGTACAAGACATGATTCATTAGCAAGATTCTCCAGACGCCCGTTCGTCTCACGTTAAGTCAATAACATCTGCAGGCGGAACGGGCTGAGGCCTGACCATAGGCTCGGCCGCCGGACTTGACAGATGGTTGTTTGCTGTCGAGGCTCCGTTATTTAACAATGCTGCAGCACGCAGCTCTCGAAGCTTTGCTCGGTCCATGACTTCGCCAGGAACGAATTCCGAAGCCTGCGCAGGGGCTGGAGACATCCCTTGAGCTGTTTTCGATGAAGTCTTGGGAGGCCGCTTCGGTGGTGAGCTCTTTTGAGGCACTCCTGTGTCACTGCCATGCAATGCAAGTGGTGGCTTTGATGCGGGAGATGCACGCTGGCTTGTTTGGTATGTTGTGGCGCGGGCTGCTGAGCCCAAATGGCTTGTCGCAGCTTCATAGACATGGCTCGCCAGAGGAGTTGAGGTTGTTTCTCTGGCTGTGACTACTTCATCCTCCTCGTCATCGTCGCACAGGTCGATGACTTGCGACGAAGTCTTTGTGTCTGGCGCCCTTGGTTTTATCAGCGACTCTGGTATATCAATGGCTCGAAAGCGAGGAGGCGGAGCGTGTGTATCGCCATCATCCACTTCGCGCGAGCTTTTCTTCTTTCCTGGGGCTGATTTTGAGGCTTCCTTTGATGCCTTGCCACCAGGCTGAGAGTCCGCAGGCGTACTCTTGTCATCTTGTTTTGCAGACTTTGACCGTTTCTTAGAGCTTGACGTTTCTCAGCTTCGCCCTCAGGAGCTTTTTCAGAAGTGCGCCTTCGTTTCTTCGACGCAGAAGCTTCCGACGTTTGCTCGACAGCAGCGACCTCTCCGTTATTCTGTGCAGCTGCGGGAGTCTCGTCACCTGCTTGAGACTTCACTTTCTTCGACTTGCTGACCGGGTCCCATGAGCCCTCCGGGAGTCCATGTCGGAGGAAGCATTCAAGCATTTCGCATTCAGCTTCCAGGGGTGGGCCGTGTGTGGCACCGGACGCGTTGACTGGCGTCACCCAGTCTTCCTCGGCAGGTGCGTTGTCCAGATCAATTTCCATCAGCTCCCTAGGCTTGAACACGATTTTGACCTCTGGATTCGGCTTCCCATCACTAAGGTCTTTCCGTTGCCTCCCTGATTTTAGCCGGACACCAAAAACCATGTTCTCTCGCTGTCGTTCCGGACTCATGACATCTGAAAGCGCGCTTGCGAGGAAAACAGGTCCCAAATGCTTGACATACTCTCGAGTCTGGAAATTGTAATAATCCCGCAGGAAAGCTCGCAGCGGAACTTGGTCGATCCGCTTGTTCCAGCCGTCGTTTCGCAGTGCTCGCACATTTCGACATTGATCGTCGTCCGAGACTTTAGGATTGCGATAGCCCTCCAGCGCCTTCCATTTTGGAAACTCAGGTGGCACATCTACCGCCTTTCCAAGCACCCGAGACAAATCAGCCAATGACTGTCTCCATGCCGGCAGTTCTCTCTTCTCAACATGTTTCAATGAACTGGCGAGACCATAGTCCTTCCTGGCGAGAAGCTTGGCAGTCTGTGGACCACGTTTTCGAAGGCCAACTGTGTCGTAGTCGCCGCCTGCCAATAATGCGAACAGCGTGAAGCCTTCCGCATCTAGGCCGTGTTTCTGGAAAATCTCGGACGCCTGATATATCCTCACGGAGTCATCCACACGCTTGCCATTAACCTTGTGAGCCTTGATCAAAGTTCCACAGCCGAACATAAAGGAGTCTCCATCGTCGCTCCAGACAGCATCGACAATTCCGAGCTGTTGTAGTCGCGCACATTCTGCTTCGGCCTCTCCAGGCGCTTGGTGATACGGCACACTGAGTTGGTTAAACATGAGATGAAGCATCTTGATGACTTGGTCATCCACCAAGCCGCCACCGCGGCCTTTCGATCTCGCCTTTCCGGGCTTGCACGGACCGTCCCAGACGAAGATCAATTGGATGTTAAGTCGCCATAAGCGGAGGATGCGCCAGAGGCTGACCTTCTCCTGCGGATTGGCGGCGGGCTCATCTTGGCGGATTTTGTCCCGCTGCTCGTCTGAGAGGTTAGTAAATCGCCAGCAGGCTTCGTCAACTGCGATGCGCAGCGGTCGCTTGTGTTTTGCGAAGAAGTCGGCGGCAAAGTCGGCGATGTTCCTCACTTCACCTTCGCCCAGGACATCCCAGAAGCTGGAAACGTCTCAATCAGCTGATGTAGCATACCTCTCATTCCGGTCCTCGACTCACCCGTTGATACCCATACCGGCGCATCTACACGCCTTGCAGCAGGCGGCGTTGACTGTGGAGGTGGTGCATGTCGGTGATTGGGCTTTAGAGGTTCAGGAGAAGCGCGAAGCGCTAGAACGCGCCTGCTGCCTAGCGAGTCGCCATTTCACGTGACAGCGCGATGTACTTACATCTTTACCAGGATGCGACGGGGAAGGTGTGACTTCGCTCTCTTGTCTGGTGCGAATCAACGACGCTGATTCCACATGCCCAGCCGCAAGAACGACTATGTCGGCAACTTCATCCGAAATCTCCAGCAAAGCGAGGCGCAACGAGCGGGAGCGACGGCCGCCAGCAGCGTTGACGACGAGATGCAGCCCGCCGTTGTCGGCAAACGCTTTTACTGGACGCAAACCACTAGCACGCTCGACATGGCTGTGATATGCCACGCGCTTCAGGGGAACTCCCAGGACGAAGCCATCTGAAAGAATAGATCTACGGCAAGATCGCATCTATGAAGAAACGTGGGACGAAAAATAAGGTGCTGTCGTGGCACGAGGCGGTAGAGATATGCCGAGATGTATCTCTGCTGCCCTAACAGGACGATCTGAGTGGTTCGTCACGTCACCGGCTTTAATCGACGGAATGCTCTCGCGTGCCGTACATCCGCCTAGTCAAGATCTTTAGATGCCTCTGTTTGCCGCCATGTCCACCTCCATCTTCCTCGTCGACACCTTTGCTGGCTGTCTTGTTCCATGGACTCTCATCGCACCTCAGCGAGCCATATGGCAGACGACAAAGCGAGCGAAAAACTGGATCATGAAAGCCCCAGGACGCCCACAAGTCACGATGGTCTTCCGCAGAGCCGACTGAGCTCAGATCAAGGCCGAGATCTGGAGAAGAATCAGCTACCTGGTCAGTCGAGCCAACAGGCGCGTGGTGGAGCAACTGGGGAGAAGGATCCTGCCTTCAAGGTCGATTTCGACGAAAATGATCCTACGAACCCGCGACTGTTCTCGTCGACGAAGAAGGCGCTTGTTACCTTATTGCTGGGATTCATGGCGCTCACTGGGTCCCTAGGAAGTTCCATCATTTCTCCAGCGGCGCCTCAGCTCTCACAGTACCTTGGTGTGAGCAGCGAAGTTACTGTCTTCACCGTATCGCTCTTCATTCTGGGTTTCGCCTTTGGGCCGCAGATGTGGGCGCCAATCTCAGAAGTTTACGGACGCAAGTGGAGCATGCTGCCTGCGATGTTCTGCCTGGGGGCCTGGTCAATTGGAACCGCTGTCAGTAAAAATGCAGCATCAGTCTTCATCACGAGGTTCTTTGGTGGAGTCTTCGGTGCGGCATCGGTCTCGAATGTCTCTGCGGCTCTCGGAGACATGTATGAACCCAAAGCTCGAGGTATTGCTGTGACCTTTTATGCAGTCATGGTCGTGGGCGGTCCGACTTTAGGTCCTGTCATTGGCAGCTCGTTGACTGTCACCCTTGGATGGAGATGGACTGAATACATTGAAGCAATCTTCACGTTCTTCATGGTGCGTTTTCAGAACCACAATGCATGGGATATTGCTAACTTGGACTCTAGTTCGTTCTAGCGTTCTTTTTCCTGCCAGAGCTCTACGCTCCTGTGCTACTAAAGCGCAAGGCCAAGCGAATGCGAAAACAGACTGGAGACCAACGCTACTGGCATCCACACGAAGCTGAGAGGATGAGCCCGAAGAACATCGTCACAAAGTACTTTGCCCGGCCGGTACGGATGCTGCTGACTGAGCCAATGGTCGCCTGTGTCGCATTTTACGCATCTTTTGTGTACGCCATTCTCTATCTCACCTTGCAGGTATTCCCGATCGTCTTCCGAGATATCAGAGGCTACGGCGAGGTAGTGTCAACACTGCCATTCCTAGGCTTGTTCGTCGGCGTCCTCTTTGCCGTGGGAATCAACCTCGCCAACCAATCGTTCTACGCCAAAGCGGTCAGCAAGAACAATGGTCGGGCTGTTCCCGAAGCACGCCTACCTCCCATGGCAGTTGGCAGCTTCCTATTCACCGTGGGGCTCTTCTGGTTTGGCTGGACAGCCGATCCGAAGTTCCATTGGGCCATCCCCGTCGTTGCTACAGGATTCATTGGAGCCGGCTTCAACACCATCTTCCAACAGTGCATCAACTACCTCGTGGACACCTACTCGCTGTATGCAGCATCGTCCGTGTCGGCGAACACTTTCCTAAGATCTATCTTTGCATTTGCGCTACCGCTAGCCGCCGGACCAATGTTCAGGAACATGGGAGTGGGACCAGCGGCAAGTGTGCTAGGCGCAGTGAGTTGTCTAGGATTACCTGTACCGTGAGTCCACTCCAGCTGCGTGCTGTGAATATTGCTGACTTTGCAACAGATTCATATTCTGGCGATACGGCCTTCGACTACGAAAAATGTCCAAATTTGCGCCTGTTCCAGACGATGAGAAATGATGCATCTTGGCTAGCGTATTTGCAAAATGTACAGCGATATAGCTACAATATGATACCCCGACATGGCTTATGAAGACAAATCTAGCAGATCTTTGTTCAGCACCACTTTCGCCGTCTTTACGACTTGCTCAGCAGGCATCTGCGGGAATCTGATCTCCTCTAATGATCCTTCCCAAGCCTTGTATTGAGCAGGATCTGTAACGACCTCTGTCGACATGGTCGGGAAGAAGGACGTCGGCTCTTCATACTCATACACCATGGTGAACGTTCCATTCGACATCGTACCGTCAGGCAACTTGATACCAGCCGGACAAGCAGTGAATGTATGCGGAACACCTCCTTTCGTATCCACCAACGAGCCTGGGGCAACAACGAAGTACTCGCCAGCTATCTCCACCATGGCCACGCCGTGTAGGATCATGATCCTCTCATCAACCAACTTGGTCCGGTCGGATGACATGTGAATATGTCGCGGCAAGCGGTACGACGAACTGAATTCGATGAATCCTAATTGACCCCGGAAGCCTTTGGTGTTACTTGGAGACAGCTCGTGCATGGTTAGGTCTATGCCTTCGTTGGCGAAGGGTTTCTTGACGTTGGCTCCATCGCCGTGCGTGATGCGGCAGCCATTGGGGAATTCGTAGCCTGTGGACATCTTGTACTTGCTGAAGCTCGACAGTTGCCGCGGTTGTACTCCGTTGTTCAGTTCTTGGCGCTGGAATGGCGGCTGCGATGTCTGCCACACGTGCCGTGCCGGTGAGATGTCGGTTGTCGTGGTGGCATCGGCATTCGGTAGGAAGAGCGCTGAGCCTCGGCTCAAACGAGGGTCGGTGATCTCGAACTCTATCTGCCTCTCATCTACCTTACCTACACTGCTCTACCTCACACCCCCAGAACATTTCTTACCCTCACACAATTCTGTAATCATCCCAGAAACACATCTTCATCATGGCCACCCAAAGACTCTCCAACATTGTCTCCCAGCTGACCCCCGGCCAGAAGCCGCTGGACAAGATGTGAGTTTCGCCTCTCGGCTTGTTTCCCCGCAAGCAGGGCTCCAGCCTTCACATGAATCGGACAGGACAAGAGCTGACATGCTTGGTTGTTTTGCAGCACCCAGAAGAACCCAGATGATATCGTCATCACCCTCGCGATCCGAACGCCGCTGGCGAAGGGGAGGAAGGGTGGTCTGAAGGACACCCCGCTGGATGGCATGGTGTTCAAGATCTTGGAGCAGGTCGTCAGGAAGAGCAACTTGGACCCGCAGATGGTCGAGGACATTTGCTTGGGAAATGTGAGTTGCAAGACTACATGGAGCGCTGGAGAAGTAACTCTGGCTAACATTGGGATGTCTAGGTCTCCGACGCAAAGGCAGCCTACTACGCTCGTGCCGCCGCCCTCGCCGCTGGCTTCCCTAACACCACCGCCGCCTCCTCCGTCAACCGCTTCTGTTCCTCCGGCTTGAAGGCCGTCCAGGACATTGCCAACCAGATCGCCACCGGCAGCATCGAGATTGGTGTTGCCGTCGGTGCCGAGCACATGACCTCCGGAGGTGACCGCCTCACCCGCCCCTTCGTCGACGAGATTCTCGAGGCCAACCAGGAGGCTCGCGACTGCTTGCAGCCTATGGGTCAGACTTCGGAGAACGTTGGAAAAGACTTCAACATCTCCCGTGAGCAGCAAGATCGCTACGCAGCGGAGTCGTACCGCCGTGCGGAGATTGCCCAGAAGGCGGGCTGGTTCGACGACGAGATCACACCCATCACCGTCAAGGTTGATGGCAAGGATGTCACTCTCACCAAGGATGAGGGACCAAGATGGGGCACTACATTCGAGTCGCTGCAGAAGATCCGCCCTGCTTTCCCAGACTACGGCGACAAGTCGACTGGAGGCAACAGCTCGCAGGTTACTGACGGTGCTGCCGCCATCATGCTCATGAAGCGCAGCAAGGCCCTGGAGCTCGGCCAGCCCATCGTCGCCAAGTACGTTGGCTCCACCGTTGCCGGTCTTGCGCCCAGAATCATGGGTATCGGCCCTTCGATCGCTGTGCCCAAGCTCCTGACCAAGTACGGCCTGACCGTGGACGACATCGACGTCATTGAGCTGAACGAGGCTTTCGCTTCCATGGCCGTGTACTGCCGTGACACGCTCAAGCTCGACTGGAGCAAGATGAACGTCCGCGGAGGTGCCATTGCCCTCGGACACCCGCTGGGCTGCACTGGTGCGAGACAGATTTGCACTGGATTGAGCGAGGCAAGGAGACAGAAGAAGAAGATTCTCTTGACCACTATGTGCATTGGTACAGGTCAAGGAATGGCTGGACTGTTCGTGAACGAGCAGAATGTGGATTAGATTGATCATGAATTGCAAAAATGATGGGATGGCTTTCTTTCGAAGTTGTATAGTTCTGTGGCATGGATTGCATATATAGGCGCGGTAAACTCACGAGTTGTCACGAGCATCCAGGGTTTAATCAACTGAGCTGTGAAATGCTGCTGACAAGAAAATCACATGCTGAGAGCGGCCTTCAATAACGGACCTGACTCCGCCCGCGGGTTGCTTTGAGCACGCCTGCGTAGCCGGGTTAAGGTTATGCTTGAGGCAACGTCACAACAGCGCCGCAAGACAATTGTCTACTACTGCAAATACCACTTCTTCTTGTTCTGATTCCCACATCACCTTCCGACCTCTCCTCCACCACCGAATCCGCCACGAACACACCGCGATGTCCGCACCACCGCCCATCCAGCCGGGCCAACAGCCCACGCCCGAACAGATACAGCAAATGCAACAGCAAATCGCCGCGGAAGCCCAAAAGGCCGGCCTCAGTGTCCCAGAATACGTCGAGCGCATGAAGGCGCAGTACATGCAGCAGGCACAAGCACAACAGCAGCAGCGAATGCAACAGCAACAGCAGGGCGCCCAGCCCGGCCAACAACAACCCATCCAACCTGGCCCTCCCAAGCCCGAAGCCCTTGCCGTCGCCAACTTCCTCCGCAACCAAGACCTCAAGATGCGGACCTGTATCTTCCAACAGCAGCGGAAAGATATGTTCAAAGTGAAGCGAGCTATTCGCGCATTGCATAGTCCGGCGTACGAGAAGGCGCGCAAGAAGAATCCGCTCTTGCCTGAGGTCAAGGACCGCGTGACGGCTGAGAACTGCTTCAAATTGCTGCCTATGAGCTTGTTGGCACTGCGGGTGCAGAAGATCGATCCGCACGAGGGCCACGACCACGGCAAGAAGAAGCGCGTCAAGGGCCTGTGGACGGTGCAGGTCGTGCCGCAGCAGGAAGCAAGCGACGACTTCTACTACGTCTGGCTCTACGAAGGCTCGCAATGGAAAAACAAGCTCTACGCCGTGGGCGCGCTGGTCCTCATCTTGGCAGTCGTATTCTTCCCCGTCTGGCCCGTCAAGCTGCGAATCGGTGTCTGGTATCTCAGCATGGGCATGCTCGGTCTTCTCGGTCTCTTCTTCGCCATGGCTATTTTCCGACTCATTCTGTTCCTCATCACATTCTTCGCGGTCCCGCCGGGTCTATGGCTGTATCCGAATCTGTTCGAGGATGTGGGTTTCTTCGATTCGTTCCGACCGCTGTGGGCTTGGCATGAAGACGAGAAGGCAATGAAGAAGAGGAAGAAGGAGGAGCGCGCTGCGAAGAAGGAGAGGAGGGCTGCGAAGGCGAATGGAGAGACAGCGCCTTCGTCGAAGAAGGCGGAGAAGGAGAGCAAGCCGAGTGAGCCTATCGCGGCAGCGCAGGGAACGACAACGACGGGGTCACAGGCCGCACCTTCAGCGGGCATGCAACAGAGAAATCTGAATGCGAGTGTGGAAGAAGCGGAGGATTGAAAATAGTCATCTGGACTTGCGTTGGCGTTCTTGGGCGTTTTCGAAGGTGATGTCGAGCTGGTCAGATCGGCTGGTATGCGATGGTATGAAGCAGGTGTACAACAGGGCTTTCTCCACGAGCCATTCGAGGCTGTAGTTGGGAAACTGAACGATACTTGAAATGCACTTGAGAAGAAGCATCACTAAGAATACCGCTTTGATTTCTCCATCGCACTTCACCCCTTTTCCACGCGGCACACATGCGCGCCTAACGGTGTACTCCACAACATCTCCATCCTCCCGCTTCGTCAGAACCTCAGATTAAGTTTCCATCCTCCTGCCTGACTTGCTTCCGCAACTGCCTCCTGCGAATTTCCTGCCTGAGGAGGTTCTCCTCCAATTTCAACTGCAGCATCCGCTCATCTCCTAATTCTGGGGACTGATCGAGCGGAGCTTGGGAAACATCACTGCTGCACGACGGTACGGTCTCGGAGGAATCGTTCGGCTCTTGCTTCACCGGAAGCAGCTCTTCATCATCTTCGTCGTCGTCGAAGTCTTGCCACTTTTGAAAACCCGAGGACGAGAAGGAAGGATACTTCGAAGATGTCGGGAAGCTAGGCTTTTGTTTCTTGAAGTTCGGGATGGATGCGGAGTAATCGAGATTCCACTTCGGCTGCAATTTCTGTCGTGGCTGTTTCCGTTTCGTTGGAAGAGAGGGTTTCTTCTTCTCCTCTCCATCGTCGTCTTCGAAGTTCCACTCACGCTTCACCTTCGGAGCAACTTTTGCTACCGGCGTCGGATTGACGATGTACGTATCCTCCGCTATGCCTGCGTAAGTTGTGCCGAGCAGGCTTTTGACTTGCTCGCGGGTGAGAGTCTCTGGGTCGTTCAGGGGTTTCTCGTTGGCGATTTCGATGCGGTTGATGTTGAGGAATTGGAAGGCTTCGATTTCGAGTGCGGATGACGGCTGGAACCAGGAGTCCTTGATTGGTTTTGGGATGCCGGTATCTCTGTTTCTGGATGATGGGTTAGTTTGGGTGAAGGGGGAAGAGATCAAGGGGAGAAGTGGTACCGGTCTTTTTCTGGGGGGTCGGTGGGAAGGTTGCAAGTGTCAAGTTCTTTCTTCTTGGCTTTAGCTCCGAGCGCATTGAAGGTTCCACGGGAGACGAAAACTGCGACGCAGCACTCGTTGCTTTCAGGAAAGGTTTGCCAGGCTACATCGTTTCGCTCGCGGGTCATGGGGCCTGGAGTCATTAGTTTCAATCAGTCGAAGCGGTTGGAATTCGAGATGTGAGACTTACCAGCCTTATCCGGAGCTCGTAGTCCCGATTTCGCTGGCTCGAATCTGGACTTCCCATTTTCTTGCCGAGTTGTTTGCCAGAGTGTGCGGAAGATATACTCCTTTCCCTTCGTTGCGTACGAGGCGGGAATGTAGTAAGATTGCTCCGTGCCCGTAATGGCGATTGTGATTCTGTAGTCCAGTGTGGTCGGCTGAGTTTCTGAGCCTTGGAGGAATCGCACGCGGAGTTGGAGCTTTCGTCGGAAGGTTTCTGAAATCAGGACGCTCTGGACGCTACCCGTAAAGGTGTCGTTCTGTTCGACATTGGCGTTGAGGTATGTGAGGATGCTGGTGCTTGGTCCCGTTGCGGATTCGTGAAAGAGCGTCAGCTCGACTGTGTTGGATCGCATTTTGCTTCCTTTGTTGATTGTGGTTGTTATATGTGTCTTTTATGCTAGGCTGGACAAGCGAAGAAGTTGTTGGAGGTGTAAGTGCTTGCTGGTCAACAGAGTGATCAAGTGAGATGAGATGAGAGGGGAAGTGAAAGCATGTGAAGTGAGTGTCATAGCGTCTGAAGTCAAACCTGTAGCACATGACAAGCTTGTACCTGCGGCCAATTTGGATCGGGTGAAGACCCCAGATCGCCCTTTTCAAATGACTCGCTAATAGCAAGTGCTTTTTTAAGTCTCGCTGAACCATCAGTGGTCCAATCAATCCAAAAGCCCTCCCAATCAGCTACCGATTCCTCGCGCCAGTGTGCAAGCCGTGCACCCGGCTTAACCCTTGTTTCCCCGGTGTTTCTAGTCTTCCTCATCGAGTTGCAAGAGCTGGCGCTTCAGCATCACCTTGCTCTTCTTAACCTCCAGCTGCTGCTCCTCGATTTCCATCGCCTCCAGCTCCAGTTTCAAGCGAGCTCTCTTCTTTGTCTTCTCGCTCGCAGGCGCATCTGTTTGCGCAACTGTTGTAGCACCTGTTCCTGGCACTGACGCACGACGGGTTTGATTGAATTCCCTTAGTCTGGTTTCTTGCTTGATCTCCGAGTCCGGACGAGTCGGAAGCGGCTCTTCACCGTCCTCGTCGTCGAATTCAAAGTAGGCGTGCTTGGCTTTGGCAGTCTTCTGTGCTGTTGAGTTCGGCAATGGAGCAGGATTCGCGGCCACGTCGTTCTCAGCATCTTACTCGCCGTCAGCTATTGTGTTCTTCAGCCGGATGTATGGACTTACCAGTGTTGAGGAAATGGAACTCTGCGACTAGAGTCTGTTTACCCTCGAGCTCTTCGACTTCATCTGCGGGTATCCGTTTTCGGTCTGCCACTGGAGCTTTGCGTTTCACGCAGTGCACATAGATCGAGATGCCTCCTTCATGAGCCTTCATATCACAAAGTCTTCTTGAGTGGCGCTCTGATGTTGGTGGAAGATGCGCTGGTCTTGTCAGCAGGTTTGTCATCGACGCAGAAGTCCACTTACGCGTAGCTGTATATCCTGGCATGTTCCGCTGATACGAAAAAGTTCTCCGATGTTGAGGATCATAGACGATAGCGTGATGAGACATAAAGAGACGAGATCTTGTGACGTCAGGTAACAGCCAGGAGTCCGTTCGCATCTGTGTTCGATGAGACGCATCGTTCCTGGCATCGTACGCAATCGACACCATGAACGCTCTGCTGTCGGGCTGAGAGTCAATTTCGGGTCCAAGTTCGACTCCCACTGCAAATGCACGTCTTGGTGCTGCCGAGATCGAGCATCGAGTCTGCAATGCGGTCGTTTGCTGGACGTCCACAGGTATCTCAGCCTCCTCGAACCCCTTCTTGAGTTTCAGTCGGACCATGATGCCGTTCAAGGAGACATGTCCAGGTGCGCGCACTGCTGGAGCCATCTTCGATGAAGATGGTTTCTGTGTAATTCGTGATATGCAAGATTTGCAAGATTTGAAAAGCAGAGCGAGTGCAAACGCCAAGCCGCTAGAAGCCAATCGGCACGGACCGTCATTTTCACATGCAACTTTCACACCTGCCTGGCCATTTGGAAGCCCTTTCAGATCTCCTGCGCGAGCACGCACCAAGGATTGGGAGCCAAACCAACGAGAATGGGCTTGCGCGGTAGCAGCCCAGAGAAAGGTCAATCTAGAAGCACCTCTCGCAAGAACTCAGATTTGGTGCTGGGCCAGTGTTGCACGAATTCGGGTCTGGCCGCGTCCCAACCATAGCAGCGAGCTCCCAAAATCATAGTTTCTGAGAGAAACGCCACCATAGTGTGCACCGCAGATGCCTTAAATGTCCTACGGGCGTGCGGTATTCCAATGTGGGAACGATGATCTAGCCTTTCGAGAGATGACAGACCTGTTTGGAAGCTGCAGCAGTGAGGCTCGAAGCATGAGCGAAAGGAACAGACACTCGATGCAGAAGTCCCAGTCGTGGGCTACCTGAATGCTATTGCAGCAATGAGCTTCAGCCCGGCCTCGACGAGACAGTGTCCCAAGTCCGTAGCCAGAGATCAGTGAGCACTCCAAATACGGATGCGGCGTCCGCTTCGGGGGCCTCTGCAGGAAGCGCGTGATTCTCCGGCGACCGTGCTCTCAAGACTAAACTGCGCTTCTCTCCTGGATGCTCTTCTTCCGCTGCAGCAACACGTTCCGCCGCAGCTCCAGTGCGCGCATCTTCTCGCTCAGCCGCTGCATCTCGGCCTCGTTCTCCTTGATTTCCATGTCGATCGTTGTGTCACTCCTCTCGCGTTGCTCCGTCTTTAGAGCTTCCACTGTGGTCGCGGTTATTGTTCGGGAATCTCTGATGTCCAAGCCCGAGCGCTGTAGTGTTCCTCCGTTTGTGCTATGTCCCAGCTTGACCTTTTTTGGCGGAGGACCGTCTGCAGTTCCCTCGTTTCGGCGGACCTTGGTGTCGCCTTTCATCCGGATTGACAATGGCTCAATGGTTTCCGTTGCGGCGATAGGACGTTTCTCCGAGGAGGATTGAGCCATTTTGCCAGGCGATGGCACGGGAAGCTTTCTCGAGGATGCATTTGGGTCGGATATGTTGAAAATGAGCTTCGATTTCGAAGGTATAGCAGCTTCGGGGGCTTGAGACTGGTTTGACATCGAGCGAGTGATCTCAAGGGAAAGTGATAGTGATTTGCCATCTTGTCCCTCAAGCCGCCTGAACCTGCGTAGATCTGTCAGCGCCGAACGTATATTAGACTCAATGGTCCCACTCACAGGCCAGACTGCTCCTGATGACCTCGAGTTATCAGAAGCTTGATCATGCATGCCGGAGGAAGCCACTCGCGGGAAATGATCTCGAGACATTCTTCAGCTGCGCGTGGAAGCGAGAGGCACTTTGTCCGGCCATTCAATACGTCCGCCATTTGCACGTAGAGTTTTAAAGATCCTGCGAACCGATGCTTTCTTCCGATGATCGAGCTGCATGATAATTGCAGTTCCAACAACGTAGCTCCAGATTGGCGTGTAGGTCGCTGGAATCCAATCGACAGAGCTGACTTCCCTTGAAACTCCTCGCCATCGCAAGGAGATATCTTTGCCTCGGATCTTATTGACATGCACTGGCTGTATGGTACCTGCTCGTCGAGATCTCGAGAAGTCTCGCTGAAGGAGCTGCCGGTGCAGGAGAAGGTGATCTGCTGGATCTCTTCGAAAGGCATGCCGTTAGGTTGTCGTGATGGTGGTGATGTCGAAAAGCGCGCGATGAATTGCTCGGGTGTTGAATGTCGGAGCAGAGTTAGCAAGTGTGAGTTGAATCGGCGTTTGCATTCATGACGACTGCGCATAGCATGTGCGTCCACGCAGCCACATTGGGAATTTTGCACGTGCAAATGGATCTATGTGAGGATTGCTTGGTATCGTATTGTGTCGGCGGTACTGTACATGCTCCTTGCCGTCCATGCGAGCGCATCTACTGCCCAAATATCGAATGCGCCTACAGCAAATGTTAGCTGTGATTCACGAGATGAATGGAGAATACATACGTATATTTGCCTCTTCCGCAGATGCACGGGTGTCTCGTTCTCTGGCGCACCCGGAATCGTCTTCTCGAGCTTTCTGCCTGGGGATTAGCAGCTGCCGCTTCTAGCCATCCTGCGATTGTCCGTCTTCACTTACAAGTTATCGAACACACACTTGTTCAGCGGCCTCTCCACTCCACGACACTGCCACAGCTGCTGGTTGTTGTTGTCCAAGCACTCCCAGTGCTTCCTGAATTGCTCCAAACAGCTCTTGTTGATGTCCTCCAGCACTGAAGCCGCGCAGCGCGTGACCTTCCGTCCCTCCTTCAAGCATTCCGTCTCGCCCTTGCCGTTCGCCTGGTCCTTGCATTGCATGTAGTCATCGTTGTATGGTTTGCAGCGGGCACCGATGAAGTAACTCGCGGAGAGGAGAGGCGCAGAGGAGGCTCCGATCTCTTGGACCTTTGGGATGTTGTCCGGGAGAGGAGTAGTGTCGATGAGGACTTGCTGGTTGAAACTGGGTCACAATTAGGCACGCATCTCGCAGAGAACATATTAACATTTCTTACCGAGGCTGCCTGTTCGCCATAATTGCGGTGTTGGGCGGTCAATGGGCGTCGGCGGGCAGGGTGGAAGACGTGAAGCTGCATGGGAAGTCGGCGGAGGTGCCAAGGCCAGCGCGGAAGTCAGCTCTTCGGAACAAGCCGATTGGACCGAGCGACCAGGAACGAAGCAGGCGCGTCCGAGCTCCATCGCGCTTCACGATTCTGCGACCTCGACAATAGCTGCAGTCACAATACGTTCACTTTTCCACTTCTTCTGGGCTGGACTTCGACCAGGCTCAACCTTCCAGCCGCACTCCCTCTTCCACGCTTCCAAGTTCTACCAGATACTGTGCCTGAGACGGACATCCCACAAAAGAGCAAGAAACAACAACAACACAGAGCAGATCGCAAACATGGCCAGCCTCTTCGGCGGCAACACCACTGGTGGCACGGGAGGCTCGAGTCTCTTTGGATCGAACACGAATCAGAACACGGGCGGCGGCGGCGGTGGTCTGTTTGGATCAAGCACAACTCAGACTGGGAACACCGGAGGTGGTTTGTTTGGGTCGAGCACCAACCAGAGCAACACTGGAGGAGGAGGTCTCTTCGGGTCCAACACGAATCAGAACAGCAATACCGGAGGAGGTGGACTTTTTGGATCCAACACAAATCAAAGCAACAACACGGGAGGAGGAGGGCTTTTTGGCTCCAACACGAATCAAAGCAACAACACCGGAGGGGGAGGCCTGTTCGGCTCGAGCACGACGCAGAATAAACCTGCTGGAGGCTTGTTTGGCTCGAGTACTACTCAGACCGGGACTGGCACGGGTGGAGGGCTTTTCGGGTCCAGCACAACTCAGAACACACAGGGAAACACCGGAGGTGGGCTGTTTGGCGGACAGAGCAACACTGGTGGAGGTCTCGGGGGACTCCTCAACAACCAAAATGCATCGAACACCCAAAACCAGACATCGAACTCTGCCTTCGGTAGCACCTCACTATTCGGCACGCAGACACAACCTGCAGGGCAGTTCGGAGGCGGTGCCGCGAACAACCAAAACCAACAAGCCCAACAGCAGCAGCAGTCATCTTCGTCTCTCTACAACCCGAACACCGTGTCTGTGGGCCAGTTCGGACACACAATGACCCAAGCGCAACTTCAGAAGCTCCAATTCAGCGGACTGTCGACCGTTCCTAACGAGAAGCGCGTTCCAGAGCAGATCGCGACTGTCGCGCAGAAGTGGAACCCGGAAAATCACAACACTGTGCTCAAGACATGGCTATACAACAACGTGGCGAAAGAGTACGCGCCGTTCTACTATCCCAATCAGGCGCAGGGCGAGGATGAGACCAGTTGGGAAGAGGCCCTTAGCAAGAAGCCCGAGCCTGTCAAGGTGGATGGTAAAGAGATCAATTCCACGTGGGTGCCGACGCTATGCAAGGGCTTCAAGGCTCTCGGCGATCGCGCGGAGACCCAGGCGCATATCCTCAAAGAGATGCGTGTCAGACTCCACGAGATGAACGCCTCTCTCGATGCCATCATGAACACGCACCAGCAAACAATTACGGTCAAGATCGCGACGGCAAAGAGACAGCACCAGATTCTGTCACAGCGCATTCTTCGATTAGCCGTCAAAGTTCAAACCGTGCGAAATCGCGGTTATGCTCTCGATGCAGCTGAAGAGAACCTCCGCAAGACGTTGATGGACTTGGAGAAGCAGGTTATGGATCCGGGCTTCGTCGGCCGCGAGGATGAGATCTGGGCGAGAATGGTGACGCTTCGCGAGCGAGCCAGATGGTTGGAAGAAGAAGGCAAACGCGTGACGGAGCAGATGAACGAGCAGAGCCAACAGGGCGCAAAGGCAGCAGCAAGCGGGGTGCCCGAAAACGTTCTGAACAAGACGAAGAAGATCCTGAAGGATTACGAGGGGCAGCTCCAGCATCTCAACAAGGAGCTAGAAGATGTCAAGAAGGAGTTCCAAGAATGGCAAGAAGCGCAGCTGCGGAGGAGAGCCTGAAGCGGCTGTCTCAAAAGGCGTTGATTTGCGATGCATAGCGAATTGGGAAAAGGCTGGATGTACTCGATGGTTTTGTGGAGTGCTTTACATTGAGCGAGGCGTTCCGGCGAGTATGAGCTGGATAGACAGGCTAGCTGCCGGCAAAGAGCACGATATCCGCTCTGAAATACTGCCAGCGGTTGTTTGTACAATTCACAGTTGTATCGACTCTTTCTCGAGATCCGACGTGAACTTCATTCTTCTTCTGATCTCGCGGTTACGCTTCACCAGCTGATCCACGTCCCTTCGAAGTCTTGCCCATCTGAGCTTTCTGTACAGTATAATACAAGTCGTGAACAGTGTTGCGTCTTCGATTCCTCGCGACCAGGCTGACTCTCGATTCTATACGAGCTTCTTGACGGCATCGACGGCGAATGGCGCTACATCACATGTCAGTTGATGCGCTTTGGTAGTACTCAAAGGTCTGGAGCGTACAGAAGTACAGCACCACACACATGGTGACCATTTGGTAGAGTGTCTGAGAAGCTGCTGCTTCTTGTTGCTTGAGCTCCTCTGGGGAGGGAGGTGGTGGTGCTGCGAAGGGTGTCAGTGTGCGAGCTAGCAAACGAGACTTGGGCGATTCTTACGGCCGCCGAACATCTTTGCGATCGATCTGTGCGTTGCGAGTAGTGGTGATGATTGATTCGCACGTGAAGTAGAAAGTTGCAAGTCGTCGGTAAAGATGGTCCGTGCGCCCGCAGCTTCCCTCCACGTCAAAGGGCAAGCGCGACTTCACAAAGACCTCAACTTCAACACTCCGCAACCGACCTCTCACGCACGCTCGACCACCCGACCGAATCTTTCAGCTCAAACACCGAACTGCTATAAGGAACAGCGCATCGTGATGGAGGATCTGGAACAGCCAGACGGCCCACCGTCGACGTATCCAGGTCCGGAGCCCCAGGGGAACGAAGACCCGCAAGATCCTCTGCGCCCGGAGATCGATGAGGAGAACGACGCCGCAGGCACGCCCCCGATGGCTGATCCGTATGCGGATATGGAGACGCGCGAAGACGACGAGCACCCTGCGACCGCGAACAAGGGCGCAAACGACGACGAGCAAGAGAACGAGGAGGGAAACCCGGACAACACGGGCACCGCAGCGGAAGACGACGATGATCTCGAATCTGAGCTTGAGGAGTTGGATGAGAAGGAGTTCGAGAACTTCGATCCTTCTGCGCTGAACATTCCTGACAAGCCGATTGACGTGGATGA
Organism: Phaeophleospora eucalypticola; assembly: GCA_022814565.1. Lineage (NCBI taxonomy): Eukaryota > Fungi > Ascomycota > Dothideomycetes > Mycosphaerellales > Mycosphaerellaceae > Phaeophleospora > Phaeophleospora eucalypticola. Next base: position 1,460,616 of record JAKLNG010000006.1, on the reverse strand, counting down.
GAGCAATGTGGGTTTGCTGGGTGTGCACAAGCGTAAGCGAACGACAGAGGAGCAAGATGAGTATGATGCACGCAAGAAAAAGAAGAAGGAGAAGAAGCGAGAGAGGGCTGGTCGTCGTCGCAAGGGAGGCGAGGATGACTTCGAGGGAGGAGAAGAGGTTGATGGGAAGAGGAGCAGAAAGAACAAGGCCAAGGCTGGTCGTGCGAGAACGCCGCCGGAGGATGAGGAGAACTTGACACCGGACGAACGTAGGTGGACATGCGCATGTTCGAGGATATTGCGAGATGCTAATGGGTGATGCAGGTCGCCGACGTGCGCTGGATCGGAAGATGGACGAAGCCCTTAAGACAAACAAAGTCTCCCGTCGTAAAGCTGCTCAAGACGCTGAAGAGCGTGCCGATCAAGAGATCGAGCAAATGCGCGCTCGCATCATCAAGGCTTGCCAGCTGGACCAAGAAGCTCGAGCGCGCGGTGAAGTTGCGACCGCCAAGATCGAGGTCCTTCCTCAGGTCGTAGAGCTGATGAACCGTAACACCATTCAATCGCACCTGGTCGATCCCGAAGTCAACATCCTCGAAGCTGTGCGCTTCATGCTCGAGCCAGCTGACCAGGACGCCGCTCTTCCCAACTACCAAATTCAGCGCGAGCTCTTCGCCATTCTCGGCAAACTGAACATGACCAAAGAGACCCTGATATCGTCTGGCATTGGTAAAATTGTTCTCTTCTACACAAAGTCAACACAGCCACAGCCAGACATCAAGCGCCAGGCGGAGCGTTTGGTGGGAGAGTGGATGCGCGTTATTCTGGGCAAGAGCAAGGACCGCCGAAATCTGCCCATCCAGCAGCGACAGTACGACCCACTTATGGCGCAGGCCAGCCAACGCTCTGCCGCATCATCTCAGCAGGTCAGAGCGGCGATGGCTGCTGCTGAGCGACGGAGAAAGGATGCAGGTGGCCCTACGAACCGTGCTCGTGTCGAGGGTGGTGTTGGCACCTACACCATTGCCCCTGTCAGTAATCTGAGTAATGCTCAGGGTGTGAGCTCGCGGAGACTGGGTCAGGGCGGAGAAGAAGCGTTCAGGAAGATTCAGGCGAGAGCTCAAATGAAGATGAAGAAGTAAAGGAGTCATACATTGGAGTTGAGGATCGGAAGCATGGCCTGGCGTTGTTTTTGTTGCTGTGCCTAGATGCAGGGCAGCGTGTATCAGTACTGTGATGAATTCTGGAGTGACAATGCCAAACCAGAGCATATGATCGGCCCTCTTATTGTTTTGTCACTTTCATATCCTGCCAAAGCTGGAGGCGGAGGGCACTAGCCAGTTCATGGCCCTCATGGATCCTCGCGCTCTCCTTCTTCCTTAAGCTCTCGCAGCGTTTTGTTCCTGACAGAGGTGTGTCGCTTCTTGGGAGTTCAGTGCAGTCGTGCAACGCGTGAGCATTCGAGAAGCGTGGTAGAGTTATGCGCAGCATTTGCAGACCAGACAATGCAGAAAGTGCGCTCACTCCTTCCCTGGCGTGGCGATCGCCCACCAATTGTCCTTCTCATAACCCGCCTCCACCACGCTTCCGCCTGCAGCTTTCACGTCACTCTCTAACTCCCCTTTGCGATACAAATGATAGTAGCGGTGAAACGTCCTATCCTCGGGCGCCTGGCTATCCTTGGACGTCTTCTTCCCTCGCATGACCCAGGGAACCATCACATCCTGCTCGTCCTTCTCGGTCCATCCCCGGCGACTACTATCCTGCTCCAACGCCCAGACATACAACAAAGCCTGACCATCAGGCCTAAGAGTCTCGAGAACGGACTTCACCGCCTCGATGCGTCGTTCAGGTGTTGAGAGATGATGTACCACGGCAATTGAAATTGCGAAATCGAAATTGCCAGCTTGGTGCGGCAGGTCTAGGATATCTGCAACGACGACGGAATGGGGCTTGTGTTGCTTTGCGATGGAGATGAGATTGGTGGATCTGTTTACTTACCCTATCAGTTCCTATTACTTACCTTTGGTCGGAAGAGCAGAGGCTACATGTACACACCTATCGGATCCCACGATGAAGACGTTCGAGTTTACAGCGAGGTATTTTCCGTTTCCGCACCCGACGTCTAGACCTATCGATCCTGCAGGAAGACTTTTGAGGAAGCGCTCGATGATCGGCCAGGGCTAGGAGGAGGGTCAGCGCTAGTGGGCATGTGAAATTCTGAGGGAGGATGGAGAGATACTTTGTAGCGGGTGGAGGAGAAGTGGGAGGCGATTTGTTCGTAGACGGTGTGGACGTGCTCTTCTTCGTAGCTTTCGCTGCGACTTGGGTCTATTTCTTGATTTCCTGACGACATCAGTGGGGATTATTGAAGAGAAGTATGTCCGTTGTCAAGTGCGTAGACGAGGAAGAGAAAGCGAGGTCTTTATACGCCGACTTTTGGCTGCTGTCCAGAAGTCGAGGTGCAACAACTACTTCCTCTGGATCATCAACAACACGTCTTCATCGACTCCGCGTATTTTCACAAGCTCGCCACTAGCATCGATGCCACACAATAAATGGATACGTTTCTGATATTCTCCAGACATGAATCGCTCAGGCATGTGGAGGCTAGGGCCCACCCGACGTGCAACGACCTTGAGCACCATTGCTGGCTTCATGGCAGCACAAAAGGGCGACAAGCACTGCTCAGAATAGGCTCAGAGCATATGAACCAGTCAATATGTCTCGACAGTGATGCTCTCCTTCTCATATTCGACCCACTTGTGGCACCACAGATGGTTTTCGAGGTCGCTGAGACCTTCCTCCAAAGCCTCGAAGTCCCCCATATGCCAAGCAGGATTCGAGTATTCCTCACGTGCCAGCTGAGATGACAGAGTATTTAGATCCGCCAGCAACGCTGCAATGTCTCGACAACGGCACCAACGATCCAACTTCGAACGGCTTCAATCGACCTCAATCTACTCACCATGAGACTCTTCACCTTTGCCGCTGTGCTCCTTGCTACGGTCTTCCAAACGGTCTATGGACAGCAACACTGTCGAGCAAATTGTCGAGATGGTGTTAGCAAAGCTGACTCAATTGGATGTCTTCTCGCTAAGCCATCCTACAGACAGTAGATTGCGACTGTAGGATGGGCGCGCACGTCTGCTCGAATGGAGAGACTAGACTTTGCACTCCGGTCTAGTAAGCAATTTCCTCCTCACCACCATCCCCCATCTCTTAGTCCTCAAAAACCTCTGACCAAAGAGGCGTAGGAAGAGATCTTGCGGAGCATATGCGCCTGAGGAGCCGCGAGATTCAGGAGCCTTCTTTGTCTACTGACGTGGGATTGTCGTCTTGGATGCTTTCCTTTTCCGGAGAACTTTGAGACAAAGGCGGACATATAAGCGGACAATGAATCTAGCATCGCAGACTGAGTATCTGGCTCCTCTAATCAAGGCTTGAACAGGTCCTTCCCTTTTCAATCATTGTCCGTTTTTGATCCTACATTTGAGAATACAGCAGAGTCTTTCTTCGAGCGCAGCTCACTGCCTTAGCACCAAAATCTCACAAATTCCTGCTTGAGGCTGACGGGATGCCGTGTCGGGCATACTGGAAGAAGTTCCGAGACCTTTTCAAATGGAGGACATGGTGGAGGTCGAAGATTCAAAAGGACAGGTTTCGTAAGGGTAGACCGCTCCCTTCACCAAGATCACCACGTAGCAACAGAATCTACCACAGCACCCGTCGCCAGTACTACAAAATCGATGGCAAACGCAACAAGACCTCTCCAATGGAACCCACTGCGCGGCACAAGATTCCCAGCAATCGCGACTCGACCGCCAAAATGACACTCATTCCACAGAACGTCACGGAAGGCCCTGCTCAACGTTTCCCACCAACCAATACGTTGACGTCGAAAGGCCTCGAGAATAGAGGAAATATGTGCTATCGAAACGCCGTCGTACAGTGCCTCCTGCACGTTCCGCAGTTCTATCGACACCTTGGGAAAGTCCATGGAGATTGCTGGAAAGAGACTTCAAAATGCACCATTTGTGCTCTTCAGTGTCTGGCCCATCGATACTACAATGATCCGCCAATGATTCGGAACATGGAAATCAGAGGGCCTGTGCAGGCTGTTCGCGATTTTCACAAAGCTTGCAATTCGTGTCCTCCAATTGATCAGAAATATCTGAGGGAGAGCTTCGAAGAGGGTGCACAGGAGGACGCTTGTGACTTTGTGTTCTACCTGTGGAAGCAATTCCATCGTATCAGTTCCATCTACGACCAGACAACGCCGGAGAAGCTATTTGACATCGGTCGTAAAGTCACATGGAGATGTCATGAGTGCGGCCACAACGGCGAATATCATCCTGTGGATCAAGCCGGCCTCGGACCCTCCCTCGATATCTCAATCACTTCTCTACCTAAGGGAAGCACATTGGAAGAGTATCTCCACACTTCATTGCAGGGTGAAGAACGCTACAAATGCGAGCATGGAACCTGCAAACATAAGGCCTACAAGAAAGACGAAGACGGATCCTTACGAACATACACCTGCACTATTACAGCTTTGCCACAGGTCCTCGTCGTCTGCCTTTTGCGGTATGGCCACATCAGAGAAATGGGAACAACGCGTCCTGTCCGAGAAGAGCGCTTCGTGCCCTTTGGCGAGTATCTCAACCTTGGGCGGTACACAGAGGCAAAGAATGATGAGATGTACCGACTGGATGGTGTGGTCTCGCACCGAGGACAGAGTGTCTATAGTGGCCACTATATCGCCACTGTCCGAACTGCGGACGGGTTCGACTTCGAAACGATCAACGATAATCACAGCATTTCTCAGCGCTCCGGTGGTTCTTTCAGAGAGATGGTCGCGCCCAGGAGTGAAGACGGAAGAAGTGGTTTCTTGCCTTATGTGCTCATATACAGCAAGATGTAATATAAGGGTATGCATTCTCGAGCTGGACAGTATTACGGTATCATCTGACAATGTTCCATCCACAGACTCGTCCCTCACTCTTCGCCGGATCCGGCGGGAAACGCAAAGTCCTGCCTTTGTCCAGTAGCTGCGCAAGACAAACGTATACAGACCCCTGATGTCTTTGTTCTTGTCATAGCTTAAGACAGATGCCGTCTGAGGAGGAAGACACTAACCGAAAGTCTGCTGCTCGGGATCAAGTTCGACTCCTGACTTGGACAACTCGTCAGCGAACGTATAGCCGCATTCGCCCAGAACTAAGCCCACATTCGCAATGGCGCCAAGTTTTAAACTGAATCTTAAGCCAAAGGGCTCTCAGGTCACCAAATCCCGGCCATCAAAGCCAGAACATCGTCCAGGATCTCGTGCATCCCCTACGAAAAAGACTAAGGGGCTTCCACCCTCCCAGAGGAACAACAAGCAGCCGGATGTTAAGCAAGGAGTTGGTCGCGATGCGAGCCCAAAGAAGGGAGCGTCTTCACCGCCGCGTCTGTCTGGGTCTCCAAAGAAGAAAGTCGAGACCTTTGGCAGGGAAAAGCGTCGAGACAGCACTCCGCCGAAGTCAACAAAGGACACAGGAGATTCTCGAAGCCCCAAGAAGGATTCGAAGGCAGCAGAGGAAAATGATCCAGTCCGCAGAAGCCTCAGAGGACATGATGCGTCGAAGGAAGAAAAGGAGGACAACAAGTCTCCCACCAGTCCAAGAGGCTCGAAGTCAAAGACTTCTCCAACCTCGAACAAGCCAAACCCGAAACTTGTAAAGCAAAATGGCAAGCTTGTCAAAACTGGCAAGCAGGTGATTCCAGATCACGTTCTTGATGGCAGAGTACGCAAGCGGTTTCCGCAAACTGCCAACACGCACTCTAGAGGCCTTTGGAACAAGGCAAACTTCTGCTATCGCAATGCCATGATACAAGCCATTCTCCATACTCCGCCGTTCTGCAGGTATCTTGGCAGGATGCATAGAGATTGTGAATCCACTGCGAAGCAATGCGTTACATGCGCCCTCCAGGCTCTTGCACAGACATACTGGAACGATACTTCAGTCCCGAGAGCTCCGAAAGGTCCACTGGCGGCAGTGAAGACTCTTAATGAGGCGTGCGCAAATAACATCCCCACTGTGGAACTATTACCTGGCGCATACTTCGAAGGCCTTGATGAAGACTTCGTGGAAGAAAACCAGGCAGATACCATGGAATTCCTACAGTATCTGGTGAGGCTGATTGAGGACAAGGCCCTTCCAACTGATGATACCCCATTTAACTCTGTGTTCCGCATCCCTCATGATCAGTCCTGGCACTGCGATGACTGTGGACAAGACGAAATCAAGCCCTTGACACCAGACGAAATTGGATCCAAGTATAGCATCGACATTCTCATCGAAAACCCATCAGGCCTCACTTTGGTCGAATACCTACGAATGCACATGGTCGACACCCGCAGCCACCACTGCGACAAACCTGGACCTTGCGGCGACCGCTATAGCAAGATTGAAGGCACAGGCAAGGCCGGCCCCGACCGTGTGTTCAAATACTTTATCACGTCCGCTCCGGAAGTCCTGACCATTCGCCTGAAGCGCTTCCATTGGCATGATATGACCAAACCTCCAAAGAAGATCAAGACCCCAGTGCCTTTCGACGAGTATCTCAACATGGGCGAGTTCACTCAGTCCGGGGATGACTTGATGTACAGACTTGACGCGGTCGTCGCACATAGTGGGAATACCATCGAACATGGACATAATATCGCCGTGTGTAGAGAAGTATCGGGACGGACATTCGTCAGTCTGAATGACGATTCGCTTGTTGGACCTACAGAAAAGGGGAGAGGGTCCTTTCAAGAGATGACAACTCCACGATCTGGGGGGAAAACGACTTTCGAGCCATATGTGCTGATGTACACGAATATGTAGACGTACAATTTTGAGCTCGGCATTTATAAGGTGTATTGGTGCAAACATCGGAGCTTTTCTGACTGGTCTGGAAGTCAACTATATGCTACGGGCTTGCCTATGTATGAGATGTTGGCAATGGAGCTCTGCACAACATCAGCTTTGAACTGAGCAGCAAGCGGCGCGTAGCCAATGAATTTGCATGTCGTCGCTGCGTAGTCGACCAAGTTCCGTATGCTCGTAGTTCGGCGCTCTTGAAAAGCCGCTGAAGCGCCCTCCCGAGCCTCCTCACGTGGAGCAGTGAGCTTCATGGTACACCCGCGTGTATTGCCAAGGGCCGCTTCGTTAGCGTGAGAGCAGAATTTTGGCTGTCTCAAAGGTTGATATGGCTCTTGCAGTTCGCTAAAGCTCGGCTAGCTTGGCCGTGCATGTGATCGCGAGCTAAATTTAAGCTTTTACCAATACAGCTCCCGTTAGCTGGACTCACGCCTCATAGCACAATGGCAGATGACATCCATTACAGCATCGATTTAACGAGGCTTTGCTTTGACAGCAGCACTCACTTTTGCAACGCGCTCACAACAAAGACGCTTCTACTAAATTTGGCTCGCAGCAGCCTTTGTCCAGCTTGAGGTGAGACTTTCACTTTGCACATCTCATAGACGTGCTTTACATTGCTCCGTTCATTGCATTCAGCATGTCTCTGCAAATCTCTTCTCAAATGCGAACAATAGGGAAGTTGGATGGTCATGCTATTGAATGGTGGGGCACAATAGGATGGTTTTTGAGACAATAAAAGCCCGCTCGCCAACAGAAAGCAAGCTTCTCTTTCCATTTCATCTGTTCTTTCGTATCTCTGACTTCTGTCTCCTCATTTCATTTCCTGTCTTTGCCAATCTCGTTTGTCATCATCTTTGCAGAGCTGGTCTCAAGGAAGAAAGAAGCAAGTAATACAATAATGCCGGCCATCACTCGAAAGCAGGACAAGCTCGCCAAACTTGGCATTTCCCTGGAGAAAACCCTTCTATTCCAACGTCGCGAGGAGGAGCTCGAGAAACAGATCAGGAGTCTGCAGAGAAAGCTGAACACTTCAGAAAAGAGGCTTCAGGACGAGAAAGCACGTCGACAACGCATAGACAAACGTCGAAGACGGACTACTCAACGCGTTCTTTTTGCAAATGCTCGCCTCGGTAGATTGGTCTCCAAGTTGAACAACAAGCCACTCGAGCAATCTAGAAATGCGCACAAGTCTATCGGCGCGGATACGACAAAGACAACCAGCGGTCGAATTACCAAACGTGGCCAATCCAAAGGAATGGCCAATCCAGGGTTCTTGTGCTACCGCAACTCCATTCTCCAATGCCTCCTAAGCCAGCCGAAGTACTGTGAGCTGCTCCAGCGTGTTCACACAGACTGCGATAAAGGAGAGACAGACTGTGTTTCTTGTTCTTTGAAACATATGGTCAGCGCTTACTGGTCTCCTGAGTGCAAGGAAAACCCTCACAGGACCATCGGACGGAGCCTGAACCAAGCATTGCTGAGATGCATTCCGAAGGACGACCAGTCATTTGGCAAAGATCTTCACGCGAAAATGCAGTTGTGGCCTTTCGATTTCCTCAAATTTGGAATTCTTCAACAACTATGCGGTGGTGACCACCTGACTGTCAATGCCGACGCTGCATTTATCAACCCCATCTTTCAAGTGGACACGTTCACGCAATGGACTTGCAAATACAGCGGCATAACCGGTGACCACAACCCCGAGGCTGAGTTTGGAATCGACGTGCCTGTCATAGAACCTCAAAGAGGGCTGCCGTTAGTTCTTTACCTTCGCCAGAATTATTTCCAGCTTAAGGTCAGATTCAGCTGTGGGTGCCAGGGGTGCACAGACAACGTAACAACGGGAACAACGACAACGGGAAAGGAGGAGCTGGTCAATCCAGAGCAAGTGCAGCGCAGAACCATCGTCCGAGGTCCTGAGATTCTGGTGTTGCGCATTATGCGCTACACCTACGAGTACAATATGGAGACACACGGGCAGGACGAGGTCACCTGCGATGAGCGGATTCCATATGATGAGTTGCTTGATCTCAGCGAGTTCACTCACGACGGCAAGGAGCTCAAGTACCGTCTCGATGGCGTTGTCTCACATCAAGGGGAGTCAGTGCACAGCGGTCATTACATTAGTCACGTCCGTGAAGGTGACCAAGCCGTGGAGTTCAACGATCAAACAAGAGTGGCAATCACGGGCGAAAGCGTCGGCAGAGCCTTGACGGCGCCTGAGGAAATTGAGGACAACGAAGACTTCAAGCCGTTCGTTCTCGTGTATAGCAAGATCTGAGCAGCGTTGAGCGTTGTTGAGATAATAGTTATTGAGCGTCGATTCTTGCCTTTCTATTCTGTCAAATGTTTATGTTCTTCATCCCTCAAACGAGACTTAGCTGCAGTTAAATCAAATCACAAACATTACAACAAGTAGCGTTCACACCATGAACTCTTCTCAATCTCATTTAGAAGTCACCGCCGCGCACCTTCCTCCTGTACTCGTTGTCATCCCAAAAAGGAAATTTTGCGGCCCACGCATGTGAAAGTCTTGGCATGGCCCTCACCACCACAAAAAGAATTTTCCCACTCTTATACAATCATATAACAACAGCAAAAAGAAGTTTCCGTTGCGGGGAATCGAACCCCGGCCTTGCCGGCACTTGCGAGAAGCGTAGATACTCTCAATGAGAGCGGCAAATCCTAGCCCTGGAAGGAAATTAGTATTCATTCGATGCGAATCACGTGCCTGGGCTTCTTACACTAGACCACAACGGAAGCTGATTGGATGTAATGTGTGGCAGCAATTGCATTGATATCGCTACAATCTTGGGAGCAATGGGGCGCGGCTATTGAGGTACCTTTGCGGGAGTCAGCGTTGCGGGGAGAGCTTTGAAGAAGTTTTCCAGTGTCTCGGAGATGCCTCGGGACGGGTTAAGACACATCACTTCTGGGGGATCGATTGAGCTTGAAGTAAAGCGAATGCTGCACAGGGAAATTAAGATTTGGGTCCAGGGGTCAGGTAGATTTTGTCAAGCTGCCCTTCCCTTCGAGTTTCAAGTTTGGACTGTTGATTTTTGGTTGAACGAGTGACAGTACAACGAGAAACAATTGGAAGCTCGGGATAACATGTCGCAGGCTTGACCAGAGCTCCCGGGAGAAATTTCAAGCAGCCACACAACGACCCCTTGGCACGGTGAGAGCGTGCGTTGATAATCAAGAGCACCAGCTTTGATGAACAAGTTTGAGAAGAAATCGTTGCTACAAATGCAGCTTTCTTCGTAAACGCTCAAAGTCAGGTCGTCGGGTTCTATGCTCCAAATTGACTCTTCCATAACATAGCAACCACCAGACAGCTCTTATTCGGACCGCATACAATCTACTACATGAACGACTTTGTGCCAGAATTCTGCACGCACTCCTTAAGGATTGCATCGCAAGAACTGGGCTTCGAAAGCACAAAGTTGATTGATTGGTCAGATCGCAAAGAACACGCTTCTCATTGTCAATGCTTGGGCATCATCTATCAATGACCTGAGCTTTAGCTGAGTCTTGTTCCCTTGCAAAGAGGCTGATCAATGACCTAGCTCAACTCGATGTCTTGTTGCCTCCAGGTCAGGTGCATTCGAGGGGCACTGTACAACCGACCCTTATTCTTCAAGCCTTTGCTCCATCCCGGGTATATCATCCCATCCTCTTGGTAAGCTTATGCCTTCTCATTCTTCTCCCAATCCAACCAACTCCCCCGATACTCCGCCACATTCCCAAACCCAACCTGCTGCGCGAACTGCGCAGCCGCGCTACTCCTCACCCCACTCTTACAATAGAAAACCAGCTCTTGCTCCGCCTTGGGCTTCTCAAACCCAAATCGCTCCTCGAACTCCTCTGCAGGCAAGAAGAGTGCGTCCGGCTGCGACTTGATGGGTAGGTTGATCGCGGTCGGGATGTAGCCGCTCTCGTACTCGGAAGGTTCGCGTACGTCGATCAGTATGCGCTCCGCAGAGGGCTTGGAGGAGAGTTCTTTGACTTGGGCGTAGTCGTAGACTTTGGATTTGGTGCCTGGCGCGGAGTGGTGGCGGATAGGTGTGAAGGCTGGTTGGGAGATGGGAGATGTCGGCTTGAGGACGTTTCTTCGAAGCGCGGGTTGGGAGAATTGGCGAGTCGCGACTTGACGGCATTGTCGGCACACATTGCTGCGAAGGGCAGCTGTCGCTGCGGATCTTGTGAAAGCCATGACGAGTGTGACTTTGTTGATGTAGGAATTGTCCGAAGCAGTGGCACCAGATGCGAAGCTCGGGGCAAGCTATCCGTGGTATCATGATTACATAAGTCTCGGTCTCGCTCCGAGGGGTCTATCTGTACAAATATTCATTGATCATTTCTTCTTGCTGTCCACTTTCTCAAGCCAGCCAGCCCAATCTGCGGGCTCATCTAGCTCTCGCCACGACGACCACTCGCTCAAGTTTGCCAAATGCCTCATTGTCGGTCTGCCGTGCGGACAATTCCATGGTTTGTCCATTTCGCCCATGTGCTGTACAACCCTCTGCATTTGCTTCGTCGTCAAGGTCTTGCCAACCATGATGCTGCTCCGACAAGCTCGCATGGCAAGAATCTTCTGTACCTTCTTCGGCCGTGGAATCGAAGACGATCCAGTTGGATGCTCCGACAACAGGTGGATAAGTTCTTCCAAGTCAGATGGATCAAACGTCTTTTCCTTGGACATTGGAAGTGTCAGCAGTCGAAGTTTTCGTGTCGCTTCTTGAGCATCATCCGAGTCAAAAGATGTCAAAGGTGCCGAGTCTTCAATCTCAAATCCATTGGCCTTTAGAGCTTCTGGGTGAGACAGAACCACTTCTTCTTGCGCAGCGGAGAGCTCCAGCTCCTTTGGCCGGACAAGACGCTGGCTTTGAAGCTGCGTTGTTCGCTGGAGACGCTCGTAGTTGTATTTTTCATCGGCCGCATGCTGATCAATGATGAACAGGTCGTCCTTGTCTGTCGTACTTCCAGGCCGCAAAGCCAAGATGAAGCCCAGGTTGAATTGGCCCAAGATCTTCATCTCGCCAAAGTCAGCTTTGGAGACCGTCAGTGAGAGCCTGTTTTCTGCTTCATCGCCTTCCAATTCTTGCTTCACGAGTGTTCCATCTCCATTGTCTAGACTTCGCCTCGAGTTCGATAGATGAGCCAGACGAGAAATCTCCTTCTCAATCTTGTCTGTCGTCATGTCTTTGACGTAGCCAACAAGCTTGATGGTGGAATGTTTCTTATTCAAGCCACTCCTAAAGACTTGATCCGCCCGTTTCATGTTCTGCTCTGTTGGGCGTGCAGCAGCCTCCTCGGCTTCTTCTATCAGAGCTGCGACGCGCTCATCTTCGCGAAATTTCTTCTCATCTTCGTCCATGTAGTCTTCGTCCCACTCATCGTCATTAACCGGAGCAGGTCTGAGATCTTCCAAAGGCTCGAATGATTGATCGACGGGTAGCGATGGAGCCGAAGGCTTTTTGCAAGACTCAGGGGATATTAGGACGTGTGGAGAGGCTTTGGAGGCATCGACATTCTCGTCCGACTCATCCTCTTCCTGAGATTCCGATGACTCCGCCTCTGAAGTGCCCACTGATTGCTCATCATGGGGCTGCTCCTCTTCCTCTTCAGAGTCGTCGTCACCATCCCGGGTTTGAGCTTCCAGCTGAGACCCGGGCGCTGCAAAACTCTTTCTCAATCCGCGCGCGAGCATTGGGCTGGCGCCAAAGTTTGCCACAGCTTGAGAATTCTTCGGTTCGTGGACTCGACGCTTCTTCCAAGGCGGCGGACTGCTTCCTATGACCGTCCTCGTCGTCTTGTCGCCTACAGTGATTTCAGCAATCTCCTGAGGGGCCCTCTTGGGTCGCATCCTGTCGAAAGCGTTCTGAATAGGGCCAGGGCTAGCCTTTTGCGTGCCAGGGGTGAAAGTAGGAATGGGTGGCTGAGCAGGAGTTGCATTTGTGGGCTGATTCGGAGGTCGCTGTGAGAATAAGTCGTCGTAAGGAGTGCTCAGCGGTGCAGGGTTCACCACAGAATCCGTTGTCGAAACACCAACTTTCTCAGCTTCTGGGGTTGGTAGCGACTGAGGCGCGTTGGAAGATGCATCAGCAGATTTAGGCTCTGAGGGAGACTTGACCGCACCACCGACATCAATCGGGACTGAAGCCAACTGAGCGATCTCTTCAAGATTGGAGTCGCCAGCAGTTGCCGCCTGGTCTTCCGAAACATCCTTGCTGATGGGAGGCGACCTCCCTGTCGCACTTGTCTCTGCTGCAGAAGCTTGACGCTGCAGAACTTTGGAGAACTGCTTCTCGGATCGCTCTGTCGCATTTCGGCCCACCCAATCATGAATGAGATTGGAGGGCGAGGCCGGCGGAGCCGCATCCTGCCCATCCTCGCTCTCGCTACTGCTCTCTGCCTTCGCTGCAGTAGTCGAATCTGTTGTCGGCTTTCTAGATATGCTCAATGGCTGGTACGCAGGAAGCTTGCGATTTGGCAGTGTTGAATGAGGAACGGTCTGGTCGGTGTGTTCAAACAACTCTGTTAAGCTCTCTTTCAGTCTCTCAAGCAACGCCTCTTGATCGTGCAGCATGATCGTCCGCTTGTCGGGGGAGACGTTGACGTCGTATGCATTCGTATCCATTATCAAATTGACGAATATGAAGGGAGTCTGCGATACGTTGAACTGGTTGTATACTTCCGTAATAGCCTTCTTGACTTGCGGAAGCAGGCAGGGCCTGGAATTGACGAAGAACATCTGTCTGTCTGGAGCGGATCTTCCCTCGCCAGTGATGGGCTTAGAGATGTGGCCCTGAACGCTCACCTTCAAGGAGCGGTTAGCTGCTTGAGTAGACCAGTTCCGGGCGCTCTGTGTGCTTGGGCCTAGACTAGGAGCCATTTCTAAATGTAAGTCCAGCGGCAGCAACGACAGTATTGCCTTGGTACCAAACACATTCATGATGTTCTCCTTGGTTGTCGTGTTGGATTTCGTGGAGAACACGGGTACTTTCTTGCCTTTGGGCATTTGGTTGGAAACGGCAATTCGAACGCCGACTGAAATGCAAGCATAGGCGTTCAGGTGATCCAGAACCTTGCCATACTCGCGCTTGATATTCTTCTCTAGTTCCTTGCGCCGGACAGGGAGGTTGTAGAAGATGTCCTCGACATAGACCGTCGTGCCCCTCTGCGCGGCTGAGGGGGAGGCTCCCTTCAGCTTGCCGGAAATCTCGAATTCAAGCTTCTTTCCCACACTATCTTCAGCCCGAGCCGTCAGAACACTGAACCGCGAGAGAGCACACAGAGACGAGAGAGCCTCTCCTCGAAACCCAAAGGTGTTGAGTTCCGCGAGGTCATCGTAGGTTGAAAGCTTTGAGGTCGCATGCTTCAGCGCGACAGAATCGTAATCCTCAGGAGATATTCCTTTGCCGTTGTCTTTCACTTCGATCGCATCGAGCCCGTGATTGACAAATCTAACCTCTATGGATGTGGCTCCAGCGTCCAGGGAATTCTCGACCAGTTCCTTGACCACGCTTCGGAGATCTGTGATGACCTGGCCGGAAGTGATTTGATGGACAGAGCCGGTCTCGATAGGCTTGATTGTCGCCATAATGATGGCGCTCTCGCGCGTTGGCTTTCAGCCCATGTTATGTTGTTGTCGACGAGATGAAGTCGCGCGAAGTCGAGGCGCGAATCATCGCGTCCGCTTATGTAAGCCGTGACTAAGTTCTTCACAAACAGCACTTCCTCTTGTACATCTCGATAAGACATCTTGAGAACGAGAAAATTACATCAGTATGGAAAGGTCGGAGAATATACATGATGGCAACCTCGCCTGCCGATCCACAAGATGACCCAAAATCGTCACGATCGGAGCCCTACAAGCGCGTTCATCATAAGACCGGCGTGTCTAAAGAATACCTGAGTCTTCTGAACGAGGCAATCCGAGATGTCAACAGCAAGAACGACCCTTCTGGAAGCCGCTTGGAACCGTCGCAAATAGGTGCCACCTTCTGGTCATCTGAAGAGAAAGAAACACTTTTCAGCCTCCTGCTACTTCATGGCTCAGAGAATCTCCCTAGCCTCCAGAATGGCCTACCAGATAAGTCCGAGAGCGAGATCCAGGCATATCTGCTATTGCTTCGAGAGCATTCGGCGAAAGACCTGCAAAATCCGAAGACAGACTTCTCGCTCGACAAAGTGCCGGCAGCCCATGAGATCTCTCCCGATTGTGAGACTGAACTGAACCTTGCCGCCGAAATCGTCAGTTCCCGAGTTTATAAAGAGGATGCTCAGACCGCCCAAAATGAGTTCGGAGATGACTGGCTTATTGGCGAGGAGCTGGCCGATGAATACGACTCGCGCCTGGCGAATCAAGAGGACGCCAACGCTGAGCCTGACGATAGCGATGCAGAAGCCAAAGACGCTGTCGAAGACTCCCTGCTGGATGCTGAAGCCGCAGGCACAGTATTGCGGCCATCTGCGCTTCTCATCCTTTCAAGAAGTCTTTACATGAATAGCAGTTCAGACGCGGAACTCAACTGGCAGACTCTTCAATCGATATGCGAAGATGTCGACGAGCCGGCCATCTTCAAGAGCGCCCTTCAAGACTTCTACAACTTGACTGTCAACATTACGCGTCGACTGGTGCAAGCAACTCTATTCCAAGCTATGACGAGACTGAGGGCTGCGGACTCGAGCAGAAATGACTGGACGCCCGTGCCGGTCGTCAGGGAAGTGGATGCACGCTCGGCAGCGGACTTCCTGAACATGCCGAATTGGAAATCGTACTGGGTCACTGCTGCTAGACGTAACGATGTATTGGTGTTCACTGATTCCAAGAAGTATCTCGACGGCAGGCCTGGTTCGAAAGTTGGTGTGCAACTCACGCATGAGGAAGTCAAAGCGGAACTCGGTGCTGAGCTTCCTTCGCCTGGCATTGCAAGTGATGAGCTCGAGGTTACCGAGTACGATGTGGATCATACCATGCACGACGAAGATCTGTTCACAGACGATCCCGGCGAAGGAGAGACCTCGACGTCCCCCAATCCCGTACCATCTCAATCCCTCAAGCGCAAACGTACCAAATCCAGAAAACCACAAGACCCGTCCACATTTCTGCGCACCGAAACCGCCTATCTCGAAGCCCTCGACACCAAAGCCAGTCACGATGAAGAACACCGCCTTGCTTCCTCGCTTCGCCTCAACCTACCATCGAAGCCATCCCATCCTCTGGCAACTCCGGAGCCGCCTGGTCTGGTACCTGAATGCGAATTGCCTTCTCAAATTTCCTGGTGCGATGCGATCGACTACGAAGCGGAATGGGAACATCCCTACGGGTCTGTGGAGTCGGAGATGTTCAGAGAGATAGAAGCACGAGGACAGGCGGGGAGGAAAAGACGGAGGAGGCTGTATCTGGGGGTGCAAAGGAGATTGAATGAAGAAGGTGAAGGGGTTGCAGAGGAAGCGTGGGACTCGGAGGCCAACGCAAGCGAAGGCGAAAGCGATTCAGAAGAAGAAAAAAAAGAAGATCAAGGTCTAGGTGGAGCTGTAAGCGAAGACGAAGAGCAGGGCGAGGAGGACCAAAGTGGAATGAGTGCGTCAGACTCAGAGTCCGATGCAGCGGACGGAAGTCAAGAGGATGAACGCCACAGCGATGCACAGCTGGAGCACGATGACCCCGACAACGATCAGAGCAATGAAAGCGACGATGATTTTCAGAGTGACGAGAGCAGGGAGTGAGCCTCCCCACCAGTAGCAGAGAGAAGATACACCCTTGAATGATACGAAGGCCATATACAAAAAGCCATGAGACCTCATTACCACCCTCATGAAACAACGCCATTTACATGCTTCGTCCCATCCCGATTTCTAATCAAACCAAGAGCATTGCTTGCTTTTCGTCATAGCCATATCGATGGCGTTTCATGTTGAGCTTGATCAGTTGATATCAAACAGCGGCTTCAAGTGCTTCGCAATCAAAGTCCACTCATCTTTCTCCACCTCATCTCTGTAGAACTCCTTCAGCGTGTCAATGGAAGCACGGGAGATGTGCGAGTACAGCATGTCCTTCTCCTCGAGTTGACGACCGTACATCGGCTGGTTTGGTGCTTCGATCTTGATGGCGACAGAAGGCTGTCCCTTCTTGCACACTGGGAGCTGTTTGTGGTCGCGCTCGATCGAGGTGACACGTCCAAGAACGACGACGTCCTTGACGTTGGTGACTGAATTGTGCTTGACAGCGGCGATAGGCGTGTTGATACGGAGGTTGC
This sequence comes from Phaeophleospora eucalypticola, assembly GCA_022814565.1. NCBI lineage: Eukaryota > Fungi > Ascomycota > Dothideomycetes > Mycosphaerellales > Mycosphaerellaceae > Phaeophleospora > Phaeophleospora eucalypticola. Next base: position 1,443,455 of record JAKLNG010000006.1, on the reverse strand, counting down.
CGTCGATGACATCGACACCAACGACAATTGGCGAGGTCTTGTTGAAGACGGCGACTGGTCGCAGCACGCAAGGAAAGACTGCAAGCATTTTGCTATCCTCCTTCTTTTGCTGCGCGAGTGCAGCCATGTGTTTGGTGAAGTCGTCGAACAGGTGGTAGATAATCTCCGCCGTGAAGATCTTGACGCCATCCTTCTCGGCCTGGTCACGAGCATCTCTGTCGACCTTGACGTCGAAGCAAAGCATTACTGCGTATTCTGGAGCCTTCTCTAACATAGTTGAAGCTTGGGTGACATCTCGCTTGTGTACGGGTCCCAGGCCGATATTACCAACCGGGATTTTGCTTGTACGCAAGAACTCGAGAAGGGCCTCAAGGGAACCGAGAGTCGAGGCCTGAACGTAGACACCGCGTCCAGACTTGGAGATCTTAGACATGAGGTTTTCAATGTCTCCCATGACGTCCTCCTCAAGATCCTCAATCTCGTCCTCGTCATCCTTGTTCTTGACGAGCAGCACACGAGAACCGGCGATAGCGGTGTCCAATCCATTGGCAGCAATCTTGACACCGAGTGCAGCCTTGACGACCTTGTTGTGCACGTACTGCGACTTAACACGCAGTTCTTTCATTTCGGCTGGTGTCAAGAGAGCACGAATGTCGGTTGTAATAGGGCCGTCGGTACCACAAAGCACGATCTTGTCGCCCTCGTGCAAGACACCGTTGGACAGGACAACATCGATAGTTGTACCCAGACCCTCGATGACCTTGACTTCCAGGATGGTACACTCAACCTCAGAGAGATACATGAGCTGCTTCGTCATACGCTCTTGGGTGAGGGTGACGAGCAGCTTGAGCATGTCTGGGATACCCTCACCGGTGTGCGCAGATGTTGGGACGAGCGACACATACTTGGCCATGGACTTATTCTCGTAGAAGAGTTCAGCGTTGAAGCCCTGCTCGCTGAAAGCAAGCTTGGTCTTCTCGAGTCTGTCACGAAACTCAGACTGGACGCTGCTCTTCTGCAAGTTGAGGGAGTCGCGGAAGCCGTTGTTGGCAATTGGCTTCCAGCCATAAAGACGATCGATCTTGTTCAGAGCGACAATGAAAGGCGTCTTACGGTCGCGGAGAAGGCGCATTGACTCCAGTGTCTGTGGCTCCAGACCGTGCATAATGTCGACGACCAGAATAGCGATGTTACAGAGCGAGCTACCACGAGATCGGAGGTTCGTGAAAGACTCGTGACCAGGCGTGTCGATGACCAGAAGACCAGGGACCTTGAACTCGAAAGCTCCGTCTTGGTTAACAATGGCGGTCTTCTTCTGCAGAGCCTCGACGGGGAAGTAAGTAGCACCAATCTGCTGCGTGATACCACCAGCTTCGCCTCCTTGGACGTCGGTCGAACGAACCTTGTCAAGAAGCTTCGTCTTTCCTGTGTCGACATGTCCAAGAATACAGCAGATTGGCGATCTGAGGTTGTCCTTGGAAGCAGCTGCGAGAGCTTCTGCCCTCTCCCTTTCTCTCTTCTCGGCCGCCTGTTGGCGTCTGAGAGCAGCCTGCTTCTGGGCTGCACTCTGCTCTTCCTCGGAGTCAGAGTCTTCCTCGGACGACTCCTCATCAGATTCTTCGTCTTCAGCAGGCTTCTTGGTGTCGGCTGCAGGCGCTGCTGGCTTGCCATTAGTCGCTGGTGCCTTGGCCTCATCCTCAGACTCGGCATCCCAGCTGTCTTTGACACCACTCTCGTCGGCCTCTGCCATCTTCTCCCAGTCATCTAGCTCGTCATCATCGTCCTCCTGCTTCTTGGCTTCGGCATCCAAGCGGGCCTTCTCAGCTTCTTCGGCAGCTTTCTTTTCTTGCTCTTCTCTGAGCTTCAGCTCCTCCATCTTCTTGCGGGCCTCTTCCTCCTCGCGAGCCTGCTGAGCCTTGCGCTCTTCGGCCTCCTTTCGAGGATTTCTCTTTCCGCGCTGGTCTTTTTGAGTCGGCTTCTTCGCCTCAGCTTCACCGTCGATACCGGCAACCTTGGCACCTGACTCGAGCATTTGCTGCAAGCGGAGCTTTTGCTGTGCCTCCTCCTTGCGCTGCTTCTCCGTCTTGTATGTGCCGGCCTTCTTTTGTTCCTCGATCCTGGCCTTCTCTCTAGCCTTCTTCGCGGCCTTGGCTGCCTCTCGTTCCTTCTCTTCCTCCTCGGTGCGCTTACGGTCGGCCTCCTCGCGAGCCTTCTCCTCAGCAGCAAGACGGGCATCTTCCTCTTGTCTCTTTCGGAGCTCCTCTTGTTGTTTCTGCAAAGCTGCGAGACCAGCAGGCAACTTCTTCTTCTTCCCACCGGCAGCAGGCTCAGCCGCGGGAGCTGGTGCTTCTTCGGCAGCAGGCTTTGCCTCCTCCTGCTTTGGCTGTGGTGGTGGAGCCGCAGTCTTCTTCTTCGCTGCAGCCTGCTCCTTCTTTCGCTGCTTCTCGCGCTCCTTCTTCTCCTTTTCCTTCTGTGCCTTCGTTTTCACGCCTCCACCCTCTTCCCCATCGGCCTCATCATCATCAGCGTCGGCAGCCTTCTTATTCTGCTGCTGTCCGCCCTTGCCACCTTTGCCCTTCTTGCCCTTAGCAGGCTGGCCAAATAGATCGTCATCATCCATGTTGGCCTCCTCAGGAGCTTTGGCACTCAGATCTGGGAGCTCTGGCTCCGCTGGTGTACCAGCACCATTCTCGGTGGGGTCCTCGCCCTCGAGGAAGTCGTTGTCGACGGCCTTGCCCTTCTTGCGGCGCTTTTCCTTGTTCTTTCTGAGCGCAGCCATCAGACCTCCGCCGCCAGATTCCTCCTCATCATTGGCAGCATCAGCGGCCTTTGCATCGGCCTCTGCCTGTGCTATCGGGTCAGCGACCTCGCCGAGACCTTCGTCCCAGTCATCGCCGCCCTTCTTTCCCTTCTTTCCCTTGGGTGCCATTTCGATGGTAGTTGTTGGGTATCAACTAGTGATCAAGAGTGGATGTGATGTTTGCTTCGAGTCAGAAAGCCGCTTGCTCGAGTTTCTCAGCTGTTCGTGAGATGGGGACGCCGAGTTAGCGAAGAGCAGCCTCCAGCTATCTCGGGAGGCGGATCGGGGTTCAAGAATGAAGCACGCGCTTTCATACTACCACGCCGGGCAGTCGTGACGGATCAGTCGTCTCGCGGGGTGAACAGCAGTGTGATGTGCTGTTCGGGTGCCGACGGCGGTGGAAGATATTGTTCCAAGAGAAAGAGATCCGGCGAAGCAAAGCGTCGAAATTGAGACCCCACTTTGAGTGAACTGGCCCGTGCACCCACCATCATCATTGTGCATACATCTTCATCCTCAGAACTTTGTTCACATCTTCTTCTGAGCCTCATTTCCCCATCACTTCCTACGTTCACTATGGACTCATGTGACTGCGCCGTGGTGAGCAATAGTTGCTAGTACAGGTGAAGCGCATGAGATATGGACCGAGTTTCTTGGCAGATATACCTGGCAATTTCGTTTCTGGCTAAAAAAACAACATCTCCTCATCCCTCCATCCAATCTCTTTCAAAGCCTCCCTCGCACTCTTCTCCATCGGCTCTGGTCCGCAGATTAACACCATTTCCTCGCCAAAAGCAGCACTTTGATCTCCTACGATCGTCCTCTTGACATGCTCCTTGAGCAGCGGAGCCGCAATCCTCCCCTTCAGCCCCTCCCAGTCATCAGGCGCTTGCGTGAGGGTGTGGTGCACTGTGCCCCTACCGTTGCCCTTTTCAACTAACTGCTCCAGCTCTGTCCTGCACAGAATGTCTTCCAACAACCGATTTCCGTCCACGACAATGCATCTAGTCTGGTCCTCAGGGTCGGACATGATGGAGCGGAACACCTGGAAGATCGGCGTAATACCAGAGCCACCACAGATCATGTAGAACGTCTTGACCTTTCGGGGAGGCTTGCAGTTGTTGACCGTACAAAGTCCTTTACCGAGATATTCAAACTTGCCGATAGGACCTTTGAAGTCGACAAAGTGTCCGATGGGTAGCGAGTCAACCGCTGTCGACATTTTGCCGCCCTCCTTGCCTTCAGATTTTCGGTATAACTTGATGAGAATGTCCAGGTAGCCGGGTTTGGACTCCATAGATATTGGGGTGTAGCTCCGTATTATAGCCTCGCGTGTCACTGGATCTCGAAGTCGCATCATCAAGTGCTGACCAGTGGGGAGACCGGGGGTCTGTGTCTCATGCTCGAGTTTGAAGGTGAAAATATGGGAATCCCAAGACACTTGACGCTTTGAGTGAAGGAAACCCTTTTTCCAGGCTTTAGGGTGGAGGAAGGTAGGTGAAGGGGTTGACGTGGCTTCAGGTTGGGCTTCTTCGCCTGCGAGAGCTTTCACACCAGATGAGTTCAGCGTGCCGATATGGTAGTCTGGCATCATTGCCTTTGCTGTCTCGGAGTCTGGAAAGAAGGATTAGCTATTGCCAGTGAACACAAATGAGCTGTACTCACGTATCGCCATGAACTCATCCGTGCTATCTATTCCAGCTGCAGAGATGATACTCTGTGCTCCGCCAGGATGACCCTCAAGGAAAGCGGTCCCATCATACACTTCGCCGTTGACGACGAACCATGGCGAGTCGCCTCCATCGTGTTTTCGTAATTCATCAATCGTAATCTCATTCTTCAGACCATCTTTCGTCATCTTGATCTCCTTGGCTGCCTCCACGACTGTCTCAGCAGCATCCTCACCACCAATCTGCTCGCCCCAGTAGCCGTTTGTGAGGTTTCCACCCGCCTTCTTCACCCTCTCCATCCAGCCCCCTGGCATCAAGGCTGGTTGTGTAGGATGCTCGAAGCGAAGATAGTCATTCTCCTTGCTGATGGTGATACGATACCAGGGGTTGTTCATCATACCAAGGACGCTCCAGTACATATCCCGCGGCTGAAGGTTCATGCTCTCATCCATGGCTCGAACCAAGATGTCTGTTGATGAAGCGAGCTCTGATACAGGGATTTCAATGTTCCAGAAGCACCAACAGAAAGACGCTTCTCTCCAGCCAAAGTCCAGTTTGCCACCGCACAGCTGTTGTGGTGCAGCGTCCCTGTATCGATCTTCGGCGTAATCGATATTGGCCAGTCTCCAGTCTTTGCCTTTGTTGATTGAGATTTCGACACGAGTCACTCGACGACCTCCACCTCCGTACGCATAGCCTTTGACACGGTAGTTCTCAGGAGCACCGACGACACAAAGCTGTTCTTCGTGCGCAGGGTAGGCGATGGCTGAGTTGGTGCTAAGGTCATAGATAGCGTATCGCTCGTCTGTCCACCATTCCGGCTTGTTGGCTGATTCCTCGGGAGAAACCATCGTTGGCAAAACACGGTTATCGTAGATGTGGTACCAGTTGTCACTTGGCTGGGCGGTAACAATGAGCTTCTTCAGCCACTTTACGCTTCGGCCGCCGATCTGGCCTGGTATCACCGCCCTTAGAGGCTTGCCATGATCCGGTCGTAGCATTTCCCCATTCATCCCGTGTGCTAACATCATGCCCTTATTTTCGTCCATTGCCCAGTTCAGCTTGACGGATGTGCCATAGTAGCCATTAGGCAACTTATCCGCTCCCTCCATGCATAGATACTTTGCTCCTCTCTTGGGCTTGGCCTTTCGTATTACGTCCGCCATAATCACGCCTGTGAAAAGTGCAGTCGATACACCTGCAGCGCCCCAAGAGAAGCCTTTGGTCTTGCGCACCACGTTCTGCTCCTTTCTTCGATTGCCGGCGCAGACGAGGGTGATGGGATAGGTATGTTGCTCATACTGCTCCATCAATTGGCGCAGTGTCAATGTGATCGGATTTTCAACCATCCCCTCGACTGAGAATTCCCAGTCTGGAATGTCTTCGTCTCTGATCTGAGGGACATGTCCATGATTGCGGACGTAGAAAAGCTCTGGACTAGTCAGAAAGCCCTCGTTGTAGAGATCAGACAGTGGTGCTTCGACGTTGAAAGGGTGTGCTCCGGTAAGGCGTATCAATCTGGGGTCTCTTGCCAGCCAGCCATCTGGAGTCTTCTGATCTGGCTCGAGGATTTGAGTGGGTATTGATGTCGATGGAGGAAGGGGAAAGTCATCATCAGCGGTTTCTGATGTGTGCTCGCTATCTGCCCTTTCGCTGTCGCTGCGGTCATGGTCTGAATCAGGCGGTGTGGGTGGAAGTACTACAGGTACTTTGTGCAGCTTTTCAGCCTCAACCTTGGTCGAGACCTCCGTCATGGTTGATAACGAGATATTTGAGAGAACACAAAGATTTTGCAAGAGGCGTTTCTTTTCCGAAAATGAAAAAGATCAAGAAGATGTTAGCAGTCGGTGTGGAGCCAGCCAAATGTCGAGAAACAGCCTCAGTAGTACGCCATGTAAGAGGAGTCTACAGTTGCACAGGGGAGATGCCCAGACCAAACATTCGCTCGTCATCACGTTGAACTCAGCGGGAAGTGCGGACAATAGCGAGGAGATGCGCAAACAGAGCGTCTCCGGATGGTCAGCGAGTGCTGTCGATACTGCATAATGATCGTGCGCCGCGGAAATGGGCAAATCCAGATGGACCAGGAGCATGTTGACGATTCGCAGCCGCATGAGCGACATTGCATGTGGTACTGGGTTTATCGTCGGCCACTGAGAATGCGTGTTGAGTCTTATCTCTCAGTCGACCAAAAGGGAAAAGTCGATGTCCGGTCTCACCCGCGTCTTGAGATGCCTCGAGCGCGACATTTTTCGTCTGAAATATCGTCCGTAAAATAATGGGAATGAGACCGGAGATGCGCAATCTTTCTCTGAGGCTTTTATCGGATATGACGAGCCGACAACGTTCTGCTAGATGCAGCAAAAAGTGTAGTGCAAATAGCGCCAAGGCAATCCATGTTGAGGGTGAAGTTGTGGAATCAGGGGCGCTAAGCTGGATTCGGACCGGCACGGCGAAACAATCCGCCGGTCTCGTGTCCGCCATGCTGCATGCTTATCAGACTCCAAATCCTAAAGATAACCCCCTGCCCGTCACATCCCGCAGCCTTATCAACAACTGCCAATCCCTCGGAAAAGTACCACGATGCTTTTGCTGTGTATCAAGCCCGCCTGTGGTCATCACCTGCCTTTTCGTTGGCCCAGAGGCGCTTTCAATGGCTATCGCCTGGACGCTGCTTCTCCGAGGCAGCACGCGTTGGGTAATGCCCTTTGCCACGAGCCTTGCCGTGTTTCTAGGCGTATGCTGGGCATTATAGGTGATTGTTGATGTATATGCTGCATGCTCCCAACTTTCTAGGTAAGGATTCCACTCTCCGCCCCTCATTCGTCGTCTTTCCTTGTTTCTTCTTGGTCCTGCTCTCGAGCAGCTATCGATCAAGATGAGCAACAGCGAGTGGAACGACCCCGAAGCCAATGTGCTCCCAGAGAAAATCCAAGAGATGGAGCAAAATGGCGAGCTACCAAAGGACACCAAAAGAAAGAGAGTTGTGGTTGTTGGACTGGGAATGGTTGGAGTGGCTTTCATCGAGAAGATGTTGAAGCTTGACGCGAAGAGGCAAGAGTATGAGGTGATTGTGATAGGAGAAGAACCACATCTGGCATACAACAGAGTTGGCTTGACCAGCTACTTCCAACATCGAGAGGTCGAGAACCTCTACCTCAATCCGGCGTCATGGTATGCTTCAATGCCGGAAGGATCGCTGAATTACCATCTCAACACATTGGTCACTTCGATGGACACCGCACAGAAGATCGTGTACACATCACAAGGAACAAGTGTGCCCTACGACATATGCGTGCTTGCGACAGGCTCAAATGCCGTACTTCCCAAGCATACTCCCGGCCATGATGCGAACGGCGTCTTCGTTTACCGAACTATCGATGACTTGCAGAAGCTCATTCAGTTTTCATCATCTAAGAAGAACACAGTGGGCGCAGTCGTTGGAGGTGGCTTGCTTGGTCTCGAAGCCGCCAAGGCGATGATGGATCTAGAGGAGTACAGCAAAGTCAAGCTCATTGAGCGCAACAGATGGGTGCTTAGCAGACAATTGGATGGCGATGCTGGAGGTATGGTGGTTGAACAAGTGCGAAACCTTGGGTTGGATGTCTTGCTCAGCAAAAGAGTCGGCAAGATCAACACAGACGACAACAACAACGTCACTGGAGTCACCTTTGAAGATGGGGAATCGATGGAGTGCAGCACAATTTGCTTCGCTATTGGAATCAAAGCTCGCGACGAGTTGGCCAGACAATCTGGCATCAAGTGCGCCGATCGAGGTGGCGGTATAATCATCAATGAGAACCTCCTAACCTCAGCACCCGACGTTTACGCAGTGGGCGAATGCGCCAGCTGGGAGAACCAGACATTTGGTCTCATCGCCCCAGGAATCGAGATGGCTGACGTGTTGGCCTTCAACCTGACACAAGCCAAAGCACACACTCCTCGGAAGTTCAAACGACCTGATCTCAGCACGAAACTAAAGCTGCTAGGAGTAGAGGTGGCAAGTTTTGGCGACTTCTTTGCTGATCGTGACGGACCAAAGGAGCTACCTGTGAGACGACATGGCAAGAAAGAAGGCACTCAAGAAAAGACAGACAAGGTGAAGAATCTCACCGAAGGTCCTCCACCTTCTCCTGTCAAAGCTTTGACATACAAAGACCCCTTCCAGCAGGTCTACAAAAAGTATCTTTTCACAATGGATGGCAAATACCTGCTCGGCGGCATGATGATTGGCGACACCAAAGATTACGTGAAGCTGGTCCCGATGGTTAAAAAGCAGACTCAGCTGGAGGTCTCACCATCGGAATTCATCGTTGGCAAGAACTCTGGCGACGACAATGCCGATGATCTGGACGATGACACCCAAGTCTGCTCATGTCATAATGTCACGAAAGGCGACATCACCAAGGGAGTCAAGGAGGGGACTTGCAAATCTATCGGCGATGTCAAATCGTGCACCAAAGCAGGCACAGGCTGTGGAGGCTGCATGCCTCTCGTCCAGACGATCTTCAACAAGGGCATGGCGGACATGGGCGTTGAGGTCAAGAACCATTTATGCCCACACTTCGAGTACTCTCGCGCGGATCTCTTCAACATCGTATACGTCAAGAAGCTCGAGTCGTTTGCCCAGGTCATGAAGGAAGTCGGCAAGGAGCCTGAAGCGGCTGGCTGCGAAGCTTGCAAGCCTGCCATTGGGTCCATTCTCGCATCACTGTACAACAAGCCCATCATCGACACGGATCGAAGAGGACTCCAAGATACCAATGACCGCTTCCTCGCAAACATTCAGCGCAACGGCACTTTCTCGGTCGTCCCTCGTGTGTCTGGAGGCGAGATCACAGCGGAGAAGTTGATTGTCATTGGTTCTGTTGCCAAGAAGTTTGGTCTCTACTGCAAGATCACTGGCGGTCAACGAATCGACATGTTCGGGGCGAAGAAGCAGGATCTCCCATCCATCTGGCAGGAGCTCATCGACGGCGGAATGGAATCTGGTCACGCGTATGCTAAGAGTCTGCGAACGGTCAAATCCTGCGTTGGCACTACATGGTGCCGCTTCGGTATCGGCGACTCCGTGGGCATGGCTGTTCGACTCGAAGAGCGGTACAAGAGCATGCGCTCCCCTCACAAGATCAAGGGTGGTGTCTCGGGCTGCGTGCGAGAATGCGCAGAAGCACAGAACAAGGACTTTGGCCTCATCGCTACGGAAAAGGGTTTTAACATCTTTGTCGGCGGCAACGGAGGAGCAAAGCCCAGGCACAGCGAGCTACTCGCGAAGGACGTCCCACCAGATGATGTCGTCCCAATCCTCGACCGCTACCTCATGTTCTACGTGAGGACAGCAGACAAGCTCCAACGAACAGCTCGCTGGATCGAGAACTTGCCTGGGGGAATCGACTACCTCCGCAAAGTCGTGCTAGAGGACAGCCTTGGCATCTGCGCCGAGCTTGAAAAGCAGATGGAAGAACTCGTCGGCTCTTTCTTCTGCGAATGGACGGAAGTGCTCAAGTCACCTGAGCGCATGAAGCTCTTCCAGCAATTCGGCAACTCCAATGACAATCTCGATTCCATTGAGAAGGTCCCCGAGCGAGATCAGCAAAGACCTGCCTACTGGCCCAAAGAATCCGTCAAGGAAGACTTCCGCGGCACCAAGTGGTCAAGTCTTTCATGGCAGCCGATTGCCCAGTGCGATCAGTTCAGCGACTCACCAACAGGCTCTTCACTACCCCTCAAGCGCGGCGACACCCAACTCGCACTCTTCAAAGTCAAGGGCAAGTACTACTGCACGCAGCAAATGTGCCCGCACAAGCGCGCCTTCGTGCTCTCCGACGGCCTGATCGGCGAGGACATGTCGAAGAACAAGCTTTGGGTTTCATGTCCCCTGCACAAACGCAACTACGGCCTCAACGGCGAAGGAGCAGGCAAATGCGGCAACGATGAAGAAGTCAACATCGCGACTTTCCCCGTCGAGGCGAGAGAGGACGGGCTTGTGTACGTGAAGCTGCCGCCGGTGGAAGAGCTGGACTCCGTGCTGGGGACGAAGAAGTGGATGGTGAAGAAAGACGAGACCGAGAAGCAGGGCGATGGGCCTTTTGAGAAGCTGGATAAGAAGTTTAAGATGAAGGGCAGGAAGCCTTTTGCTGCGAGTCACTTGAGTGGGGGTTTGGGACAGGAGGGGAAGGTGAGAGAGATTATGGCTGGCGGGGAGAGGGGCAGTGGTGGGATGGATTGGTGAGGTGGTGGATTGTTCGATGAATGGCGTTTGCGATGGGAACACAGCACTGAGCGAAATGTCACGGGGTTTATGGTAATGCTACAGATGATGAGATTGATCACATCCATTTTGTTGACGAGGCTCCCACCGCAGAGCTATAAAGCCTGCACTCATTCCTCTGCATACTGGCGTCACTCGTGTAACTCGGTGTTGTTCTGGGAAACAGGTAAAATATCTCAGCCACTTGCCTCCCTCATCGTCTCTACTTCACCAAGTCAATCATGTCCTCATCCTCTCACAACCCTCAAGCCAAATCCATTCGCGACCGGGCCAACATTATACGCGACAAAGTCGCATCCCTTACTCACCTCAACGCCGGCCTTGATCGCATGTCTGGTAGAGAGAAAGGGCCATATCATAACCATGCGAGTTCAGCGACGAATCTGACCAAATGGTCCAATCCTGCGAAAGGTGAGTAAACTACTCATTGGGAAGGACGTTCTTTGCAGCTGAGGAGTTCGGTGATAGGAAATGAGGCAAAGGGGAATCTGGCACAAGGAAATCCTGCGCAAGGAAGACCAGCGAATACGAGAGCGAGTAGTTTGGGAGTTCTGAGTGGGAGGAAGTAAGGTGTGTAGAGGATCTGCAATGTTTGGTAAGAATTTATGCTGCTGGTCGAAAGTTGGGTAGTGAACGACCTCTCAAACATGTGCTGTTTCCTGGAGAACTCCAAAAGCCTTGACCGCAACCTCTAGTCATTCCTACCTTCCTGCTCACCCTGATCATACGCATCACTCATCCCGTCTCCAAACTCCTGCACATCTCTACCTGCATCCTCGAATCCGTCCTGCACATCGCCGACTTTCTCACCAACCCAGCCCGCAGCGTCCTGCAAGCCCTCCTCTGCACCTTCGGGAGCATCGTGAACAGCCTGGCTGGCATCGTCGTAGCCCTCTTGGACGTTGCGTTCGACGTTCTCGGGGACGTCAGAGACGTCGCTGGCGAAATTTTCTGCAACTCTTTCAGTGGAGTCCCAGCCTTGCTCTTTGCACAAGATGCGTCAGTGTCTAATATTAAGTGTTTGGGGAGAGACGATGCGTACGAGCATTGCCAGCAAGTTCGCCAGCGCCTTCCGCAGCTTCGCGAGACCAGTTGTCGTTATCACTCATTTTGCTTTTCTTGTTCTGATATCTTCTTGTCGTTGTGTTGGTTTTCTTTTCGTGAGAATGATGTTTGTTCGTACTGAAAGTCGGTGGGAGCTTCAAATGACCCTGAAAGCTCCTCTTGGTGGTTGTGCTACGTCGAAACCTGCTAGACCAGGATGCAGTGATACCATTGCAGCCAGATCGACGACGGCGTCGTGATGATCTACTGACAGCTCGTGGGCCATTGCGTGTGCTCCTGCTGTTTATCACCTTGTCACCCGAGACGCGAGGTCGTGACTTCCTACAAGAAAGGACTGGCGATAGCAGTTACATTCTTTCCCTCGTGATCTTCGGCAGGCACGCTTATGCACCTGAAGACCATGAAGCCGGGGACTGATTGCTGAAGGTACGCCGAAACCACCAGAATTTTGTTCTCGTCTTTGGCGATGCCATCGGCTCCGTTGTATTATAATTTCTTTCCTTCCGAAAATTGGACGGAAGGATTACTTCCTCAACCAAGGCAAGGTTTAGGTCGCAAAATTGCAGATGCTTTCAGGAGCCTGAGCTGTCCGGGTGTCTCAAGTCAGCCGGACTGCTTGGAGTGTTGCGACTCGACGGATCAGGGCTGTTAGAATCTCGCCATCTTTCTTGTCGCCTGCCTTTGCGAATGGCAGACAGAAGCGATGTAGAAGGCGAGACGGGATCACGCGACATGTCGGCGATCCTGTTCGGCTGGAGCTGGAGGATCGGTGGGAGGGAGCTGAGCAATATCACCGTCGCGTATATCCTCACACCAAGAAGATGCGAGGGAGGTCGTTCATTGTTTGGCTCACCGTACGAAGCCAATCTGTGTTCGTCAATGCGAAGTGACGATTGGCGTTCCGTCGATTCATTCACTTCGGATGCCCCGCGTCTGCGATGACGTCGGCGGGGCAAGGATTTTTCGGGACGCGAGGCTGGAGGTGAGCACGAGATCTTGTTCTCGGCAGCAACGTTCCTGCATGCGACAAACAGGCATGCACACAATCGCGCGCTAGAGAAATGCTTGGGCTGATGATCTCTCCCTTCTGATTGTTCTTTCCTACCAACATCAACAACCACATCGCCCATCATGGTCATTGGAAAGACGTCCGACGTCGGCGGGCCGGACAGGCAGAAGAGGCGGAACAGCGAAAGCAGCGAGGAGAGCCATGGCGGACTACGCGATAAGCTGAAGGACATGAAGGTGAGCACAAGAGTTATGCGACAAAGATACATTGGTAATAATGCGTGATTGTAGGTGTCTGCAATTCACTTGAAACATCGTCTTGGGAAATTCCAGAACTTGATCAACACGAATCATCGGCATGACGAAGAGCACGAGCAGAAGACCGATGCGAAGCGGACCAAGATCGCAGAAGGCCATCGATTCCAGTCTTTTGCCCCCGAACGCGAGGGCAACAAGATTAAGTGGTATATCGACGGTAGAGACTACTTCCATGCTGTCTCAGTCGCCCTTGAGAGAGCCAAGGAGACCATCTACATTGAAGATTGGTGGTTGAGTCCCGAACTGTTCCTGAGAAGGCCACCATACCAGAATCAGTACTGGAGATTGGACTACACCCTCAAGCGTGCAGCAGAGCGAGGCGTTAAGATCTATGTTATCGTTTACCGAGAAGTTGAGCATGCGTTGACCTGCAATTCGCAACACACCAAGAAAGCTCTGGGTGCCCTTTGCCCAGAAGGAACTCCAGGCCATGGTAACATCAAGGTCATGCGACATCCTGACCACAATGTCTTTGAGAATGCATCGGATATGACATTCTACTGGGCTCATCACGAGAAATTCATCGTGATTGACTACGACCTCGCCTTCATCGGTGGACTTGACCTATGCTTTGGACGTTGGGATGACCGACAGCATCCACTTGCCGATGCGCATCCATCGGGCGTGCAGAACGAGGTCTTCCCGGGACAGGACTTCAACAACAACCGTATCATGGACTTTCAGAGTGTGCAAGATTGGAAGAGCAACGAGGTGTCCAAAGCTGAGTACGGAAGAATGCCTTGGCACGATGTAGCAATGGGTGTGATTGGTCCTTGCATCTACGACATTGCGGAGCACTTCGTCCTCAGGTGGAACTTCGTCAAGCGTGATAAGTATAAGCGAGACGACCGATACGACTGGCTAACTCTTTCCGGCCGAACTGGAGAGAACGAGGATCTTATTGGTGTTCAACGCCCAAAACATCCAGTTGGTGACTACATTCACCATCCTCTCTCTCCTTTAGAAGGCAAGCGAGGCGACCCACGCCAGGGCTCAACTCACCAGCACCCTAGGGGCGGAGGAGAAGTCTCTGATGACGAGTTCCATGACGCTCCGCAGACCGTCGATGAGCATGGCTACACTGAAGCACAGCAAGGCTTCACGTACAAGGTGAAGAAGGAGTGGGACGAGAAGGAGAAGAAGATGAAGAAGGAATGGGACGACAGAGAACACCTGCATCGACCACATCTGGGCCGCGAAAAGTCGAACGACGAGAACCAGGGCATTCACCGCCAGGAGAATGCGCATGTGACTGGCAATGATCCCAAGAAGGAGGGCACTGTATCTGCCTCCGGTGGCATCAAGGAGAAGCGCAAGGGCTACGAGTCCAACAGGGTTGAAGATGGTACGGTCACTTCACAAGGGACCGTCCACGCACAGATTGTGCGTTCTTCCGCAGATTGGTCTTCTGGAATCCTGGCCGAGCAGAGCATTCAAAATGCGTACTGCCAAGTCATTCGCGATGCTAAGCATTTCGTGTACATTGAAAATCAGGTAAGTGTTCGGATGACAAGACGCATCTCGTCTATGATCGCCGCTGACAGGTGTTTCTTAGTTCTTCATCACGGCCACAGGCGAGAACCAAGCCCCTATCCACAACCAAATAGGAGCAGCTATTGTGGACGCTTGCGTTGCTGCAGCAAAGGAGAATCGCAAATTCCGTGTCATTATTATGATCCCATGCATTCCCGGATTCGCAGGCGACCTTCGAGACAATGCAGCAGCCGGGACTAGGGCTATCATGGACTACCAGTACAAGTCGATCTGCCGAGGAGACCACAGCATCTACGGCAGAATCAAGGCTGCCGGTGTCGATCCAACGCAATACATCTACTGCTTCAATCTACGCTCTTATGACCGTCTCATGAAGACACCGAAGCTGAAGGAGCAAGAAGAGAAGTCGGGTGTTAGCTACCAAGAAGTGCAAAGAGCCATGGCCGAAGAGATTATGCCTGAAGGTGTGCACGCCAGTGAGGGTGTTGAGGGCGGTGGAAACAGCGGTTTCCGCAAGACGGCCAAAGAAGGTGGTGCGAAGGGCCTCTTCAACAAGACACGACGAACGAGCATGGATCTGGAACAAGAAGATAAGGTACATTCAGAAGATCCAGAGGACGACAAAGAGGCCTTGGCAGAAAAGAAGAGGCGGTTCGAAGAGAACCAACATCCGCACAAGGAGGCCTATGAAGAGAGCGAGGACACCATCGCCAAGAATGCCTTGCTTGGCCAAAAGAAGGTCAGCGAGGAAGGCTATGCTGGCCGTAATGATGATGGCACGAAGAAGGGTGACACTGAGAAGGATGAGTCTTTGAGGCAACAAGAGCTGGAGAACTTCGTGCAAGAGGAGCTCTACATCCACGGAAAGGTAAGGTTGAGTATGCTGCTGATTGCAAGTGAACATTACTGACAGTCCATCAGCTTCTCATCGTTGATGACCGAATTGCTATTTGCGGATCCAGCAACATCAACGACCGAAGTCAGCTCGGCTTCCACGACTCCGAGCTCAGCATTGTTATGGAGGATACCTTGCCACTGCAGTCTGTCATGAACGGTCAAGAATTCCGGGCCGGGCACCACGCAGCAACTCTCCGCAGAATGCTCTGGAGAGAGCACCTTGGTCTGCTTCCGCCTCAGAAGCTCAACGCCGAAGACGACATCAACGCTCAGCCTCCTGACGACGGTCCAAATGAGTGGTTCGCTGGCGACGAATACGACAAGACGGTCGAAGACCCTCTCAGCGACGAACTCTGGGAAATGTGGACGAAGCGCGCGACTGTCAACACCGCCGTTTTCCGCCACTTGTTCCACGCAGATCCCGACGACAATGTCAAGACCTTCGAAGACTACAACAAATTCTTGGGAGCCAAGGGATCGCGAAAGGCGGGGCATATCTACGATGAGTTCCAGCCCGTGGAGATCGTGCGGCAAGAGCTGGACAAGATCAAGGGGCATTTGGTATGGATGCCTCTGCGATTCTTGGAGGAGGCGGAGATGGCCGAGAAGGGGTTGCAGGTCAACAGCTTCACGGAGAGTGTTTACACGTAAACGACAGGAATAAGGGATGGAACGGGGGGTTTCTGGACGAGTTTGCATCCAGCTAATGGTTTGAGAGGATGTCTGATCTTTTCTTACTCGCGAGTACCCAGTACAGTACATATCTTGCATATTTTTGCCTTTGTCGTTCAACCACCTCTCTCATTTGTTTCTTTGCTGTTCGAAATTGGAAGTGGCTGCATTGATGAAGTCGCATCCAGATTTCTCTTCCGCGCGATGTCTCAGTCGAACGAAGCCCAGATTTCGCCAAGTCCAACATCCTTGCTTCGGTTCTCCAGGGGTTGAACGACGCTTCTGCTTCTTGATCTCGACATCATCCGCATTCGCATTGCATCTTTGCAAATGCTCTCCTTCGCCTCTCCAAGACCAATTGATCCACTTCGACTCAAGGTCATAGCGTAGAATGTGCTGCGATATGAATATCTCAGACCTTCAAGATCCGCTTAAAGCAAGGTGCATATCTATGTGTAACGCACTAGAAGGAAAAAATAGGCGGATACGACTTTCTGCTCCACGGTCCCATCGCAGGGCTGAAGCGAGCAAGAATCTGCGGATGCGTAGATTGCTTCTATAACTTCTCCTTTTCCATGATCAACTTCTCCAACTCATCCATCACCACGACTTCTCACCACTACCAAAAGCAGACCACCAAAAACAGACCACCCACCACCCATCATGAATCCCCTCACTCTCCTCCCCCTCCTCCTCTCAACCCTCACCCTCGCCCAAGAAAACGCAACCTTCACCTGTCCCCAGGACTCGAACAAATCCGGCACAATCCTCGCCGGCACGCAACCCTACAACTACAAAATCCAATGCGACACGCACTACCTCGGGGACGAAATCACGCGCTTCTCTACCTCCGGGGGTCTGAAGGCCTGCGCTGAAGCGTGCTCAAATTATCAATGGGAAGAAAATCCCTGCCGCTCGGCGACGATTGTCAAGACGACGAGTACGTGTATTCTGAGGAGTACGGTGGGCGAGATTGCGCAGAGGCCGTATGTGGAGTGTGCGGTGTTGGAGTAAGTGAGGTGCGGAATTCTCTTTCTGCTTATGGGGAGTCAGGGGTGCTGATTTTGGGTTGTAGGTGTTGATGTGGAGGTAGAGGAATGGTGTTGATGGGGACGGCATGGGAGGGTGAGGTTCGGGATGAGGGGATCTTGCATGAGTTCGAAAAGTGAGAGGAGACGTCTTTCTATTGCTTTGACGGGATGATTGAAAGCAGAACAAGAAAGGAAAACACAAAAGTGACAACCCACCAGGGAATTGTCACCGGCCATTACTTTCCCTCACGTCTTCATTCCCATCTCGAAGTCAGGAAAACTTCTCAAACCCCAGGCCCCCAGCCGCATTACTCTTGAAATCGCCTTGGAATCGAAATCGGACCCCGAAGCCAGTTTCTCTTCGGGACACTGTCAAGACTGATCAGCCGGGCGCAATCCGGGGCTCGAGGTCGAAATGCAAAAGACGCCTGAGCGACGACCATGGAAGTATTTTGCAGGCTCGCTCTGCAGAAGCTTCGGGATAGGAAGTCTCTGGAGAAGGAAGACAGCAAACGCACGGTGAAATCGTCTCGGATCGTCTCGGGCAGACATGCTGACTGTACATCGCTAGTAGTTCTAAGCTGAAACCGGCTAGCGCCGTCTAATCCGTACACCCACCGCCCCCTTCTTTCAAGTAGCTTCCTCCTCCAGACAACTGACAATGAGGACAGCAGTTCCATCAACTTTCTATCGGCAACAATATTGTACGTGGAGCCGCTCTCCAGGTTGACATTACTCTCTCAGCTTTGCAGTGACTGGATCCCGTAAGGTAATGATCGACAGCGGCACAGCACATCAGGCTCACACCGGCGGCCATGCCAATTTTTCGAAGCTCAAAGGATTCCGCGGAACGTATTTTCATGCGAAGCAATGGTTTCCTCGCCTCAATCTCAATTGGGATGATTTCTTGGCTGCAGGACATGTGATCGGACAAGTAGCTGTGGGTCCGCGCTCAAGAAGAGCATGAAAGTAAAAAGCATGCGCCATTCTCGAACCCTGACTTACATGCACATATCTCCACAGCTATGTCCTCTTCAAGCAGCCTCTTTTCGCTGCTAGCGGTTCTCGTGGCTTCAGCCGTCGCCTTCCGGTCTGCAGGATACGGGCCTGGATTTGCTGGTGGTGGAGAAAATTACGAGTCTCCATTCGTCCAGGCAGGACGCAAACCCAATGATACCGCCGGAGCTGGATTCTACGATCCCAATTTAGGGTACTGGATATGGCGAGTCAACATCTCAAACGTCGCCATCCCAGATTCAAATGAGTATGCCGCGAACGCTCAGTACGACCTCCAATGGCCGTTCGGAGGCACCTTGCAGTCGTATTTAAAGCAATTCCAGGGAGAAGGAAGGACTGACGACGATGAGACGGATCTATGCGCATACTTCTCGGTTTTCACTCTCCCACAGAATATCACCGGACGATACATGCAAAGCTTCAACGGCAATTGTTCAGCGTTGCTTGGGGACCGGTGCGCCAGGTCTTTGTCCTCCAGCCTGTTGGGCCCTTCCTGCCAAGCGGGTCCAGTAGACAATTTGGATGGGTGTTCCGATACGCTCAACATCGCGCCTGGTTTCACTACAGCTTATGGCAAGTAGCTCGCGAAGGTTATTTCGAAGACCATCCAACTAATGAATAGCCTCACAGTGCTCGGCAACGCGACCCGCAGCATTCCCAATACCACTCATCTCGAACCAGGTGTCGATGGTTCGATTTACCCGGGAGATGCGATTTTTCATCTTACTAGTGAACCGCTTCCAGCCGGCAATTTGTCGAATTATCTAGAGGCTGAACGGAAGTTGTATATTCTGGGTTTGGCGGGGCCCTCAGTGGACGGGAGTGCTTTCAGGATTCCGATGTGCCAGGTTGTCAATACTACAGCTGCAGCGACTGCGGAAGTCACCACAACTGCAGCGACTGCGGAAGCCACCACAGCTGCAGCAACTGCGGAAGTCTCGGCAGCGCCATCGCCTCGGATCGTTGGTGGCTTGTTCTGGAGCTTGATGGTTGCTTGCATTGTACTGGCGTCTATTGTGTAAAACCTGGGCAAAGAACATCCCGAGGAGCTTGTTCACGTTCAGTGACATCATGGGGGTCACTGGCTGTCGAAATTGAATTCAAATTCAAGCAATGGTGGTATGCTACGTGGGTGCGTAGCCACCCAAAAGTTGATAGGAATTGATTCAGAATCTTAATCGAAAGTCTGGACTCTCAGATAAGACTGCCCGGAAGCATTTGGGACGAAATCACTACAAAAAGCTCATTAGAGGGAGATACTAATTTTAGATTGTTTCAGTCTTGTTATAACAGGCCGCCGTACGCAAGCTCTCTTCGCACTTTCCACATGGCCCGTCCTGAATCGTATCCTGACACACGAAGTCCTTCGCAACAACCGAATTTGCGGACGATCGAATTCGGGACGTACGACAGAAAGACGCAAAGATGAGTTACGGCCTACTCCCGCCAACTGACCCTTTCACCACCGTTGGCCCGCGCAGTCTGGACGATGCCTCGCGCGCCCTGTACGAACGGGCAGTTCAAGATCCGTCCGCCCTCACAGAATCCGATCGCCGCAAGGTGTTGGAACGCCCGCCGCAGCACGAAGAAGACGCTCTTTGCCAACGCCAGGTTGGTCTCACCTACAACGGCATCGTGGAAAAAGCCCTCAACAATGCCGCCAATCTCTCGTTCCAAGAGTGCGACATCCTGACTGGCGGGGTCCAGAGTCGCTCGCTGGAAACAGTCGACAAAGATCTGCTGAGAAGGGGTCTCCCGCCCGATCAACGGCAACTCGTGTAAGAAGAAGCGACTTTTCTGCTGCTCCGACAGCGAGATCAATGCTGAAACCCCAAATTCTTCCAGAGAAAATGCACAGGCTGCTGTCACTACCGACCGCGAGCGTCTTGCCGCCGAAGCTGCGACTCCGGTCCAGAGCAGGCTTATGGAGAAAATGACAGCGGCTCGTGACATGATTGATAGTGATGATCGCCGGAATATTACCAAAGCGAACCGGCTTCCCTGGCTAGAGCACGTTCTCTCCACCAGTGCACCTCCCGCGTGGGGCTTTGCCATGATCCGGTCCGACTTTTCCAACGACAATCGCTGGAAAGAATACCGAGATGCGGTGGATCAGGCCGTGAACGCTGCGCTCATATCCAAAGCATCCGCCGGTCGGATGGAGTCGGCTCAGGCCAAATTCCTCATGCTATACACGGACGACTCAAGCGTTGTGCGAGACGAGGGTACAGAGTCTCTACAGGGCTTACGTCAAAAGTTTGCAGATCTGAAGTCCAGCCCCAAATGGACCGTGGGACTTCGCCACGACGTCTTCCTCTACGCGGACTTGGCTGCTCTTGAATCTGTCGGCACTGAACGACCATTCTGTTGGGCTGTAGAGGTTGAGCCCGATGTGGATGATCCGACAGAGCCCGAAGCTCAGGCTCTCAAAGTGGCTCTTATTCAAGTCGCTCCAACTTTGTACGCGAGACTTTTGCAAAAGGAGCTGCCAGATCCGCGCGACCCGGAACGTTCTCGCTGGACACCTTATAATGGTCCCCCGACGCTGCGGAATCTTCGCAGTCAGGTTGGCGAGTCGCGTGACGGCGTTTGGCCTCCTCCGCATCAATGGAATTAGAAGCACTGAGAATTTCCGTCTATAGGAATACATACAAGAGGTTCTGAGACACACAAATCCTACGGTTTCTAGTCCTCGCGGCCAGCCCTCCGCTTCCGCTCAAGCTCTCGCAATACAATAATAGTAGTCAAGGTACAGCCCCGAGCAATCGCCATTTAGCGCAGGGTTCCACGCGTAAAACTGATCCAGAGTGATGTCCGCGCTTTGCGCAATGTCATAGCATCCATCCCCTTTGACAGCCTGATGGAAACGAGTGCAGCCGGTGGCCATTCCGCTCTGCGTGGGCGTAGGGGTCGCGACTCCTCCCGAAGTTGTCGAGGTTGACGGAGCAGTGGAGGTCGGCGATGGAGACGAGTCTCCGCGACCGACGCAGACGTAATACGACGGGAATAAGCCACTGCAGTCGCTCTTCACGGCTGGATTCCATGTATAAATGTCGTCGAGACTGATATGATAGCTGTTGGCAATATCGTAACATCCGTCACCATCTTGGACCCGATAGAAGGAGCTACACCCGTCGACCATCCCGGCTTGTGTCGGCGTTGGTGTTGCGGGTCCGCCGCCAGTGGCTGTCGTTGAGGGCGCTTCAGAGGCCATGACACCTACGCAAAGATAGTAATTTGGAAACAAGCCCGTGCAATCGCCATTAAGTGCTGGATTCCACGAATAGAGGTCATCGAGTGCAATGGACTCGTCTGACGCAATGTCGTAGCATCCGTCGCCGCTTTGGACAAGATAGAAGCGGTTGCAGTTGGTCGACATGCCACTCTGGGTAGGAAGCGGTGTAGCAAGGCCATTTGCGCCCGTCGACGTAGCCTGCGTCGTTGCTGTTGGCGTCGCTGTTGTCGATGGCTTTCGGGTTGCGTCCTGCTGAAGGACGCAGTACCGATAACCTTCGACAAAGTGACAACTCGAGGGATCATTTGGATCGTAGGAGAGCGACGGATTCCACGCGGTCAACTGCTCGACTGTGACTGCGAGTAGTCAGATAAATCTGCAGTCTATCAATCATAAGAGGATGCTCACTATCATAAAACCAAGCGACAGAGTCGCACGTGTTTGCAGAGGATCCTTTCCGGATAGGCGTGTAATACTGGTCGTACTTGACACAGTCTTCCAGTGTACCGGACGCAACAGGCAACGTTGTGGGCTGTGTGATGTTCGACGTCATGGTGGTGGCTTGCGTTGGGAACGTCCAGGCCGTGTCGGTAGGGATGCCTGAAGTGATGATGCAGCTGGAGGCGACACCCGTTGATGCGAAGCACGGGTTTCGCGAACCACCATAGCCCGAATACGTCTGGATGTCACCTACAGGCTGCACGCAGTACGAATAGCCCAAGTAAAGGTTTGTGCAGTTGGGATTGTTGACCTCCGGATTGAGGAAGTAGAAGTCCGCCAAGCTGATGCCGAGCATGATAGTGATGGAGCTACACGTATCGCCCGCGACGACTTCGTAGTATCTCGCACAGCGAACATTCGTTCCCGAGACAACATTGGAAGGAACCGTGGCCGGAGATGTGATATAGGTTGGATTCACCGTAGGAGAGGCGATCGACTCATTCGAACCTCCTGGCAGACTGAGACAGATCTGCGACCCTTCCAGCTGGTCTAGATTACTGCAGTCGCGATTGACGTCCGGATTCCAGGAAATCATCTGCTGAACGGTGAATCTGTTCTGATTGGCCTCGACGATGCCGTTACAAGTTTCATTGGCTTGAACGGTGTAGGTTTCGCAGGATGTGGGCAAGCATAGAGACTGTCCTGCGTCCGGAAAGTTTGAGCAATCGGCCGCGATGAGATTTTGGTATCGTAGCAGTGCTGTTGACACCTTCTGGGATAAGCTGACCGAGTTGCAATCGTCGTCCGGCTGAACGGTATAGTTCGAGGCGCAGGTGATGGCTGGCGCTACAGCAGACGTGGTAGCGGGCGTCGATGCAGTCGCGTTGGCTGTGTACGGCTCCTGAGAGGTCAAAGGGTATTGGGACGAATGGCACCTTGTCATATGATTAACACTTGCCACGCTCAAGTCTGTCCAGCCAAACTTACGATGCAGTCAATGACGAATAGTAATCAGCAAAGTCGCTATCGTACCCGAGAGGCGAGTTGAGCTCTGCCTGATACGTGTGCAGCATGCATTCTGAGCATAGCTGCTCATTTGTCGGGCCCTCATCCAGCCATTGATCGACTTTCGGCGCACAAAATTCTTTTGAGGAACTGATGTCTCCGGTTAACCTCGCCCTTTTTCTCCTTGGACGGATGAACATACCTATCCTGTAAGCATGTGAAGCTATACGTGTAAAGCAAGGTATCGATATTGTACGTCGCAGGAAACACCTCTCCGCCCGTCTCGTAGACATCCGATGAGCATTGTTGAACGCTGTCAGAACGAGATGATTGCAAAGATTTGTAGCAGTCGCTGGAGCAGATGGAGGCCAGATCGTCGGCACTGGGAAAGTATCCGTCAAAGGCGACACTGGCTATAGTTGCGTTACACTGAACTGTTTGGTTCAGCGATTTCCTGCGAAGCCGCATCAGTCTGATGGCGATACACGCTTCGTAATGAAGAAACGACATACCCGCAGGCTGTGGAGATACTTTCCGGAAGGCCGAGACTGAAAACTGTGCCGTCTGAAGTTGGAAGGAAGCTCTGTCCAGCAGTGCCAGTAACGAAATACAATAAGAAAGCCATTGCGACTTGGTCGCGGAACATGAAGCCTTCACAGAATACAGTGCACGAATGAAGCAGGCTGGAAGTCGGGTCCCTTGAATACTTTCCTGGGGAAGGAAAAGTTGACTTCAACCTAGTCCTTTGCTTTGGTGTTGGCATTTACGGCATGCGAGTCGAAGGAATGCCGATAGAGCCGTTCTGGTTCAACTCTTTCCACTCATTCACATCTTGGACCACGGGCGCTTGTGAGGATTTTCACAAGTAACTTCCTTAGCTGGTGTTGACTCTTGGCAATGAGGCACTAGAGCTGATCCGCTCCTGAAGGAGCTATGTTACGTCCTGCTCAAGCCAATAAGAATGGTGGCCACAGGAGCCTTGAGCGGGACTTCACTCTACCAAATTTTGCATGCGGCACAGCAGGGGAAAGTGGATTCTTTGCAACACGTGAGTATCAGACGTGTTGCTTGTATCATTATAAGTCCTTCCGTCCAATATGGTCGCCATCTGCGAGCGATGGCAGTTCAACGGGTTGCCTTCGTTTGATTCTTCGCGATGCCATCTCGTCCCCCGAATCAGAGGATGTCTAATTGGCCCTTTCTCATTCCTTTCGCTGCAATCATTGTTCTTCTTTTTGCTGTGATAAGATCCAACTCTCCACCTGAAGCACTCATTAAGGGACCTGTTCATACTTCGCAAGAGCTTGATCAGAGCATTGATCTCTTCACCCTTGACCAAGGACTCCGCGACTATGGCAACACCACCCACTCGCTTTATCGTCGACTCGATCCTTACAAATGTACACGAGATATTCCCTGCCACACGAAAGCCTGGTAAGATATCTATACATAAATCTGTTCGAGTTGTCTTCTTTCTAACTTGTTTCTATAAAAATAGTTGCGGCTCGTTTGGCGACACAGACATTGGCACCTGCGGATTTGGTAGGGTCATCTCTTGACTTACACCTGAGTTCGTGCTTCTGACAAGTTTTGGCAGGGCCAACGTTTTGTGGAAGTGACTGTGCCTCTCAATGCGATGCAAAGCCCGAATGCGGTCAATATGCTGAGCCAGCAGGGAAGACGTGCCCTTTGAATGTGAGCATTAAATCTGGCATCTCAAACTCTCTTCACTTACCACAGGCCACAGGTCTGCTGCAGCAAATTCGGCTTTTGCGGCTCTACGTCTCTCTTTTGTGACGCTGATCAACAATGTCAAAGCAATTGCGGGCATCCTGAACCTCCAGCAGGAAAAAGTTCAGAGCCCGTGCTGAATCGTGTCATTGGCTATTATGAAGCATGGTCTGCACGCCGAGAGTGCTATCCATTCCCGCCCTCTGCGATTCCCACGGAAGGTCTCACGCACGTCAATTTTGCATTCGCATATGTAGACCCGGAATCGTTCGCCATTACGACCATGGACTCGCAAACCCCAGACGATCTGTTCACGAAAACGACCGATGTGAGAACGCTCAAGTCACTGGGCAAAGATCTGGAAGTCTTCATCTCTATCGGGGGATGGACATTCAGTGACAACGGTACTGCAACACAACCAGTTTTTGGCAATATTGCTTCTTCGGAGGCCAATCGTCAGAAATTTGCAGACCAAGTTGTCTTCTTTATGAAGAAGTACGGATTCGATGGGCTAGACATAGATTGGGAGTAAGTGCCTCCTGGCGTCTGCTATTGCGTGTGCTAATTTGCCCGTCGAAAGATATCCTGGTGCTCCGGATCGCGGTGGCCATACGGTCGACACAGAGAATTTCGTCAAGCTAATGCAGACACTACGCAACACTTTTGACGCTTCATCACACGGACCATACGGGCTTTCTTTCACGATTCCGAGTTCGTATTGGTACCTGCGATGGTTCGATGTCCCCGCGATGGTTAAGTCTGCGGACTGGGTGAATCTGATGAGGTGAGTCCTTGCGTCCCTTTTCTCTCTTTGACACAGATAGTAATATCTCATAGCTACGACCTGCATGGTATCTGGGATCGAGAGAATCCGATCGGCGACGTTGTCTTGGCTCATACCAATCTCACCGAGATCAAGCAGTCAGTTGAGCTGCTCTGGCGGAACAACGTTCCTCCTGGAAAGGTCGTCCTTGGTCTGGGATTTTACGGTCGCTCCTTTCAGTTGAAGAGCTCTGGATGTACAGCTCCAGGGTGCGAGTTCGCTGGCGCGTCAAAGCCTGGCGCTTGTACAAATTCTGCTGGTACATTGGCATATTTCGAAATCCAGGACATTATCGAGTCGGACTCCCCAGACGTCATCCACGATGAAGAAGCTGCTGTAAATTACTTTACCTTTGATTCTGATCAGTGGGTATCGTTCGACGATGAAAAGACCTTCAAGCAGAAAGTCGATTGGGCAAACGGCCTTGGGTAAGTGCCTATCCGCCAGCGACCACGCAATACACGATGACTGATTTGTTGCAGTCTCGGCGGTGTAATGATCTGGTCAATCGACCAAGATGACAAACGGTTCAGCGCGCTGACTGGTCTAGTCGGTCATAATCTGGCTGATTACGACGAACTGGTCCGCAAGTCTCGAGCCACAGATGCGGGCCACTGGGCCTCCATCAATGGGCAGAAATGCGTCATGTCTGATTGCGGCAATCCTGCATCTTGCCCGGCCGGGTACGCCATGGCGCCAGGAGGGGAGGGTTTCCCCGACGACTGTGGATCGAAGAAGTACAGGATCGTCTGTTGTCCCCTTGACGCTATGCCTGACAGCTGCCTCTGGCGAGGAGGCGAATCTTCTGTTGGTAGGCCATCCTGCCACGGTCAATGCCACACTGGTGAGGTGACACTTTTCCACTCCCGCCATGCCACCAAACATTGTCTGCGGCCCGGATTCCAAGCTTTCTGTTGCACAGCCAACACCTGGGCGAGACAGATTGATTCTTGCAAATACACGGGCTGTGGGGAGAAATGTGGCTCGGGCGACACGGCTGGTCTCGTAGAAGTCGCTCATAAACAAGTTTCGGCTGGCAAGGGGTGCCTACTCCACTACGAGAAACGACTTTGCTGCCCTCCCAATTTGTTCGGCGGTTGTCACTGGGTTGGAAAAGGCACGTGCGACGATAATGAATGCGATGACAATGATGTGCAGCTCGACACCGACACTTTTGGAAGCAGTTCTTCGTCCTGTGCCGGCAATGGACGAAAGAAGGTGCTCTGCTGCAATGCGCCCAAGAACACCAATCCATTTCTACCTGTCTCACTGGAGAAGATCTTCCCTACCTTACCGCCCCCGGAAGACTATCCCCAGTTCGATTTGCAATTGCTTGGAAGTGATTCTCCGCCGGCGGCCATTACAGACTTACCAAACGTGGAGACCTTTGGACTGCTTGTCATCGTCGGACCAGAAGAATCAGTGCAATCTCTGCGCCGCCGCGATGGCTCGCACATGAAGGTCCTAGACTGCGACAACATCAGCCCGAATGGCACCTCTCGCATACGCTTGATGTGCATGGACGAGAGTCCTCATTCTAACTGCGAGGCAATACAAAAAGGCGGCGTCGAAGGCACCGTGATAAGACTGCCCGACCGCTGTGGGCATGGCGAATATGCAGTACTTCACAGTCTATCGCAAGCCCAGAATATGGACCTCCCCGTCAATGTCGCTCGTTCTGCACCATCGAACCCCAGGATATGGCAAGCCGAAGTTTCATACGACTTTGGGCTAGTAAAGAAAGACACAGGCGATATTTTCGTTCGCATCGACTATTCGAACACTCACGACTATTGGAACTCAATTGTGCAAGCGGATCCGCAGAAACGAACGACAAAGCGGTCGCCTCCTCAAATCCATCCAAGGTTTTACAGTAACAGTCACGATGCCTGGAGAGAGAAGTACAATTCTCTCCGAAAAGGCTATGGCGAGGGCTCTTTGAACAAACGAAATTTCAACAACTTGCTCGTCGGTGAGGATGCTGAAAAATGTTCGGGAAGCGCTGCCGATGGATTCCTGAAGATGTCGCTATCTGGAAATCTCAACGAGGCCATCGAATTTGGCTATACCTTCGTTGGTACAATCGCGCCCAACTTCAACATCGAACAGGCGTTTGGATATTTCGACAGCAACCTAGAGCTCGCAACGACCCTGAGTTTCGATGGAAAAGGATTTCTATCGGTTCCAGATGGTCTCGAGAATAAACCATTGTGGAACAGTCCCGTCCGAGCTTGGAGCTTCACACATCCTGGAATCCTGGACTTCTCGCCATCTACTAATGTGTACTTGTCGATGAAAGGAGAGGGATACGTTGACGGCAAATTTTCAACCAGTTTCATCATTGGAAATGGCGAAGCTGTCCGCGACAGCCTCCCGCAAGATGTTGGCGACCACTCTGGTAGCGTCAGTAACTCTGGTGTCAGCGATGCTTTTGACGGCGATATTTCGCTACCGCAGTCTTCGGCGCGCAGAAATATGGGCAAGCGTGCATCGCTTGACGACTCGGTCCTTGCACTGCGCTTCTTTACGAGGACCGACATGGATCTCAACATCAACTTCTACCATTCAAGTCAGCGAGCGGTCGATGTAAATTTCGAGCAGCAGCTTGATAGTTATATCAGGCTGAGCTCTACCTCAGCCGGTACTCCAAAAATCACATTCAGCAACAGTCAAGTCGAGGCATCGGCTCAAACGAATGGAAGCCTACCCTGGGGCGATGATCGTGAGCAACATATCGTTGGAAACCGGGGAAACACGCTGATTCTGCATGTCGGATCATCGACACCACCTGATCGTAACCCTCCGGATCTGAATGGCTATGCACTATTCGGCGATCGAGACATAATGTCGTGCAGCAATGGAAGAGGGGGCGGCGGAGGATCCGCTGTCACTGACTGTATCTGTTTGAACGCCGTCGATCAATTTGACCGATCGCTTGACCTGGATCCGGATACGGGAGAACCGTACATGAACAAGAAAAAGCGCTCTGCTCGACTGCGCCATCCAAAACATCTCGGCAAGTCTCATAGCCACCACTATGGTCACGAACACTTTGACCCTTCCCTTGCCATTGACCCCGAGACCGGTCGTCCATACGCCGACGACGATGGCAAAAGCCTGTTCTCGGACCTTGATAAACGAGTGATCAATTATGGAGCTCCAGAGAACTACACTGTGCGTGCCCCGTCCGGAGCATCGTGGACCATTACCATGCCTCGCTATCCGAATGGCCAGAATGGAAACAGTTTGAACCAATTAAATCCCAATGCAGGCCGGTACGACGCATCGGACTGTTACGACTGCGAGGATTTCTCGGTGACATCGAGCAGCACCGACCCGAACACTCGAGTGGTGACGGAGCATATTCACGAACGGCAAGGCGAGTCCGGCGGCGAAAACTTTTCTCTCTCAGGCGAAGCAAGACTGGGCGATGGAACTCTTGTCCGCAGCGAGTACCCTGTGGTTCCCGAGGCTTACCTCGCGCCAGGAGGGTATTTCCACACAGATTACGCGGTCTGGGATCCAAGTGGACCCTATACAGGCAGACCCATCGACCGCGTGACTAATGCGTACGGCTCCGACACCAATCCTGGCGTTCTTGTCAATGCGGAGAGAAACCTGAACTCCATCAAGGCCCGCTTATGGGTTGGCCACAGACCAATGTCGGATAGTTTATGGGAGGAAAACGGCTTCAATGAACCTGATGCCGGCCGCGCAGATGGCGCTATTACCTTCCTGCGCTCTACGATTCAAGTCTTGAGATATTTGAACGAGGACACTGTGAACGGCAACTGGGCTAATGTGGTCAACTCCGTCCGCGACGAGCTCCAACACTACCAGGATCGTGTGCTGGCCGTTGACGGCGTACAGCTGCACTTGGCAGAGCAGCGGACAGAATACGTCAGAAGGGTCATAGTGCGCAACATAGAGTCGGTGGATAACTGGCTTGGGCGGAGGATCAATCTCATGAGGGAGGTATGGCAGCGGGCTCGTGGCAACAACCCAGCCGCACAGTCGATCTTGGCTACACTGAACAGAGTGGCTAATGAAGTGGAGGAGTTGTTCGTTGACATAACGAGATTCTCGCACTTCAAAAAGTGATTAGAGACAGCGGCGATCGCCTCTACGGCGAGGGTACAGAGCAAATGAGAATTATCCACAGTCTTGCACATCATTGCAAACATCCCGTTCAGTGGTGAATTTTGCATGCAATTAGAATTGGAAAGACAGACTTGTTCTTGGAGCCCCTCATGTAGCAACGTAGAACGGAGCCTGCTGCGCATCGAATCTGTTGTCAAAGCTTGTGCGGATATTGAACATTGGCAAGATCATTAGCCTGTCTTAAAAAGTGCCTGTACGTTGCTTGAAGACTGTTTGGCTCTGCCTGTACGTTGCTTGAAGACTGTTTGGCTCTACAGTCCTTGGCCGATGAGGAATCGGGGTAGTATGGCTGTCCTGAAAAGGTTGCCAGTGAGCTGAGAGCTTTACACTTGCCATAAAACCGTCCTATCAGGACGGCCATAACTTCAGGTCACTTGCAGCGATAAACAGTGACGAGGAGATCGGAGCAGGCTTTGGTTCTATTTGATAGTGGATCTCCTCCACGACGACGATGATTTGCTCCCTTGTCTCGGAGGCAGGTCATACAATAACAATATATCCAATCCGTCTCGAAACCCAAGCGAGCATTTCCGCTCGTCCCACATCCTCTATCAGCCCCGTCCCTCTATGCTCAACTCTCTTTTCCTTCACATAAAGCTTACAAGTCCTATAGCTCCCCCTCACACGAGTTGACACGACATCCGCGCAACGTTATAAGAGCTCCAAATCTCCGAGTCCGATATGCCATGACATCTTCTATCTCTTTTATGTAGCGTAAGAAGTTCAGCGAGATCGTGACGAGCTCTCACTTAGTTGTGCTTCTCGAAGTTTTAAACCGGGATCGTGTAATTCACTAACTCGTGGCCGTGCGTGCTTGACTCGAGTTCGAGATCAATATATGTACCTCTGACGAACTTTCTGCCTCACTTGGATTCTTATCATCAGGCTTTAAGACTGACCGATGGTCCATCCAACCACACTAAGATACGATACAAATGGGAATTGTGTCACCATACGATGACGAGAAGGCTCCTTCGGGCACGATATGTAGCCGTAAGATGACCATGAAGACTTTTCACGACTACAAACGACTCTTCTTGACGATAATCAACATCACACCCGCCTTTGGAATCAAACTATTGCATTCCAATATCGACCAGACTTGTGAGCTACTCGAAGCGCACAACCAAGCTGGCCCAATTCAAAATCAACCACATCCAGATTACACACAGACGGAAGCAGCGGTCGCAGACTTCAAGATTCCAACAATGCTACAGAAGAAGGCACAGAGCGGCATTCCTTACGAGATGCGAGATGTCATTTGTTTGTATGTGTTAACGAAACCGACTGACTTCAGGCATCTCTTACTGGACAACCTGCTGGTCGATCCAGACCAGGTTCAAATTGAATTTCACGACAGACAGCGCAAGATCCTAAAGTTTGATGACTGTGTCATTGAGGAGAGGGAGATTCTGACGCCCGTCCGTTGATCTTCTTCAGGATCGTCGAAGGATCGGAGTAATGTATCTTCGTGATCATGTATGGTTGTCAATTGACTGCCCACGACACGGGGGAGGTAATCGGTATTGGCCTGTGTCATATCGAAGGCTTTAATGCCCAAGGCTACTGGTGTTCTTCCGTTGATGATTCGGGTTGCTGCACTGTCGACACGAGCGAACCACAAGGCACTTATGCTTGGATCCAGTGCCTGACCAATGGTGAGCATGGCCACATTCAAGCCTTCTCGGACGCCCATTGCTCCGAGGATGCCAGCCCGATCGTCGACTTCCACAGAGGCCCTGGAATGGAAGGCTGTGTGGATGCCAACAACAGCGGCAAGAACATTTTGTCGTACAGAGTCACCAATTAGGAGGTGAGTATGTTTGTTGTGGAATACAATACGAGAAATGGGCAGAGCTAGTGGGTCGAGCGGATACCACAGAGCTGGGGAAGGGACAAACTGTTTGTTGGTGAAGTGAGCGCAAACCAGCTTTAGAATTAGTGATAGCTGAATCAATGAGACTTGATCAGTCCACGCTCGGCTTCAGTAATGGCTCGCTCGTCTTGCTCCAAGAGATCTTGCGCGACTGCTTTAGAGTCCTCTGCCACATCAACTTGCGCATCTTGCCTCGCCACCTCTCTTCTCCTTTGGCCGAGAAAAAAGCCCGAGAGACACATGCATATCATCTGAGTAACCTGACTTCCAACCTGGACTTTCGAAGCTTGCCCTTCTGCCCAGCTCTTCATCATCTTGTCTCGAGGAGGCATTTCCATCGCGCTGTAGTCCACCCCAATGCAAGTAACAATCTTGAATAGAGGTGGCGCCCAGAAGCTGAAACCCCAAGCCAATGCAGCTCTTCCGGCAAACACCCCGATCAAATTCTTGCCCATAGAACCAAGAGCTTGAAGAGACGCAGGCGTGATCTCAAGACTCCAAGCATGATGCAGGAGGTTCATGTCTCCATGCACCGAGAGGAGGTATGTGGGTAGAGTGGCGAGCTTGAGTAACAATCTGAGCATGTCATTCTCGCCGTGTAGCCATGAAGAGTCCGTGTCAGAAGCTAGTAGCATCAGCGCCGCATCCGCTCCGGCAGCAGTAGCAACAGACAGCAAACAGCTTAGTTTTGTAAAGAATAGCCGCCATGGTATCACTGAATCCTGCCTCTCGTAGTCTTCAGAGTGCCGCTTTCCAATCCTCACGCTCACGACAGAGGTAACGCAGACCTCGCTCAAATTTATGTGTGTTGTCGAGAGCAGAAGGACCCATATCCAGGCGTCGAGAGCGAAACCGAGATGCCAGAAGCCTGCCAGGAGAAGGGGTTGCAAGATAGTATAGAGAGCGCCTAGGACTGCGGTGGGAGGTAATTCTTCGCCCTGGACCGGCCGTCTGATGATCCAGGGCCGCAGGAGGAGGGTGTAGGTATTGCAGATAGCTGTAGTACGGACTAGAGGTGCGATGAAGGGTGCGAGAGTGGCCATGTTGACATGTCGCGAGTCGAATGGAGGCTTTCCTCTGAAGCTGGATAGAAGGTCGTTTTGTTTCCTGGGCCCGTGGAAAGGTCCGCGGAGAGCTGTGCCACTTAGAATTAAAGTTGACCAACGCTGCGTGCTGAACCGATCCTCTGCACTATCTTGCAATCTTCCACGGAAGAGCGTGCTTGGCGAATCAAGGCTTTGTACGCGCTCTCAATTCATTCTTTGATGCATCTTCTCCCAAGCCTCAGTCATCGCCGAATCCATTCCACTCTTCTTCATCTTCGGACTCCATCATCTCTTCATCCTTATCCACATCCACCTCTTTCAGATCTTGCGCATTCGCGGGATCTCTCACAAAGCCGCACACAAAGAAGCCCATTGTTCCGTCCTCTCCTCCCTTCTCGCACCTGATACAAGCATCGGTAATCTCTGCAATATCTAGCTTCTTTCCTGTGTCCGAAAGTGCATCCTCGACGCCCTTCTTCACGCCTCGTTTGTGCCACTTCCGCATTCCCTCGACTTGCTCGCTTCGCCTTAAGACTGTCCATCCCTGCTTCTTCGCAACATCCGAGAGCAATGAGTTGACGACCACGTGCTCGTTCTCTTCGTCGTGGATGGAACACGTCGAGTAGGTGATGCTCTTCGCTGCTGGGAAGGACATTGCGTGCTGTAAAAGTCGACTTTGAAATGTTGAGAGGCTGTCCAATCGAGCTTTGAGTTTTGAAGTGTCCGAGGAGTCTTGATCTGGCGTCTCCTCCTCAATGACTTCTCCATTCGAGGGTTCAGACTCAGCAGATGTGGGCTTTGATTGTTGCTGCTGCTGTCCACCTCTCTTTCGCTTTTTGCCCTTCGTGCTCGTTTCTTCATTAGTGACAGATGGGAGATGGACCTTGATCGTGGCCTCATCTCTACCAAAGATTCCACTTCCGGAGCAGCTCGGATCCAGCAGCAGCCCTGTAATGTCTGCGAATTCGGGAGCGTGAGGGTTCAATTTGAGGAAATCTTGCTTTTGCTTGACTGTCACGATCGAGGCTGCTCCAGCAATCTTGACCATCTTCTCCAAAGTCTTTGAGCGCATGGGGTCTTTCTCGCACGCTAAAACGCGACCCGAGTCTCCCAGTATCGCTGACACGTGTGTGGTTTTGTTTCCCGGTGCGGCGCAGGCGTCGATGACCTTCCCTTCTCCGAGCAAAGGGTTGAGAAGATACGCTGGAAAGCAAGACGCCTTCTCTTGAAAGATGAGCTTTCCCTGCTTGTAGGATTTGAAGGTTGTAGGATCATCTGGACCGCCTACCGCAAGAAGGTTGGGTACGTGCTCATCGACGTGAACTAGTCGGTCGCCAGCGTTAGCGTGAACAATTTCGCTCAGCGTCTTCACATTCGTGTAGTTGGAAAAGGTGTTCGACAGCTCATCATCCAGTGTGGTTTTGAGGGTGTTGACTCGAATCCACCTTGGATGCCGTAACGCATTCTGGCCATTTGAAGCTTGATCCTGAGATTTCGCCTGCTCCGAGTTGACGTGCTCTCGTAAAGCATCTAAAGATGAAAAGCCTCGTCGTAGCCGGGCCTTGGTCAGCTCTGCCGAGATACGCACTTTGTGTCGACTGATGGCCGTGTTGAGTCCATGGCTCGCGGGTAATGCGATGCCCTTCTTCGACAGGAAGAGGTCATGAGTAAGAAGCAGTGCCAGTGTGGGAGTGACCTAGACATTGATCAGCACTTGTTTGCTCAAATCCACATTCAATAACGTACGTTCTTCTCCACCTTCAACACGCCGCTCTTCTCGACGACCTCTGAGAGGACATCGCTCCATTTCGCCGCTTCCGTGGTCAGCGCGAACAGAGTCTTGGGATCACTCTTCCATGTTTTCTTGCCGAATACCAGACTTTTGAGAGAGCCGCCGTCTTTTTGAGACTTGGTCAGCACTTCGGCCGCTTCATGATAGAGCGACATGTTTGCGATGAAAGAAGTTGAGTTCGGCAAATTTGAAATTAACTTCTGTCCTAAGGCAAGCTGCGGGCCGCCGTACTTTCTTCGAACTTCATCTCAACATCTCGCCCTTTCATCTCCAGCGCCATACCACAACCTGCACAATTTCCAACATACTCTACTAAAAGTTCAACCACGGATCATTGATGAGCTCGTCGGCTGTCTTGCGATCTTCCTGCTTCCACTGCAAGGTGCTGCGGATAAAGGCCAGAAATGCTGCCTTCTCGTCACCTTCCAGCTTGTCCTCCATTTCTTCAAGACTTGTCACCTCAGGCATTGACAGTCCGCCGGGACTCAGCCATACGCCATGAATATCCCAACATTCCTGCGCGATGTCGCTTGTCTCCAGGATCTCTTGTGGTGGTGGACCCAGTAGTGCAGCCATACTCGCCAAGCAGGGCCCATTTGCTGTCTCATGAGGACTCACAGCTGGCCAGGGGAACTTGCCGTGCACCATCCACCATGCCATGACTCCAATCGCCCATATGTCCACAGCTGATCCCCATTTCAGTCCAAGTCGCGCCTCTGGTGCGCGGTATGGACCAGCCCCCACGATCTCTGGCTCCAGCTGCTCGCCCACAGCTACGCCAGTACGAGCCTCGCCGAAATCGCTGAGCTTTGGTGGACCCCAGGAATTGCACTCGAGAAATGCGCCCAAGTTTAAGGACTCGTAGACAAGACGATCACCGTCCCATCGCGCTTTGGGATGGTATTTCTTCAGAGCTTTTGCCGCTTCTCGATACGCCGAATCATCCGCTGGAGTCAGCAAGACGTTGTCGGCTTTGATGTCGCAATGAACAACTGCCGCCTCGGTATGAAGGAAGTCCAAACCCAAAATCAACTCTTTAAGAAGGGCTTTGATGTAGCCAACGTTCTCAATAATGCCGGAATCGTAGGCAAGGTGGAGTGTGGCGAGGTCGCAAATCGCAGGCTCCAGTGCGATACACAAGTGCCATCCGCCTTCTATCGTTGACAGAATGGGAAACGTGCGCTCAGGCGATCGAATACTCAGACAACCCCGATGACTGGTCTTCAATTTGCCGAATTCTTGATGCACCGCCATCTCGTTTGAATCCCAGGTGTCGAAGTTTTCCACTTGCTCAAACCGCGCGACTCCGATTTTTACGGTAACGTAGGTCTTCTTCCTGTGCTCGATTAGCAAACTGCGATGATGTTACGATGGAAAACATCGAGACTTACTCCCGATCAAAACAGAACCACGCTGTCGATTTCCTACCGTAACCAAGCTTCGCCAGAATGTCATACCGACCATCCAGGCATTGTCCTACGCGCGCGGGATAGAATAAAACGCGTTCGTAGTTCGAAAGTGTTTCTTCTTGGTAAGCGAGGGTGTCGATGAGTTCATGCTTGTGTTTCCGGATCCAAGGCATCTTCCAGGCCCAAAACCTCTTGACGCGCTCTCGTTTGTCCATGGCGGAGCTGCTTGGTTCGCGACAATCCGGTACTTCGAGGTGTTGTGTTGATTGAATAGGCTTGAGTCGGGGTGTTCAGGCTTGCAAGCAGGCGTTCAAGGTTCTTAAGTCCTTCAAATCTCAGGCACGCTCACCAGTGATAAGGGAATGGATGACCAGGACATTCACTTTCCCACCCACAACCCACAGATTCACCCGAAGTTGGGACAGTGAATTTATGGTTGCCCCTGACAGCTTCACGTTAAGGCGACCATTTGGCGAGTCTTTTTAAGCACAAAATGCTAGATCACTTGAGTTGCAACACAGCGGAGAGTACGAGAGACCAACAGCACAAATGGCTGCAGATAAGAAAGACGAGGTCAAGCCGTGGGGCGCAGCACCAAAGAAAAAGACGGCAAAAGAGCAGCCCAAGACTAAAGCACAGTTCTCGGAATCAGACACGCTCGGGAAGTACCCAAAGGACTGGCAGGAGCCAGTGCGAAAGGGGCTCGAGCACATCGCAACACAGGTAACAAACTCCACTGCAGCTATCCGAAAGACAACATTAACAATCTTTAGAACCCCGAGGCCGAGGTCTTCAAGCCCAGGTTAGTATCTGAAATGCGTGACGGCACAATTGTTTGCGATGTTTCTCTTTGAACGACCGCGATATCTTTCGACTGCTTGCTCACTACTTCACAGGGGTACTGATGCCCATAAGTCGTCAAAAGACAAGACGGAGACCAACAGATTCGTTACGGTGGAGGGCTATGACAGCGCAGGCAATCTGATCGGAACCTATCATATCACGAAAGACGCTAGGGTGAAGGGCAAAAAGGGCAAAAAGGGCAGCTTTGACTACATCTGAACAAAGTCGGCGAAAACCTCGTCTCAAGGGTCGTTATGGACGATGTCGACCGGGTTCCTCGAGTTGGATGCTCGAGTTCGAGGATGGACGACATAGTGTCGACCGCACCTCTTTGAGCCCGAGACTCGAGTTCGAGAACAGAAGAGTGGGCCATGACCAATAGCGCGCTGATTTCGAATAGATGGGACGCATACTATGGCCGCAGCGAGAAGACCAAGGTCCAGCAGCACTCCCTGGATACGATCAAAAGATTGCACAAAGATTGTTCAAACAGCGCATAGGGTATATGATATTCACAAATCCACAGCTCAACTTAACTCCCATACCCAACTCCCCTCCTCCTAGCCCTCCAAACGGCATTCAAACACTTCCCCACAGCCTCCAAGTCGCCCAAGATCGTCACATGCCCGCGCTCAGAACTCACAACACCGCCCTTAACAGTCCTGTATCCTTCCGGCACCATCGCCGCTTTCGCAAGAACGACGCCATCACCACTCGCAAATGCCAGCTCATCGTACGCATCCGCGTGCTTGATCCCTTCTCTGCCGTTGACTTTCGCGCCAAAGACTGTCGGCGTTGACTTGCCGTAAATCACCGAGATAGGCGGATAGACGTTCGAGGCGTGGTGGTTTGGATCGTACGCTAGCTCTTCTTTGAATTTCTTGACGGTTCGAAGTGTTCTTGTTAGATACTCGATCGCTTCTTCACGAGGAATGGTCACGGCTGTGCGTGGTGAGGGGGTCTCCGAGTCCGTATCACCGTCTGCTTGGAGTCTTTGGTTGCCGTTTGGCATGTAGTTGCCATGAGCGAGAGCGTCTGCACTCGGTTTGTCGTTCGTGCTGGGTGCGTTGGGAACTTCGACTCCGGCGGCTACAGTGGCTTTACTTGGATCCGCAGATGCTTTGCTCTGGTTGATACTGCTTTTGCGGCTGCGGAGAGGGAGACTTGGGAGTGCGTTGGCAACAGAGCTGACGTAGCCCGAAATGCCAGAGGGCTTAGGAGGTGCAGTCAATGGAGGAAGCGGCCGAGCGACGCAGGGAGATAGTCGGTAATCTATCCAAGTTTGAGGGTCAAAGAAGTCAACGGGGTACTCCTCCTTGGTGGTTTTATCGAAGAAACATCTTCCATTCAATGGCAGGAGAGCAAAACTCGTGCGGATGGAGAAGTTCACTTGTGCTGTGAGGACTCGGCTGCTGAGCAGGACTTCATCTCCGTTACGCAAGGGGCCAAGGATGTTCACACAAGTTTTCGGTGTACCAGCGTAGACAACGCCGCTGAACAGTTCTGGACGCTGGTTCACAGCGTGCCTTGTGATAAGTCCACCGAGAGAGTGTGCAATTACCGTAGCACCCCGATGTCCTCTCGATGTCCCGCGTCTATTGCATGGCAGATTCTCAAGGAATGACATGAGCTGCTTGCTGAGGTAGTGAGGATGCAGTCTCCAGTCGTAGCCATACTCATGCACTCTCAATTTTCCAGTGCGTGCATTCTCACACGTCCTGAGCCGCTTCAAAAGGCGCCGGGAAATGTCGACTGGCCCTATGTGTGTGAGCATGCCTCCCGGGATGACCTTCTCGGTAGCTCTTTCGTCCGCATCCTCTTCGAAGCCCACTTCCAGATCTACTTTTCGCAAATTCAGGCCAACTTTGATAGGCACCCACAACTGACGATGCGGAGGCTCTGCAGACCTGAGAATAGACCCACGGTAGCCTCCCAATACCACGATGTCCCCTTCTAGGTGGTCCAGGGCCTCCGTGAACTGAGGATGCTCGATTTGAGATCTGTCGAGAGGCGCGTCGGACATCGCAGCTTTTGCGGAAAGATATGGTTGCCGAGTTATTGGGTCCTGCGGTCTTGCAGAGGTTTTGGGGCGTTGCGGAGGACTATCGTGAACATTGTTCGATGTTGCCTTCAACGACGTAGATCCAGATCGCTCGCGATTTAGAAAGTCTGGTGCAAAGTTGGACACGTTGAAGCTTGATATCGAAGGCATGCTTGGTAGTCTGATGCTGGAATCTTGAAAGCTGTCCTTGATTGCCTTGAACCTGCTGTTCACCTGCTCCGAGACATGCTCGAAACGACTGTCGTCTCCGAGTGAAGACACTCGCGAAAGCGTGCGTTGCGTCACCAGGGAGGTGTCCGAGGTAGACCGTCGAAGTGGAGGACCTGGTCTTGCTGGTCCTGAGCGAACGTGCTGGAGCCGCAAATCTTTAGGCAGGTCTGCTACTGTCGCTCGAGCTTCCTCGGCTTCTCTAGGCGATCTTGAACCGGAAGGCTCTCTCGAGTGGTGTTCCGAGGGAGTTCTGTTGCGAGTGGCTTTCGCGGGCGATGAGCTCTGGTTTCTTCCTGCGAATGTGGATCGCCTACTGGAAGGCGGCATCTCACGCTCTTTGCCCCCGTCCCTCATAGTAGAAGAGAAAGGAGATGGCAAAGAAATGTTCTTTGGCATAGACAGGCTCGCAAGCAAACCCTTCTGCCCCCCGCTTCCGGAGCCTGTCTCGGGACCCGAAGACGCTCGTTTCCTGCCAAAAGAGAAACCATCGCGCAAGATTGACATGGTCCCTTTCGATCTTCCAGACTGCTTATTCTCCGTTCGCCATGGTGAGGGAGGCTCAATTTGTTCCTGTGAGAGTTCGGAGCTACGACGTTGGCCTGTGGCCGTTGTCGCACCAGGTTGGGATCCATGATTCACATAGCGTCTTTGCGTACGCTCAGCAGGCTTTGATGCTGATGCACCATCAAAGACGCTCCCAAAGAACCCTCCTGCCTGATCGATTGCTGCGGCCTTCTCGACAGCGGGAGTGGTAGGAGCCAGCAGCCTCGTTTGCTCCTTCCCGATGCTGACACCAATCGCATTACGCGCATCGTCCTCCTCGACGCCTTCATTCTCGACCGGCTCGTCTTCCGAAGAATTGCTTTGTTCTGGGGCTATCCTGGAGTTGTACTGGATATCAGCCAAGGCTCGTCGTCCTTCCGAATGCGGCTTTGAGTTTGCCATGGCGGGGATGCCAAGTTTCGTAGAATCCTAGGATTGCTTTGCTATCGGTCTTTCTCGATGAATATGTTCGACCAAAGAAGGAGAGGCCAGTGCAACATTATTCTGCTATTGCCATGGCGCAGAAGCCTGTTCTGATTGTTTATTCCTGTCGAAAGCTGAAAGCTAGCTCAAGGAATGGAAGAGGCAGTGCAGGGTTGTACGGCTGAGCCTGCAAAAGACGCCATGGATCGCGTTGATAACACGCAGGAGTTCGGGCTCAGCGTCGAAGATGTGCGAATACGAAACAGAAATCATTGTCCGACTTTTCGCTGCCGTGAAGACCGATGAGATGTCATCACCATCTCTCTGCCCGGCTTTCGATGAACAACTGCGCCACACTCTAAAGATCTTTGTGCCGTTTCATTGGTTGAAAGTCGCGGACCGGATCGGCGCAAACCCAGTTTCCGTGCTTCTCCTTGCAGAAGGATCGGGGTCCCACTTCATCATTATTTCGCATAATGCATTGCATGAGATATCTCCTATCGCCGTACTCGCACTTTTAGAGAGCAAATGCATTCCACAGTTTCCACGAAGAGCAATCATTGTCACTTCCAGGAGACGACATACGTAATTCGCAAATTCACGGTCACGCCCCCGCCAAGCAAGTGTCTTGATCGAGCCAGAGGCGTTGTCAGCAACGGTCGAAATATTCGAGCACAAACCCAAAATTGCAACCTTGGACGCCCGCAATCACGTAGGCTCTGCCTCTTCTATTCTTTGATACCGCTATAATGGCCGATACGCCTTCTCGCTTTGTTGTTTGAATCGTATGGATCAGTGCATGTGGCGGCTGACTCGCTTAGCAGCTGTCGCTGCATGTCCTGGGGCTCTCACTCGCATTCAAAAGCAATTCCGAGAGCTGTGTATGTATTGAGCCATGATGTCAGCCGAATTCGAAGACTTTCTGCAACCCAAGATGCCCAGACTGCTATGCCCGTCAACGTAGTACATTGAGAGACAGAGAGGCGTTCAGGAGAAGGTCTTTGATGCATGTCGGCACTGGGTTAGATTCCTCTATTGAATTCAACCTGTCCGTCCTCACCACCTTGATCCCAGAACTCCTTCTCCAGGCTTGAAGCCTTAATCGCCTGTCGCTGTGGAAACGCTGCAAGTGCCAGAGGAAGCGCAAAGATGCTAGTTGTAAGAATCAGACCCAGATTGATCGGGAGCACAAGTCGAGGCCGGGTCTTGAGCCACTGGGTCTGTTGCAACCGCACTAAGATGAGCGGCGGGATCACCATGATCGGAGTGGCGTTCATCACACGGGACACTGCTGTCTCGCCGATTGCCAGAGTCGCAGCCTTTCTGCTCTTTCCAAGTGACTGCAGTGGCTGGTCTGCTTCTTCACGCTTCTTCTTCGCGGCCTCCGTTTCTGTCGGAAAGACGTCGATTCCTTGTCTGATCTCCTCGCCACGCATGAGGAAGACGTTGAGCACACCGGCGCTGGCCACGGCTGCGAATGGTACTAGTCGGCCCAGTGTGGTCCTTGTTGTTGGGCTGATGTTCTTCAATCGCGGCACAATCGAGTTCAAGCCGACTGCGACACCACAGCTTGCACCTACTGCTAAGAAGTAGGATTTGACGATCGTCGATGTTGACATCGGAGTGCTCTTGTTCGCGTTGGAGAAGTTGATGCCCACGTTGAGAGACTGATTGGCAACTTGCCATGCGATCGTTCCAGTGTTGGTCAAATTTGGTGTCAGCATTCCGGCTGTCACGACCAAGTTCGAAAGTACGAAGCATGACATCCGGAATGGGAGGAAGACAGGTTCGCCATTATCTGTTCCAGGTCAGAGAGGCTGATGATCATATTCGAAGCTGGTGACTCACCTGGATGCAGAGTCGCGTCGACGATCTTCTTCGCCTTCCACAGATCCGGTGTCATGGACGGAATCTTGCCCTGCTTGTACTGCGTGATCAAAGTCTTCGCATGTTCAAGACCAGTGGAGGAAGTGAAAAGTGTTCTGGAAGGTGATCGTCAGCACATGCCCTCAAGACCTGCCAATTGCTGCTCATGAGGCGAACATAAACGCAGATACCACTGACCCTGCCGGATCACGTCGTTTCGCTGCTTGTGTCTGATTCTCACCTCGGATCGGCAATGTCTGCGGAGTGCTTCACGCGGCCCCAATACGTGGAAAGATCATGCCGGGACGCTGGCAGATCTCTGCTGCCTGGTAGAGACGCCGACATCTTTGGCCGCTGCGCAAAGCGAGTGTATCGCCTCGAAAGGAGGGAAATTCGAGAGTGTTTATCAGAGACAATCAATCGGTGTGGAGTGAAGTGAGTCGGAAGCCGAGCCGGGCACTTGGGCGCTGGGAGTCCGTGCTCAAAGCTAATTTGACGCGGGTGGACTCCATTCTTTTCTTCCACTCGTCTTCTTTCTCTTCGACCCCAATCGAGCACACAATAAGAGATTCTTATCGCAGCCAAATGAAAGCTTCACGTGAGCGGAGCGTCTGCGGCGATAAGCTATATTCTCGAAGTCAAAAGCTCAGACACGTCTCCTACCGCGCTCGGTCTTGCGTCAAAAATCACAGATCTGGAGCTGGATGCACTCACGCAGTGCACGAGACAAGATCAACATATCGGCGGTCTTTGAGTACGGGAGAGGCAAGCATCAGCAATGGCCATTCTCGTAATTTACCAGTCGAAACAAACAGATTCGCAGCAGTAGATGCTTCATTATTACCGATGCGACGATACGCAATTCATACAACATTGCTTGCTGAACATACGCCAAGTATATGCAATATGCCACCGTCATTGGGCATTTCAACACATGCTACAGCCAAATGCCAAAAATTGACAATATGCTTCTAATCTTATCTCCGCCCGTGACCCTGCTCAATCTCCTGCCGTCTTGCTTCTCTCAGCTCCCGGCTTGCAGGTCGGTGCCAGAGGGAGTTGCTCACTCTCGCCGGTGTTCTCCAAACACCGTCCCAGGGCCTCAACTCGGCCGTCCACTGTCTCATGATTCCGGGTCGAGGTTCTGTCGCACCTGATGGCGGCGCGTAGTAGCCATTTGGAGGCTGCCCTTCTTCTTCATCACGGCCCTGCCAATCTATCCTGAAGGTGCTCGCCGTGGGGTCTGGAGTAGATGGCTGGTCCTTCTGCAGTAGTAGCATCAACATCTGTTGCCGTTGCATTTCATCTTCCGTGATCGTGTTGGGATCATAGCCGTACCCTGTCGGCGGCGGCTGAGGAGTATGTGCAGACGGGAACATGTTGCGAGTATAGTTTTCGTAGTAGTTTTGATCTTGCCACAAGGTAGTTGTGTCACTGTCTCGGTGCTCTCGATCCGCTGGGGGTGGGCGTGGTGGCTGCTGCTGCTGCTGCGACTGGCCGATCATGGGAATAGACATTTGCGGTCGTGGCCTTGAAGGTGCGCCAGATCTGCGGTAGGTCCATATCAGGAGTGTAGCATACACTACAGTAGCGATAGCCGAAGCAACTGTCGTCAAGAGTGCTGGTGTATTAAACGTGTATCGCGTGTATATTAGAAAGTCGTAAAGAATGGTGATCAATCCAATGAAAGAGGCGATCAAGGCGGGCAGGAAGATCGATTCTGCTCGAAAGAGCCTGTCCCGGACTGCAAAGCAGAGAAGTCCTGTAAAAGAGAAGCCGGCGGCTAGGATGGCTACTGCGAAGATGCCAACTGCGGCCTTCGACACTCGCAGCTCATCTGGATCATGCGACTTCTCGAAGGTCGCAGGCAGCATGAGGAAACTAGCCAAACGTCAGTCCATATCCTCACTCCTCTAACAGACTCTACAGTCCGCAACTCACCCTCCCAGTATTATAAACCATGATATGAACGCCAGCATGCGCCAATACCAGGCTATCGCGTCGCGCTCGCTGGAGACTCCATCAACAGGCCCGTAGCTCTGTGCTCGCGGTCGCATCTGCGCCCGGAGCCCTCTGAACGCATCCAGTCTCGAAGATTCTCTTCGTATATTGTTCTATACCGGATTCCGCTCCTTGCTCCAGCCCTGCGCCTGTGCTCGAATCCTTTGGCCGCTTCGTTCTTGCTCTTGATTCGCCGTGGTAAATCCTCACCCACAGCTCTTACTCCACGACACACTGCGATCTCAGCGCAGCTCTACCGTTTTCCTCGCGATTCTGTCCCAGAAACTTCTCAAATCCTTCTCTTCAGCCAGCTAGTGGCACGATCAAAGGAGCTGTCAGCCGGTGTAATTGGGTCCGGACTCGAATATCAGGCATCGGCTGCTCGGCTTCGGTGGGACATTCGGGTGGACGGGTCAGTCGGTCGAAGAGCGAAAGAGGATCAATGTTGGATGGCAAAAAAGAGGCAGCGCGCCCAGTGATTAGTATCAGAGCACCACCTGGTCTTCGCGAGAAGAAGAGATCGACAGCGTGGTGCTGCACCGCCGCTCCACCGCCTAATACGGACGGTATCGGTTTCCTATTGGATGCCGAGAGTCAGCCTTAGCCACCTTACCCGTAGCCTTTCGCGTTCTATGAGCAGGCAAGTTATTCACGCATCTGTGCACCTGTGGCTGCGCACATGCAAGGTAACAATATAATGCTACTGCGGTGAAGAACTGACGTTGAGGAGAGTATTGCTCTACCGTTTGTGAATGCTCACAGCAGACGCACAAGAACCGTCTTGAGGTTCTCCTAGAAGGCCCGTATTCAGAAGCATCAGAAGAAAACGGAAAAAACCAAAAGTTGAAGAAGCTGCAGTTGCGATGAAAAGGTCCCAGCAGCAGCCTTTTCCAACGACAGATGATCATATTGGCTCATAGAATTGCTTGCTA
Organism: Phaeophleospora eucalypticola; assembly: GCA_022814565.1. Lineage (NCBI taxonomy): Eukaryota > Fungi > Ascomycota > Dothideomycetes > Mycosphaerellales > Mycosphaerellaceae > Phaeophleospora > Phaeophleospora eucalypticola. Next base: position 1,398,813 of record JAKLNG010000006.1, on the reverse strand, counting down.
AACAGAACCCCTTTTCCTCACTGAGCAAGAGCTTGCTTCTGACAGACCTCGCTCGCTCCAGAAGGGATCTTCTGTCTCACACCCAGCAGCGTCCTCGAAGTCCTCGGGAATACCGCCGGCATCAATTGCCTACATGTACTCATATGGCCCATCGTCTTCTCCGTCATCCCAGTTGCTTATGGGAGGTTGCCTATCCCCTCTCTCAGGGTATTCCTGTTCCCACATCGGATTCGTGGCCATGACCTGAGCAAACCTTGCAGCCACGCCTGCCGCAACCTTGACAGGTCTCATGCGTTTCTGCTCATGCTTGGAGGCACGTCGGCGTAAAGCTTGCCGTCGATGGACCACGGCCTTTCGAATGCTGTCGATTAGAGACTCGGGCTCGCCTCGACACATGTGAAGCACGATTGGTCGATGGGTATTCCCGCCTCGTGAGTCCTGCGACGGACCGCCGCGCGCCCACTGGACAGAGAAACGGCACTCCAATCGCATGTTGGGGCTAGGAAACGCTTCCGCAAAACTCTTCAATGTGTTTGAGGCCGCGGCAAAAACTTCGTCCTTCAGGGGGCGCCTTGTGACCAACCAGCAGCCCAACCGAACGCGTATATGCTTCATGTACGGGAAGAAGGGGCATTGAGAGAGTGCAGTGGACGCCTCTCGCGCGAGTGCCACGTCGCTGATTCCAGCAAAGTTGTTGAAAGTACAGCAGCGGAGCTTGATTGAATTGGATCCAAACAAAATTGGCAGTGTCTCTTGCCTGAATTGCTTGGAAGCTGCCGTCAGCGCAAGGGAATCGCACTTTTGTTCATAGTCTTCCATGCGAACTTCGAAGCAATCAGTACGGCGGCTGTAGTAGAGACGAATTCCATCCGGTACGAGCAGAACAGCCTCGTATATCTTGATCCTGATCTCTGCCGGAATGTTGTTGAGGGGCGAGTCGTCCATCTTGCCACGAGACGTATGCGCTCGGACAGGAGCGGCTTTGTCAGATGAATGTCGAATGAAAGGTTCCAGAGCGGGATCATTGGAGGGCTGTCGTGTTGTTGCCTGGGTTTCGAAACTCAAGAGGCAGGCGCGAAGCGCGCACCAGAGTCACGTGTGTACGCGTGACTTCCTGCAAGACTACCTGCCACATCAGTCGGCTTCTTGATCATAGAGCTCAAGGCTATTATGCCTTACCTCAGTCCACCGCTCGACCGCAGTCGGTAAAAGCGATCTCAAGGATTCCATCTTACATTTCGCTCACCAGAGCTACTCCACGGGGAACTATGCGTCCCAATACTATTACAGCCGAAATTCTGCTTGAACGCTGCATCCGCCACAACTCCTGCAATGCAATTCGGTATCTCTTCGATCATCTCTTTCTCACGCCACCAGCACCGCCGGCAGCGCTCGCGGCGATCGGCTTCCCATTCAGCATGACCTCCGGTTTCTCAGAGTGTCCATTTGTCTTCGTCTCTTCAATCAAATCCTCATCTTCCTCGTCCTCGCTTCGCTCGTCCTTCTCCTCGCCAGTCCGCACAAATCGATAAAGGATTCTAAGGATCAGGAAGAACCAGAAGAGGTTGACTGCCTGCAGCATCGCCAGTAGAGGGAAGGTGATGACCTGTGAAATCCAGCATTTGTATTGTTGTGTGTCCCAGTTCAGCTCGTACGGACCAACAGTGCGGAATTGCCCATTCGGGAGAAGTGAGGAGATGATTCTCAAGTTGATGTAGTGCCGTAGGTATGCCCAAACGCACATGAATGTGACGAAGTATGGCACCGTGAATTTGGAATCAATGTAGTTCAGAATCTTCGAGGTCTGTATTCTTGTTAGCCTTGCGATGAGTGACAAGCTCATCGAGCACTTACAGCCAAGAAGAAGTCAGATATGTCGTGTGTGATGTACACAGCGATGCCCATGTATGTGAAGTGGAAACGGTAGCTCAGCCCGATCAACATCAGAGTTACGATGTGATGCAAGACGAGCTCTTTGAAGTCCTTGCGAGGCTTCTCAAGCTGCAACATTAACACCAGGCCTTGTTGCGCCCAATACGACGCTTGCAGCAAATAGTATGCCTTGAAAACCGCCTCGTGAGACCTGTGAGGGAAGCCCTCGTACATCCCAGGGATGTTGAAATACCAGACTGGCGTTCTGCTCATCACGTACAGTCCGAAAGGCCCGAAGACTGCAAAGTAAATCGCGGTATAGAACTGTTCCATGAACCGCGCCTGCTTGCCCTTGTTCTTGATGCCGTACCAGAGCGCGATTGGACGGATCATGCGCTGCATGAGGAACTCTCTGGTGAACGAGAAGACCACCATGTAGAACGCAACGAACGCGAAATCCAACTTGCCCTTTCCATACTGCGTCACCTCACCAATGTGAGCTGGGAGTGTGTCCGTCCTCTCGTGCATCGGCGGGTTCGGGTAGGAAAGGAAGATCGCGGGATGCAGAGGGTTGCTCTCTCCCGGCTTAACGAAGTATGCCCCCAGTATTCCAACCATCAAGATCAGTGGATTTATCCAAGTGTGCTTGAGCGACATGCGTTTCCACCTGTTGAACAAGGTCTTCGCTTTCTTTCGCTTCCCGCCCTTGGTCTTCTGAGAGGATTGTTGAGCATGCTGAGACGTCGCAATGGCGTTGGCGCCCGTGTCTCCTCTTGGATCGCCTCCAAGATTCGAGCTCGCTCTTCGGCGTCGCGTGGTCGTCGTCGTTGTGTTGGCATGGCTGTGTTCGGCCATGGTCGTTCTGATGTGATTTCGGACCGCGACAAATGCGCGAACCTGGCGGAAAAGGTCAAGAAAGGAGCGACGGTGAACGAGAATCAAAAGACAAGCGAAGAAAACGGAGAAGAGGTGGATGGGAGCATGAGTTGAACAAGTAATTTACCAGCTTTGCGCGATGTTTGGCCCTAGACGATTGAGGTCCGCTTGGCGAAATTTAAACTCAGGAGAGGATCGTCACTGCCGAGAGCTTCTTCTGCAGTCGCGTGTCAGAATCCACCTGCACCTACTTCTTCAAAACTTTGCCCAGTGAATCCCATCTACGTTCCATACCATCATCAAACGCAACGAACGCGAGCGTGGGAGCGAAGGGCTGGTACGCAACGCTATCGTGCAGATGCCGTCTCCGTCCGGTGGAGACAGGGTCGGGCCAACGCGATGCCGCCCGTCAGTCCCAAGCGTTGGCCCACCGCGAGATACGATAGACGCGGCACTGCGAGTTCTCGACTTCACTGTTGTTATCCTGTCTACGCTTCTAATGTCTTCTAGTCCAGCTGACTTCAAGGCGAAAAGCCAATCAAGACGAAAAATGTCAGCCATAGAGACTCCGCAATCGTCGAAACGCAGCAATGACAGGATACACGGAAGACATCGAACCAAGGACAGGCTGAACAGCAGCCTTTTGCTACTGTTGGAGTGATCGCCTGCTCAGCATGTTGATTCAACCATGCATGGTCGCTACAGTCAGGATGTCCTCACGCTTTGCCTTTGCGATGTGCCAACAAGAAACACTGCTCCAATCCGCTGAGCTTGGAAGTTCTTACCAAAACCACCATATATAAGATTGCATTTCGGTCGTTCTCTCCTCCCGGTGTACACTCTACAGTACGCAATTCTACTATTGATACTCACAGACTACTCACGCTGCATTAAAAGCAAAATGGCAACGCTTGCCAGCCTTCCTTCGGAAATCAAGCTCATGATCCTCGATCATCTTCCCGTCAGAGAGATTGTCAAATGCCGCCAGGTTGACAAGTCCTTCAACGAGCTCATCACGACTTATGAGAAGACGCTCCTGAAGCGCACTCAATCCAAGCTCTCAGAGATGAGCGATACGATCGAGCAACTTTGCTTTTTCCGCGTTTCGGAGACCGTTTCCGCTTTTTGGCTTGCACTACACATCTACTTCAAGCATCGTGGAATATATTCACCGAAACAGCGGCGGGTAGAGGCCAGGAATTTCGTGGAGCTGTGGACTCGACGCCTGGAGGACCAGAGCGCAGACAAGAAGGCATTGAGAAATCTGGTCCGACACATCCTCTGGGTACACGTCCGTCACCACGTGCGGCGCACTCCTAGAGCGCAGGTTTTCCTCCTGGAACAGGAAAAGTATCAGCACCAGTTTCCCATTCGTGGAAGTGGATTCAATTCTCCAGCGGACTGGAAATTAACGAATGGGCGATTGACATACCCTTCTTATGGCCTGTGGGACTCCGACGTGTCCGAAAAAGGCCCTGGTGGAAGACTCGAGCTTATACAAAATCCTCTTGGATGGTGCTCTGTTCTCGGAAGCAACCTAGTCGCGTGGACATTGGACATTTCTCCAATTCCAATGTTTGCCTGCGACATCTACGGATACAAAGTCAGGTCAAAGGCTGTTTATGACCTGATACACAAGGCCTTTGAGAAACGGATAAAATTGGATGGGTTTTGCAAGGCTGCTGCGATCGAAGAGTTGTACATTTACTGAGTGGCCTGCGGAACTTTTAGCGCGGGGCTAGTGGGTCTGCATGTGACCGACAGCTTTACATTCACGCCGACCGCACGAAAATTTGGGACGGCGCAGACTTCACTCTTCATGTATAGAACCACTCTGGGCCCTTCCAGAACGACCGCTCCTGCCAGAATCTTACGACTAAGGTCTCCCTGAGGATCCATCACCCACGATCGTCCACCCCTCTACCGAGACCCTTCCACCAAGAGATCTCCGCCGAGGAGCCATCCACACCTCTGTCCCCTTCCGCACAGCTTACCATCATGGCTTCGAGCACCTTACAACTGCTCGATCTGCCCAACGAGATGCTGATCCGGATCTGCGAGTCCCTATCAGCCGTCGAGATCCAGCAGTTGCGCCGAGTGTCAAGACAGCTCAAGACTCTTGTCGACGACCCAACCAACAGCAACACGCTCGCACAAGGCAGTATCGCCCACTCCATTTCGCGCGTCCAACAGAACGCCCGCACGCTTTTCGACCTCCCAGCAGACGACCCGACGACTTACATCTCCATGCTGCAGGCCTTCTTCAGAAACCGAGGAATACGCGCACCAACTCACCCTGGCTTTGCTCGCGAGTGCCAATCGGTTGCCACATTCTTGTACTCGAAGTTTCGAGCCCCAGGGCAAAATATGTCCCTCGTAACTCTGACGCAGACCATGCTGGCCCTGCACTTCCAACATCACGGCGATCCCGACGCTGAGCTGGGCTGGCATTGGGTGGTGGACTTCGACCACTTCTTCGACATGGTAACCAACCCAGCTATGTACTACACTCCCGGCCCCCATTTTCGTCCTGCAGGCCTCCAGTCTAAAGAGGACCTTGCCATATTCTACGACAAGATCGTCAACACTCCCGGAGGACTGTTCGGAGATGCCCCAGTGGTGCCAGACCAGCAGCTTGGACTACCAACATGGTACCTCTCGATGATGGAGTCCCTCTGGCCGATTACTTTGCCGCTCTCGAACCGCCTCCATGCCGTGGGCAGGGCCCCGCAAGTCGCAGAACAGCTTGGTCTTCCCACAATCAAGGTGCCAATGACCATATCATACTATGCAAAGACTAAGACAGCGCATAACACGATCAAGAAGATGATTGCATTCGGTATAGAAGTTCCTCCGATGGAATATGCTGCGGCTCTCGAGGACGTGTACATCTACTGAGCCGGCCGTCCATCGCACGTCTGCTGCACTTCGTGCGGGACAACGGCAGCCTTGACGAGCCCTGATGCCCTACAACACTGCTGGATATGAAGAGGTAGCACCGAATAAGGACCGGCACGACACAGCGCACTCCTCACTTTGGCGCACCGCGGAGGAGACGGAGACCTTCTGGAAACAGTCTGGACGACCAGACAAGACCAAGCAAGCACAAGCAAGCACAATCAAGCTTGCCTCGGAAGATACGATCAACAGCACTGCACCTTGTTTTTGGCGAATTTTGTCTTTTTCGAACTTCTATTCCGAGAAGGCGAGTCGCAACAACCCTGCAATAGCCGGCGCACGCGGCAGTCGCAAGGATGAGGGAACGAGCACGCGACAGCGACGGCATTTTTTGGATGCGAACACAACAGTACAAATAGATTCAGCCTTCCTCTTGGACTCGAGTCTCTGCTTTGGAAAATGTTGAAAGTATTCTAGTTCTGCATTGGTCAATTAAACAGCATGTTACTCCATCTGCTCTCCATTCTAACTTTCACTCTAACAGCCCTCGCTTACCAGGGTCTCGACGTATGTCCCCCACTACCCGAGGACCCACCCTTACAACTTCACTTTCTTCTTCACAACTGACATATCTGCTTCACAGCCTAACAGCCCTCAATTCAAATGCTACGACATCACATGCAACAAAGCCGTCGGCGGTGACGATCAGTGTCTTCGAAGCGGCTGTTGGGGCGGCTGTAGTGCGACGAAGAGTAAATGCGAAGAATCGACGGAAGGACAAGTTCCTGGGTATTATCCGCCGCCGCCCTCATCGTCGTATTATGGGGATAAGAGGAAGAGAGTTGGGTGGTATGCGTAAAATATCTGGAGGAAGAGACGTGGTGAGGGTGGTGAAGCGCTAGAGCGACGAGTCTTTCCCAATTCGGAAAGTGAGGATTCGCGCGCTGGAGTCACGGCATGGGAGAGGATTCTTGACAGTGTCGGCAATGTGACCCTCCGTGCGACAATCAAGGTCGTTGCTATGACGAGAAGCCGGGCGTCGTCTTGGTGGTGAGGCAGAGGTGACAAAGTCTGGCTCCGACCGTTGAGAAGAGGAACAACCCGAGGAACGAGAGCAAACCATGGTTTTCTCTTCCTGCCTGCCACGTGCCCTGCCACTTTGGTATGGAATGCGTGGCCGGCCATTGTGTGTGTAACCTGCCATGTGGACGGTGTTTCCCCGCCACTGGTATGGAGATGGCGCAGAACAGAAGATATCCGTATATATACGGCGATGGGAGGACGCTGATGCAAGAGAGGTAGACATATTATTACTACTATTGCTATTCGAAACCAGGACAATAAGAAAACAACAATCATGCAACACTCAAACCTCCTCACCCTAATCATCTCCCTCTGCCTCTTCTTGACAACGACGATGGCATTGGCAATGCCGTATCCAAATCCTGATCCGAATCCATTCGTAAGTTTCGATTCACCCAAAGCCCAAAGCTATGAGATTGAACTTTTACTAATCCTCCAAACGAATAGCCACTTCCTGACGGCGCTCAATTCCAATGCTACGACATCACTTGCAACCCCGCTCTTGGAAACGAACAATGTTACAGCGCTGGCTGTGGAGGCGGATGTTCGCCGCAGATGAATAAGTGTGTTGATACTCCTGGCGATGATGACGGGGGTGATGATAGTTGTTATTGAGGTGCTGCAAACAACAAAAGAGTCTGATGAAGGACGGTTCAGATGATGGGATGGAAGTGCGACTTTGCTGTATCAGCGACTTCTTCACTTGTACATATTCCAAAACTTCAAAACTTACTCGTAATCACGATTCCAGTCGCTCATTCACGACCCAACATGCTTCCTCACCCACTCCCCAATCCTGCTCACGCTCCCCGTCGCCTCCTCTGCCTTGCCGACCATGAACTCCATCACATGCTGCTGGCCCTCATGCACCTCCAACACCGCTTCCACTCCCTCCCCCTCCAACAAGCCCGCGAGCTGCTTCCCTTCGTCGAGCAACATATCGTACCCGGCGCAGGAAATCCAGTGCGGCGGCAAACGCTTCAAATCTTCTGGTTTCGCGAATAGAGGGCTCAGGAGCGGGTTGGTGCGTAAAGAGGTGTTGCCGGCCGTGTAGCGCGTCGCGAGCATTTCCATCCCTTCGGCGGTATTGAGGACGTCGACTTCCGCGTTTGTTTTTCGACTGGCGCAGGACCCGGTCAAATCATACCAAGGTGAGAGGCTCACCGCCGCGGCGGGGATGGGGAGATTCTGTTGCAGAGTGGCGAGGGGTACGGCAGTCGCGAGGCCTCCACCGCAGGAGTCGCCGGCGGTGACGATTTTGGACGCGGAGAAGCCTTGTTCCAAGAGGTACTTGTACGCAGCGACGCAGTCGTCTAGAGGCGCTGGGAAAGGGTGTTCGGGCGTCAGGCGGTAGTTCACCGACAGAGCGAGAGTGTTGCTGGCTTTGGCGAGGTGGCCTGCCAGCTTGCGGTGGGAAGCCGTAGACCCAAACGTATAGCCGCCGCCTGAGGTACACATCGAACACATTAGACATGCATCGTGAGCGAGTGAGTGAGCGTTATGGAAAGACCGTACCATGCATGAACAGAATCACAGCTTTCTCATCCGCGCCTTGCGGTTTGCACCAGAGACTCTCCCGGCCGTTGAGAATCACGCTTTCATACGTCACGCCAGGGGCTTCGGTGGCTGCGGTGTGGACTTGGTCGTAGACGGCTCGCTCGATGAAAGGGTTGGGTTCGCTGGGGAATTGGGCGGAGAGAGTTTTGAAGAGCTCGGCGAGGGCGCCGGATTCCTTGCTTGGAGGCATGACAATAGTACTGTGTTGGGTTCTTTCCTGACTGTTATTGCAGACGATGGATCAAGTGCTGTAGGGTCAGTATGCAGGAAAGATCTATGAGAGACACCGTACGAGAGCTTTGTCCCGGCGGCAAGGTTGGGGTACCTGGATGATTTCATGAGTCTACCCCGCCATCAGTTGTCTGGTGGATTTCGGCCTTGCGATAATAAGCTGCCATTCATCAGTACTTCCTGAGACACCTACTCTTTGTGTGATTTCGTGGTTTTTGACAAGATCGATTACACTGTACAATTTAGTTTATACAAACCTAGCTAATGAGCAGGATCGCACTGCCCAGCTGGCGTCTAATGTCCTCCTTGTCAACATCATGGGTATCTTCGACTTCTCCCCACTGCTCAGTCTGGTGAGCAAGCTCTAGGGTGGCTGCTTCCCGGGCCTCCTCAATGCCGAATTTTATCTTCTCCAAGTCCGGTCTATTCTGCAGATGCGTCCACTCTTGACTCCACTCTACCAGTATGCGTGCCGCGATGAGCAGACTCTTCGTGGCTAGCACGGCTCGCTCCAGCGCTGCAAGTTCGTAGGGCGGGAGACCGGAGACCCAGCCTCTGATGATGTGCGTTGTCATTTCTGGCTGCGACTTGGGGACGATGCTGTCCTCATCCAGAATCTCGACGATCTCGACTCCGGGAAAGACGTGTGTGGTCAAGAAAGATATGACAGGTTCGGCAATTGCTTTCTGTCGTTCCCGCAGGTTCGCACTTGATTTATTCTCGTTTGGATCGTGCAAGTTCGTCTTGGGCGCCCAGCACAAGAGCGTGTCGGTGCCCAGGTAGCGCATAACCGTATTGATGACGTTGTCGCGGATTTGGGTATTGCCCTGCTGATCGGCAGTTTGGATGTCGATGGCTCGCGATGTGATGGAGGTCAATGGGATGTAGTGCTGTTTTAATGCCTGCTGTGCCGACACCAGCTGATCCCATTCCAGCGCGATCGATGTGGCAAGCGCTCTCTTAGTCTTGGGCAGAGTCAGCACCTGCCGTGTGGCTGTCCGGACTGGCCTGCTGTCCAGCAGAATCTGCAAACCATTCTCCCCATCCTCCTTGACTGTCACATCTTTCCAGAAGCGTTTCTGCAACGCGGATCCAGGCTTTTGAGGGTTGACCTTGGTGTTCTGGCTCCTCTTCAACTGCTCGGCTTGCTGACGCTTTCTCGCGACGCGATCTTGAGGGAAGGATACGGCAGCTTGGGGAGCTGGGGGAGGCGGACCGGCGACGGTAGGGTGGTTGGCAGGCGTGGCGCCCTTGGTGGAGGAGTTGTGCAGGAGACATCTGTTGCAGATCTGAGGCTGGAGCAGGCGCGGCAATTGACGGCGAGCACTCAGCGAAGAGGCCGCCCGCAGCGAGGAGCTGAAGAGAGATGTCTCCATGGCGATGCGAGGGATGCAGAGGAGTCGTTTGAATGTGTTTGCGGTGGGAGAGTTTAGATCCAAAGACGAGGCGATGATGCCGCGGGCGGGAGCTGCCTCAGATCCCTGTCTAGCGGCCCACGAGGTGCGGAAGTCACGCCGCCCTATGCCGATGAGATCCTGCACACTGCCATGCGCGACACAAGGCAATGCAAAGTTTGACACGCCCTCGTATCAGCTGCATCCCCGAGGCTGAACATTCGTTCAGCTGAAGACGAATGATCTATGAGAATCGAAGGCGACGTCGGCGATCTTCACTCGTGCAGCACCTACTCCTCGACCTCCCAATCAGACGTACCGCAACTGAAATAGGAGCAGCTCGCCACATATGAGCATTATCATCGCGGACACATAGCATTTATGTAAGCGCTGGACAGCCACAGGGCACGGGGCACGACTGCCGGTGCCGTGGAAGGGAAGCGCGGAAACTTTTGCAAGGCGCGTGACGGCGGCCGGGTGCGATGGATCACTGTGGATGAAAGAATGGCACGCGAACCGTCCATAACAGTCAACGAGAAAGGAGGTCGAAAAGGGGCAGGCATTCGCTTCAAAGCTCTCGTCTCAATTGTATCCTATGGGAAAGGGCATAGCATAGAACAGCATAGCATTCAATTTCCGGTAGCCGGATGTGTGTAGCAGAAATGGTTGTGTAGTTCGAGTAGCAGATCTAGGGTTCTGCGCTTCTTCTCCGCTTTGTCGCAGCTCGCAGCTCCACCCGCCAGCACCCTGAACGACGGAGCCCTTTTGCGGAGAAGAGGTCGAGAGGTGAGCTGGCCTGGCCAACGCCTCCGTCATTCCTGTCTCTCACAATCATTTCGCAACTTCATCCTGTGCAATCACTAGCCTACTTTCACATCAACGCACCGCCCACCGCCCACCGCCCTCCCCCGCCGCGCCACTCCGCCCTGCGCGCATCGAGCATGTATATTCCTCTCCATGCCGCCGTCCACTTCATCTAGCACCTCCCCATCACAAGAGCGTTGCGCGCTCCCGAACTGCGGGGATTGGATGTCTGCACGCCGCAAGAGCTTGAGGTTGTCCTCCAGCCAAACCGCCGCCCACTGTCCACGCATGTGAAACATGCAGCGAGTCGACGACCATTCTGGGACAGCGCCTTCGCAATCCTCCTCGCAGAAACAAAATCAACAGCCGCCCAAAGCCTTGCGCTTTGTCACCAACTATGGCGCGCCTCATCCCAAACGGTTAGTGACGGCAAGCTGCATGCGCCCCAGGATGTCGTACTAATAGTTGAACTGCAGACGTCGTATAGGCGCAGCTTGTTTGACATGTCGCAAGCGCAAAACAGCCTGCTCAGGCGAGCGCCCTTTCTGCGAAACATGCAAGCAGAACAAACTCGACTGCGCCGGTTACTCCTCCGAAAACGCATCTTCCTCCCACAAACGAGCCGACTCCGATGCCGGGCCGCGGAGGACAGAGCAAAATGGCAATCGCAAAGGAGAGCCGAGCAAGAAGCGAGCTCGAGTTGGTGATGGCGAGCAAAAGGGAAATTCAGATGATGCGGCGCCGCGAACAGCAGCAGGCGGACAGTCACCCCGAGCGACGACAGAAGGGAAAGACGGTTCAAACGATGGAGAGGCTGGTCAAGAGTCACTATTCTCGGGACCGCGAAATCGCATGCCTTACTTCCGTTGGCTGGGCCCGACTGCCATCATGCCAGGCTTCAAGCAGATGGTCGTCAAGGTGAAGAGACACGATGGAAACGATCTGACCCGATCCTCGACCGATGGCATGCGCTCGCCATCCTTAAATGCCCTGCAAACGAGCGAAGGGAGCTCAAAACCCACAGCGTACTCGAACACGCCTGCTGCCGTCGAATCTGATATGAGAACCCCGTTGAGTCTGCCATTCTACGACACATCACCCATGCCTCCCAGCGAGCTGATCACACACCTGGCCAACACTTTCTTTACGCATCTGGGATGCAATTATCCATTCCTGCCCCGCGAGAGATTCTTGCGAGATTTGGAAGAGAAGCAAGTGGATGCGATCCTTGTCGACGCGGTTTGCGCTCTAGCTGCGAGATTCTCAACACATCCTTTGCTCACTCAGATGACCACCGAGGGCGGAAAGAAAAGCAGTCCAGCTGACTATGGCCATGCATTCGCGCAGCGAGCCAAGTCAGCTTTGCCAGACACCTTTGCGTGTCCGACAGTAGCGGCAGCCCAAGCAGCCCTTCTTCTGGCCTACAACGAGTTTGGCGAACAGCGAGATAGCGGTCTCTGGATGTATCTCGGGATCTCCATCCGCCTGGCTCAAGATCTCGGACTCCAGAAACTGGAAGGTCTGAGATACGTTGGCAAGGATGGACCCACGCCAAAGGCCGTGAAACGAGCGTCTCGAGTCGGTGACTATTCCTCAGGGAGCTCTGGCAAAAGTAATCCATATTCGGAGAGCGCTGAATCGAAACAATCGACAGAAGCAGCCAAAGACCAAGCATCCGAGGACCAAAAGACCCAGGACGAGACCAGGGCAGTCGAACAGGAGCGAGTCGACACTTTCTGGGCCATTTTCTTCCTCGATCGCGTGGTTTCTTCTGGAACTGGTAGGAGAAGTACCTTGCGCGATAAAGATATCGAGCTCTCATTTCCCCCGATGAGCCTAACAGATAAGGATTCCGAGTGGCCTGCACCTTTTCCAGCTTTGATCCGCATCGTACATCTCTACGGACGAGTTGCAGATCTGCTCAACAGCATCAAGGAAGCGTCGGACATCACAGCAGAGACGCCGAAGCGATTGGCGGCCATGGAAAGCCAGGTCACGAACTTCTATCAGAATCTGTCGCCCCGACTGCATTTCGATGCGGTGAACTTCCAGCACTACATGAAGGCCGGGGAAGGCACCAACTTCGTTCTGCTGCATTTCTGGTTCCACACTTTGATCATTCTTTTACACCAGCCGACGCTGCTCAAGACCTTCGCTGGACGAATGCTGCAGCTCTTCCCCAACTCACAGCAACTGGCCATGAGCAGTGCTAAGACCATTGCTGACATCTTGAGCTACTCTCAGCTCATGGACAAGAAGGCGTCACTTGGAAACCCTTTCACTACGCAGCCAATCTACATTGCAGGTTGCGCATTCCTGCGTGAAACAGTAGAACAAACAGCCTCGAGTAACGGCCAATCGCGATCGACGAGTCCCGGACACAGCAAGGACGGCTCCTCTGATGGCACACGCCCTGCCAGCGCCTCCACGACCCAACCTTCGACAGGAGTGGACAAATCTCCGAATGGAAAGTCCGCGACAGTGCATGAAGGAAAGCCGCAGCTTGCCAAGCATACGCTTCTGGCTACGGCAGCTACTCAGCATTATCAACTTTGCTACAAGGCGCTGCAGTCACTGGAAACGTACTGGGCCGGGACCAAGTACATTCTCACCATCTTGGACCAGAAGTTCGAAGGAAATGGCGACCCGCTACTGTACACGTCCGAGGAGGCAGAAAGTTCGATGGAACTACCACGACCAGAGCCCTCATTCACATCACCAGGATGGCGCAGGAAGTTCAGCTGGGGTCCATACGCTGGCGGCAGCAGCAACGACAGCAACCAATCTCCCTCATGGCCACCGAAGATGCTCGGATTCGGACAGGTGCCTGGCAGTCCTCGGGGAGTGGACCCCAGCAAAGGTATGTACTTCGGTGCGATTGAGCCTTCTCTCGTCGGCACCACTGACAATGATGACTATACAGCCATTGGCTGGACACTAACGGGCACGATGAACTCGCCCTCGACGAATCTGGCTTGGCACTACGCAAGCGGTGGCGGAAATGGAGTCAATCAAACTTCGAACTTGGATCCGCGCCTCAGCACGATGAACCCATCAGAGTACGAGGCTGCGACTGGGCAGATGCAAAATGTTCAGTATCCGAAGCATTTACGTGGAGGGTCCTCAGGACCGCGACTCGGTGGTCAGGACAAGCTTGGTCGACAAGCGATGCAGAACTACGCTTCTGGAACTACATCAACTGCCAATGCCGAACCCGATCCCATGCTCGGCTTGGCATCACCTTACAGTCAACCCGGAGGCGCCCAGTCCCCAGGAAATCCCATGTCCAGCGTACCATTCTCTGGGGGCCTCCATTCGCAAATGACTGCACCGACGAGCGGCGGCACCGCGATGAACGCCAACGTCGGCCAAACTTATCCTTCACCGTCCTTCTTCAACGGTCCAATGGGAGGCTTGCCAACAGACTTTGCCCCAGGCAACATGATGATCGAAAGCCAAGACGTCGACATGAGTCTCCTCGGCCTCGACATGATGCCTTGGTTCGAAACACCATACCCTACACACGACATGATGAGCATGTTCGATCCGACGAGCACGCAAACGGCCGGCGCTGCTCCCCAAAGCACGGGGAATACGGGCGCTTCGGGACGGCAGTGAGAGAGCTCTCTTGACAAAGGATTTCAGAGTCACAGCTGTTTCTTGCTTGTTGTCTTACACTGCATTGCAATTCTGTTTTTGATTAGCGAGGCGTCCGGCGTGCTTGCGCGACACGATTGATATGAATTCAAGAGCTGAGCTGAGCTGCTCTCGGCGTATTTATTTCCACGCCCTATGACAGCGGGAAATCGGAAGGGAAAGCGAACGCGGCCGCTATCGGCCTATCTATAAAAACTTTGTAATGTGAGAGCTATCCACAATAGCTCTCTATCGACAATTCAAAGCTATTCTTACTTTACTATCTCACTACCCTGCCCTACTACTATTACCACTGCCTTCTCTCCGTCAAGGTTCTACCTTAAACTCTCACCACAACACCTCCCTTCCAACATGTCTTCCTCCCCCACCCCCTTCAAGATCTCCCCCCACCCTCCCGTCCCCGCCTACAAATCCTCACCCAACAGCCCCCTCACCCCAAACAAAGATTTCTACAGCACCCTCGCGCGCGCAGACCGAACATGCACAGAAAGTTTCATCCTCCCCATCCGTTCCGGAAAGGCGTGGCACGCCCCAAAGGGAAGCATAATCCGCCTCTCCACGCCAGAGGGAGCGCAAGTCGGGGACTTGAATCTTTGGAATGCGCATAACGCGAGGGAACGTTTCTGGGCGAGCAGGACGAGGCAGTTGCATGCGTCCCACGTGACGGTTGGGGATCGGCTGTGGAGTTGTCTGCCGTACTTGAGGCCGATGGTGACGATTATTGCGGATTCGCTGGGCGGGGATGTGTATGGGAAAGATAAATGGGGTGGGAGGTGTCATGATTTATTAGGGACGAGGTGTGATCCGTACGTATTCCAATTCCCATCTCCGCCTCAAGAAAAATAGCACCCGAAGAAGCTGATGGTATCTGATGAGAAAAATAGATACGTCAACACCCTCCTCTCCTCCACCTCCTACGACTACCACTGCCACTCCAACCTCCTGCGCTCCGTCCTCCCCTACGGCCTGTCCGAATCCGACATCCACGACGTGCTGAACGTCTTTCAAGTCACGGGTCTCGACGACGACGGGAAATACTTCATGTCCGCGAGTCCGGCGAGGAAAGGGGATTACGTAGAATTTTTCGCGGAGCAGGATTTGCTTATGGCGCTTTCGACTTGTCCTGGAGGGGATTTGAGTATGTGGGGGTGGGGAGAGGGAGGAGACGAGGAAGGGGAAAAGGGGGAGGCGGAGGAGAAGAAAGGGATGCTAGACTGTTGCCGGCCGTTGAAAGTAGAAGTCTTCAGACTCGTGGATGAGGGAAAAATCCTGAAAGACTGGAAGGAGCCAAAACCACCGGCGTATCGGGGGATGCATGGGATGAAAGTACCGACGGGAGAGGTGCAGGTCGAGGAGCAGAAGTAGAGTAGGGAGAGGTTTGGTAGGTAGCTGGTTGGGGCTTGACATGTGAAGTCCGTGCGCAGAGGCGCTAGCTAGCTGTAGTCGCCCGTCAGCTTTTCCTACTGTATCCCAACACCACATCTCGACGACATCACCAGCAGCATCCACGCAGTAGCACAGCCACATCCGTCCGCGTCGAGATGTGTTTCGTTCGAGACCTGGTGAAGCGCCTGTTCCGCCGCCGCGACGGGGCCTCGCCTCACCAGCTCGACTTGGTGCGGGAGCTCTTCGCCCAGCAGCGTAAGCCGCTATTCCCATTCACCTCCCGAGAGAAAGACACCAGAGGCTAACGGATTCGATTCATTCCCTACAGACCAGCCCCAACCCGCAGCACCAGCACCCTCCTCGCCATCCACTCAGCCTCGCCCGGCCCCGGCGCCGCAAGACGAGCAGGCCGCACCACCGCCTCCATCTCCACTACTTCCCCCGCGACCAACGGCACCACCACAAACTCCACGCGGTCTTCGCAAACAGCTCTAAGCGGCGGCCGTACCCTCTTCAGCGTGCCCACGACCGCCAGCCGCCGATCCTCTCGTCCCAGGTCCAGGGGCCGAGGCGAGAGGGAGACAGACAAAGGACCCGGCACGTCCTTCCCTCTACTCGACAGCGTTGCTTGAATGCGGACAAAGCTGCCCACGACCACTTCTTTGTGCGCAGCCTCGGATTTCTCATCCGCGAGAACCTCGAGGGACAGCTGGACGGGAGAGCCGCGCAGCAACTCGAGAGATTCCGGCGGAAGCGCGAGACTCTCGATATCAATCGCGCCGCTACGGCCTTCTACCTCCCATAAGACTTGCAAGCGGCTCAAGAAGTCCTTGCGAACGACCTCCATGTCCTCTTCGAATCCGTCACTCTTCGCTGAATGGTTGACTTGCAAAAACACCCGACGAATCTCGCCCGGCGCCAGTACGCCCTGCTGATCAACAAAATCCTCGCCAGTCGCCGCGCCATCGACAAGAGACTTGTAGGAGATGGACTTCGGCCACGCATTGCGCACGTCGAAAGACACCAAGAAAGCATCACCACCCCTATACGACTGGCCGACCTCGAAATTGTGCACCTGCAGAGCAGCATTGACCGTCATATTCACGGGCACAGAGACCGCGCGCGCATGTTTCAGGCTCTCCGAGCCCGCAGAGCAGTAGAAGAAATTGACGTGCGTGCCAGAGACTCCCGCTTTGCCCACGACCTTGAAGCGGAACACAGCTGTCTCACCAGGCTTGACAATCCTCTTCGGTATTGCAGTCGAGGACTCGCTTACGCCAGGACCGAGAGAGTCATCACTCCCCGGCCAACGAAGCACGTCACCGGTATCCGTGACCTCCCAGACAGAAGGAGCAACACTCCCAGTGTTGCGCAGCGTGAGTTCTAAATCTGAGCTCTCGCCTTCAAGAAGCATGAGACCCATCTCGAGATCAGAGTTTTCTTCAAGCGCAAGAGTTGGCAAAGCATCGATAACGGCAGCGGCAACTATCTCAGGCTCAATGCCAAGACTCTTAAGCTCTTTCTCAATATCCTGCTCCGAATACGCGGCCTGAGTATCGAGCCCGACATCCTTGACCGTAAGGGGCGCCTTTGCAGACCATGCTTTCGGGATAATTGGAAATACTTGAGTCGAGCATCCATGCATTTGAACGCGGCAGCCGGTGATTTTGGCTGTGCCAACTTCTGCAGAAGTCACCAGGATATGAATACTTTGGAACCGCAAAGGTCCTAGGGTGAGAGGCACGTGGTGAGAAACAAGCTCTATGCCTTCCGCGATCAGCTCCAGCCTCTCAACATCAATCGGTATGTCGAAAGGGTTCTGAAGCGTAACGACACACTCGGAAGGCTCGTTTTGGACGAGCATGAACGTCTGCTTCGTCGCAGCTGTTCCGGGCCGGCTAGCATTTGGATCATACAGCAGAGGATTGCCTGGACCTGTCTCTCCCACAGGCGCATCCGCCTTGCTCAGCTTGGAACGATCAATAACGGCTCTTTGACCGCTTGGCTGGAGTATTTCAACCCCTCGAACCACGAAAGGATCCCAGTATATTGCCTGAACATCAGTCAAGCCAAGGTGCTTGGACACATTAACGGTACGGCCAATCACTGTCGCCAAGTGCATCTGCTCTTCCTTGGAGAAAGCATTCTGGACGACCGCTGGGGAGGCATCCACGGCTGCACTGGGCCCTGCAGCTCTCAGAAGCGATGTTGTCAACAGCAGCACGCCGTATGGATCAGGCGACGCTTCGCAAAATCCAACCAGCTCCCTAAGCAAGTCAAACTTCAGTGAAGGATTTCCAAAAGCTCTTGCATCCGGATAGAAGACGGCCTCGGGTTTGGAAGATGGGGTCAGGTCCGCACCATATATCCTTGATATCTCAGCTATGAGCTTGTGCACGCCATGGCTCTCTTCGACGATTGCAAGCAAGGCGTCGGCACCAGTATCTGTCGAGAGACTCGCAGCGGGATGGATACCGGCTTCAGCAGCGCCCAGTTTGCGTGCTTGTATCAGTGCTCCAGTAAGTCGCGCAACGAGATCTTTGATGACAATCGCCTTTTTGCGATCCATGCCGAGTAGAGCATATCCGGCAGCCATACCAGAAAGCACCCGAATGTGATCGTTTCCAGTCAACATATCTTCTCCTGGAGGAAGCGCCTGCGCAAGCATTTCAGCAATGACGCTCTTTGGCAGCAATTTTGACTTCGCCCCAACAGAAGCCGGCCGAAACGCTTTGATTTTGGCATTATTTTCGTCGCCCATGGGCTTGTTGGTGACAACAACTGGTCGTAGATTGTCGGGCGTCACATCTCCTCCAGCTGCACCCAACATAGCCAACAGCTTCGTCAGGCGGATAATTGCTTCTGCAAGGGTCAGAAATGGTAGCTCGAGAGAGCCTTCTGTGGAGCGATACAGGTTGAGAATCAACTTTGAGAGATCAGGAATGGCAACAGAAAGTCTGAAAAGCTGCAACTGTTGCCTGGTACCTTCCGCCGCGGCCTTGGTCTCTGCGGCGATGCGTGCTGCTCTCTCTGTCGTAGAGCGATCCAGCACCGGTTCGCATATCGAAGGCACTTGCAGCTCTACGCCTGACCAGGCCAGCAGCACCATGCAAACCAGCATATTCTCCATACCTTTGGCATGCCACAATTGATCACCAAGAGTACGTGCCTTGCCCGTGTGTTCGATCAGCAGACCCAGAGCGGCGTTCCAATTGCCAGCCATCATGTAGATGGAGCCAAGAACGATTCCCACTCGTGCTTTGCCTCTCACACGGATTTTCTCCTGAGAGGTGCCGGAGCCAAACCCCTGCACAGAGACCCGGTCCTGACTGGACGACCGCGTTCCTCGCTTTCCCTTATTGCTCTGGTTGCTGGCTCTGCTGTCTGATCGAGCAATGTCACTCTGAGGATTGTTGGCACTGGCTATTTGGTCGAACGATGTTGCAGGTAAGGGAGGAGCTCGTGACGCAGGCCTCGCTGGACTGCCCTCGCTGGTCGGACTGGAGACGCTCGGCGGAGGCGTGGACTGCCTCGAATCGGGTCGCCTGTTTTCATTCTCACGCAATGAAGCATTTCTTTGAAGACTCCGAGCAGTCTGGCCGGGAGTTTGAACAGACGGCGAGGCATGCATTGCTTTTGCGTAAGTCGTGAGCTCCACCAAGAAACGAGCAGAAACTTCACATATAGCAGCTCTGAGAGATGGGTCATCCTCTATGTCAGCGTTCGCTACGCCGATTGCATTGGAGGGATGCGATGCATTTTCATCTCCACTGCTTGACTCTAGCACCAGCAGCTGGCGGTGTACTACTCGTGGATGCCTCTCTTTCAAATATGCAGCTGCGTCTTCCAGCTCTTTGCGATTGCTCTCTTCCGTTCCATTTGCGCCATCGACAATGCCTAAAACAAGCAACGGCTCCCGGAATAGCTCGAACGGCGAAAGTTGCTGTTGTTGCTCGGAGTGTGCAGCGGCGGAGAAGCGGTACAGCAAGGAGCCCTGCGGAAAGGCTTTCGGAGAGAGGAAGAAGGCATCGTTGTATGATTTCTCTTGGACATCGGCGAGTGGGATGATGCTTGCTTCGGATTGTAATCGCTGGAGAAGCGAGGTGAAGCGTTGACGCTCTATGCGGCCGACTGGCAGGACCAGAACGCGATTGTGGGCAGGCGCCACGGGCGAGAAGTGATCCATTGCAGCATCCTGGTTCACCGCATGGCCGAGATTCCACTGCTGCTCAGGAAGGAAGTCGTACGCAAGCGTTGTGCTGTGGGTTGTCGTCGGTGGGTGTTCAAGGTGTGGTCTGCTTTGGTGCTGCTGCTTCCCGGGGCTTGAAACGACGGGGCCGGAGAAAGTCGCGCTGGCTGGAGATGCCGAAGGAGGTTAGGCAGTCCACAGTCTTTCAAAGGGACAAGCAACAAGTGCGACAACGTTTTGGAGCGGACCCACGACCGACGACGGCAATGCAGGAACACCTGGGGCGGTCTGTCGGTGGCCTCCGATCCGCCTGCACTTTTCGCTTTGGCTGGAGCCAGCGTTGCGTGAGAGAGTGGATCCTTCCGCTGGCGCTCCCAGGAAAACTCAGCACAGCGGGCAAGCTTGAGCACTGCAGCAGCAAGTCACGGGAGTGAGTGAGCGCAGCGGCCAGCAGCAACCCTGGATCCTGCTTCAAACCTTCAACTTCCCTGACGTCTGACGTTGCGAGAGGGACGCTCTTTCCATTCGTCTTCACTTCGATCGCTTGCGAAGAGAGAGTGTGTGGACGGGTTGCTATCCCGCCGGTATGCGCGTTGGATGCTGGATGCCAGCGACGAGACGCCCGCTCTGACCAGCTCTCAATCCGTCCGCGGGATGCTGAAGCACCTGGAGCGCTCTGCTTCCACTTGCACGTCGGACAGCGCGGCAGACTTGTGAAATAATTCGTTGGACCTCCTCTTTTCCTGTCGCCTCATCACACGACACGACGCCCTCCCGCCGCTGCCGCAAGACACCTCCACCGCCAGCGTTGTGTACGATGCGCCTCGTCCGTTGAAAAGCAGTCCTATGTATATAAGGCCTCCACCGCTGCACCCTCCCGCAAGGGTTCATGGACGACGCTCAGGATCAGCATCTGGTGCCTGATGAGCATGTACCGACGACTCCAGCGCCATGCAGGCCGCCTTCGAGCCTCTCCGGCGCCGCACCGACCTCCAGGTACGTTTCCACTCTTGACTTTTTTTCTTCTCGAAGCGAACCAGCTGGCCGGGTCCGCACGCAACGCCTGCGCAATGTGTTGTGATCCGGAATAAGTTCGTCGAGGGTTCGCGGTTCGCAGTGGGCAAGGCCAGGCAAGCAAGGCGATGATTAGAAGGCTGAGCTGTCTTTGTCTCTCATGGCGGGATCGTCGGCCGCAGGGTGCAGTTGGATGGGTTTCGCGACGTCTCTGCTCACTGCACCTCTCGTGATGGTCGCTCGTGCTCGGCGAAGAGGTGCAGGTGCGGTGCGGGTGTGCCTGAATATAGTGTTATTGCGTAGCCTTGGAACGATTTTCTGGCCGAAGCTTGCATCAATGTCGACACCACCATTACCCTCTCCGCACCTTCTGACCACCATCACAGTGCCGTCCACTCTCCACTCCCGCTCACCATCGCCTCTGCCTCCCCATCGATATCCACAACCCATCTGTCTGCATCAACCGCCGCCGCTGTCGGCGGCTCCAAGATCATGGACGCCAACAAGACCAACCACCGCGAGATCGCCCCGTATGAGACCTTTGCCTGCGAGAGACTGACCAGAGAAATTGCCTTGTGCGAGACCGACCCAGCTCGGACACCATCGACCCGCAATCCTCCCCGTCGTCCTCTTGCAGAAGTCCTACGAGAAACCAGCAGAACCATCCAGTTCAACGCCAAGTGGTTTGCTCCGGCTGCACTTTCGACCCTCCTGCAAACCGCACTGGACGTCACCAGCCGATCGTCTTCAACCGTGGATCTGCTTGCCGCCTTGGCCCTCATAGACACCGTTGTCACTTACTCCCTGCTTCCCACCCTTGCGCCGCCCATCCGCTTCATCGCCTACACCTACTACCAAGGCAGCCGCTCTCTCCGCCACAAGAAGCTCAGCGAACATGCCTGGGACGTCGCGCAGCACATTCTCCTATCCCACCTCGGCGGACAATTCGCTGACATCCTCCTGGACATCATCAGCGATCCGGACACCCAGCGCTCCAAGTTCAAGCTGTCTGCAGCTACAGGCGCCCTCATGATCATCACAGACAAGCTGTTGATCGACCGTGACCCACAGCTGCCGGCTCTTAATGCGACACATCTCCTCGTTGGACTGAAAGTAGCAGATCTCGGACAGAACATCATCCTGCGTGAGCAAGTAATAGCATTGCTGGGTACGATGCTCGTGGATGAGGACCTGACACATCAGATCGAGAAAGATGGAGCCTTAGATCCGTGGCTAGATGTCTTTGGAAGCTCCATGTGGCACGGCACCGACATTGACACAGAAATACTGGATTCTGCTTTCGACAACTTATCAACCAGAATAGCCAAGTTCGAGGCGCGACACCAACCAACACTAGCACAACTCTTCGTTGAGGCTAGACGACCACTGCCAGCGACTCTGTCGAGCCAGCTCGTCGTGCCATGGGAGCGTTCTCTTCTGCTGGAAGAAGACACGATGTGGACAGCAGAATATCGCACCATGCTCGGCAGATTGACAGATTCGACATTCTACCTGGAGGAGCTTGACGCATTCATCGACATCGCTGTTCAGGCATTTTTCCAGACGGAAGACTATGTCTCCAGGAAAGACTTCGTCTACACATTGGAGACCCTCATTCTCGACTCCGGCACTGCTGCCCCTGCAGTTGATGTTCTGGCCAAAGGCATCGTCAAGATCTTCACCTACAAGACACAAAAGCACAAATGGGAGGGCCAGCGCAATTGGCTCTTTCCAATACTCTGCGGCATTGCAAAGCACAGTCTCGAGGCTACAAAATTGCTTCTGAGGATACGCGCAGACGAGGCAGATCAGGGGTACCTTGCGTTGGAGTCCACAGAGGACATGAACAACCCGGATACCGGCCGACGCATGCCCAGCTATTCCAGCCTTTATGGCCTCACATCTTTGTCATTCGAATCTTGGGTCAGCGCCTTGATCGACATGATTGTTCACGAGCCCAAGAGATGGGATGTCTACCACGCACTGTTGACCTCGCTGGCTCCTCAGATCCGCAACCACGCTCTTTGGCGCGACAGATACCAGCACATCAATGCGATTCGACAAGCACTCTGCGAGTGCCTGAGCTCCGATACCTTCGTCGATCCGCCGCCGGAGTCGGGACAGACCAAGTCGAACGTTGTCGCTTATCTGCTGCAGATTCTGAGTGCGACGATCAGCTACCACAGCCATCTGCCCAGAAACGACATCAAAGCTGCAGTAATTACCATCATCAACGTTGCTGGCTCGAGAGACCACACTGTCAGCATTCATTGCATTCACGCCCTGACGATCTGCTGCTACGAACTTCCCGAATTGATGGCCGGATACATGGATGCAATCATAAACAAAATGACGCGTATGGTCACGCAGAGATACTTGGCGCTGTACGTGCTTGAGTTCTTTGCTGGACTGTCGCGATTCCCCGATCTGCAGAACCGTCTGAGGCGCGACGACTTCAAGAGAATCTTTGGTGTTTGCCACAGCTACCTGCAATCCATACGGAGCACAACTGCCCTGGAGCGCAAGAGGACACCCACGAGCGAACAAAGCGCTGGACTTAGCAGCAGCACATCAAGCGATGATATGGCCCAATACGTGTACGCACTTGCACATCATGTCATCACTTTCTGGTATATGGCGTTGAAGAGAGACGACCGACATGGCCTCAAGGACTACATCACCAGCTGCCTCAAATATAAAGATCTGGACGAGAAAGAGCACATTGAAGAGCAGGGAATGGTGACAATCGATCTGATGGACCGCGTTGACGCCGAAGAGCAGATCAATGCTCCACTCGACCATACTTTCGACGAAAACGATGGACGGATAATCACGCGTCACCGCATCACAGGCGTGCTTTTGATCACGACGGAAACTTCTCTTAGAAGGGGAAAGACGATTGTGACGATTCGACGACCTTCGGGGACAGCACAACGCGCCATCAACTCCAAAAAGCGTCACGACAGCGCAATGACTGATGACATTGAGTCCAGATTCACAGCCTCTGTCACGGTTGAGAGCGACGAGCAGGACTACATCAGCGTCTTTCCCGACGACATCACCGGACGTACCTACGGAAAGGTCGCAATCCCTCGCCCGTCGTCGACATTAGGATCCCTCGATATCATCGAGCTCCCCGAGATTGAAGCCATAACTCGCGCAATCAAGCAATTCGACCGCACATCCGCCCTTGACTCTCACAAAGCAGGCATCATCTACGTCGGCGAAGAACAGACGACCGAACGCGAGATCCTCCTCAACGTCTCCGGCAGTCCCGACTACAGAGAATTCCTCGAAGACATGGGCACGCTCCGCAAATTGAAAGGCGCCACCTTCAACACCCAAGGCCTGGATCGCCAAGACGACCTCGACGGCGCCTACACCATTGTCTGGAACAACGACGTGACGGAGCTAGTCTACCACATCACGACCTTCATGCCCAACGACCCGAACGACGACCAAATGGCCGTGATCAACAAGAAGCGCCACATCGGCAACGACTACGTGAACATCGTCTTCAACAACAGCGGCCTCGACTTCCGCTTCGACACCTTCCCCAGCGCTTTCAACTACGTCTACGTCGTCATCTCGCCCTCCGAGCGCACGACGTTCCTGCAGGCGCGCGAGATCACCGCCGCGAAGCGCAAGAAAGACCGCTTCTACAATGTGCACTGCCTCACCCGCCCCGGCTACCCGAATTTGTCCTCGGCGAGCGAGGTGAAGGTCATTTCGGGCGCGTCGCTGGGCGGGTACGTGCGGAATTTGTGTCTGAATGCGTGCGTGTTTTCGGCTATGTGGCAGGCGGGCGATGAGGCGGGGGAGTACCCTTCGAGTTGGAGGCAGAGGCTGCAGATGATTAGGCGCCTCTATGGACAGTATAAGGCCAAGTGGGCTTGAAACACAAACGATTTTTCTTTTTGGTAGTGAGGATATCCTGAATCGCGTTTTTGCTTTTTTGTAGTATGTATGTGCATAGCAGCATTGGGAGCGGGGGACACAAAAGTTCATCAGAAAAGTTTTGGGTGTGGGTTTGGCAAGGCGTTGACAATAGGCACTACTCAGGAAGCATTCTACTACCTATCCACCTGTTTCTAAAAGGACGGTCCATCCATCTCCCTTCCTCTTATCACTTCTCACTCCGGCTTAAACTCCCCGTCATCCTCCTCATCATCCGGTCCCCCATCCTTCACCGTATCAGCCGTACTCAGACCTCCATCCTTCCTAGATCAACCATCAGCGCCAACATGAACTACACATCACCTCTCAAATCATGCACTTGAAGGAAAGAAAACTCACGCCGTCCCCCCAACCCCATAATTCTTATTCCCAACATGCGCCTCCTTCGACTTCTTATTCCGCTCTAATCCATAATCCGGAATACTCTGTTTGATTTGCGCGGCGGACTCGTTGGTGGGGATGGTGTCTTTTGGAGGCATCTCGAAAATGTTCTTGTGATGATAACGTCTCTTGTATATGTAGGCGAAATTTCCCTCTTCAAGACGATCTACAGCCCTCAATGCATTCATTTATATACCTCTTCCACCCTTACCTTCGGTCTTCTTGCTGCGGCATTGCGTAGCCACAGGTACTTCGAAAGTAAATTCCCAGCTTCCAGGTTCTCCATCACATCGTGGCTGATGATCTTCGGCTGAGCATCTCAGTGTGAATGGCTCATGCTCTTCACGAGTTGCAAGAGTATCGGCGATGCTGTCACCATGCGGTAGTTCCATCAAGACAAACCTGTTTTCGCAACCTACATGCGCCTGACGCGTTGCCTGAATCCGTCTTAGCGCCATCACGAGCAGCATCCTCCAATCGCCAACCACAGAGCATAGAAGGTCGTCCCAGAACGATAGTAGAAGACACCTCATCAGACCTATGATTTATCCAATTTTCAAACATGTCAATTTCGTCATCTAAAATATGCATACCGGACCCATTTCAAGCCCAAGGTAGATACAAATATCCCTCCATTCAATCCTGCCTCCTCTCAAGGGGAGTCCACAGTTTGCGAAGCGTATCGTAAAGTTCGTAGATAATGCCGAATCGGTGCTGCGTGCATGGCGTGCGGTCGGTGGTGGCGCTGATAGTGATGATGGTCGCCCACCCTCTCTCTTCATTCCTCCCAAAATGATAGAAGCAGAATAACATCAATGAAATGTCGGCCAGATTAGGCTCCAGATCGTCATGCGATTCCCAATTTCCCGTTCCTGTCCCAAGAATACTCCTCGCCATACCCTTCATAGAAAAACGACAAATGAGAAATGGTTATTTCCCCTGACCATTGAACTGGGCCAGAAAACGCTTCAATCTTACGCCTACAGCGCCATACTGTCATAGATCGTCCGCCCAGTCCTGTTCGCCGCCCAAAAGGATTTTTGTGTCTGAAGCTTAGTTTTGACAAAGCCGTTGCGAAAAGTCGCATTTTCCGATAAAGTCGAAATCTATACGTGCTGCATCGGCAATGCACGCTTGATCTGTCGGCCGTCGGCTCGTCGGTAGGCCATACCAAGTGTCGTAGGATCAAGTTCGCCACTTGCGTCGTTGTCATCGTCAGCAGCTGACAAGCTGGCACCATTGCCGCTCTCTTGACCATAGTTGCTCGGTCGAGCACCTTGCCGGAGAGATCCATTTTGGTATCTGTCGCTGAACACATTGCCGTAGCTACGCTTGTGCGTGTCGGGCTGCGCAGGAGCAAAGTACGAGTTTTGCGGAGCGGCAGACAGCGGCGAGGAGGCCTCGAGCTTGGCGCTGGGCATGATGGTAGTGTTGATTGGAGGCAATCCGTATGACTTGCTTCCTGACATTGGAGTGCTGGCTCCTGCTGGCCGAGGAGGTTCCATGGGCGCCGGACGGCCGCTGACAAAGTCTGATGACGAGTACGAATGCTGTGCGGCTTGTGGCGGTTGTGGGTATGGAGGTTGCGTCGTGGTCGGGTAGCTTGCTTGCGGCGGTGCTTGCGAGTAGCCGACCTGAGGCGGTGGTGGAGGTGGTGGGATCTGCGCGGAGCTGCGACGGTAATCGGTCGGCATGTGAGAGGAGTAGTCCACACTCGAACGTGGCTGAGCTGGTTCGTAAGGAGCATTGTACTGGGGTTGCGGCGGCGCAGGCGCTGGCTGGTAGCCGTGCATGTACTGCTGAGCATGTGCTTGAGGGACTGGCGGCGGTGGCGGTGGTGCTGGGTATCCTTGAGGCTGGTACTGGGGTGGAGGCGGCTGCATGGCAGGTGGCTGTTGTACAAAAGAAGCTTGCTGGTATGGTTGAGTCTGTGCCTGTCCGTATGGCGACGGCTGAGAGTAGCTGGTGCTCTGCGGAGTGTGTGGTGCAGTACCATATTGAGGTTGATGGTACGCCGAGCCCACGTCCTGCATCGAAGGCCTGCGGGAAAGGGATCCGAGGGAGTGGTGGCTGGCATTGCTGGCTGACCGTGGGCGGGGGATCGGCTCCATGTATCCAGGCTGAACCATTTGCTGCGGATACATGTTCGGGTCCGGGGTTTCTGAGGCTCTTGCACGTGCTGCAGCAGTATCGTCCTCATAGTCGTCCCATTCTTTGCTGCCGGACTTGGGCTCACGGCGTCTCATACGAACATCACGTCGGATGCGAACACGGCAACCTTGCTCGGCGACCATTCGGCTGAGAGAAGTGCTCTCTGTGAGACCTGGGAATTTCTTTGCGCTGTAGACCGTGAAGGGGGCGGACTTGACCTCCAATCGGTGGGTCACATGAGAATCTCCGGCGGCGTTCTGCTGGGTAGGATCATCCATCTTGTCATCGTCCTTGGCCAGCTTGAGTTCCTCGTACAGGCTGAAGCTCAAACGATACTTGCCCTCGTGCCTCACAGAAAGATCAGGGAAAATGAAGTAGCCGGCTGGCTTGGGGCGATCCAAGTAAACCATTCCGGCGACGGGAGTTCCGGTCAATACGGGAGGTGTAGTGCGCTCCTGTGGCATGCGCCCTTGGGCAATGTGACGGGCATTTTCCAGCGTGGCAAACAGAAAATAATTAGCGTCCATGTTGAAGGTAATGTCCTCGGCCTTGTCGCCCTGGCCCTGCAGGATACGGAGCTCTACAATGGGAGGCGGGTCTACAGGACGGCGGTCCGCCGAAGCTGTGGAGTGGTTAGAATGGGAGTAGTTTCGAGGCAGTCAGGATTAAGAGAGGCTCACATTTGGCACCCTGACCACATGCTCTCGCTCGCAGCGGCTGCTGGAGGACTCGCATCTCGTAAGTCAGAGTTCGGCCATCGGTGGTGACGCGGGTCGACGAGCTCTGCGTCTCATTGTCGACCTGGATAGTACCGCGTCGGTCCATGTTGTCCATGGCGGCGGCGAGACGGAGGCGGGTTCGCGGTCAGTAGCGATGAAGGAAGAATACCGGCCTGGTGGACAGCGCGATTAGCGATACCGACCGCGGCGATGAAGGTCAAGCACGGTATGGTATGGTATGGGATGGGATGGGATGGTAGTGCCAATGCTGATGCTGGTGCTGGTGATGCTGGGTGGTGATGACGGTGAACACAGCGCGAGCAGCGCAGCACCGAGCGACGGGAGCAGGACCAGGAGGATGCGACGGGATGGATGTGATGGTCGCGGTGAGGAAGGGAAGACGATGTGAAGGAAGGCACCTGCTCCGTGGTGTTGGTCTGCCCGAGGACCCGGGAATGCTGGATTGCGTCCAAGGCGCTGGCAGGGTAGCGCCTGGAAGCAAGGGAGAGGCGAGAGGTACTCACGATTAATTGCCGCGGATTGGAAAGGCGTCGGCGTGGAGGGCGGGCAGGCGCGATGCTTGGTCCTGCCTGCTGATGGACACGAGAGCGCTGCAGCAGGCGTGTCACACCGTGAGCTGAGGCGCGGAAGGTGCACTGGGTGGATGTATCGGTATCGATGTCGGTCGTCGAGGGAAGGAAGGAGTGGGTGGGAGTCGGAAGCGCAGCGATGCAGGCCGGGCTGGGCGGGCTTTGCTTTTCGCTGCGATGGGAGCGCGCTCGTGAACGGCGCTCGAAGAAAGGAATAAGTTAGACGAAAGACGTCGTCGTCGGCGGTAGGCGGCAGCGAGCGGATGGAAGCGCAGGCCGCTACGACTGCAGTGACGCTGGAGAGGTCGTCGATTTGAGCTGACGGGCGACGACCAGAGCAGCAGCGGATGCAGAAGAGCAGCAGCAGCAGCTGGCAGCAGCGATGATGATGCTGATGGAGGAGCTGGAGGGAGGAGGGAAAGGCTTGGTCGACACCAACACCAAGCGGACTGCGGGCGGGACCCGTGCGAGATCGCGCCGGGCCTCTGATTGGCGCTGCGTGGAGTGGAGAAGGCAAGCTCGGACGCCGGGTGGGAGTGGAGAAGCCGCGTCCGCCAGTGGCAGAAGTGGCAGAGGCGTCGCCCGCTACGCCCAATGCGGCCCGCTTGTGCCTTCCGAATCCTTTCACCACGCCCACGCCCAGTCGCATTCGCTCATCCCCTCAACCCTCGCTTGCGCCCGCCCGTGGAATCGGCGGGGATCGCCCAGTTGCAATACATGTATTCAGAGCCATTCGCATGACCTCACTTGCCGTTCGCTGCTCGACGCCCAGCGAGCCCGACAGCGTGTGTTGGAATGCTGTGCCGCACGAGGATCGCTGCTGTACGGAGAGTGTAGAACTAGTTAGAGTGTGAATCTATCCCGCACCGAGAGAGAGGGATCGATAGAGTTTGAACCTTGGATTCAGCTTTCAGGGCTTCAGCGGCAGAGATTCCGAGCTCGAGTAATGGTGGTCACGATCATAAGGGTAGCAATATCAACATGAAACACATGTGTTGACATTGGCGGCCGGCATTCCATGACCTCTGCCGCGCCCTCACTGAACGGTACTCATTTATTACACTCACGGACGCGTCTCATCAAACAGAGGAATCGGAATTAACTCTTGAGACGGCCCTTCATGCCATCCCACATGCCCGGACGCTCCAAGCAACTGAGCAAAGCGGAAGCGTGCCGTTCAATCTCGCCAACGGCCCTCCTGCATAGCGGGAGCTCGGCATGGAGCAGCACCCATGCAGCAAAAACGACTACGTAGCAGGGCGCGCATCGCATCGCATCGCATCGCATCGCATCGCATGGTGCAGTGCGAACGACACGGAATCACCCATCAATGTCTTAGATCTCGGAGCACTCTCGTCGTCGTCCGGAGGCAGCACCCGGAGCACCAAGAGCGTGGCAAAAAGCTTCCAATCTTTGCAGACAACGTCAGTCACAGTGCCGGAGGGCAGCTGTTGGTGAGGTTTGACCTTTGAACGCCGTTCTGCCCGGTAGTCGCCGTGGAGCGTCGGGTGGTGGTGAGGAGTGAACACCCCCTCGGGAAGCACACAGACTGCCTGTTCCACCGCGACACTACCGCATTAGCTGCAGCGCTCTTTGCCCGCTGCGTGCAACGCGACCCGGACCAGTATTATTGACGATATGCCTCTGCGAAGCCAATTCTACGATTGGGCGTGCTGGAGACGGAGGTTCGGTTCTCTCGACGTCCGCCGCAGTCCATTCTCAATCTCATTCAACGCGCTCGCAGCGCGGACAGCTTCTATCCCCAGTCGCGCACCCATGTCGCGGCGCACCGTCTTTTTGCAGGCATCACTGTTCCCGAACGCAGCTACCCTGCCAGGTTCCACAGCGGGTTCCACCAGTGCCCCTGCCACATTCGCCGTTCAGCTTCTCGCCTGTCCCAGCGAGTAATGCTCTCAAACATGTTCAGAAGACACGACTCATGCGACAGCACAGCACTGACTGCTCACTCACCCTGACGCCTGGATCAGCGACGACCGGAGCCCAGTTGCTGCTACGTCGGGGCGGGAGGTAATATGAACAACGTGTGCGTCAAGCAAGAAGAATAATCCTCACTCCGAAACTCCAACCGCCGTCACCACATGCGCAGCTCCGCGGTACCATGGGCCGTTCGGCGCCTCCACGCAGTCGGTGGCTTTCAATAAGTTTTGGAGGCGTCGCGTGCTCCGCCAACTCGAGCCGAACAGACGTAGCCAGCGCCAAACATCGACCAACACCTCCGTCCCCATCACCTGCACCATCACCTGCACCTTCCTCTCGCCTGGCTCCGCGATCCACCCGCCCACTTGCCTAGAGACACGGTACCGTGACCCTCGCACATCGCAGGCTCGCACCTCACTCCTCCAGCAGTCGTCCGCGGCAGCAGCAACCGCTTGCCTTGGACCCGGAACCTGTCAAAAAGCGCTTTCGTGCATTACCTCCTGCCTTATTCATCCCAGTGATCCCCTATCGATGGCTGATATTCTCCGACCGGTACCGTGCGTGATGATGTGCGCCTCTCCGCACTCCCAACCACCGTCCTCGCAATAACAACAACATCATCCACTGAATACCGCTGAGATGACCTGACATGTACCAGCGCATCGCCGTGGGCTGCCGGCTCGCGCTGCACGGCGTTGCCCCCAGTTTCATCCACAGACACACGTCTGCCACTCGTTGGAACAGGCATCCCGAACCCGCCAGCTCTGCGCCATCCATATCGCCTCCATTGCCTTGGGTCACCCGAGCTGCGGCGGTGCGAAAGCCTCTGCTGCTGCTCCAAAGGTCATCTGCAGACTGCAGCCGATGCATAAAATCCAGCGCTTCCGACGCAGACACGCCAGATCAACGATTGTCGAGGTAAGGATGTGAAATTTCCCGCCTTCAAGCATCCACAAGCGTCGCTAGCTTCGTTGCACAGCAGACGGAAGCTGTGCAGCCTCAGCAGACTTGCGGGTGTTGCTTCGACGCCACACCTCTCGCATATCAGTGTGCACGGCTATCAACAAGAAACACAGGCAACGAGTACCCCTCAAACCAATCTACACGCCGGCCCTATGTCCCGGTCTATCGAGACATAGAAAAGCACTCTCACCCGCGATCCAGGAGAAAGAACAGAAAGCATCTTCAACCTCGAACAATAAAAGACGCCTCTCAGACGGCCACCCTCACACCACATCGAGGATGCCAGTCCTCGTATTGCGAGAGGCGGCTTGTCGCGGACTCCAACCCTTCCCCATGCAGCCGCGGTGCGGGCTGCTACTGCATTCTTTCGCTTCTCCCTGCACAGAGAGAAGAAGAGCAGAGAGAACAAAAAAAAAGAGCCTTCTCCACAACCCTGCCACCACTGCACGCAGACGGTTCCATGCAACGGCTTCTTCCGTGAATACGAACCAGAAGGGCACACAGAATTCCACACATATCATGATCCCCCATCCCATCTGACTTGCCAGCACATCATGGCCGTCGAGAGTCAGACGTTGTGTCTCCTGAAGAACGGCAGTGGACGGACTTACGGAAAGGAATTTCGCAAGTGTCCATGTCCCTTGACCTTTCACTCCACTCGCTTTCCAGTTCCGTTCGGATGCTTTCCTCAGACTCGCCGTGACAGTTTCCCACGCGCTGCTTGTGCGCTTGTCCGACGTCGACGACAAGGGAAATCATCACGCACGACGCACCGGCTTTGGGCATCAATTGCAGGAGCTACCGTCCTGATGTGCCACGAGCGATGGGCTTACTACGCTTGTGTATTCTTTTCCTTTCGACGAAGATCTTGACGAGCTGTGGCACTGCGAGACCTCCTCAGTCCTTTCTTGAGTCTTTCTGTTCTTGTCTCTCTTCTTGTTCTGATTCTTTTCTTGTACAGGCGCGGTCTTTGTCATCTGCGAAGAGACTCATCTCTATAAAGCCGATCGAGGCCAAAGTGAACGGTATTGAAGTTGACGACCATTCATTCCATTCACTAAATGACATTTTGCCCGAACTATCCTCACTCTCCCCATTCCTTTCCTTCGCTTCATGAGCCAGCAAAATGTTTCTCGACATGACGTTCTCACATGGTATGACTTCGGATTTCAATCCTGATCAGTGATGAGACCCTCATCGTCACCACAACTCAACCCTCTCCATTTGCATCTATTACGAGGATACGCTTTCTCTTCGTCTTCCCTTCTTCTTTCCCTTTCTCTCCTTCCTTCACGTCCTGTCCACGTGCAAATCCTTGTTCCAGCTCGAGAATTTCCCTCTCCTTTTCTCCTATGTAGATTCACCGCTTGCCGCTTCCGTGCCTCCTTCTTTCCCTCTTATCTCCTCCTTCTTTCGCGTTCTCGTGATTGAGCGAGCGAGCGGAGTCTTATTTTCATCTTTCCATCTTTCCATCTTCCCGTCGTATCATATCTTGCCGTGTCGTAACGTTTCATCCTTTGCAAGCTACGAAAGACAGAGGTCAAGGGAGGAGGAAATGAAAGCTTGAAAAAGCAGATCTGCTGTCGTTGATGTCTTTCTTTTTTCCCCACATTTCTTCGAATATACAGGTGATGACGATAACTGCACTGATAGACGATCAGGTTCGAGACAGAGCCGAATCAATTTACTGACAATGACAACATTGTTCGTCGTCGTCGTCGTCGTGTGTTTGAGTTGCTATCAGCCTTTCTTCTCCCCTTCTCCTCTCCTCCTTTTGCTTCGCCTTTTCTTCTCCCTTTCTTGGTCTTGTTTTCTGCTGTGAACTGCTCACACACCTACTGTAAGCGGATGGGCCCAGCGCAGTATGAAGAATGAGCTGCTTGCCTTCTAGTGAGTGACCTGGCGATTATCTACATGACAGAAAAGTGTTCGGTCATGGAACTGGTGTTGGAACCAGAGCAGAGGAGTGTGATATTTACTTGGATTGCGTTGGATTGCATTGGCTCCGCGATATACGTCCATGTTTGATTTCCAGCTCGATATCTCGTTTTGCCCTGATCCTTGTTCTTGATCTTCACGTCCCAATCCTCACATCCCGACTTCACGTTTCTTTTCTTTCATCCCTTTCCTGTAAGCCCCTTTGATATTTCCACTTCCACACCAACATACACATCACGATCGCCATCGTCATCGCATGTATACAGATCAGACACACAAAATCGCAGGAAAACATCATGAACAAGCAAAGTCGTATAATCTCCAACACTTGGTACGACAGGCTATCTTTCCGCCTAGTCCATCTGTTATGCACAACGCAACGCAACGTATCAATCCAACCACCCATCCACCCTCATCATCATCTGTACTCGCAGCGCTCGCTTGTTCGCATGTACTCATCAGAAAGCAAAGTCAAAATCAAGAAGGCCGGGTATCGACAGCCATCCATAGTCACGCGCCGTCCGCCCCCGGATCCAACCATCAACCAAACAACGCCGGCTTTTTTGTTCCATCCCATATTAAGTAGTCAGTGTGCACATCCACAATCATGACTGGTACATGTATGTGCGTCGTCTTCGTCAAGTGATCATTGGACTCGCTCTCAAGCCACAGCAGCCAATGCCGGCGGACTCCGCCAACGGCAGAAAGTACTTCTTATCTCGTTGTGTCCATCGTCGCCGGATACGTAAGGTGCGAGAAGCTGCATGATCGTCGAACTCGTGTCAAGCAAAAGGAATGGCATCTGTAAGATTATCGGGTTAGTGATCGATTTCGGATGGAAGCGTATTTTTGGAAGCCACTCACCAAGAAATACGAAGCAATAGCCGCCGCTTCGGTCTTGCTCGGAGACGCCACGGCTGGTGATGCTGATTTCATCGTGCTCATATCCTCAGGCTCTGCCACAGTCCTCGTCTCACTTGCTAAAGTACCGTCCTGCTGCGCTTTCTCTGGAATCTCAGATCGCTTGTCAATCGACACGACCGGCGCAGAACTAGACGCCGCCTTGGAAGCAGCTTTACTCCTCGACGAGATATCCCGTTGAAGTCGCAAGTCAGAGCGCCTCTGCGGATCAGCGAAAGCCGTCCTGAACCGTCCCGGATACCCACCCTGATTCTGCTGCTGTTGCTGCAAGCCGGCACCACTAATCCTCGACTGCACAAAGCTCGTAGCAGACGTCTGCGCAAGATTCTGCCAGTTGTCAAAGTTGCCGTACTGTTGCTCGCTGATGTACTTCAGGGCCATGACCATCATATCCTCATTGCTCTGCGTATACCGGAAGATGGGCTTGCTCGTCGGTTCTGGATAGCGAGCGTTGGGGCCGTTGGGAGCGCCGGGAGGGTGGAGGTTGACGTGAACAGATCCTGGCCGGCCTGGAGGAGATGTGACCAGCAGTGAAGTTGGAGACATGAACTGCGTGGGCACGGACTGCTCCCCGAATGAAACAGAGATTCCAACCACGAAGTTCTCGCCCAATATACAGACTTCTGTGCCGCCACAGACCGGGCCCTCCTGCGGTGTGATTCGGTGGATTACAGGATACTGTCCATTATTAGTCTCCACATTTCCAGCACCTGGGACCTGGCCTGTGAATACCGGCGGTCTCGCGTTCATCGAGTTCGTCGGTGTCTGGATGGGCTGCTGTCTAGCGTACGCAGCCATATTCGCGCGCGTCTGCAAGACCGGAGATGAGGATCTACTTGGAACAGCAGAGGACGGGTGCGAGAAGTAAGCCTGATTGTTCATCCTGTTCACGTCCACTTGCGGCTGGCTGAAGTTGAACGGTCCATTCTCATTCGGAGTCGGAGGTCCACTGCCAAAGTACTGAGCCGGTCCGTTGTTACTTGGTATTGTCATGTAAGATTGATTCATTTGGCCGCCTGGGAAACCTGGCGAGAACTGCGAATTCATCGAGGCCGCCGAGGGAAGATTGGATGATGGAGGCTGACTTGTATCAACCCTCGGTGTCATAGTCAATCCGCTTGGAACCTTTCGATGGAATGACGAAGACTTGCGCTTCTTGTTAGGACCAATCTGACCAGCACTAGTGGGAGAACCAGGTCTTGAAAGACTTGTCGGAGTCATGGTCGCCGACGTCGCTTGCGAGTTGTACCCCGATCCTGGAAGTTGGTGCACATGACTGTGCGGATTGAACTGCGCTTGATACGCCAGTGCTTGGAGGTTGCCAGCCGATCGTGAGGAAGAGAATGGCTGCGCGTGGCTCGTCATATCCACCATAGAATGTGACATTGGCAAGCCATTCGGCATGAAAGCATGATTCGTGTAGAAACCCTCGCCACCGACCGGAGCTGTGAAGCTCTGCGGATGCGTCTTGTGGTCATCGGTAATGAGTATCGAGTCCGACATCTGCTGAGCCACCACGTTGCCCTGCTGGTCTTTCAAGGTGAAGATGACCTGGAAACCCTCCTTCTCACTTTGATGTCTGCAGTAGCAGGCAATTCGCATAGCAGCAGCAACGTGAAGAGCGCCCTCTGGAGGAACGTAAGACTCACCCTCATGGCCTTCTCTCGCCTGTCCGGGCTCAATAGGCTTAAAGGGTAGGTATTCGTTCGAATTGAACACAACGACTCTCTCCGTCTCGAACCTCTCCCAGTGAGCTTGCTCTTCTTCCCTCTTCGTCTTCTTACGCCCTGCTCGCTTTCTTTCCCGCTGTATGCAATTGTTGCATATCCTGACTTCACCTCCATTCGCCGGTCTGTCAGCTTCCTCGACATTCTTCGGGTCATTCTTCTCTTCGTCTCCAGTTTCCCGCGCAAGTTCTGCTCGATGCTGAATCTCCTCATTATTTGCCCCTGCAGCTCGTTGAAGTGCCTTCTCTCGCATCTGCGGATTGTGCATCGCACTAGTACACACAAGCATCGTATGCAGCTCAAGGACCTTTGATTTCTCGTATTCCTCCTTGGCCAGTAGCTTCGATTTCGCAATGGTGTGCAGCGGGAGATGGAGCTGTTCTATGCCCGGCGGCGGCTTTTCGAGGGTCATAACCACATTGATCTGCGTCTCTACACGAGACTTGGTAGAAATAGGAGCAATATGGAGGGGCGATCGACCAGGTGCAGGTGCTGCGCGAGCTGCAGTTCCTGGAGTACCACCGTTAGCACCAGGCGAAGGAGTGAAATTGATAGCGCCGGGAGAGGCAAGCTGGCTTGCAAAGTCGCCTGGCCAAGCCGGGTTCTGTGCCATGGACGGATTCCATGTCTGTCCAGCTGGGAAAGTCTCTTGACTGTCTGATGATGGAGTGGAGAATATCGCATGCGGCGAAGCAGAGGCTTGGTTGAACATCATGTTGTTGGTGGCCGGGGACTGGTCGCGTGAGCCTCCGATCTGGAACATACCCGGGTTGATGGTCTGCACTGGCGAGTCTTGGTTAAAGGCTGCAGTCGCGGCGTTTCCGGGCATGACCTGGGCATCCAGAGACATGGCTGAGTTGAAGCTATGCGTCTGTATAGGACTCGAGGCAGCGCTGTTGAAGTCGTATTGGCTCATGTTATGGTTCCCGCGGCTCATGCTCTGGTCGAGGGATAGGTTGTGCATGGGCTGAGAGAAGGTGTTCTCGAAGCTGCGCACGTGTTGCATTCCTCCCATGTTCATGGTAGCTTCCTCGCTCTTAATTTGGCCATCCCTCCTGCCTACTTCGGTCGCGGGATCGGATATGGGAGACTCGGACTCGTTGGTCTTCCTCTTGCGCCGGCTGGATGAATCGGAGGCAGAGTCCTCGGTGGAGCTCTCGCCCATGCTCGCGGGCATCTGGCTAGCATCGTGTGGGTTCTGCGCGCCGGCGGCGGTGGGAGGTTCGGGGCCGGACTTGGAAGGCGAGCGCATCATGAGGCCCATGGGGCTGTCGCTGGTGTAGGAGTCAAGGTTGGTGAAGTCGGCAAAGGCGCTGTTGCCGAAGGAGGAATCGGGCTGCATGCCATCGTCGAATTGCGAATTGAGGTTGAAGTTCATGTCACTCCAGTCGGGGACGCCATCCGGGTTCCTCGAATCCATGATTCCAGACTCGGGTTGCGTGCAGTCGCGCCCTGACTCTCTCCCCACACAACGCACACGCACCTTCCGCTGGAGCTAGCGGAAGATCCTCGCGTCTGCGTCCACGTCGTATACGGCCGTGGTGGTGGGAATAGGTGATGGTGTATGGGTTGGTCGGGTGGTGATGTCGGAGGGACAAGGCGGAGAGCTGTGCTGGAGTGGGAGAGCTGCAGCGCGCGGTAGCACTAGCAGGTGAGGTGTGTGCACGGCAGACTCCGCAGCCTTAGGATCCTTCTAACGGCAGCATGCCCGAAGCAGGAGGCGTAGGCAGCGGGCAGCGGGGAGCTGGTGGTGAAGGGACAAGGTCAAGGATGCGGCTGAAAATGGAGCTGGTCGTGGTCGCTGGATCGCGCGATGGAAGAAAAGGTGGGTGTCGCGACGCGCGCAGCAGCAGAGTGGACAGAGAAGGTGTAGGCAGTGGTAAGGTTGGTGAAGGTGGATGTCGGTGGATTGGATTGGACTGGAGTGGTATGGAGCACGCAATGGAGGCAGCGCACGGATGCGGGAGTAGGCCGTAGCAGTGCTAGTAGTACCTCCTAGAGGTGCAGGCAAAAGACGGGTTAGGTGCGAGACACTGCCAGAGACCGCGAATGTGGACAGGCCGACGGCGGCGATGGCGGGCGTGGGCGTGGGCGTGTGCGTGTGCGGAGAGCGGAGGCGACAGTGAGGCACGACGACCCGACTAGAATCACGAGTCTACGCCGACTGCTACTGGACGAGCGACGACGGGTACGAGGACGGGCTCGACGGGTACTTAGCAAAAGGTACCGGGTACTTCTGGCCTTGGCAATCCACTCCATCATCACCCAATCCAGGCCAGGCCAGCCCCGGACATGAATGCGAAAAGGGACATCTAGCAAAAATCATAGCGTCTGGTATAGAACTAGCAGTGCAGAATAGAACGACGTCCAGCTGCACCCGTTGCAAAGCTGCACTGCGCCTGCTCCATCGACCACTCTCGACCGCCTCCTTCTCCACATCTCCATTTCTCTCCCTCGCTCGGGCCCGCGTGTCAAATGTGTCAATGTGTCAGCCCCTGGTCCTGCTTGCTGCTGATGAAGACCTGTCATCATCAGCCTTCTCATGGCACACGGCTGCTGCATCGAAGAAAGAGCACATCTACCTATCACCATCTTCATCACCTATAAGTAATTGAAGATGGTGGATCTGAAGCTTCTGCCCGTCGGTCCCTGGGATGCGAGCTTATCCACACCCCAAGAGAGCACTACAAGAAGCTGTCAAAAGTAGTTTCCATCAAGCAGAGCAACTTTCTATTTCGCCTGGCAATGCAATGCAAGTCATCCTTCCCGCTCGTTCGCTGCACCTCCAAGCCATGAAACAACCGCTCGCTGTACCATGTAATCCGTCTGCGTCGCCAAATTCTCTTCTGCGCTCACCTTCGTATGGCATGCAGCAAAGAAGATGCCCAAGCACTCCGGTCCACGCTCCAGAGACAGTGCTGATGAACATGCCCTAATTTATGGTGGAGTCCCTCCATCCGCAGCGGCCCGAGTCTCCATCAACAACTGTAGCACAAATCCACAAGAACACCTTTCCAAAGCTCCCTCCCGCTGTCATCTGTCATATGCCCAGTCCCCGAGACATTGAGAATGGCAACCATCTGACTGAATCTCTCAGCTCTCGTGCAACGGACTGAATATTCAATCCCATCACCATTGTTCTCTTTTCTCCATGGCTCTTCAATTCGGAATACCATCCCGACACCGCACTCTGTTCCAGCCCCAGACACACTACTTGCAGATCAGCATAAACATCCCAGGTTTTCACCACAAGCGCCAAAGACACCACCGAGCAA
Source organism: Phaeophleospora eucalypticola (assembly GCA_022814565.1). Classification (NCBI taxonomy): domain Eukaryota; kingdom Fungi; phylum Ascomycota; class Dothideomycetes; order Mycosphaerellales; family Mycosphaerellaceae; genus Phaeophleospora; species Phaeophleospora eucalypticola. The sequence goes on along the minus strand of JAKLNG010000006.1, from coordinate 1,359,292 downwards.
GCGCCGTCCGCTTCTAAGCGCGCGCTCAAAAGAGAAAATCAGGAAGCAGCTCCGTCCGACTTTCGACACTACTCCTGCACTGGTTTCTCATGCTGCTCGGGCATCGATCGATCATACTCAAACTCGGAGAAACGCTGCACACTGACGATTGGCATGCCATTACGATTAATCACTGGGTACAGGAGGATCCCAAATGCGCCTGTCGCTCTCATTCACAACTCAGAGTCCGTCCCAACGCCCAATTCGCCGTCGCTGAAACGCCGCATCGCTGAGGTACTGTTCGTAGCAGACAATGGCCCAATGCAGTCGGCCGTTCACTTCCATCGCGTCTGTAATCCATTCCACCCTCGGTTTCTCCATCCTCAAGACGGCGCTGATATGTCGTTCTGTTCATCCGTATGCTCAAGTCTCTGTAATTCATGTATCCAAGCTCGCCTATGTCCTCAAAAGACATCATCGGGCCACTCAAAGTCCTTGCTCTCCACGCTGCCCGTCGCCCCTCGGGGAAGATGTGGGACATCACCCTGACCGGGAGTCGCCGTGACTGTGTTGGGTGCTAGAGCCCTCCGGTCTGGTGGTGGACTGCCCGATCGTGGGCGACGATGCTGCGCAGCACGAGCAGCGCGAGTGATGACCTTCTCCTCGTTCCCCGGAACTACTGGTGCAGGCCGCTTGTGTGGGCTGTTGGAGCGCGAACGGACTGCGTTACGGCCAACGTGGGTCGATGTCGACGTTGACGTGACAGTCAGCTTCGATGGCTCCTTGTTGGTGGAAACGGCAACGGTCTCCTCTTCCACTTCGTAGACAGGCTCGAGAGGCTCGTCATTGGAGCCAAGGCTGAGACGCTGCGATGGAACATTGGTGAGTTCGTCCTCGCTGCCTTCCGCGTCCGTCACGGTGGCGTCTTGGTCAGGCAAAGCATCGCGCAAATCCTTCGCGTGCTTGTTGGGTTCAAGCTCAGATGCCACCGGGGCGTCCTTCTTGGCTGCTTTGCTGTGTGGCGATTTCTTGTTGCGCTTAGACGATGGGGTGTCTTCAGCCTTGCCGCTCGACTTGCGCTTCTTCTTCGGTTTCTCGGCTTCATCCCATTCTGCGTCGTCGTCGCCCTCGGCGTCGGGCTTGAATGTTGCGTCGTCCTTCTTCGTGGAGCCTCGCTTCTTGCCCTTCGTCGCCTTTCTGTCCAATTTGACATTGGGCGTGAGAGCTTTGACGTCATTGGCAGCACTTGCATCGTCGAGTCCTTGGTCAGCTTCATCAGGAATCTCTGTCTGAGGGAGGGCGGTCAAGCCGTCTTCCTTCGCGATGGCCTCCTTCGCAATGCTTTCGTTGTTCTCATCATCGTTATTCTTCTGCACTTCATCACGATCGTTAAGTCTGTTGGAGAGCCCCTTCGTGCGAGTAGGGTAGGCCCTCTCATGGGTCTTCTTAGACGTCTCTTCATGTTCATCCTCGTCGTCGATGTCGTCAAACGCCTGAGCAAGTTCCAGCTTCTTCCGCGGACGACTCTGGTATATGGCGACATTCTCCTTGTTCTCCTTCGCTTCGGACTGCTCTGGAAACAGGACCCCCTCGCTATGAAGAGTCGGCAGGGCTCCAGGCACGAACTTCGGCTTCTTGATGGTTCCTGATGGTGTGAATCGCTCGTATCTGCCAGTGATCTTCGGCTTCGGCGATGCCTCAGCAAGAGCTTCATTGAGCTCGCTGCGTGCTTTGAGCAGCTTCGATTCCAGGTCACTAACCCGCTTGGAGAGTTTGTTTTGCTTCTTGAGATCGTACTTGGAATGAGACTTCCTCAGTACCGAAGAATCCAGATCGGCCTTTGCGGGAGAAACAGAAGGCGAAGAGTCTCGATCGGCAGTGCTGCCAATGTTGAAATCCGACTTGACACGCTTCAAGCCACTTTGCAAGTTCTGCAGCGACGGCTTCCGTAGGTGTAGGCGCGACGCGAAGCTGCGCAGTGGGCGTGAAGCGGAATCAGGAAAGGTGCTACCGTCACGTCCATGATCGCTGTCCTGGCCATGAAGGATGGAAGATCCATTGGAGGCGTTGCGGCGATGCTCGTGGGAAGAGAAGTTGCCATCCAGGGCAACAGCGGAGTCGTGAGCTTTATGAGCGGAGACAGGCTGGAGCCCGAGCTGGCCTGCACTCTTCAGCTGGGCGTATCTTGCCTCTGCCTCCGCCTTTTGCTTTGCCTTGCGCTCTGCCTCTTGTGTCTGAGCCTGTGACTGTTGCTCCTTCTGCTCGTGCCACAAACGATTCCACAGCGTGGCTGGGTTGAATGCAGAAGCAAGGGACTTGCCAAAGCGGAACACGCCGCTACCATCTTCCTTCTTTTGCTGTGCATGAATTGCATTGACGCGTTCATCACGAGTTGCCTGCTCGTACGCCAGAGTCTCTTCGACAGAGTCTCGCGGCGTAGGCATGCCTTCGTGATAGTCCGCCATGAGCTCTTCAACGTGTGAGAGGTTGCCGCTGTCGGTGCGTGTGAAGCGAGTGAAGACGCTCGGGGGCTTCTCGCTCGGCTTATCAGTCAGGCTGCCTTCTTGGAAACGGGACTCGCGGACGGGAGAAGTTTGGCGCTGGTCGATGTTGGCTAAGGAGGCGGCGTGACGAAGATTCAGGTTCGACAGATTGCGGCTACCCTTCTTTCTACGAAGGCTGCGAGCATGCATCGGCGTCTCTTCCGTGGAGCCATAGTCTTCGCTTGCACGCGTGTGCGAGACGGAGCGTGATCGCTTTGGAGTGTGTTCGAAGTTGCCAGCCTCGAGGCGGCCATTGCGAGAGTTGAAGATGGTGTCGTCGTGTGTTTGTCGCTTCCTCTTGGATCCGCTGGCAGGCCCAGAGGCGCTCGTTGGTCGACTACCACGCATGCTGCTCTGGTAGCCGGCGTCCTTGGGCGGTACCGCGGGAGGGGATTCCTCCAGCTCCATCAGCGCTGGTAGCGGAGATCGAGCACGCTGTGCTTCGGTGATTAGCTGATGGCGACGGTTTTGAGTGCTGTCCATCGTTGCGAGCGTCCCCCTCGTCTCTGCCCCTGCCGCCGGTGCTGCAGCTCTTGCACACGCGCATCAAAGAAAGAGATAAGTCTCACCTGTGCTGAACTGTCTTGCGGTAACAACCAATCGACGGTGTGGAGCCCTTGACCTAAAACGGTCGTGCAGGAGTTCGTGTTCCGCAGCTCCCCGCAGAGCTGCGTCGTGGGCTGCTGTGGATGGCTCGTCTGCCGCGAGAAGAGGATTAAAGGATGAGATGTCGGTTGTTGTTTATGTACAAGCGGGTTGTTGATGATACATGAGCAAAAAGTCTTTCCGGCGGCGGGGTGTTATGGGTGCTCGTGCGTTCAGACTGCGGTGAAGCGACTCGTGAGCGACAAGGGTCGACTGGCGCGTCTAGCAAACACGACGGACCCCTCGGCAAATCGCGGTCACACGTGATCCTTCTCGTGGTCGGCACGTCTGGGCATGACCGCGTTAACTACAGCACTGATCGGACTCCCCGCAGATCTGCCGTACTACTTCAATGTACAGTACATAGAGAGTATCGCGCTCACTCCGAATTGCGGCTGGCCGGATTGGATTCTCTCAGCCGACGGAAAGGAAAGCCTGAAGACTCTCCGCAGAAAGAAACGAACCATACCGCAGGACTCCGGCGCAGCTGAGGACATGATTTCGGAGTTGGTGCGCCGCCCGACAATTTGATGGACATTTGATTAGGCGGATTCTTAGCTAAGACCGGCCCTGGTCGCGCTCTGCCTTACAACACACCTCACAGCCAGCCTTGCCCTGCCGTCCGCAAGGATCGCAAGGCTGCCTTTCCGAGACAACAGGCGAGCACGTCTGGATCTCTTCCGACTTTGCGACTCTCCCGAACGACACCACTTCCGACCACACCTCTCTCCATTCATCCGTACAGATTTGTCTTCGCATGACACGCCCTGTCGCATTGTTATGACATAGCAACGCAGCCAAGCAGAACCGCATCATATCCAAAGCTTCCCCTTCGCGCCGCCGCTCAGACGAACATCACGCTCAACGACATTCGCTACAACTCCACGACCGCCTTCTCGGACTCGTCGCTACTCCTCAGGACGGATCACGAGAGACGTATCACCACGCGAATAATCTAGGCGTCAAGAGCGCAAGCACATCTGCCAAAAACCGCGGTGAACACCGGCGAGGGGATCGGGCTGAGCTGGGCAGCAATCGCATGGCGTAGCCCATATGCGGGCAACCACAGAATCACCACACCTACAATCGGCAACACTCGCGGACAGCAATGGCCGCTTTTGTGAGGGTCTCTGGCCCGCCGAATAGTAATTTCCTCGTCGGATATCCGGGCATATCTGCGACGTTGGTACGTCTCACATGCGATGCACACTGCAACACGTGCTCGCCGTGACTTGTGAAAAACCATATACTGACATGCCCTTGCAGCCTCGAATAGAAGGCCGTGTCGAGATACGACCCGCCGTAGGCGTTTCTGCGCCTGTCAATGTCTCCCTCGTCACCGTTTCATTACAGCGCCGCGAATCCATCCATCCCGCAGCCGACTCGCTCATCCGCTCGAACATCTCATCTTCGCGCAAAGAGATCACCGACATTGTAGGGAAGGAGATGTTGCTGTTCAGATGTTCTCCTGGAAAGGAGTCAGAAGCTGTGCTATGTATGGACCTGCCGTTTGTCATATTCATCCCCTACGGCCGAGGGGGAGAGGAGATCGCTAGGAGAGTTCCGCCCGCGAGTTTACAGCTCGACAAAAGGACAGCAGAGACATTCTACGAAATCGTGGTCACGGTCCAGCAAGGCCATCAGGAGCAACGGAAATACGCCTTTCCCGTGCCCATATCGCGATACGACACACTGAGTACTTTCGGCATGTATAACAGACCCGAGAGCGCAGAGCGTGTTACGGACCATCTCGTCACTCTGGGAATAAGTTTACCAAGGTGGAGCTATGGACCGCTGGACCCTGTCTCCGTTTACATCAAGCTGAGTCCCAACCCAGACTGGCTGAGCAAGGCCAAGCGAGTCACGATTCAGAGCATCACGGTCGGTATCGACGAAGAAATCATCTACAACCCGGAAGGTGACGAGCCGACGAGAAAGGTAAAGACACTGGCGAAGCACCAGCAATCCGTGGGAGTGCGGATGCCGGAAGCAGGATACTTCACGAATCTGGGCCTGGTATTTCCTGCACGAGAGCTTCGCGACAATGAGGGAGTCCTGCCGAGGCCCAAGAAAGAATTTCCAATGTACGCCGTCACGGGATTTACGACAACTGGCTCGCTGTACAAGATCGAGTACTATCTCACTGTGAAGGTATGCCATTTAAACGCTGGGTCTTCATGTCCATAGTCTCTAACACATTTCAGGCAAAACTCTCCTCAGCGCGAGATATTATCCTGAGACAGCCGATCGTCGTATGTCCCTTCGACCACGCAGGGTGCAAAGAGGAAATGGAGGCCATCGAGCAAGCAGCCAAAGATGCTGCACACATCTCGCCTGACAACCCTATGCTGCCGGCCGCGATGATCATCAGGGCCAATGATCCGGCAGGCCTTCGAGCGCTGGGCGTGTCGATGCAGGGAGGCCAGCGCAAGCCTTTGATCGAGTGAGCCGCTTGGAGAACGACTGGAACACCTTTCGACGTTTCGACATTTGACTGAGAGGCCCGAGGCACAGCGGTGTGCCCAACTCCTACCACCACCTTGGTGACTTCACGGCTTGCCCTAATTCGGCTGGCGCGGATCTAGCCGCTGCTGCGATGAAGGATTCCTGGCAGTGCTCCTTACGCAGTCTGGGCCTTGCGCTGACTGCAGCACGCCGCGCACGCTGCCACAGAGGCCTCCGACCGCGCTTCTGGGCCCAGCTCCATTTACAGCAGCAGCAAACATGAATTGATGACACCGGCGCACGACTTGAGCCGACATAGCATTACGAAGCGAACTTTGCAGCAGTACCAAAACATCGGCGTTTGACAGGAGGACTTTGTCTCTGGATACCCATTTGCTTTTTGTGTTGTTCAGGATGAATTACAGGCGCCAGGGCGTTTTGACAGTAGTATGAGGCGACACAGAAAGTCGACTGGAGGGAGCATTTTCGCGGCGCAGGACCTTTTCAACTAGCATTTCCATGGCACTGTGGATGAGGTATGATAGCAATTGAGAGAAAGGCGAGAGAATGACATTGAATGAATGAGAAGACTCTGCATCCTTTTCAAGGTTTAAAGCACTCACACAATCTCGCTTTTACGCCGTCCCATCCCAGTCCTGGGACTGATCTTCTAGTACTTCTCAATCCCCTTGCACCTTAGAGCTGCTCAAAGTCCTCCCATTCACGCTCTGTCTGAGGTCCTGCAGGCCAGAGCCTGGTTTGCACAACCGCGCGCGCGAGTGCAAGAATCAATGTCGTTGAAGGACAGCCGACGATGTGCCATCTGAACATGGATAGCTTCAACTTGGCACGCTCGATCGGGAGAGTGACGACGAAGAGCGCGAACGAGGTTCCAAATGCGGGCAGAGAATACTTCGAGCCTTCTCGGGCGTGATGGAGTAGACCGTCTCCTCGCCTTCTCGCCATCGCGGTATAAGTGGGTTCCCTCGCGAATTAAAGAACTTGTAGAATCCTTCAACGACGATGTCTAGAACTCCTCTTCCGCCGAATAGACCGTCCTCCATGTATTGGACGTACTGCTGGACGGCGAGAGTGGAATAATATTGGAAGGTGTAGATGATCCAGCCGAAGATGACGGGTTCCCTAGGAGCAATGGTGTCGCTGCAGATGACTGCCATGACTATGAGCTCTTTGACGCTGAATGGAGGTTTCTGGTCGGTGGAGTGGCGATGTGGTTTGATGAGTTTTTCGATCTTTGCGCGAAGTGGGAGGCGGTTTTTGACGGCGTCTTCCAGGAATTCGGGTTCGTCCTCTTCATCAGACTCCTGCTCGTACTCTTGGTTGGATTCCTTCTGGGCCTCTTCATTGGATTCTCGCTGATCGCGCTCCATGCTATCGAGACTGTGCTGCTCTGATTCAAAGTTTTCTCGAAGTTGGTCTTGTGAGGTCCGGTGGAGCGAGCTTTCAAAGGTGAGAAGGTGGATTGATGTAGTAATGTTGAAAGTAGCCCCTTACTTGGCGTGGGTAGCACGAAGATAGGCATCTCCATGCCATGCTAGGCATCTACTCACCGGTGTACTTCTGCCAATATTTCATCTTGTCGTGCAACTTCTGCGTTCCGTGACATCCATGGAGACCTGGCATGCGTTTGCCGCAAATAGAGTCCTTTGCGAATGCAAACAAGCCTAGCGCACTGGGTCTGTGACGTTGCCGCCTATTTTGGCGAAACATGAAGTTAACCATCAAGAGTTGATAACAGCCAGCGGGACGAAGGCCTGGCTTGGTGGTTGACATGGGTATTGGATGCGACTCGTGGAACTTGCCTTTGGCATGAGCTTTGAAACTGTATATGGCGCTGAAATAGAAACCGCAACGATTCCACTGGGCAGTGCTTCGAGATCTTTGCGCTCTTTGCGCTTTCTCAGCTTCCTCTCCAATGCTTGGTTCTCTCATGGTTCATTCGACCCTTTCCCCCGTATCTTTCTTTCCAATCCCGCTGACATACTGGAGGGCCCTTGTTTCCTCACAGTTTTTGGAAGCAGCAGCAAAAGCAAAATGCGCTTTGATCGTTATCGGGCATGTCCTGAGATCAGCCCTTTCTCATGCCGCTTCGTACGGGTCCGGTTAGTCGATCTTCGTAATGAACTTGATTCCCTTGCTTTTCAAAAATCGGAGGAAGTATTTTCGGCGACTCGAAGAATTCAGTAGGCAAAGTCGAACGTCTTCAGCACGCCGCATGAGGTCAAGTATCATTTCCATGCCCGGATATTCTCCATAGTACGCGGGGAGTTTAATGCCCTGTTGGAGGAGAAGATATGGGTCGTCGACGGAAATGAGCAACTGCTTTAAAGAAATCTGACGAGCGAGAGGGACGTCTTCGATTCGTTTAGAATACTTGCTTGGCGTTTCGATGGAGAGATGGAGAGTCTTGAGATGGCGGGCGCGGTCCAAAGTGAGGCAATTGAGGGCATCAGCAAGTCTTGATTGGCAATCGAAAGAGAACGTGTTCAAGCCGTGGTGAATGGGCATCGCTTCTTCGTAGATCTTCCGGCAGGTCTGCAGAAGTTGGAGGCTTTGAGAGAGATTGTTCACCGTAAAGCAAGGGCTTCTCTGTGTCAGCCACCAGTCTGAAGGATGAGGTTTGTCGTCGCTGATTCGAGACGATACCAGGGGAGGATCTTGGACGGCGAATCCAGGCCATGGGTAGACCAGTAACTCTTCATAGACACGATCTCGAAGTTCTCTGGGAAGGTTGAAGAATGGGAAAGTGCGAGGCGGTTCCAGGTGCGATAGTAGGAAAAGTCGTGCTTGCGAGGGCTTGCTTCCCCACTCTGTCAGCCACGGGTAGTCTCCCTTGATCTGGATAAGCGGGACCTCGTACTCTTCGAAGACCTTTTCGAATCCTTTTACGACATTTTTCAGCTCTTCATTGTGGAAGTACCGCCGATCCATGGTCGAAGTCATATATTTGACGTATGCAGGTATGGCCAAGGAGGAATAGTACTGAAATGTGTGCATGACCCAGGGAAAGATCTCAGACCGATAAGGGGTGACGGATTCATCGTTGCAAATGATCGCCATAATGACAAGCTCTGCAGCGCTGAATGGAGGTTCCTGGTCGGAGTGGCGATGTGGCTCGATAAGCGTCTCAATCTCAGTACGAAGCGACCGGCGACTTTCCATTGCAGCTTCGCCAAGTAAATGCTCGTACTTGTTGTTCTCCATGCTGTCGACTTCTTGCTGCGTTGGATTTCAAAACTCTGATGTGGCCCAGTTGACCGCTTTCAGGTGGGCTTTTAAAGCTGAAGGGTGATGGACAAGAGGCCAGCCATCCCTTGCATGGTATTAGCCATCCAGTCAGGTCTTGGCCTGGGTGACACAACGGTAGGCATCTTCATATCATGCCAGGCGTCAAGCAGCCGCATCTCATCAATTTTTAGCGTTCCCATTTGCAGCCTGAACGACGACATCGTGACAACGTTGTCCGTCAAAGCGCGTCAATGGCGAACAAAATACAGCACTGCTTGTAGCAATGCAGGAGCTATAATGCCATAGCTGAGTTGCCAATTGACCGCATCCTCGGTGTTGGAAAAGCCCAGCTGTCGTCGAACTAAGCGCCGAGAGGTTGCAGATCTGCACCAACCGTTTCAATAGCCGCCAAGAATCGATCCTTCGCATGTTTCAATTGTGAGAGTTGTATTTAATCGTGGGCGGCTAATGCGGCGTAGAAAAGGCTTGACTTCATGTGCCGGCCTTGGAAATGTCACACCGCGAGCGAAAGCAGCAGTGAATATGGAAGTCAACATCGACAGCCCCCTCATGCCTCCGGAATCAGTATCCGAGATCATTTGTGCAGCTTCACAGCACCTTACTATGCTTGATCAGGGCGTCGATGTGATTCCATCACGTTTGGCGAAACGCGCCTTGATCGCATGTCTCTCGTCGATCTTCAAGCTGCATCTTCACGGCACAGTCGACTTCGCCTCACAGCGGTCTGGCCCCTTCAGCGCGAGTCTATTTCTTGAGAAAGGATTGGAGAATCGCTGCTGAAGTACCAACAATATGCTGGACAGAGCAGTCATTGCAGAAGGTATAAGAGTCCGGTCGTCGACTTCGCAAAAATGCATCAGACTCATCAGCTTCCAGTTCTTCATTGCTCCAGCAGACAGATTCGACCAACATGTGGTTCACCAACGCAGCTCTCGGGGTCGTGACCATTGGTGGAACGGCAACAGCAGCCACTGCTCAAGCTCCTGATGGGTAAGGGTCCAAGAAGTCCTCTGGAGGAAGTGAAAGGCTTATAATTTCTCAGGATGCCATACAGGGACCCAGCAGTCCAAGGAACTTTCCCACCATTTGCAAACGTCGTCAAGACGGTCACGGTAACGGCTGTTCCATCTATCACCGATACTGCGGACCCATCGTCCAATGCCAAACCAACATCTCGTCCCGTTTGGACTGTGTCGAACTGCAGACACCAGGCCGATCGGCATGGAGGCAATCCAGACACGTGCCACTGCGACGGATACTCCTCCGCTCTCCCAACGCTGACCGGGAGCTCGCCGTGCGCGTACTCTACCTTCTCGTCGGTTCCAGGGCCTGCTACCGCGAAAGTCACGCCATCCCAGGTACCTGGCAAGGCCGTGCTGTCCAGCTCTAACGGCACCATTTCGACACATGTAATGACGACGACGAAGACGAGCGCAGTGTCGAGCATCAATACTCAAGCGCCGAACGTCAACGCGGGACCAAAGATGGAGAAGGTTGCAATTTCCATGGCGATCGTATGCTCGTTGCAGGTCATGTGGCTGCTCTGGCATTCGCTCTGAGAGTCAGTCATTCCAGATTCACGATTGCATGAGATGTTGGGTTTCGGTCATATGGATTTGTTCGTATCAGTTTCAGTGGAAGATCAATCGTTTGCATCCAGTTCAAGCCAGAATCTTCTCATCACAGGATCTTTCTCAGCACACCACCAGCACCGGTAGCCGGCTTCTTGTCCACCGTCTTCGCATCGTGGTACTGCGCTTTACGCTGCTTGAACTCCCGCGCCTGCTTGCCCATCTTCTCCTCTGGGATGTTGACTTGTCCTTCCCTCTCACGCTTCGCCTTCTTCTTACTCTCCATACCCTCCAGCATTTTCGCCCGCTCCACATCTTCCACAAACGCCTTGTTCTCTTTGCGTGACCTTCGGATCTCCTCCCTGATTCTCGCCGCGCGCTCTGCATTCTCATTCGCAATTTGCTCCGTCAAGTGATGCCATTTGAAGCCCTTGAGGTACTTCATATTCCACAGATCATCATGATAGAAGTTCCCTTTCTTTCCGCCGATGATGTTCCCATTCAGCGTCTCCGCGGCGATCTTTGCTTCTGTTTTTGAATTGAATTCCACCCATCCATCTGTGAAGGACTTCTTCTTGTTTCCGCCACTCTTCACGCGCTTGGAATGTGCGACATGGTCTTCGGGTGTGAGGAATACGCGGCCGAGGCCTTTGCGTGCGTGCGGTTCGAGGAAGTGCTTGAGAGTTTGCGGCTTCATGAAGGGAGGTACTCGAGATATGTAGACGACGCCGGATTTTCGTACTGCTTTCTGAGCCTTCGCTGCTTCCTTCTCGGCGCGAGATTTGGTCGATTTGGCGGTTTCTGATCTGTCGTGATCCGATCGATCATCATCGTCCTCGTCTTGCTCCGGCGCATCGACCTCGAAATCCTCTTTTTCGCCAAACTTTGAGAGATCAAAGCGCGCATCGCTCGTGGTTGGTGCTCGGTTGGTATTCACGGCCTTCTGTTCTGCTGCCTCTTCTTCATCCGAGCCTCCCAGGGAAGCCTCCGAGTCTGAACCTGTCTTACGCCGCTTGGCTGCATGTCTCCCAACAGCGCTCTTTCCCTTTTCCTCCTCGGAATCGTAACCCTGATCAAGCTCCTCCTCGCTGTCATCGCCCTCGAGAAATTCGTTGCGCTTTCGTATCGACATGTTGGAACGGTTGTTGACGAATCGAAAGGGAGTGCTCGAAGATTTTCGAGATCTGAGGTCCCGCTCACCGCCAAGGATTCTGCCACTTTCCCCAAGGCCAACCTCAACTGTCGTAATACCACCATTCTTGGTGAACACAACGTGTGAAATGGAGGCTGTGCTCAAATCCTTTGTCGAAACGGTCAGTCGGCTGCAGAAGATGTTCTCAGACGTGCTTAAAATCGGCCCCTTGCTGCGGCTCTCAACATTCAGCTGCAGGCAGTCAGGCTGAGAGAGGCGCAGACGGTGATGGAGGTCACCAAACATAGGAGAGGCCGTTCGAGAGGATCGTGTCAAAAGGGTAGGCTCTGGAAACTGTTCAAGGCTTTTGATCATTTCGTCTCATCCGAAATCCGCACAGTTGCTACAGCTAAATTCACTTCGTTCCGCTTCCATTATGGTCGATCCAGTGGGCGTGACATCTCTGGCGATCCAGGTCACAACTGGGCTTAGCCGATACATCAAACGACTGCATGCATTCGAGGAAGACTCTCAGGCTGCCCTAGCGAAAATTCGAGTGATTCACGAAGACCTTCGCATTCTCAAAGCCTGCCTTCGGTTCAAGCTTCCTCGGCCTGCCTTGAGAACAGTTCAGAGCCGGATGGCCGACCTGGAAAGGAACGTTCAGAAGCTACAGGACGAGCAAAAGAGGCTTTTTGGGCAGCCAAACGAAGCATCTGCCTCGAAAATGCATCTTTTCTGGCAGAAGGTCGCGTATCCGGTGCGCCATGTTGGGCTGAAGGCGATCTATAGCAATCTGGAGGAGTTGCAGAAGAATTTGGATTTTGCACTGAGAGTTCTCAAGCAGTATGCTAATCCAATAACGAAGTGAAAGAAGGATTCGCTGCTAATGTGCAAAAAGGGACCACGCCTCTCTCTTCATCTTAATCAAGTCCTGGGCCATAGTAAAGGACATTTTACGCCTTGAGAAGTCTACACGAAAAATCAGAAATTCGTGAAGCCGCGCATCTCCAAGATTCTCAACTTCTACCATGCCACTGGAGAGTAATACATCTAATCAACATCTTGCGCCTGATCGGAGATACCTGCATACGACCAAATGTTGTATAACCTCACCTCGAAGGAGGACCATTATAAAGCAGCCAAACCCTCTCCGTGTCCTCACGTTGAGTTTCGGTACCGTCGATCGACCCAGCTTATCGCATTGAATTCCATTGGACCAGATCTTGTCCTTACACGAAGCCCATCGGGTCGGAATCCAGTGTCCTCACGCACCTGTAGTACATATGCTACTCCGAGAATGCCCAAGTTCAGCTCACCCAAAGCCGACCGAACCCACATTTTCGCACCAAAATACACAAGTACACCACAAGCACCTCTCAGCCTCTTCATACAAATATATACGCAATTATGTCTTCGAATTTGCAGCCAAATTTGTCCGCTGTCCCGATGAACAGCCGCATCGACTCGGTAATGGGCATCCCGGAGCCCTGGACGGCTGCCAAGAACGCTTTCCGCCCTAAGCAGGGTGAGCAGGAGAGCGTCAAGCTGGAGATCTTCCAGCCATATGCGGCGCTCGAGGTTGAGGGTTGCGAGTCTTCCTCGGAGAAGGAAGAAGAGGAGGTTGTCGCTGCTGCTGCTGCTCCGGTGGGCAAGGCGGCTACGAGGCGCCGCAATCTCAGGCGCAGAGAGGCGAAGAAGGCGTCCAAAGAGGCGGCTATGCAAGTCGCAGCAGCTGAGATGGCTGCGTCTGAGGGGGCGTGGAAGCGTGATGCCGCATACGGCGCGGCATACGTGCTTGTCACGGGCTTGGTTGGGGTCGGCGCGTTTATCCTTTGCGGGTGAGAATGTGCTGATACAGTGAATTGCCCAAGACAAGCTAACGGATGTATTAGTAGGTGAACGACGTAAGCTTTTTTGGCCGGCTAGACGGGCAGGCTGTGGAGGAGCATCTCGAGGAATCCGGTGGAGGTGGTGGGACCGTCGGACTCTGGGCTGGCGTTGACCCTGTCAGTCTTTTCAGAGACATTTTCTTTCTTCTTTCGCGAAACAATGTTCAAGGGAGCTTCGAATGAAATTCAAATATCATGCTCCCAACCTACTGCCTCGCACTACTTCCTCCTTCGCCTCCCTTCCGTCTCGGCTCCATCTCGATCTCCTCGTCGAAGCTATCTCTGTAAGCACTATCCTTCCCATCAGAAGAAGACACGGTACGATTACCCACCACACTCGGCGGCGGAGCGTCCGGCTCATCAGAATACCCTTCTGCCCGTCCACGATCACCTGCCGCCACGACCGCCGGCTCCGCCCCAGCAGTCCCAGCAGCACCTAGTTCTTTGTTGCCCTCCTCTCTTCGTCCGATGATGACGCTTCCGGCGACCAGCATGGATGCGCCGAGCCACCAGAGACCTGCCAAAATACGTGTTAACAAGCAGCTATCAAAGGATAGTAGAGAACTTGATGAAGATTTCTCACCTGGTAATGTCTCGCTAAATATCATCAATCCCAAGACAGCCGTGATGACAAAATTTGCACTCGTGTTAATTACACTGACTCGCACTGTACTGCTTGCGAGGGTGAGAGCTCGTGTGAAAAGCCCCCACATGACTGCGTTGAAAGCGAGGTTCATGGCGAAGAAGAACTACACAACATGAGATCAGCATCTTCTCGTCCATTCCTCTCTTGATTCAACATACCCCTCGTATCGGATACTCAACGAAAACACTCGGTTCCTGCATGCCGAACGCGTGCGAGACGGCAGTTGCCCAGGTTGTCGTGAGCTGAGTGGTTGTGAGCTTGGCGAAGACGCCGTTCAGAGCGGCGCAGCCTCCAGACGCGATAGCATAGAAGAGCCATTGAGTCTTAGGCTGTGATGAGGACATGGTGGGCGATGGGTTGGTGTTGATGATTAGAGGAAGGGGGACGTCTACTTGAGGTGAGGTTCGGTCACTCTGGCTTGGCGCGTGCTGCTTGTCCAATCATAAGGCACGCGGGCCAGACGGGTGATCGGACTACGTAGAACATACGACGATGAACATGTCCTTTGGAGGATCACAAAGCGATGCATGAAAACGAGAGATAGATCAGTATGTTCTTCGACTGTGAAAATCTGGGTTCGATTGAGGAAGCTGGAGCTTCTCACTACGGGTATCAACATTCGCTAGACGCGACAAAGCTGTTTAGAGGCGCCCGGCCTTCTTGATTAACTTTTCTTCTTCGATGGCTTCTCTCCTGATTCACTCCTCTCTTGATTGATTCTTTCAACTTCCATTCACATCCATGTTTGCCGTGGCCGCGACTTCAGCAACCAGTGCTTCCATCTGCGGCACCAATTCAGGGATGCGGAAAGGCTTCGTGACCACTTGATCCATGCCTGCTTCAATCGCCGAAGCAATCTGCTCTGGGCGCGCATTTGCGGTCACAGCGATGACTGGCACGTGCCCATGAATCGTTCCACTGCTCTGGCGCTCTCGAATACGCTTGATACACGTCAAGCCATCCATCGTCGGCATTTCGAGGTCGAGTAGAACGACAGACAAGGCCGTTGGCTCCTCCGCACTGCAGAAAGATGATCGATCGAGAAACTCGAGGCATTCCACACCATGATTGGCGACGTGCACGGTACATCCGGCACGCTTGAGTTGCTGCGAGAGGACCTTCTGATTGATGAGATTGTCCTCGACGATCAGGACATGCAACTCCTTCTCAACAGAAGACCTAGACTTGGGCCTCTCTGAGATTTTCTCAAGCCGCTTGCTGTTGGACGGCTTGCGCGCAACGGGATGAAATTCCTCCAGAGTACCGCCATCCTCTGTCTTGCCAGGTGTCATCTGATTGGTGGCATCTTGCATTTGAACACTGCCTCGCCGGCTGTAAGCGACCGGACTGGCAGAGGCACTGGTAAAACGGCTGACGCTTTGACTGCGAGACCGTCCATCCTCCTCTTCCTCTACCCACTTCCTTGCCTTCACAAAAAACGTGAAAACGGTCCGCCCCTCTCTGCTCGCCACACCTATCTGTCCGCCTTGCAGCTCGCAGAGCTCGCGGGAGATGAAAAGGCCAAGACCGCTACCTCCATACTGTGAGTATGTCTTTGGGCTAGCTTGCTGGAAACGCTGAAACAAAGAATCCATTTCAGCGTCGCTGAGTCCACGGCCAGTATCGTAGACGGCAAATTGTAGGTAAATCTCCTCTCCGCGGCTGTGCTTTGGCAGCGGCTTTCGCGTGGGCCGCAGTCGTCGTGGTGGAACGAAAGATATTCCATGGTGCTTGCCGGTAGGCTTCTGGTACGAAGCTCCGAGGCAGACTTCGATCTTGCGCTCATCGCTGTATTGCGTGAACTTGATGGAGTTGGTAAGAAGATTGATGATGACCTGAAGAAGTCGACTTGGGTCAAGGATCACCCAGTCTACGCCCAAGTCTTCGTAAGACTTCTCGATGTGCACGTGCGCTTCAATCTTGGCACGCTCAAGCTCAGCTTCGTACATCTTCAGCGCTTTCGTAACGAGCGTAGGTGCTTGGACCTTATCCGGCGAGATGACCAGCAGGCTAGCATCGAGCTTCGATAGCGTCAAGATGTCATCAACGATTCGCTTTTGATGCTGCGCGCACAAGATTACGGTCTGGGCAGCATCAACAATCTCTTCCGCGGTCTGCGCGGGCAGCGCCATATCCTCGTTTAGTAGTGGCATGCCCAAACTGTTGAGTGCCATCACGATCGAGTCTGCGCTCTGCAACATCGCACTGAGAGGGTTGCGCATCTCATGCGAAGTCATGTCAATGAAATTCTCGGTCTGGCGCTTATTCTCGAGAGCGTCCTGCAGTCGCTGCGACAGCAAATTCTCGGAGAATTTTCGATGTGAGATGTCGGTGAGCCAGCCCTGAACAGTAGCAACTTTCCCATCCGGCTCGATCTCAGGAAAAGCCGTAGCAAGGAGCCAGGTCTCGCCTTCAAGCTCTTGTCCGCTTGCTTGGTCCACCGATTTCCACGGCTTCTTAAGCCGATATTCGACGGTGATGGGCACCTTGTTCTGAGTGATGCGTTTCCAAGCAGCCAGAAATCGCTCCAGATCCTCCTCGTGAATGTCCTCCTCCCACGAAGTCGAGTCTGGTCTCTTCTTACGATGGTCTTCTTCTGAAGCTCCCAGCATGTCCAGATAAGTGTCATTGACGTACAAAGCATGACCCTCGGGATCGAACATGAACATGCCGGTTGGTGCTGTTTCAGCCAGTCTGGAGAATTTGGCCTCGCTGCGCTCGGCTTTCAGAGTCGTAAGCTTTAGCTGCATTGCCAAAGAGTTATTAATGTCATCGGCGATTGTTTGAGCGCGCTTCTGCTCTTCTGGTAAAGAGATGAGAGCGGCTGACTTCTCGATGAAGTCGACGATGAACCCGAGGAAGAGCCGATACTCGTCGATGAAAGCGCAACGAGGATTGAGGGCGGTAATCAAAATGCCAATGATGCCGTCTGCAGCCGTCGGCTTGATGGGCGATACCAAAGCGCTGGTGACTGGATCACCAAAGCTACGACCGGGAACCGCCGAAGAGAGAGAGTCCGGCAGAGTACCATCTTTGGTTGAAATTAGGACCTCTTCGCCTGTCTCCCAGACCTTTATGCAGGCGGCCGCAATAAGCGAATCAGGACAGTCAGATTCCAGAGCAAAGGAAGTAGTCGCATCCAAGTGTTTCTCGGATATGCCAATTGTTCCCGCGAGCTTTGCATATTTGGGTTGGCGTGCGCCAGATGCTTCAGGAGAACAGGATTCCTGAGAATCGTCGCCCGAGGTAGTGTAGAGCAGCGCAAAGGGAATGTCCACTTCGACGGTGCCGATGGTCTTCAGCACAGAAGACCAAAGACATTCAAAGGTAGAGCAAGGGTCAGCTCTCTTGGTAAGAGACGCCACCACACCTCGGCGCCTTTCTCCCACAACGAATTGAGTGGTCTCTGTTAGCTCGTCAAAGATGCCAACACCTTTTCCTTCAGGATTATAGATAGGCGTCAGAGTCGAGTTCCAGTAAGTCTCTTCGAGAAATCCTTTTCTGTCCAACGCAAGTGGTAGGTTGTACATCTGTCTCATCTCACCGCGGTACACCTCTGCAAGCATAGGCTCCAAGTCTGTCCAGACCTCTGACCACGGCGTCGAGACGTGTGCTCCCATGCATTTGGGATGCTTAGTCCCGAAAAGCTGAACGCACGCTTCGTTGTAGATGAAAGTCATGCTCTCGCCGTACACAATCAGGCGAGGGTTTGGGTTCGCAGTAATGGACAACACGCAGTGGCGCAACACCGAGTCCCAATCCTTCATCGGACCGACCCCTGTAGATTCCCAGTCCAGATTCCGCATGAAACGGACCCATGACGATGCGTTGTGAACTTCATGTTGCGTCCAATCCAGAGAATCCTTCGACTCTTGCTTGTCGTCTTCGTGTACACCATTCAGACCGCTCCGAACCTGCGTATAGCCTGTTGTCTCCTGGCTCGTGAAGCTCTGTAGGAGAGCCGGATTAGCATTAGCATCTTCCCTTCCGAGTTGAATCCCTCGCCGGCTGTGCGCAGCTACAGCTATGCAGTATTGCCCAGAAATTCGAACATGCCACCTCTTCCCGTCTAGTAACTTTCCGTGCAGCAATTGCAAATGATCTTGCCCATTCAATGACCGCGTCAGGGCCTGTTGTAAGTCTTCTTGCTCTTGTGAGGGTGAAGGCAAGTCCTTGAATGCCGAATTGCTGTACAAGACCCGGTACTCGGCGCTGTCGCCTTCGGACGCCTGGGAAACATGGACGATCGCGGTCGGACGAGATTCGACGTCAAGGAATGCAGTCAAAGCGTGCAATTCGGCAGGCAGGTCGGGCGAACCAGTGTTCGGTAGGCGTTCTTCACCCATTGTCGCGCAGGTCGAATGCGGCGCCGGTTCCAAAAATGCGCATGTCGCTCAATGCATGTCCTGGCAGCCAAGATGTCAGTATTGCTGCCGCCTGATCACTCCAGCAGACACGACAGTAGCGACAGTGACAGTAGCGGGCGTGGTAGAGATCGTTGGAAGTGCGGCGCGTGAAAGTTGAAGAGTTGTCTGCACGAAACGAGCGGAGCCATCTAGACCTCACGCGGCTGACTGTGCGCCGCCCATTTGACTTCGAAGTGAGGCGGCCGGCTAAGCCAGCCCTCAACGCCGTCGGTTCCCGTGCATATCCGGGCCTCTGTTGTGACAGCGTTTGTCAACATGGCGGACGGCACGACTCCCATCCAAATGATGGCAGAGATGGATGTCGGATTGAAGGAGAGAAAGTGGAAAAAACATCACTCCATGTTTGGGGCAGTAAACCCGGTCATACTTTCCTGGCCGCTGATCCCGAACTTCGGCCGCTATCCTATCGATACCCACTATTAGTACATGCCTGTACCCCTCTTATCTCTGCCCGCCCTACAACATCTCACGTCTTCAGCTTTCACGTCTGACTTCTCATGCCATTTTCACGCCACTTGTAAGGGACCCGAATTGGATCTAAGCTAATCCAAAGGCAATGGCGGACATGTATCCGCGCGGCAAGATCATCAAGAGCCGATGTATCGCCCTCCAATCTCCAAAGTCTGATAGGTAATGGCTTGACTGACAGCTTCAGGCAGCCGGGTGCAGTGCATGCAAGCAGAAGCGAATGAAATGCGATGAAGGAAAGCCAGAGTGTCGAAACTGTGTGCGACGGAAAATCCAATGCCCTGGATACGTCAAGCCACTGAAATGGTCAACCAAGTACGAACGCTTCAAACCACCAAAGACGGCTGAGGTTCCGGCACCGACTCTCGATGAAAACCACGCATCCGAAGTTGAGAAGGTACCGTCGCAAAAGGATCGTCAAAACAGGAGAGACTCTGAAGCAAGCTCCAAGAGTCGATCCGGGGACGAAGTTGAGGTGACTGAAACGAATGAGCCACTCGATGAGTCTCAGTCTGCGATTGGTGTCTCAACGAATGAGGATGATAATTTCCCTCGTTTCAATCCCGGCATTTTTCCTGTGCACTTTGGCCACGCCCAGAACGATGCAGACAATCCGCTGGATGACTGGGATCTTCGGCAAGCCGCTGGCGATGATCCCATCGTCGACATAGACCAAGACGAGCACGCACAAAACCGACAGCTCCTACCTAATTACAGCATGAGATCGGAATGGGATCTCCCGTTGGCTTTGCACGCGTACTTTACCCCTTCGGACGGCGACGAGCATGCCGAGAAGCTGATGCTTTACTATTTCCAAGCAGCATGCCGCATCATGTCTTGCTTCGACTCGCCAATCAATCCCTATCGTACCGACATTCCAAAGGCATTACAGTCCACTCGCCATATCTTTCACTGCATGTTGACGATGGCGGCTGCACATCTGGCGAACTACGATCGCGACATGACCGTAGCGACCCTGACCTACCAAACAAAGGCTATGAACATTCTCCAAGAAGAGATGCTCAAGCTTTCACTTGATGAGCACAGCTCCCTCATTCCAGCAAGCTCGCGGTACCAAGTTCTCGTTGGGACCATTATGCTAGGCATGACATCGGCATGGCACGACCCCTCTGCTTATGCGCTGTCGTATTTGAAAGGTGCTCGAGGACTTTTTCAAGCCTGGTCAACGGAAGAAGGCCTTGTCGACTCCAATGGTAATCCAAGAATCATCGATCGCGAGCAAAATTTCATCATTGGATCAATGGCATATTGGGAATGTCTAGCCTCCTTCTTGACCGATCAATCGTTGGACACACTTGACTATCTGGCTCCCTTCTGCCTACCAGCGGAGGGACAAATGGTGTACTCCCATCCATGGACCGGTATCAGCACGTCTACGTTCATTCGATTGGCTCAAGTCGGAACTCTACTTCGTCAGAAACGAGTGCTGTCCAAACTCGACCAAATAAAACGTGGCTGTCCAATGGCGACAGAAGCCAACTCCGGCCTCCTAGAGGACGCCAGGTTCCTGCACGAGCAAGTCTTGAATTACGCTCTTCCGTCGTATGAAGACATGGAAGACACAGGCGACGAGAATTGCCCTCTCAGTCACCTCTGCGACGTGGCCAAGATCTACCGCTTCGTGACTCTTCTCGAGCTATACCAAGCTTTCCCCTCCCTCGCTCAACAACAATCCGCCACTTCGAATACTCCACTACCCAATCGTGAGCTCGTCTTCGACATAGCCACCAGCGCGCTCGCAATCATGTCCGACCTGCCCCGGAATTCTGGCGTCTACACAGTTCTCGCCATCGCGTACATCTCAACCGGCAGCGCACTGCAGCCTGCGCTCGCTCCCGCACCCAAGCAGAGCGACGGGAGCTTACTAGACGAGCTGAACAGCGTGCGGCGCACACGGTCCGTGAGCTGGTGGCGAGAGAATGTGCGACAGCAGATTGTGCATACCTACAAGACGCTGGGTATCGCCTCAGTGCAGAGGGGAGCGAAATTGGTACAGGAGGTCTGGAGTCGGAGCGATTTGCAGGCAGAAATGGAAGTCCCGGGACTGGACGGAAGGCAGAGAGAGGAGAGTCAGCCCGTGCATTGGATCGATGTTATGATTGAGCAGAGGTTGGAAACGCTTTATGGATGAAATGAACAGTTTCGGCACAACGTTGGATTACGAGCACCGACGACAATGATAGGTTTGACCGCGTCAGCACAACGATTGCTAGAACTCACGAGGTATAACATTGATCACCCAGGGCCATGTCGAGGGAGCGTGTGCCTTGTAAGCTCCTGGGATCATGCCAAAGGGCAACATAGTTATGATGGCTGCGACTTATAACCCTGTGAGCGCATTTTCGAAGCTCATTGAACTGATACTCAAGGTCAGCCTTTTCGACGTAATGCTCAAGTTCAAACAAGAACAATCGAACAAGCTTCACTATGTTGGCCATCGTGTCTGCGGACGCAGGCTTCAACGGCCATTTTGCGCAGCAACATACCGTCGACTGACTTGCCGCACTGGATCTCAGCCAATTGCTCGTTGCCTGAGATGTAGCAATCAGATCGAGGACAATGGCGACAAACGACATCGAGATGAGTTCAATGCACTCGGGAGGTGAGGTTCCACGAGTCTAGTTTCACACGCGAGATAAGGTTCTGACTAGACTCGGCTCGCTGCAGGTACCGGCCACCCTTGTCCAAAACAAAGGCGTGGCATTTAAACGAGGAATGCAGCCCCGGATCCGGCTCTCTCGAGTATTTGGCCAAAATCGCTGAGAAACTCGAGCGAAAGAGCATCTCCTCACCTCTACCACGACTACGTATCTTTTCGGACTGTTTCGCGCTGTATTAAGTGAGCGAAGTGAGGGGCTTGGCAAAGCGGACCGTCCCTAGCAGCGGGAAGTGCCGCTAGCCTCGCGCTAGTCCAGCCCGACAGATATCAAGCTCCGAACTTCCAAAACACTTCTTCTCTTTTTTCCCCCACGACAACGGGCGACCACCACCGCATCCAGCACCATGGCGCCTTCCACCCGTCGCCGAGACGCGTCCGCAACTCCATCAACACACATCACCACGCGCGCGCGCTCTCGCGCACCAACACCCTCTCGCCCGCTCCCAAGCCTGCAGACCAAGCCGTCACACGCCTATGGAGCCCCAGGCAAGGCCGACCTGGGCGAGCAGATCACCACATCTGCCGCCCAGGTCGAAGACGCCTTCGACGACGCCTCGCGCGCGGAGAGCGAGGACGAGATGCCGCCGCCGCCCCGCGTCCCACCACCAAGGCCTGGCAAGGTGGTAGAGTCGACCAAGTCGGCTCAGAAGAATCTCCCGGGCGCTCCGCGCCCACAACACCACGAGAATTCCGGCGATGCCTCCGAGATGGCCCACCGTACGGAGATCCAAGGATCCGCGCTCTACCAGGGACGTACTAACCTGGCTCCAGATCCTCCTGCCCGTGCCGCGGCCTCTCCCGCTCTCAGTCAGTGGATGCTCTACACCTTTGTCTTCCTGTCTCTCCTCGGTACCTTCTCCTCGCTTGCTGTCCTCCTCCGGCTCTCTCTCGCGGCTGCTCCCGTTCCAACTCACGCCGAGGTAGCGAACTCCTCCTTCCTGGACTTCAAGAAGTACCAATTCAACTTGAACTATTTTCTCCTGGATAATTTCGATCGCCTCAACAATACCATCGCAGTCCATCAGGAAAAAATCGATCTCCACGACGAGATCCTCCGACAGCTTCAAGAAATCCTACCCGTTGCCCTGGAGATCAACCGCACGATGGGGATGGCGCGCGCCAGTCACCTGGTGCGCAACCTGGAGGACTCAATGAAGCAGGTGAACTACTTCTCTCCTGGACACGGCGCGCTCATCGACCCTCACCTGACGACTCCGACCCACGGCCATGCAACTAGCCTCCTAGGAAAGCTGAAGTGGGCGGCAGGATTTGCGTCGTTCAACATGCCAGAAGTCTACCTCAACCCGCCAATCGCTGCTCTCACATCCTGGCAAGAATCCGCTCAGTGCTGGTGCTCCACTCCTCAGACACAGCTGGGCATCAGACTCGGCCACAAGGTTTACCCGGACAAGATCATCGTTGAGCATATACCAGCAGGCGGCACCCTCGACGCCAAAGCAGCACCACGAAAGCTTGAATTTTGGGCCCAGCTTGACAGCGTCAATGAAGCGCAGCGAATCCAGCATCTCCTTGACAAGCACGTACACATCTCTGAGGCCTACGAGTGTGGTCAACCTCCAACAAACCAGAAGAACTGGGTCTGTCTTGGCCGCAACGAATACGACATCGAGCACTTCTTCTACGCACAAGAATTCTACCTGCACGGCTACTGGGAGAATATCGCCTTCACAACCTCGAGAATGGTCGTCCGCGTCAACGAGAATTGGGGCGCAGACCACACCTGCATCTACCGCGTCCGCATGGTCGGCTTACAAGGCGCTGAGTTGCCTGAACAAGTGGTGGAAGTTGAGGAGGAAATGACACGAGAGCTGTAAATTGGCAGCCTCAGAGAATTGACATTGGGGCGGCGTTCCTGACATTGACACGGCGGATTGCATGAATGAGCATTGAAAGCGAGGCGTTTTGGCGGAATTCAAGGGAAATGAAACCTTTGTAGCATAGCGACGATGATACCCCTGGGCGGTGGGATTGCATTGACCACAATACGGCGTTTGATAACAGAGGAGCATGCGCGTACCGCAGACGAGTACGTATGGAATGACATACCAGAGCATGAAACACTTCGGCTTCCTCTCATCACTTACCACGTTCTTTCGGTCCGAACCAGCTGAAATTTTGGGCGTCCATCTCGACTGGATATAGTGACCACAGTATCACGAAACGGAAGCCAGCAGCTCTCATGCGCATTTTCCGCTCGAGAAGATTGAAGCCTTCGATTCATCAAAAAAGATCCATGAAATGAAAGGCCTGCAGATCGTCTACCTGCGGTCACACTCTGAGAACTTTCATACCCATCTTGTGCCGCTCTGCAGTCAAGCACACAATCGCATCATATCATTCTCATACTCGCAACATCGAACCCCAAGTTTACATTCTATTCAGACCAGAACGCCAGTCCTCTTCCTTCCCTTTGGAGTCATCACCTCCTCACACACTCCCCTCTCGCTCCTCTCGCGCTACTTGTAAATCAGCTTCGCCGTCTCATCATCTGTGCTCGGCCTTCCCTCAACACCATCATCACCGTCATCATCATCATCCTCAAACGTGCGGCTAGCGCGCCCTTCTTCCTCATCGCGCATCGAAATCTTCCCATACCCCTTCCCCTCCTTCATTGTTGTCTTGGTCCGCAGATCCCCATCGCAATGCGGACACCTCTTCTCCCTCGGCTTCCAAGAGAAAGACCACAGAGCACGAAGGGTGAGGTAGGAGTGGATGCAGCTAAAATAACCATCAGCAAAAAGGAAGCCCGACTAATGGATGAGGAGGAGGAGGCGGGAGGGAGACGTACAAAGCAATCATCATCGGCACAGTCCCGTAAGCCGCCACAAGTCCGTCTCTTCTAGTGTAATGATACCCCTCCGCCATCGTGATCCAGCTGGGGATCAGAATCGCAATCAAGAACCCCGCGATCCAGAAATCCGCAACACAGCCCCAGCTAGAATTCTTGGGGACTCGACCAGTCAAGTGGACAATTCCAGAGACCGCGGAGAGGGACATTGGAAGCAGGCCCAAGGCGGGCAGGACGTACTCCGCAGCGATTCCATGAGCCAGCAGAAAGGCGAAAGCCGGAATGAAAAGCAACAGTGTGAGAAGGCGGAGAGATAAGTCCGGAACCGCAGGCTTGTTGGGAAGGGAGGGCATGATGGTAATGTGAGAGGTGTTAGAGGAGGAGGAGGCCGTGGTATTGCTTGCGGAAGAGACGGGAAGTCGATCGTCGCAATCGAGGATGTAGAGATGGTTATATCTGCAGAGGGTGCAGTGGTCTTCGTGCTTGCTGCGTGAGTTGAACCACATGGAGGTATCGGGTATCGATGAGAGATATCTTGGAACGAGATAGGAAGAGGGGATAATCAACAACACAGTCCTAGCCGCATCAGACAGCGGAATACCTGCTGCCTTAACCTACTCCTACCGAGAAGTGGAGTCTGGTTTCGAGACCCGCGCACTCCAATCGTGCATGAGTTTGACGCAATGCAAGTGAATCCTTCCCCAGGCACCAGCATAATCAGCATAGTAACGAGCAGCACGGCCGTTCCTATCATTGGCCGTCCTCTTCTGCATTCGAGAGCGGTTACCACTTCAACCCACCTTGCCCGCGTTCGTTGGCTGAAAAGATCGGAGAGATGAGTCCATCACAATGGGTGAAGGATGAAGGGGCTGCATGGATTGCGTGGCCCGTACTGCCGCGCGGTATCCCAAACCAAGCCATGACTTGCGGAAGCTTCGTACAATGCAGACCTGCGAAATTCGCATTTTGGATCTCAGACTCGTCGCCGTGGGTGTTGAGGTCGATGGCCTCGTGAGCTGAATTCTAGATATGTAGGCGACGAAGTGAAATTTCGAAATCGCGTACATATCATATCTTCGTTGCTGTTTGTAAGATCAGAGAGCGACGGAAAGGAAGGTGAAGTCGGAGGCTGTGCACAGGAAGCGCTAAACTTTCACCCTGAAACCTTGACGCTGTGCCGCAAAAAGAAAGAAGCGAGACCATCTCGTCCATGTGTTCACATTTGCTCTCCTTGAATGGCAGGCCACTACAGCCAGCCATGTCAAGGCTCAGAAGTATCGTAAGGTAATATACATTTCCCATCGAGTCAAATGGGCAGCGCGCCGCCGTGCTGTCGCGGGCACAATTCCCAAAGCTATAAGCTCTGCTTCTCCGAAAGCCGCTCTCTCTCACCGCGTAACACATTTCATGTCCTCGACAGAGAAAGAGCTCCTAGAATAGCTCGTAGCACATCCCTTCGCGGCGGTAATTCTCTCCAAACCCACCCAAGACGCCTCGCAGATGCTATCTCCAAGTTCCCGAAGCCGTTGCGCCGTCCCGTTTGCATGTCAAAGAAGAGGGTATCGTCTCAATCAAGTATAATCGCTCCACCGTCCTCCTCCTTCACCTCGATCACATCGTCACCGTCGCTAGCCTTGGCCTTCTTCGAAACTCCGCCAGGCTCCACCGATTCCTCGCGCTTTCGCTTGCCAGTGGAGCTTGGTTCTGCCTCTCCGTTGACCTCATCCTGCTTGGCGGGCTTCATCGGCAGCTCGATCGTCTCCGGAAGTAGGGCCAGCTCGTCAGTGCCTTCGATTGGCTTGCTGGTGACGCTCAACACGAGATCGACTTTGGGCGTGCTGCTCTCATCCTGAACCGTGACAAATCCCGTGCTCGAGCCATCAATGCCAAAGTCTTTGAGTGGCTTCTCGACATTGTCATCCAGGTCCGGATCGTAGATCAGACCAGCGTCGCAGGTGATGGATAAGTCTTCGTAGTTCAGCCGCGATTTGAGTGCGTCGACGAGCGCTTGAAGGGTCGGCGAGCTGCCCTCTTTCAGCTGCAGCTTTGCGTAGAAGGGAGAGCAGACGGGGCAGTCAGCTCGAGGTGGATTGAGGTTCTCGCTGGAGATCACTCGGTCCGTGCTCTTCGATGTCAGAAATACCATCTTGGCGCCTCCGAGCGCAGGTTCTTGCTTGCCGTTCGCTGCCTCTGACTTCACGGATTCATTGTTCGTAGGCTGTGTAGCGGCTTTTGTCTTCGGCATCTTGCTTCGCATGATCTTGAATGCTTCCATCACGCACAAGCTGGCAGTCAGCGCATTCGATGTGGCAATGGCGGGGATGATGTTGCCGGCCATCTGCTTGATATCCCACTCGCTGTTGAGAGGAATGTGGAAGACATGTGACCGCAGATTTGCTGCAGCTGCCACGAAGTCGAGAGTATCCTTGTCATCCTTGTCGAACTCGATGACCTTCTCACCCTGTTGTGCGCGCTTGCTCAAGGTGTTAACTGCGTGACAGAAGACCTTGAGGTTGTCCTGTAGACTCCACACTGCTTGATCCTGCGCAGCGAGCGTCTCTCCTTGCTTAGAGGGGTTGGGATCGATGCAGACAGATTCGAATCGGAGTGAGTCGGGAGGTGTTCGACTCTGCCACATCTCGCTCATGGAACGCAGACGCTCAATGTCATCGTGGAACACCTTGTTGAATATCTCCTGCGCAAACTCATCCTTGCCCATAAGACTCCGCACTTTCTTCAGAGCCTCGGCCTCCTCTTTCAACTTGGCCACCTCTTCGGCGTTGTCGCCCTCCGTTACTGCAACATCCGATGACTCCTCTTCGCTCGCGCCAAATAGTTCCGGCAGCAGGTACGACTTTGCCCACACAATGCAGTGGATGGATTGTGATGGCGTAGAGCGAATCGTGCAGATCGGGAAGGACTTCTGCACCGGCTTCGTATTGCAGTCGTAGCACTCCGAAACACCCTTCTTGATAGGCTGTACCTGTCCGTTGAAGCCAGTTGTACCACTCTCGATCAGCGGAACTTTTGCGGCCAAGCACATGCGATTCACATGGCGGCGAGCGGCGAGGTTGTCCAGGGCATTGAAGACCACATCAAAGCCCTCGAAGAAGTCGACGTTGTACTGGCTGTCGAAGATGGAGGCATGGTGCGCATCTATATTGACTGCCGGGTTGAACTGGCTGGCGGTCTCCTTTGCAACCGTAGCCTTGGGCTTCTTGATATGTTGCTTGCGGAAGAGGAACTGCCGATTCAGATTGCTGAGATCGATGGTGTCCAGATCGATGACCACAATCTCGGCCTTCCTCGCGGGAGCGCTCTCGCTCTCAGGCTGCTGCTGAGCGCCATTCTGGCCTTGCGGTGGTGTGTATCCCGTGCCAAATCCGCAGCACACAAGGTTCTTGAGCAATTCGCAGCCGATGCCTCCAGCGCCCACCAGAAGCACGCGGCTATCCTTGACGTTCTTGGTGAGCTGTCCCAGCGACTGCGCGATATATCGATCGCGTCGCTGCATCGTGGGCGGTGCGTGAGGTGGTGGTAGATGTTTCAGTCGGCGGCGTTCGGTAGAGACAGTGTCGCGCTTGTATGTGCCGACTACTTAAGCAGCCTCCCTATCTGTCGTGGGGCATGAGATGGGGTCCGTGCCGATGAGCGAGCGTGAAAGGAGGTGAAGTGAGTCGGCGATGGAAGTGAAGTGAAGTGAGTCGGTCAGCGGAAGGGCGGGATGGAGGATCGATGTCGTTGGTAGCGGAGGAGGATGTTCGCTTTGCCAATCCCCAACTCACTTCGGTCGCGTTTGGCAAGCGACGTTTGGAGCTCGCGGTCGGCTCGGCGTCGGTGGAAACGGAGATGTCGTAAATCTGATCGCGGCCGCCGGGTAGCTCCGTAGTCCCGAGCTTATTTGCAGTTTAGCCGCTGTGCTGCCGGCGACTTGCACATGCAAAGCAGGGGCGGTTCTTGAGTGAAAGGAGTCAGTGCCGTCGACGTGCAGAAAGCATCACGGCCAAAGAGCCAGCCAGAAAGCGTCAATTACCCCGCACGGTGCAGAAGCGAAATGAGCGACGACGAAGCGGATCCCGAACTGCTCGAACTGCTCCGCCAAAGCCTGGGCATCTCCAGACCGACCCACGGCGAGGTTTCAAGCGATACAGGTATGTGGCACCATTGTCTCCTCCGGCGCTTGCCGGTCCCCTATATGGATCCATTGATCTTCGATGCGTAACGCGAAGTCTCATGTTTCCTGACCATACTGGACAGGCGTCTTAAAGGATGCCGAGTTCATCTACAACAATGCCATCGACGTGCTCGTCGATATGTACGGCACCAAGGCTGCCGCCGCCCAAATCTACAAGTCTATGCAGGAGAAGTCTTACTCGACAGAGACATGGAGTGAGCATGAGTTGCACCCCAAGATGAGTGAAGGCTTCTTAGAGCTGGACATTGTCAATTTCGTCTTTACTATGGACTTGTTGAACTTCTCGTAAGTGCTTCAAAATGCCGAAGGGATAGGCGTTGACAGCTGCTAGGTTTTGGTCAGAACTATCAAACGAGGAGCGTTTTCAGGTCGAGTACAGAGGCAAGCGATGGACAGGCTACAATAGCCTCGTTGCCAGCCTAAGGCGAGCACTTGATGAGCGCATCCCCATGACGACGCCGCGATTCTGGCGACATCGGCATTTCACCGAGGATGCACTACAGTATGTGTTTCGCAGTGCTACGGCTGAGCCGATCCCTTTGCTGGAGCAGAGATTCCGAATCCTGAGAGAGGCAGGTGATGTGCTGTGTGAGGTGCGTGTGATGTATAACACATATGCACTGCTCGTTCTTGCTGACTTGGTAGAGCTTTGGAGATGAGTCGGATGACGAAGACGCTTTAGACGGTGCAGAGGACGAGCTCAACCCTCATCGGCATACTCCAGCCGTCAGGGTGGCTTCGCTGCAGGAACATGTCGACGCTGGACATGGTATGGATGTTGATGGTGCTGTCAACGAACCGCAACACAGCGGTGACTTGCATGGTGCCAACGGCGCAACGACAGAACATGCAGATATAGTCACGGATCCGGCGACTTCACCAACGCAGTCTACAGTGTTCTCCGTGGAAGATCAAGCATCCCAAGCCGCTGCCAATGGCGGTCACTCCTCGACGGTCAGTGATCGGCCGGATGGCGATCCTGGTTCCGGGCACACAGACAACCAAATTTCTGCAGGAATTCCCAGCCACCACGACCTTCACCAAAATGACAACTCAGATTCTACAAGGGATGCGAACACGACATCTAATTTGCGGTCAGAAGCCATAAACGAGGCCGAGGAATCACAGGGTGACATAGCAAATGCATCCGTAGCCTGGCAGGTGGAATTGAAGCCAGACCATGCGGTCGCCCGACTTATACAGCGAGCAGATCAGTCTGCAGGGAAGCTGGTAAATTTGCTGGCCAAGTACTTCGACTGCTTCCGTGACGAGACTCGTTTCGACGGCAAACGAGTCCGACTCCTCAAACGAGCCCAGATATTTGTGGCAGATCTGTGGGCGGCGTTGAATCAGAAGGGCTTAGGAGAATTTGGTGACATTGGCCACCTGACAATGTTTGCAGGTATGTGTGCATGACTTCCCCATGGCTGTGCATGTTGGCGGTGGCACTCGCGGCGGCTCCGTGCATATGTGATATGCGCGTAGGATGAGAAGGAGCTGACGGTGTTGCGCGCGGCTGCAGACTATCGTGTGCCGCAATCCCTGCATTCATTGGGCGTGCTATCCTACAGTCCACCGCTGGACTATCACCTGCGGAATATGCGATCTCTCGCGTCAGGGCACAGCTGGGAAGTGCAACTCCGGTAAGTGTGGCCACGATGGCGAGGCCGTACCCCGAAACGTGCTGGAGTCATGCAGCTAACCGCCAGGTTGTTGGCACATCCAGCGGCTGCAGCATCTGGAGCGTCGAGCTCATCCGTCGAGAGATTGTGAAGGAGCATCCAGACGCGGCCAATACACTGAACGCCGTGCTCATCGACTTCTTCCTGTACGACTTGGCGAAGGAGCGAGAGTCGGAAGGTGTGTCTCCCTCTTCCAGCCCATCATCCAAAGTCCTTCCACTCATCGCGGCTGTTCCTGCGCGCGGCGCATGTCGAAGAAGCGAGGGCGCTTTTCTGTTCCTGCGTCTGCTTCCGAAGGCGCGATGCGAATATGCGCAGGAGCAGTCGCGATTTGCTGGACGGTGTATGCGTGTGAAACGCATCGCTGACCATGAAACAGCCATCCCAAGCATCCCCCACCAACGCGTGCGGTCTGTGTGGTACTGAGCCTTACCATGGTCGGCTAGATCTGCAGACGCGAAAGCTTGTTGCGCGGGACGAGCCCGAGATGCAGAGTGTATGCGGGCTGTGATTGGCCGTTTGTGTGGAGGCGCCATCAACTTCGCCTCTCGTTCTTGCCTCCTTGTTGGATGCCACTCAGGACTCGCGCCTTCCTGCGACGGATCACCACACACCGCACACAACACGACAAGCGCACTGAAGCGGACCTGCGTCTCCTTTTCTGCTCCTGCCCGACTCCCGACTGCTCTCTCCACTTCAGCTCGTGTGTGTTGCGGCTTCCCGGCACCCGATATTGGCCCTTTGCAGAATACGATTCGTTCGTTGCCTCCCTTCGCTGCAGCCCCCTGGCCGCCCTCTCTCGTTTGCACTGCGCAGCATTTGCGTCCTTTAAAGGTAGGCCTACTCCCTGACCTTCCTTAACCCCCTCTCTCCTTGGCCACCGTCCGCCAGACAGCACATCGCAGCACTTCGCGCTCTCGTCTTTCGTTCCTCGTCGCTAGTCGACTTTGTCACTCTCTCATACGACAGCCGGGCCTGTCAACCACAGTCTTTACGAACAACAACAGCACAATCTGCTTTGACAGCAGACCTCGCTTCCACGGAAAAGTTTCGAATCGATCAATCAACAACAACACTTCTTCCGACAACCGACAAGATGCGCTCCTTCATCGCTCTCTCTGTGCTTTCCGCACTGACCGCCTCCGTCTCGGCGGTTCCACATGCAAAAGGCCACTATCACCTGCATCCCGCCCGCTCGCCCAAGCATCTGATGCCTCACGTGGACGTGAACTCGCTCGCTGGACGAGCAAGCTCCGACTCTCTCCCGGTTGACATGCTCACTGGCAAGTGCGGTGGTGATTCTGGTCTGGGCTGTGCTGCCGGCATGTGCTGCTCGCAATACGGCTACTGCGGCAACAGCGCCGACTACTGCGGTTCTGGATGCCAGCTTGGCGCATGCTCTGGCGCTTCCGATGCTGGGACGACTCCTGCTGCTAACGACAGCAGTGCCGCTCCCATCTCTGGCGCCGCTGCTCCAGCAGACTCCTCCATCAGCTTGAACGTCGTTACCAAGGTCCACACCGTGTCTGCATACGGCGGTATTCCTGGATATGGATCTCCTGCCCAGACTTACGATACCGCCTCCAAAGCTGCTCCAACTCAGGAGTCCGCTGCAGCAGCTCCAACGACCATGGCAACCCAGGTCTCTGCTGCCCCCGCCGCGCCAGCCTCATCGAGTGCTCCAGCAGCACCTTCTTACAGCGCACCCGCTCCCCCGGCTTACACCCCTCCAGCCACCACTTCGTCCGCTGCAGCTCCAGCATCCAGCGCACCCCCTTCCTCCTCGGCGGCCGCTCCATCCTCCTCTTCTGGATCCTCCTCTGGGGGTTCCTCCGGCGGCGCTGGTCTCGGAAACCTCTACAAGATGTACACCGGCAACGGCGACGTCTCCTCAGGCTGGCCAGCCGAATCTGCTTGGGCCTCATACGACGACGCTTTCTCTTCCAACACCGGCGACATTTCCATATCCTGCGCG
The DNA here is from genome assembly GCA_022814565.1 of Phaeophleospora eucalypticola. NCBI lineage: Eukaryota > Fungi > Ascomycota > Dothideomycetes > Mycosphaerellales > Mycosphaerellaceae > Phaeophleospora > Phaeophleospora eucalypticola. Next base: position 1,326,933 of record JAKLNG010000006.1, on the reverse strand, counting down.
CAATTCGGCGTAGATAACAACTCAGACGAAGAAACCGCCAACCTGAAGTCCGCCATCTCTTCCGTCGCCGACGAGTCTGGCATTCCAGCCAGCTACATCCTCGCCATCGTCATGCAGGAATCCAAGGGTTGCGTGCGCGTCCCGACCACGCAGTACTCCGTCCGGAACCCAGGCCTCATGCAATCTCACAACGGCCAGGGTACTTGCAACGATGGTAGCAACGTCCAGAATCCCTGCCCGATGGAGCAGATCACGCAACAAATCAAGGACGGCGTGATGGGCACCAGCTCCGGCGATGGTTTGAAGCAGACGATCGCGCAGGCCGGCTGTGACGACGTTTCCAAGTACTACAAGGGCGCTCGCATCTACAACTCTGGTTCCATTTCTGGCACGGATTTGGGCGCGGGTGTCGCGACGCACTGCTATGCTGCGGATGTGGCGAACCGCCTGACCGGATGGACAACGGCCGAGTGTCTCTGCACTTTGGACGGATAAAGGACAGGTTGTCCTCGTTCAAGGTTCGGGTTTCACGATTTTCACGATTCGGCAAGGAAAAGGAATGGATTCACAGCGACGGCGTCAGCAGCGCCGGATAAGCATTTGCATAGGCAAGGCAAGGCACGGGGCTTTCGAAGGATTCTGAAACGCTCTTGTACATACTTTTTCTCTCCATCCTCGATCCCGCTTCTCTTCATAGGGACGAAGGACTTTGTTACAGCGCGAATTGAAGCTGCTTCCACGCAAACTTGCAATCTCCTCATTTTTCTTTCGCGTTTCTCGTCTGCATCGTGTCACTTCAACGTGCCCACAAGCCGACAGCTCCCTCTCAGGTTTGTGAAATGGCATTCTCATATCGAGACGTATGTATGTATACAGAAAATGGGGTATATGTTATCTACAACCTACTCTCCCTCCCGCCCGTCTTGATCCCCTGCCGTCTCCTAATCTTCGTCGTCTGCACGCCCTTCTTCTCACTAACCGCTTGCTCAAAAAGTTCCTGTCCCAGCACTCTCGCCAGACCCAGAATTCGCTTCGTGACCGTTTGCCCTTCCTTCTTGCCTTCCCCGTCTCTTCTGCTGCGGTTGATGTATTCGCAAAACTCCCATAGACGACCTCGAGGTAGCAGTTCGCCGGTGTTCAGATCTGTCGGCGGCATCCAGTCGGGGTTGAGACGGACGCGCTGCGGAGATTTGGAGTCTTTGGTGGGCTTGGTGATGAGGATGATTCCCTCTTCTTCGGAGCGGGAGATGGCGTTTTTGAGGGATTCTTTGTTGACTGCTTCGTAGTAGACGAGGTCGCCGCGGTGGTAGAGAGTTTTCCCCAGGAGTTGGGCGGCGTCTTGGAAAGTTTTCAGGTCGATCCAGGTTGTGGCGGTTTCTTGTTGGGTGGGATTAGGAGAGGTGAGGGAGAAGGTGTGCGAGGGGGGAGGGGCGAGCATGAAGATTGCGAGGTTGCCGAGCCAGGAGGCTTCGGTGAAGGGCCAGAGGAGGAAGTTGTAGAAGTCGAAGTTTTCGAGGTCGAGGGCTCGTTCGTCCGGGTGGATGGAGATTGTGGAGATTTGGCCGTTGGAGTCGGAGGTTGTGCTGAGGACTTTGTCTTCGACGAGGCTGGCGAGGGTGGTTTGGAGGTTCTCTTCGAAGGGGGTGGTGGGGAAGATGAACTCCGCGCGGAAGAGCTGGCTGAGGAAGTAGGTGTAGTCGTAGAGCTCTTTGTAGCTCATTTGCTCCTTGTCTGCGCCGCCGCCGAGTTTGACTTTGGTATACATCGATGCGCAGATGAGGGCTTGGGAGATGAAGAGGTGTATTGTCATGTTCCGGTAGAACGAGAGTTGGAAGCGGTCCTCGGCGTAGTACATTTCTTCTGCCAGGTCGTCGAGTCTCCCCACAAGCTGAGGTCCTAGCACACCGAGGGCCTTGTCGACTACACCCTCGACCGTGCTTTCCGCAAAATGAGCGACTCTGCCGCCTGCGCTCCGCACTCGTTCGGTGAGCCAAAGGACTCTTCGCAAGAGCTCTGACCGGCCGACACTTCGACCGCTCAGTGTGAGCAGGACAGTGCCGACCAACGCTGTTGGCATGATAACCGATGCCTCGTTGATTTCCAAGAGCACCTTGTAACCCATCACATTCAGGAGTCTTCTCTTCAAAGCAGTCTCACTGAGATTGTTATTAGAGCTTGGATCTCCAATGCTGCGTTGCAACATGACTGCTCTCTGGCCTTCGACGAATTCCTTCAGGCTCCAGGGCTTGTGGAATCTTACGTCGACCCGTCCCAACTTCAGACTTAGGACGTTCGAAGCAGATAGAAATCCAGCCAAGTCCTCCTTGCTTTTTGGCTGGCCCAGCAGCTCGCTAATATATGAGTTCACCTCAATCACCTTGTCGTAGGTTGTAGAGACAGGGCAAACGATAGCATCGTTGACTCTTCCGGAAACCACACTCTCCAGCAAGAAACTCAAGATTCCAAACTTGGGCTGCAGCAGCTTCCCTGTGCGACTCCTGCCACCTTCCACGAAACATTCAAAATTATGTCCATTTTGCAGTAGGGTATCGATGTAGCTCTGCACCAGAGTCGTGTACATCTGATCGTCACCGAAACTCCGTCGAATCCACATAGCGCCAGCATGCTGGAGGAAAGGGCCTACCAAAGGGAAATTAAGGTTATCTCCCGCAACCACAATGGGCAGAGCGAGTCCGAGGCGGTAGCAGATAAGCTGAAGAGAGACGTAATCGACGTGACTTCGATGGCACGGCAGAAAGATGATGCTCTGCTTCTTCTTCTCGGCCTCCTCAGCCACTTGTCGCAATTGCAACACTTCCTTCGAACTGACGTGGATTCCCTGATGGTACGCTCGCGTAACCAGTTGCGTCGCGAGGTAATACGCTCCACGGATGAAGTATTTCGAATCCATCTTGCAGATCATCTGATCGGTCCATTCTTCCGCCACGCTCAGGAGCTGTGTTTCAATTTCCGTCCTCCTCGCCAATCGTTTCGCACGGTCTTCGCTATTCTCTCCTTCGACACCTAGCTTGCCTAGCAGGCCTTGCTCCAACTCTACCTCCACCCGCTTCTTCGCCAGCTCTCGAATCTTTTCCCTCAGCTTCGGCTGCTTTAACACTTTCTCTTTAATCTGGTCTGAGAAGCCTGGGTAAAACACCTCCGTCCCACATATTTTATCGTAAGACCGCCAATCGGTTCCCATGAAAGTGTGTCCCAATTCCTGCAACGCATTGAGAGGCTCTTCGCGGAATTTGGCGTAGGGCTCGAGAAGTTCGTGCTCGGTGTCGACGATCTTGACATCTGAGCCTACGAGGGCCAAGTCAGATTGCTCGCCGTAGGCATTCCGGCCTGCGGTGCCGCTGCGGTTGGAGGAAGGCATGGTGGAGTTGGTGGTTCTCGAGTTGTTATTGAGCGGTTTGGTTTGGATGCATCGCGTTCCGGATACTCGCGCCGTCAAGTTGCAAAGTCTTCGAGCTCCCGGCTACAACGAAACAGGCGCAATCTTGTTGGCTGGAGATACCTCATTGTCTCGAGTTCAATGTGGGAAGAGATGTGGTGAGGTAGCCAACAGGGATCTCCAGACCTCGGCAAGGTACCAGGCCAATCATGGAGCTCGAAAAGCGGGTCCGTGCAATTGAGTGAATCTCTCTTCTTACGAGGTAGCACCTTCTTCTTCTTCGAACAACCGTCACATCTGAACCCAAGTCCAATCTCAGCTTCACAGTCAACCTGTATACCATTCGAGCAAGCCGCAAATATTTCGTACGTATGGGCCGCTCAATGGCGGAGTCTCAAAGCTACCCGCAATCCTCTTCGCGGCGCCTTGCCTGTTTGAGCGACTATTGCGAGATCGAGGAGCCTCACGACTGAATAGGTGCTGTCCCCATTGACGATAGGTAAAGCGCACTGTCTTCGCAATGCGAAGCATGACGTGCATGATTGTATATTTCTCGGCCGTAGAAGCGAACGCAGATCGATTCAATTACCCCGATGTTGTGCATAGGGAGCCCACCTCCAGGCACCAACATTAAACATAAAAGCAGTTCAACCGTCACACAAACTGCCGTCCTCAACAAGCACCCAACACTCAAAATCTTCCATTCAAAATGTGCTGCTCCAAATCCCGAAGACGCACTCAACAACAACACCTCCAGCCCCCTCCCCCAAATATCCCAATCCCGCAACAAATCACCCACGAAATGCCCACAACATCCTGGCCACACCAAACAACCCGCGAAGACGACCGCCTCCAAGACGTCAACAGCGAAGTCCTCAAAGGCGCCGGCATCCCACCTCCCAGCTACGAAAAAGCCATAAGCCAGCAAGACGAGTCCGACACTTCTAGTCTTTCCTCGTCAACATCGTCCCTGACGATCTTCACTCCTCCGACGTCAGTCGCGGATGCTGAAGATGATCAGAAGAGCATCAAGTCCGAGAAAGCTTTGCGGAAGGAAGCTAAGAGGGCCGAGAAGGCTGCGTGGAAGGAGATGAAGAAGTTGCATCGTCAGCAGAAGAAGGCTGATAAGGCGGCGAGGAAGGCGGAGAAGTGGGCTGAGAGGGCGGCGATGAGAGCGAGTATGTTGCCTTGAACTCATGAAAGTTGAAGGCCAAGATTGAAAAGATCGTCTCCTTGCGATCGCCACGTACAATATTGACATCTGGCATTTGATTTTGTGTCGTTCTATCATTTCATATCACTATGTTCCCCCGTCTCTGGTATTCGCTCGATGAGAGTCCCAAACTCCAAACGTTTTGTTGACCAGAATCTAAGCCGACCAAGCACTTTGAATCCAATCGAAAGATCCGCGCTTCTATCGCTGTCCCTTCAACTCCTCGTTCACTTCATCCACCACAATCTTCCTTACTTGCTGCCAGTCGGCTTTGCTATCCGTGATGCGTTTCGGCAGCTCTTCAAGACCGATGAATTGTTCGGGCAGGACGGTCTCAAAGGAGAAGCCCGGTTGGTCTTTTAGAGCCAACTCGACGGCATGCGAGAACTTCGCCGGGTGCGCAGTTGCGAGGGAGATGTGGTGAGCTGCGGCAGCGCGGTCGACGGAGCGTAGAGTCGCGGCGATGCCGATCGCCGAATGCGGATCCAGGATGTAGTGGCCGTCATGCTCAGTTCCGGCGGTGGGAGGTTTGGTGCCGTTTGCTTGTTTTGAGGAAGAGGAGGAGAGGGTTTGGCTGTAGATCTGCTTGATCATGTCGATGGTTTGCTGGTCGCTCACGCGCTCGCTCTCAAAGTTTGCCTTTGCTGCGGAGAGTATCTCGTTGCTGACGCCAAATCCGCCCTCCTTCTTGAGCTGGTCGAGCCAACCTTTGACTTTCTCTCCGGCCTCCATGCGGCGGCGGTTGGTCTCCTCGACTGTGCTGGTTTGGAATGCGAGGTACCAAAGCAGTCGCTCGAAGTTTGAGCTCACGAGAATGTCCATGGCTGGCGCGTAGGTCTGCTTGACTCCACTCGGGTCTGCTTTGGCCCCGTCATCCGCGAAGCCGCCCTTTGCCTCTTCCCCATGCGTTTCCTTCTTCTCGTACTTTCCGTTCCTCCAGAATCTGTGAAGGATGTCGTTTTCATTGGTTGCAATGACGAGCTTGTCTGTTGGAAGGCCCATACGTGTGGCGAAGTAGCCTGCCAGAATATCGCCGAAGTTGCCTGTGGGAACGACGAATCGTGCGGTTGGCTTCTCTTCTCCGGTCTGACGCGCCAGAGAGAAATATGAGTGAAGGTAATATGTAATCTGTGCGAGAATACGAGCCCAGTTGATGCTGTTGACAGCTCCCAATCGGTGAGTCGAGTTCAGCTCCTTGTCTGCGAACAGCGTCTTCAAGATATCCTGTCACTGAAGTTAGTCTTGTCCATAACACCCTCTTGTTTTCTCCAGCTTACCTGACAGTCATCAAATGTGCCTTCCACCGCCAGATTGTGCACGTTCGCGTCCGTAACCGTGGTCATCTGCGCCTCTTGAATCGGGCTGACCTTGCCCTTCGGGTACATGATGAATACCGAAACATCCTTCTTTCCCCTCAGCCCATAAATCGCCGCCGAACCAGTGTCACCACTCGTAGCTCCAATCACAGTCAAATGTTCCCGTCCCTTGTCTTCTTTGCCCTGATTCCTCCTCACGAGGAAGTACTCAAACAGATTTCCCACAAACTGCAACGCAACGTCCTTGAACGCAAAAGTCGGCCCGTGAAACAGCTCTAACAGATGCACCTTCTTCTGCTCATCCAGCGTGACAAGTGGCGTAATATCCTTCGCACGGAAAGGCGCGTATGACCGGTGAATGATATCTTTCAAATCATCTTTGGGGATCTCATCGGGCGAGATGTAAAGCGAAAAGATCTCGTACGCGAGTTCTTGGAAACTGTAATCGCGCCATTTCGAGAGGAAGTCGGCGGGGAGGGAGGGAATTTCTTCAGGGATGAAGAGGCCTCCGTCGTTGGCGAGGCCTTTGAGGACGACTTCTTCGAAGGAGAGCTAAATCAAGACCTTGTTCTCAGCGTGAGCTCCAATGCGATGCGGTGGGGTTGCGGGAGGGATGAGATGCGGAACATACGTCGTAACTGCCGCCACGAGTGCTCAGGTAGCGTTGAGAGGGGTTGTGAGAGACCATTGTGCCTGTTGTCGCCGTAGTATGCGCAAGAGAAAACGAACGAGGAGGCGCGTGAGTCAAGAGTCAAGAATGTGGTTCAATGCCAGCCCGCCGGACGAAAAGTTGAGGGGCGCGGAACGTTCCCGCATCGTGTTTACCCTATCCACAACCCCAAGCACGCGCTGCGTATCTATATTTCGAGCATTGTGCATCACTTGCACACAACTGGGCGTTGTGATTCTTAAAATCTTGGAATCACACTCAGCAGTATGTAGTCAAAGACTCCCTGTCCACCAAGCAGCCCACCAAAACCAGGCCACCCGATCGAGAGAAGAGAGCAGCATAATACGTTATCGACGCTATCAACGACATTGGTGGTATCTCTGTAGAAAAGCAACGCGCAGAAACCGCTTGACTTCCGCCATCCATGCCATCTTCCTTCGACGTCCAAAAAGCAGAAAGCAAAACCTCCATTCCGTTCCAATTTCGAGAGCAAAAAAGCAACACCACCAGCGCCGATGCTAAAAAGCCCATAGGTGTGTCATAGGAGCAGCCAGCCCCTCGACGTATAGTAAGCAGTGACGCCTTCTTTCTTTTGGGAGATCGCTCCCCTTCCATCTGATCTTTCATAGTTCTTCGCATTCTTGCACCTCCAGCTCGTATCGCATCCTTCTTCTTGTTGTTGTTTCTTGTTGTTCTTCTTCTTTTTCATCCTCAAATTCCATTGCTGTGATGTGATCTTACAAGCTCACTTCCCCAGGGTCGTCGATAACGCTATCCGTCCAGCCCTTATGGGTGGTGGCGCTGCTGATACCCCGCTGGTCAATCGCCATACCCTCGCCCTCGCCGCGCTCGACATATCGCTGGCTGAGGAGTTCCTGGTAGATCTTCTGAAAATAGGCTTTCAGCGATCTCAAGCCGCGGAGGTAGCCGTTGTCAATGGCGTCTGGGTGGGCAGGCGGGCATGGCTTGCGCATTACGCGCTCGCGGTCTTCAGCAGTGACACAGTTGGCAAAGTCCACGATCTTGAGCTTGATGTCGCCATATTGAGCTGGTCGGCCGTGTTCGTCCTTTTCCGGCTTGACTTTGCCGTTCTCGTCGGCATCGCCGCGGTCGTAGATCATGAGCAGGCTGCTGGCGTAGAGTCGGTACCCTGGCAAGTTCCTAATGATGCCATCAAGGTGGTTGATCTTGTCCAGCACGGATGGGATGTGCTTCAAGGCCTGAGCATGTCCAATGCCGTCAAAGAAGAATCGCTTCAGGGCTTCCTCGAACTCAGTGCCAGCTGTCAGATCGCGTCCAAAGTACTTGTCCTCAAAGTCGTACTTTTGTTTCTTGACATTGAACACCTGCATGCCGCACACACGAACGCCCAGCCTCCTAGAAGTCGTTGTCTTGCACTTCATACGTTGCGAATCCTGCTTCTTCTTGGTGGCTTCAACGCCGTACTGCCGTGTGCCCATCTTCAGATCAAGCACGCACGGCTTTTGCATACCGGATGTCAAGTCCTCCAAAAGAAGAAAGCGCTCGACACGCTCGTCGTGCTGTACCAAAGAGGTTTCCGGGTTGCGCGGCTCCAAGATACTAAAGTCAATAGCGGGCTCGAGGCGTGGCACCAATTTATTCTCAGCATGCGCATCTGGAGATACAAGCTCGATCCCACTTGTAGAGGCTTGCGGCGACAATTCCATGCCAGAAGACATAGAACTCGACTTGCGATGCTTGGATGGCTTGTCTTTCTTTACGTCATCCATTGCGAAAACGTCGTCCTCAGCATCTGCGCCGTAGGCTTCATCTTCGTTCTCGTGGAACTCGAGGTCGCCACGATTCCCTTCAATGTCTGTAGGCTTGCGTGTGAGGCCACCTCCAGAGTGCCGTCTCCGATGGTGGGGTCGGCCTGGGGGCACTTTCAGACCAGCGTCCGTTCCAGTCTCAGCACTCTTGCTTAGGACACTCTTGTCACGAAGAAGACGCTCGATGTCGGAATTTGGAAGAGCTTCAGTTATCTCGCTCTGAGATGCCTGCAGCCGACCGCGCTTCGATATCGGCGAGTTCTGAGTGGTAGCAGACGGCTGATATCGCTGCAATGATGAGACGTCGACCGAATTTTGTCTTCGTTGTGGCGCCATGTCGTCTTGCAAGTGCTTCGGAATCTTGCGCAGAGTCCTTGAGTGGTACGCTCGCTCACGGCGGTCTGACTTGTGAATGACAGGTGGAGCGAATACTTCGCGGAGGACGCGGTCTCTGAGTTGCGAATTGCGAGTGGTGAACCCCCAGCTCTGGGCAGGCACCAGCGAGGGACGACATATGGCTCCATTCGAGGTTTCGTCGTCGCTGTGGTTCTCCCTGATCGGTAGCGAACAGTGAGTCCTCTCGAGATCCGGTGTTACCGAACGTGCAGGCATGCCAAACAGACTGTCAGGAATCAGATGTCTGTTGTTCGCGAAGATGACTTGCGGGATAGCGCCAGGAGTCTGCATAGAGTGACTGATAATCCGAGTCTCTCCAGCATCTTGCTTCTTTTCGCCAGCACTGGCTCCAGCATGGTCAGACATGGTGTCAGTCTGCTCCTGTGGCTTTGAATCGTCTGAAACCGTGGGCTTCCGCTTCCTCTGTTCCTTACGATACGTGACGTTGAGCACGCCAATGTAACGAGGCATGAAACCTAGAAGTTCAGGATGACTACGTTCTACGGTTTCGTAGAACTTGTTTTCTTTGCTATTGAGCTGCTTGCATACGGCTCGCCGAGAAAAGCGATAGACCGGCGTGTGCCCGCCAACCTGGTGCTTGTATGGCTTCAACTCCACAGCACCTACTGGAGCTGGAGCTGAACGATCATCCTCGTTTTGCGCTCCGATCACGGGAGTGGCGGTGGGAGTGACCACTTCGGTTTCGTCATCCTCAGTAACATAAGCACCATCGGTCTCATATTCACTTTCCAGCTCCGGCGGAGGCAGGTCCGAAAATGTGGCTGAAGATTCATCCTTCAGCTGGGTATCAGAAGCTGGACGAGACATGCCCTGAAGGAAGTCCCGAGAGCCATCCCACTCCAGTGAAACTTGAACATCGTTGCCCTGAGGTCGGTCAGGAGCAACCTTCGTATCGGATTCTTGTTCCAGCTTGCGATCGATGGGCTGCTCTTCCGTGGGCGAATCGGCGAGAGTGCCTGCATGTGGGTAGTACATGGCAGATGCGATATGCTCGGGGCCGTATTCATCGTCTGACTTGGCCGAATCGCGGCCGTGGTCATGTGCTCGACGCTCTGAATCTCGACTGGGAGCATTGTCGCGGTACTTGATCTTCTGTCCAGATCGGGGTGCAAGGTGGGCGTAGTTACGTATCTCCTCCAGCAATCCCAACGGTAGCTTACGAGCCATGTGGTCCTTGGAAATCGTGACCTCGTCTCCATCTTCTACTGCCTCAACGTCCTCCGCGATGGTAGGCTCTGTGGTATGGGCTTTGATGTCCTTTGACAGTTGAGACTCTGATTCCTTTTCCTTTCCTGCCTTCTTCTTCTCATTATCCCTGCGCTCCTCTGCTTCATTCTCCCGGAATAGCCCTAGGTAGTGGCTAGCCTTTCGACTTCGAGTGTTCGTTACTGCCTCGGGCTGGGGCGGCATCTGCGCATCAATGACGCGATCCATACTAATGTCACCCTTGCTTGCTTTACGTTGCGACTCTTTGATTGTCATGCCATCAATCTTTGCCTGACCCTTCCTCCAGGATCGGTATTGCTGCCTCTGTGAGCTCGTGTCCAAGTCTTGTGCATAGTCGACGACTTCCAGACCTGGACTAGGCGTTGCAGGCGAGTGATCTCTCCGCAAAGGAGTGTCCGGCAAGGACGGGTCCTGCAGAGAGATATTTTGCAGCAAGTTTGCAAACGGCAGCGAATTGAAGTCGTGTAGGTCGTACAATGATCGGCGGTGGTGATGTGAGGGCAAACTCGTCCTGCTCGGGTGGGGCGAATGTGTGTTGTGTGGCGGAGAAGTCGTGCTCGTTGTGTGGTGTCGTGGTAGAGAAGACGGAGCGAAGTCCCTGCGGAGGGCAGGAGAGTGGTGGAAGTCCATTGGGTTGGACCGCAGCGGGGATGCCGCCATTTCCGGGTCGCGCTTTCCCTTGTCGCCGCTGGATGGGTGCTTGGCCTGAAAGTCGTCAACGCTCCTGCCCTCTGCGCTCTTGCTCGCCTTGGAACGAATGTTGGGCGTCACGGGAGAGCTGGGCGAAGGGAAGTAGTGAGTAGCAAAGATGCTATCCCTTTCAGACAGTTGTGGCTGCACGGCATCGCTGATGTCAATGGCAGTGGTGGTTGGGCGGGAGGGAGTGTTGTTTGCTGCAGCAGTGGAAGCAAAAGCAGCAGATGTAATGGACGAGGCCCGAGGACGCTGGGCGACAAAAGATTTGGGATAGCGGACAGGACTCGTGGGCGCAGGGCTGGGCCGGGATGCGAGTCGAGGAGTTATCTCACGGCTCTCGTGCGACTCCTGGCGTCCCTGGTCAGAGACGTCGCCTGCCGGAGGAGCTTCCCTGCCATCGTGGGCCGAGGAGTCGATCTGCTTGGATCTCGCATTCAGGTCGTGCTGAGGCGGCACCCTATTTGCCGACGGGTGGTGCGCTCCAAAAGCCGGTGCCATGCGAGGCTGAGCATTGATGCCGGCGGCACGCGGGCGCGCAATTGGGGGAGAGAAGTGTGAAGAGCGGCGTGGGAGTGGGCGTGCGTCGAGGAGAGGTCGCGGAAGACGGGAGGAACATTCGATAGGGCCTAGTGCAGAGGGCCACGTTGGAGAAGGAGTGAGCGTATGCTAGCCTGTAGGCAAATGGGGATTGACGGGCGTGGAGGCAGCGGATGCTGCGGACGCGGCTGGTAGAGAGCGTGTCAGTACGTCGTAACAGAGTCGCAGACGAGCTGTGGTTTCAGCAGCGACAGCGACAGCGAAGCAACGCAGGACAGTGTGTGTGTGTAGTGGGCGTGGGCAAGCGACGGACGCTCGTTGGATGGAGAGTGAAGGAGATGTTGTTCGGTGGTGTCGCAGGGCGGAAAGCAAGCGGGCGGGAGTGAGAATGGAGAATGGGAAAGCTTGGCATGCTGGACTGCTGGACGTCACCGAGCGACGCCGCCGATCGACTCCACTCGGCGCCGGCAGTGAAGCCGAATGCCAGACGCGAGCGCCAGCCCACCGGTCGACACTCGCACAGAACAACCTACCTATCATCACCCTATCTCGCACAGCAGATAACACCCCTATCGCGCTCTCAATCCTCTCCGCATGGCCTCTCATCGCCATCCCCTTTCACACCGCCCACGCCGCTGCTCTCCGCCCGCCGTGTGACTCGTCCGCCGATACGATGCCGCCGCCTGCTTCACGACTCACAACATCCTACCCAACGCTACCTCACGCTACCTGGAGGAACCTGCAATGCAAATGCGTCTGCTGCTGTTTGATCAGAATCAACAGGGCTGCGATTCGCGGAGACTCCTATCCTTGCGTCGCCCTGCAAACACCTCCGCCTGCCTGTCATGTCTCGCGGCTGCTCAATACCAATCATTTGCCAACGTGATCGCAGCTGTGACACGGATTCCGCACGCAAAGCACCGCGACCATCGCGTCACTCACGACAGCTCAACTTCAGGGATGCCCAGCATTCACGAGCATCGCCAGCACCAACAGACACCTTCATCAATCATGCGGTCAGCGAAGGGAGTCGGAGTGCAATCCCGCCCGAACGTATAACGCTGCAAGACGTGCAAGCGCACTTTCTTCCCGAGCAAGCCTCTCATGTGAACGCAATCCGCTGCTGCCATTGGCGCCACCTCCACCGCGCGAAGCTCTAACTTCGCCGCCAACGTCCGGTCCGCGATCCGCACAAGACTACCACTGCCGCTCCGACGACTTCAGGCGAGCATCCTGGATATGCTGTTCCTAGTATTCAGCGTGCAGCTCACCCACAAGGCCGGATCTCGAACCAGTCTCGAACCATTCTTTGCTTCAATGCCAATGTGCCGAACATTGAGCGGTGACCAAGCAGACCAATGCGGCAACGCACGCGTATTCCAATGGCCTCCTATGCCACGAATCCTTACCGTTCCTGAACAAAAGCACTGCTACTCCATCTTGGCTATTTGCCGGGCACTCAGACATCGGCTCCTTCATGACACATGTCATCTGGTTCCTGAGTTGTGCTCCTGCCAAGCTGAGGACGACGAACTTCTGCACCTCCATACATGCCTCAACGTGGTCTCCATCAATGGCAGATGTAAAAGCCGCTCAAGTCCGGTAGGGCTGTGCGCTTGTTTCATCTTCACCTGCCAGCCTCACTCGCTCGCGGCAGCCTATGAGTTGCGCTTGCGCTTGACATCGTCAGGAGACTCGACTTGGACTTCTTCGTGTCATTTTGGAAGCGACGCATTCGTTGCCTGTTTCTAGCCTGCGACGATCGCAGAGACCCATCACATCATTCCGGTCAACGCTGGATGATGATTCTGACGATACTGTGATGCCGATCCGCACAATCTTCTTGCCAGCCTTGAGAGTCCCAGACGTTCTTGCAACAAAGGAATTGTCATGCGACGCTTCACAGAAACCTCAAAGCATTCAAACCATTATAACAAAGGCCGTCTCCTTCGCTGCAATGCCTTGTGAAGCGCAGAATCGCGTCCGGCTGGGGTATAAATTCAACGCAGTTGCCGACAAGACTCCCCCCTTACACTGATCACTGACAACTAAAGCGTTTTCGAGCGAGATCAGAGCAGTGCTTCAGATTAGAAATCTCGGTCTGAGCCAACAAGGCAGAGCTACTGATTCAAACAGCACAACTCTGAGCCACCACATAGACTACTCGAAGAAGCCTCAGAAGTACTACATACCTGAGACGAGAACGACGCACAGATCGCTCGAGACATCCGTCATTATGCCCGCTGTGGAAGCGGATGGTGATCTGCGCGAAGACCTCTTTGAAGCACTACAGGAAGGTGGTAGAATCGTATCTGCTGGTCCACAGACACCTTGGCGCAATCCCTCTTTCATGGAGGAAATGCTAGCCTTCGAAGGTCACCAGCTTTCGCCGATCAGTGAAGATGGCGACGATCGAGAACACGAAGTGGAAGATTTGGATCGCATCCGATGCAGGTATTTGCTCGCCCGGGCAGCTGTCCGTGACATTCTCTCCCCGATTGCGGAATGTGATGAAGAAGACGCTGACTATACCGTCCGCGAGGCAGACGATCTTCGTCGATCTTCTGTAGTCGACGCTGAAGACCAGATCATCGAGACTGGCTTCTATCCTCAACATCGCAGCGCCAGCCGTGAGCTTGACCTGCCTAGCAGACTCACAGTCGTGAACCCAGATTCACACACCCATGAGGCTCGCAGGCCTCGCCCAGCGCGCTTCATAGGTCTCAAGCTCGTCCTGGACCTTCACTCTACCACTTGAGAAGGCGCAACTCATGCCTGAGGGCATCGGCAATTCAGACAGGTAAGTCAGCGCGGGTCCTGGTTGCAGGCATCCTGGCCACTGCGCAGCATCTTCATATTCTTGACTGGCGAGTTACTACATACATCTTTAATCATGGGAGATAGTTCTTTCTTAAACCATCGCTCGAATCTCTCATCTTTCCGTAAGTCTTCATCTAATGTGGAGAAGGCTGTCTCAGCAGGCATTGACAACTTTCTCAACTTCAGCTCCCGTCACATCATCACCTGCAACAGCATCTTATCTCCTCCTCTGTCTCTTGGATGTCTCTCACATGCTCCCTTCACTTCAGCGTCGACCCTTCCAGCATCGACCTCGCCTTCGGCTCTCGGCACAAGCAATAGAGGATCCCTCGCGCATGCGTGTCGATCCCGCACCTCGCCCACAAGAGCGAAGACCTTGATTGGCCAAAACGAGAAACCGCATGCATCAGATACCAAGATCTAATCAGATCGAGGTAAGTGAATGGTCTGACTTTTTGCTACTGGAGCTTTGACTACGTGCCGACATGTTGAGTCCTTGTTGGGGGGAGGGACTTAAGTAAAGCCTTCGCTCTCTTCTCTTCTGCCAGTACAAAGCACCGTCGAATCGCGCAACTGACGACGAAAACATGCACACCACTACCATCCTCGCTGTTTTCCTCGCCTTCTTGGCGACAGCCGAAAAGCGCGCCAGCGGGCCATGTTTCCACCAGGGCTCTGCGACGCTCTGCTGCCCTTCGTCGGAGACGGAGATTGTGGCTGTCAATTGCGCTGCTCGTGAGATATCTTCAGAGCTACGAACGGGTCGCATGAATGATGCTGATGCGCTTCACAGCGAATGGTGACATTAGCTCGCCGGATGCTTTCCGAGCCACTTGTATGAGTCAGGGCATGAATGCGTATTGCTGTCTTGCGGGAAATGAGGAGGAGACGAAGGGTTTGGTTTGCGCTGCTGTGCCGGAGGATGCGCCGAGTCGGTAGGAGATAGTATGGCAGAACTCGCAATAAACAATGTGAGCGCTGCGAGGAAGACATCCATGGATCCAGCGAAGACACCTCCACATCTCGCATTCCATCTCCCTCACACCTTCTGCACCCCTTCCTGTTCCCCGATTGCCCCCGTTTCCCTCCTCTTGCCTCTCTTTCCGTCCTCATAAGCCGGCCACTCCGCCTCCCAGAACTTCTCCACCACCATCCCGCTCCCGAACAGAATGCCCCCGAAATTGAACGGATCCAGAACCGTCAACCACAAAGGCCTCTTATCCGCCTTCCCAAAGCCTGGCCCCAATCTCTCCGTCCTCCCATCCCTCGGATCAAGGAAAATCTTCGAGGACCTAGGCAAGAACATCCCCGGGTGGAAAATGCTCAGCAAGATGACGACTAGGGAGATGTTTGCGACTTCGAAAACCCAGAGATACCATTCATGCGACGACACGGGCCCGCAATATGGGTCCTGGCGCCCTGGATCGCAACTCGCGGCTTCGAATCCTTCGATCGTGCGCACGATGCAGCGGAGGAGAATCATCCCGCTCGTGATGTACAGCAGATAACAAGTGGCGCGGACGTTGGAGGGGAAATTGCGAGCTTTGCGGCACTTGACCTCCACCATCGCGACGAGGGAGAAGAAGAAGACTTCCACAAAACACTGCAGAATCAACGCAGCTTTCAACAAATCCAACCCCAGGCGTCGCTGCTCCTCATCCCGATCCGCACCCGCGCTATTCGCCGCTCCAGAACCAGTCAGACTCTCCACCACAGCGCTCAGAATCGCAAACGTGCTGAAAACCCGTCCAGGGTGGATCGAGGCGTGGTACGGGAGGTAGGCGAGCAAGCGGCCGAGGATGAAGTACTCGGCGGCGGCGTAGAGGGGCGGACCCATGAGGACGAGAACGTATTGAGCGATGAAGAGGCCGATGTTCTGCGTTTGGCGAACGGAAATGCTGCGGGTGATGAAGCCGGCGAGCCAGACGGAGGAGGCCCAGAGCATGGTGATGCCGAATTTTTTCCAGCGGTAGTGGAAGAAGGATTGGTAGGTCTGGAGAGCGATGAGGAGGAAGAGGAGGATTGCGAAGGCGATGGGGGCCGCGAAGGAGGGAGAGTAGGGGTAGAGGGACCAGTTTGCTTCTTCTGAGGTGTTGTCGGCCATTGTTGTTTGTGGTGACTTCAAGGAGAGCGAGGGAATCCAAGAAGTGAGGTTAGGTATCACAAAACAACCACCTCCAATATCCCTCGCCATCAGCACATCTTATGTCTCTCCCTCTCCAAGTAATCTCACAGCCTTAAAACCTCGCAACGCGAATGCGAGCTGGACAACAGCCAGGCGCAGTTTTGCAGCCTGAAAGGAAGCCATGTGCTCCATGCGCCATGCTCCGTATTCGCACAACTCGCTGATTGGCTGTGGAGTCGCAAGCGACGACTGAAAGAGGAAAACGGATTTCTGCATCGCCTTCGGTCGACTTAATCTCCGTGCAATTGTGTTGTTGCCTTAGGAATGCCAAGGTGCGATTGGATGCTGTGTAACGGGTTTGCAGCAATGGATTCGTGCGGCTTGGGATGGGATGGTGGAGTGAGATTTGTGGGAAGCGAGAGGTGGATTGGAGCTTGAAGCTGGCGTGCTGTGGTTCATTCACACGCGTGGTCCATGCGCCGTGCTTGGCTTTCTTGCGACGTTCGTTCTATGGGTGGTTTCTGAGACTGCCGGTGCGAGGTTTGTGTCAGCCTTTGCTCTGTGAGCGTTTCTCAAGTTTCGTGTGCTTTACAACTGCTTCACGGTCGCTTAATGGTCTGGTTCATGGGATGGACTCGCTGCGAGTCTTGCATCTGCGCAGGACACCATTCTCACATGCAAATATCATGTAAAGGCTTCTCGAAGATGGGCGACGTCTCGCCCGCTCATGTGGTCCTCACTGTATTACATTGCTCTTGCTTTCATCCGCGAGGCATATGCTGAATTGCCCAGGCTTCACTCTTTGGAATCTGTGATAGAGATCAGCTTGCTCTCATTTGCAACGTTAAGCTTGCAGGGGTTTGTATATATCCACCGACCTGTTGCAACATCTACTCGATCACATCACACAACCACCAGCATCAACACAACAAAGCCTCACCAACACCCCGACACCACAACAGTAGTGTTGACCAACCATCTCATCATCCAAAGATGCCGCGTCGAAAGCAAGCACGAGCTTTCAGCAAAGTCGGCCCGCCCACCCAAGCCCAACAGGACTCGCGTCTCCTCAACCTTCCTCCGGAGCTGCGCAACCAGATCTACGAGTACACATTCTCTTCGAGTCCCGTTGAAATATCCCGGCGCAGCTTTCTCAAGCAAAATCCCAAAGGTCTCCTCAAGTCCAGTGGTCTCCTCTTGGCTTGTAAGCAGATCCACCACGAAGCAGCACAGCTCTACTACTCCCTCACGACATTCTACGTCCAGCGTGACGCTGAGTACCGAATCGCGCATTGGATCAATAGGATTGGACCGCTCCGGAAGGCACTGATTCGAAACATCCAGCTAAAGTATGTCGTGATTCTTCCGGATGTCGCGAGTGGCATTGCACGCTACCAGAAGAGCAGTATAATTGAGAATAAGATTCGCCGCAGCACGACAAACGGTAAGCTCGAGGCAGGGGTGGTGAAGTGCTCATGCTGGTTGAATAAGGCCTACTTCTGGGTCCATGAGCCACACATGTTGTGGTTGGAAATTCAGAGAGCGGCCGCTTTGCGCGATGGCGGATGGGCATGGGTTTTGGAGCCGAAGAAAGAATTCGAGCACTTCTTGCCATATGCAAAGAAGACGGACTCAGCCATCTGAGGCCATGTGATAAGGGACATGTGTATAGCTGGGGTCAGAGTGAACCTAGCTAGCGAGGAGTAATATCAGCCCTTGGATTTCTCATTGCAAGCTTCTAAATACCTGATGAGAACATTGCAACCGTACCCAATAGACGGCGCTTTGGTTGAGACTAGAGGTCTGATATCGAGGCAGAAGCTTGGATTGCGAAGCTTGGCCCAGCAAATCGCTGTTCGGAAAACGCTCAATTAGCAGATGGCTCAGCTGGAAGACGAAGATCTTCACGATGACATATGCCGAAATTTAGGTTTACCGTGATGCGAGCAATTTGGGGTCCCTTTTAGCTAGCTCTAGATGGGCAGCTTGCATGGCAACTTCGCTCTCTGAAACCTCTATCGTCCGCCCAAACGTGTTTCAGACAATGAAGATGGCGAACGAGGCGCAAAAGAACTTCGAGTTTGATCTTTCGAAGGATTACCCTTTCACACCTTCCACAGAGGAGCACAGACGACTGGAAGAGCAGAGCGCCGCACTCAATGACATTCTGCTTGGCAAGGTTTCGCGCGCTCCAGTTGATAAGCCGAAGAGGATTGTGGACGTTGGCTGCGGAACTGGAATCCAGACAGTCTTACTGGCAGGAATGTACCCAGATGCCACTGTCATCGGCCTGGATTACAGTCCCGTTCCAGACATCCATCCCAAGCCCGATAACGTTGTGTATATATTAGGCAGACTGGAAGAACTCATTGACAAGCATCCTCTGATGAAGACCGGCACCTTCGACTTGGTGTACCACCGAATGCTGATCCTCGCCATCACCGATTGGTCTGTGTACGTCGCACGTGCGCGATCACTCTTGAAACCTGGAGGTTACATTGAATGCCAGGAAGGCAACAATTTGTCGCCCTGCGATGGAAAAGGCAACGACCTGATGGATTCTTTGAAGTGGCCGGAAGTGGCGGCGCGAAGATCCATATCCAGAGGCCTTGACATTCGTATTGCGCTCAACTTACCAGGAATCCTGCGAAGTAACGGTTTCGAAGAGGTCCAAGATGATGTATTTCCAATGGCATATCGACCTGACTGGAAGGAAAGGCCCGAGACAAGCAGGTTTGGACGGTATTTTAGTACTCAAGCACCTCGAGCGATCAGAATGCTTCTAGAGCAAGGCGCAGACGAGGACGAAGATCCCGACACGCTATGGCAAGAGGCCAAAAAGAGCTGTTTGGAAGGAGAAGTCGACATCCACGACAAATTCCATGTGATCGTAGCCAGGAAGTCGAATGAAAGTTGAAGGAAAGTTGTTGCTGAGAAGGCGCGCAAGAACTGATTGGCGCGTGCACCATCCATTCCGAAGAAATCCCGATGCCCCGAGCTTCAAGTAACTTTTTCCGACCTCACATCTCGTCTCAAGAAATCGTCTTTTGCTTGTGAACTTCATCATTTCGCACCATGTCGAAGCGTACGGCGAATGAAGAGGATGATAGGTAAGATGACTGGATGAAGGTTTGGCTGCCAGTCCTTACTGACATATGTGTAGGCCGCCCAAGAGACCACGCCCGGATCACCAGTCTCAACCTCCAAGAGCGGAAGAGATCCACTTCGCGAGACAGCTACAGGACTTCCTCGTCTTCCGACAGGATGGCGTTCAGCAACTTCGCAATGGCATCGCATCATTCAAAGCCCTTTTGGAGAACATTCTTTACCACAAGGAAGAGGATAATCGTGGCAGGCAAATTTCCATTCTGCGGGAATACTTGGAATCACAGAAACCTCCCGAGAACGATACTGAAAGGCCATTCTTGACACAACTCTGGCAGGCATGGTCGTTTGCCAACCAAAACAACAATGACCACCTAGCTTCCTCGGTTTCCGCCATTCTAGCGCTCCTACTGAAGACTTTATCTGGCATCCTGGACCTTCGAGAACATGGAATTCTCCTCTGCAAGACGGTGCTACAGCATCAGCATTTGCGACTTATCAAGCGCTGTCTAGATGCTCCAAAGCATAAAGATTTCGTGATCTCGCCATCACTACGTCTACTTACTGAGACAGCGAGCTTCGATGGTGGAGTTTTGGCCCGACAAGTGTACAAGAGAAGGGAAGAAACCTTCGATGTGGGCACTATGCGTCGATTATTAGGTCTTGTCAAGCTTGGGTCAGTCTTCAAAATGTTCATGATTGAAGCTGCGCTAATTGAACTCCCAGTGTCTCGGAAGAAGAAGCTCGCCGCAAACCAGCACTCAGAACCGTTGCCCTGCGATATGTCCTGTCTCTTCTGAAGTATCTCCATGAAGGCGGCAAGATCGATATCCTGAAGAGCAAGCCACTTTGCATTGCACTGTTCCACCACATTCAGGACGATCTCCCCGAGCTTGTCACGGATCTGCTCACTACCGTAGAGCAAAACATTCTGAAAGATGCTGAGCTTCCGCGCTCTTCCAAAGCCGCGCTACTCACGTCGCAGAACCTTGAACGGGTGACTGCGATTGCATCAAAGACCGATCACGCCGCTTCAGACAAGGCATTTGCGTGGCTCAGAGCCATTTGCACGAACCCGGACTACGGAGTGTTTCGCAAGAGTGGGTTGTATCCTCCTGGGACGAGTAGTCGAGACTTGGCAAGCTCATCAAAGCTCGTTCATCTTGGGCTCGAGAGTGTCGAGTTCTACGACAAATGGGACTCTATCAATGTCCGCAACTCGATTCTGCTATCATGGGTACAGACCTTGCGGGCGCATAGCATTGAACGAGAGCGAGAGCTTCTGATTCTTTGCTTCGCGTCAGCTCCCGAACTTGTGGCCGCTTACTTCTCCCAGAAGGTGATGCAACTTGACCCAAAACTCACAAACACTTGGATCGGCTTTGCTTCCCTCCTATTCGAGGTCGTCACCCTACCCGTACCGGCTCGTTTTGGCAACGAGGAGGAGGTGCCTTCGTTGCCACCTCAGACGTCGATTATCATCGAGAGCATTCTACCACGTCCACTTACGCAGACCGTGCTGACCCGTTGCCTGAACCAGAGCAGTGAACTCATCACGTTCTTTGCTGTGCGCATTCTGATCAAGGCATTCGAGAAACTTGCGATCGTTACCCGACAGCTTCGAACGAGTTCGGCCACTGAGCAAGAATCATGGGATGAAGCAACACAAAGGCTTCAGGAGAGATTCATTGCTCGGTGCCCACCCATGAAGGATGTTATCGCTGTCTTCCGAAAGCTGCCCGATGATGACGACCATGCGATGCAGCGCGAGGCTACGACAAGGCTCTTGAGTCTTTACTATGAGGTCATTCCCGTACAGGCCCTAGAAGAGCAGTTCGATGTGTCTGCTGCACTTGCGACAGCGCTGTCACGCAGCGGCGATGGCACTCCGGACGATCCGGAGCTTCAAAGATTCAGAGGTCTGGAATTGGAGCACCTACTCCACATCGCTCGACATGGCACGAATATGAGGTGGTTCAACAAGCAAGGCAACCTTGCTGTCTCTCCATCTGTGGCGCTCCTGCAGATCCACAGAAAAGACGTGTCAAACAAAAACATGAGACTGTTGCTTGGTCATATTTTGCAAGAGAATGGTATACTGAATGGACAGGGCGAGCGCGAGACGAGCTCACCTCTGGAAGCGCTCGTAGCCAGCACGATGGATCTTCCGGATAACAGCAGCGTCTGGTCTCTTGTTGAGGACTGTTTTACGAGATGCGTGCGCCAGCCTGTGAAATACGTGGACCTTCTGGAGGCACTAATGCCAAAGAGCGGAATGACGGAGCAGGAAAAGAGCAGTCGCCTCCCGAGTCTCCTTACTGCGGTCATTCTAGAACAGACTCCGTTTGTAGCGGCGCAGAGCGACGCCGCAGGACAGGAGAAGCAGACGTGGATCGCTCTCTTGCTCGACCTGCTCGCTCATACCTCGGATGACGATAATAAACTGCAGCAGGTATCCGCTCAGACTAAGAAAGTCCTAGGCATGAAGAAATCCAAAAAGAGCGAGAACACTACCGCTGAGGCTCTGCTCCGTTCAGTCGTTATAGAGGAACACACGAACGATACTTCGGTGCTCGAAGAGGCGTCTACGGAGAAGGACAATGCCGCAGATCTGAACTACCAGCCACCTCCAGCCGAGTCAGACAGCCACCCGGAACTTCTGAGATGGACCCACAAAGACATTGACATCGCAATCGAGGACGGCGATATCGACGCGGTCATTCTCTGTCTCTGTTCTCAACACAGCTCTATTCGAAAGCAAGCCGCCACACAACTCAACAAACTTAAGTTCCAGCTCCGCTCCGCCAATGATCAAGAAAACGGCCCTCAATTGACTCTTCTCGTGGGCGAAGTCCTCGAAACGTTCGAGCACCAATATGCTCAATCGGATCTCCCAATGCCCTACATTGCGGGCACATTCGCCACCAGAGCGCTTCATGTGCAAACTCAACCTCATCACTTCCTCTATCCAAAGATCAACCACTTCCTCATCCGCGGCCCCGAATGGCGCGCTTCTAAGCTACCGAGCTACTGGCTCTCCAATACGCTTCTTGATCAACCTAAGATTGACGACTCATATTGGCGCGAAGTACAGTGGGTGCTGGACTGGCTAGTCGACGGCCTGAGAAGTCCTTCTGATCTAGAAATCCTTCGACGAGGCAGCATCTTCGAAAAGATACTGGGACTTTGGAGTTCTCCCGGCGCAGCGAATCACAGGCCAGTGAAAGAGAAGAGCTTGGAGCTGGTCTTTCGCGCGACGTGTGTCGAAGGCGGAAGCGATTTCCTCATCACCAGAGTCGGTATCTTGGACTGGTTGGAAATGATTTCTGAGCCGAGAGCTGAAGGTTTGAAGAAGAGGATTCTGGAGAGTTGTGACACTGAGCGGATTGGAGCGTGGAAGGGAGTTGTAGCGGGATAATCATACTTTTTACTACATGGCAAAGCATCTTGCCATGGCTGTTGTTCACATGGCGAGCACGTGCGCATGTCAAGCGCGTTCTGGGCGTGTATCAAAGGCAAAGATTATTGCACCAGAAACTAACTTTACCAACAGTCGAGATCTTTGCCGAAGCCTCGACCTCGACTTCCCCTCGTTTTGCAGGTGCCGTTTAGCCCGGCAAGTCGCAACGGAAGTGGACGGTAGCAAAAAGTTCCGTGAGCCGAGAGCAGGCGCAGCTTCACCGTCAACGATCAACCGACAAGTTAAAAGATATTCAATCGTGCTGCGCATAATCACCTGGACTGACATGGGATCTCAATCATGGACCGAATCTTATCCGATCGGCAGCCGGTGCTCGACAGAAACACCGTTGCAATCGCGATTGTTTTCGCTGCATCTCTCTACTTCCTTTACAATTTGGTCGAATTTTCGATCCGCAATCGCAACGCGCTTCCCTTGCCTCCAGAGCCACGTGGTTACCCGATAATTGGCAAGCTTCCTGAGGTTATTAAAGCTAGCAAAAAAGGCGAGCAGCATTTGCTGTTCAGCAATGGGCCCGCCAACATGGTGATCTATACAAGGTCAAGCTTGGCCCATTCACGCAGTATATGGTCAACTCAGATGTAGCAGTCAAAGCCATCTTCGACAAAGCCTCTGCAACCTCGTCAAGCAGACCGACATGGCTCGTGAGCCGCCAGCACATCTGCAATGATTGGAACGTCCTGTTACTGAATGCCGACACCCCACGATGGAAGCAACAAAGAAAGATCACTGCGACCAACGTGGGCAGCATCCCGAAAGCAGATGCTGGCCTACCATATCTCCATTTTGAGACCTTGAAGTTCATGCATCAGGTCGCCACGGAACCCAAAACGCAGAACTCCAGCCTTGCGCTTTATGATGCTGTCATGCGGTACACGTATAGCAACTTCGCTACGCAATTCCTTGGATTCGACGTCCCCAACTCGAATGACCCGGCGATTCACTACATCCACGAGACCGGCCTCACGCAGATTTTGGCAACTCTTCCGGGTGCTTCTATCGTTGACGTGCTACCTTTCTTAGACCACTTGCCCTTGTCTATGAAGCCTTGGGAGAGAGCAGGGAGGGCAAGATTCCAACGAGATCTTGACTGGTGTCTAGATAAAATGAGGCGATTGGAAGCCATGAAGGATCGCAGTGTAGTTCAAGAGTCACTGCTCTGCAAAATCGTTGAAGACGCCAAGCATCTTGGCTTCGATTCACAAGAGGAAGCTGCTTACTTCTGCCTGATGCTGACGATTGGGGCGGCTGATACGAGCCAGATCTCGACTTGGTCGTTCATCGAGGCGATGATGCAGAACCCGGATGTTCAAGATAAGGCGCGAAAAGAGATTGAGAAGGTCGTCGGCGACCAGATTCCGGAGTTTGCGGACTACGAGCGCATCCCATACGTGAGTAAACGGACGTGAGCTAAGTAAGTTTGAAGCTAATCTTGCCATAGGTTCGCTGCCTCGTCAAAGAGACCTGGCGATGGAGGCCCCCCGTAGGTCTCGGACATCCTCACGTCACAACGCAAGAGATTCATTACAGCGGGATGCGGATTCCAAAGGGCTCACGGATCTGCCTCAACGGCTACGCAATCCAGCACGATCCAAATCGCCACGTAGATGCTGATCGCTTCGTGCCGGAACGCTACGAGGATGATCACACCTCCGTCATACAAAGCGTCAATTCCCCAGATGCTCGAAATCGAGACCACTTTGCCTTTGGCGCTGGGCGTAGAATCTGTCCCGGATACAATGTTGCGGAGAGGTCATTGGCGGTCGCCATCATGCGTATCTTGTGGGCTTTCGAGATTAAGCCTGCAAGTGATGCAAAGCTACCGTTGGATATTGCTGACTGGAGAGGAGCGATGCCTGGTACGCCGGGGCCAACGATGCCAGTTACCATGGTGCCGTTGAATGAGAGAAAAGTTGAGTTGATTCAGAAGGCCTACAACCACGCTGTCCTCCAGCGTCCAGGTATCGTAAGTCGCTTCTCCAAAGCTTGTTCTGTATCGACCCAACTGACTGAACAACTAGGAGGCACTAGATATAAGGTAATAGCTATCTCGCACATGAGAATGTCGCTTCGTCACTCACAAGCTCTGTGGCTTAACCACTATCACATAATTCGCTTCAGCGGCGGAGCTTGATGTTCCTCCCCTTCATATAACAATCTTCAGCATCTCTCTTTGTCTTCCCAGCAACGACAATCGAAGACGTGCGGTCCTACACGGTCCGTCTCTTCCGTATGCGACGAATACGCGATGCCTGGAATGTCACGCGAGGTGACCCTTGAGCTCACCATATTTGCTATGCAAATGTACTAGGATCTAGGGTGATGGCCCACAAACTCCCTTTTGGCCGGGTAGCCTCAATCGCCTGTTTAGGGCTCCTTTGACTCCGGCACTGTGCAACGCTATCGATGAGTGTCCAATCGACCCCAAGTCAACAAATTCCGTCTGGGGATGAAGTTCATGGCTCCAGCCCTTGGACCATGCTTGGAACGGCTATGGCTCCTCTCGCGCACTCGTGGTGCCTGCTAGTCACACGGTTTTCTTCATCCATATGCTGCGGCACAACACCGGCTGTCACACATCGCCAGGTGCGTTCAGTCAACATCGTCGACATCGAAGTGAGCCGAGCTTGCACCTTGTGCTTCGCTTAGATCAACGACATGCCGACGCTGTGGACTTCCTTCTGAGGGCGTACGTCGCAGCGAAGGCCGATGCTTTTTATCTCTGCATACCTTATTCTTCAGACGACCTTGATGCTGCAGCCGCCACTCCTTCCTACAATTTTGACGGAAACCTAGGGTATCATGGCGGTCGTGAGCGATGACAATCCTGTCAAAAGAGAGTTTCTACTTCCTGGAGATGTAATATCTCTGCTCTCTTCGCTCTTGTCTCTTCCGCTCATTGCTGTCTTTCTATTTCAACGATGGCAGTGGCTATTGCATCGCCCCGCGACGGCGGCGAAGAGATGGACTATCGCCACGATCACGCTCCTCTCGGTGAGCATACAAGGCACATTGGACTCACGAGCGACTCACTGACAGCTTCCGCAACGCTAGAGCTACGTCTCCAACTTCTTCTTCATCCTCGTCCTCACCGTCATCCTACACATTCGACCCGGACAGAACAAAGGCCTGTGCGACGCAACCGTTCTTCTCTGTACGATCATCTCCACAGCTAGATCACACACGTCCTTTGCAAGTGCCTTCGAACTGATCACATAGCTCCAGGCCTCACCCTCTATGTCTTCACCAAATCCGCAACGCTCCTCTTCCTCATCGAGCGCGCCTACATCATCACCTGGCCTGTCTCGCCGCGGTGGAAGAATGTCGAATACATATCGAGCTGTGTGGGGATCTTTGTGCCGTATATGATCGTGACGGGATTGAGTATCAAATAGTGAGTGCACTGTAATGGTGGACAAGCGGATGGCAGAAGCTGATAACGATGGCATCTCAGTCGAATCTCGCTCTACACAGGCAAAGACGTCTGCGTGATTGGGATACAGCTGTATGCTTTGATCCCGTTGGTAGTGATTGAGGCTTGCAGTTACGTGAGTAAATCGATGACCCTTCACGCTGTCTTTGTCTTCTATGCTGATTGCACGCTGTTCAAGCTCTATCTAACCCTTCGGTTCCTCTGGCCCCTCATCGTCGTGCACTTCGGCGGCACAGGCCTCCTACTCCCACTCCGCCGCGTCGTCCGACGAACCTGCATCGGCACTGGCATCACGCTGCTCTCTCTGCTGACGGTGAAAGTCTCCCTGCTCATGTTCAACGGCGAGCCTGCATGGCTGTGCTGCATGACTTGCAAACTAGATGGTATGGAGTCGATTTCAATGTCGGAGCAAGTTGTCATCGCTGATTTGAAACCTCGCAGCTGTCGTGTCGTGCGTCTGCCTCCACTGGATCACAGCCCCCGAAACGAACGACTCTGGCCACGAGGTCGGCTCTCCGCAACAGCTAGGCGTCGGATTCGACGATAGGCAAACGACGCTGGTACAGGACACAACGGACTCGAATAGCAGGACGTTGCCAGAGTCACTGCCGGAATATCAACTGAAAGAAGGAGTATAGTACGATAATCTTGCAGACAAGCAAGGGAAGAGCGGTGTTGATATGCATTAGATCTCTCATGAAGTACACGAATCTCAGGGCAAACGGTTTATTCCAGTCTAGCAGCGATGTTGAAGGATACGTTTGCTTTCGTCTTCGTCTCCCATGCGGATACTTGCTCGCCGATCGTGGAGACCTCTCCGGCAGTAGCACCATACTGGCCCCGGAGGCGTATTATTGTAGTTGGAGGTGGTGGAATCACGCGGACGCGGCGAGCTGAAATCTGTGGAAAAGCAGACAGTCAGCGGCGCGCTCCAAGAAGATCGGTGGGAGGAGAGCACATCAGACCCATCGTCGGAGCCACCGAGCCATCATCTCTCCCGTGATAGGAGTCATGGTTCGCAAAGTGCGACTCGCTTCCTCACTGTGTTTCGTTTCCAGAGGCACCTGCATTTCGGCTTCGACGAGAAATTTGTAAAAAGTCACCAGTTTTGCCGCGGGATTCTTGTCTGTACTCGCTTCGCCTTCTGATTTCTCTAGTAACTCGACCCATTTCTGCGAAGAAATTACGGTATGTACGCCGAGTAAGGGCTGGATGGCTGGTAGTAATGTATCCCAGTGCGTCTTTCCCGGATTGACGCAATGGTACACTTTCATCTCACTACCTCGAGATGTTCGTACTCGCTCAGCAGCATCGTTGAAGAAATCGATGACCGCTTTCGCAGCGAGGTCGACCGGTACCCAGTCCACAACATCAAACGAGCCCAGCGTGGCAGGCAGGCAGTTCGTATATCTGGAGGAGACGACGAGACTTGGCAGCCATTCTTGCCTTGGCCACACGCCTGTGCCAGAGACAGGACCCGCAAGCTGACCGACGCGAACGATCGCACATGGAACGTGAGCCTCACGCGCAGCTGCGGCCAGAATGTTTTCAGCCACCAGCTTGGACTGACTATATCCACTATCCCTTGGAGCGCTAGACCAATCCGATATGACATTTTCGGGCACTGAGCGATGCCCAGAATCAGACGAAGACTGGTAGGCTTGAACGGCACCAATAGATGACACGAAGAATATCATCGCTCCATACGTTGACCGGGCGGACAAATCGATCAGTTGACTGACTCCACTGATATGTGGACTCTCAAAGTGCTGGATCGGGAGATTGAAATTGACGTGCCATGCGTTGTGCAAGATGTGCGTGACGCTGCTCAAGAGAGCTTTGTACATCGCTGCGTCTAGGCCAAGATACTGCTTGGAGAAGTCCGCTACAGCGAAGGTGATCGATTTGTCATGGAGCTCCGTCGATAGACCTTTGTCTTCAAGAGAGCGGCGGTGTATGTCCTCTGCATTTTCTCTGCGGTTGAGACAAATGATGTGTGCAACGCTCTCGTCGCGTAGGAGACGGTCGAGGAGGTAGGTTCCGAAGGAGCCAGTAGATCCGGTAAGGATGACCACTCTTTCCTTCAGATCGTTTTGCAGTGGAGCACGAGCTGTAATTGGGAGGTCAAAGGTATACTTCAGGTACAGCTCTTGCATCAAATCTGTTGGTTCGTCTGTTGGAGCGATGGCGGAGTCGAAATCACAGAGATATCTGGCAAGCTGTAGAGATGTCGGGTGCTCGTATATCGCTTTGGCCGTGACTTCTCTGCTGTCCCCTAGAATCCTTCGGAGACTTCGGACCAAGATTGTCACTCCTAGAGAATCAATTCCTGCTGCGAAGAAGTCATCATCCGCTTGCAGAAGCACGCTGCTGTTTTCTCGCAAGGTGACAAGAATGTGTCGAGTTAATGACCTCACATCAATGCGGCTTTCGTCTTCTCTGGCAGAGTCTTTTCTTGCGGAATGGCTCATGTCTCCGTTAGCGACTGCATACAGCTCCTCCAAGTCCCTCTCGTACAACTTGAAAGCTGCCTTTCTTTGCACTGTGCCCTTGCCAGCCCTTGGGAGCGGTCTTTCGGGATCTGTGATGAGAATCATATCTGTAGTCACCCTCCCATGCGCAGCGCTCTTAGAATTCGCTTCCTGGACTGTAGGCCAAATCCGATCGATGATGTCTTCAGCAGTGGCGGGGTCCTTGTCATCAACGTTAGGCTCAACCAGCAGAGCGGCTTGGAACTTGCCGTTGCCGTACACTAAGGCATTCTTCACATGCGGACTTCCGTTGATAATGTTCTCCATACCAGTAGGATTGAACTTCTCGCCATTCGAGAAGACCACCACATCATCAGTACGGCCCTGCCAGCTCCACAGATCAGGTTGGGACGGGTGCTGCTTGAACAAATCTTTCGTTGCATACTCTTCGATCTCCGGAAACGTGAAGAAGGGAACTTGAAAGTCCTGCCACTTTTCATCACGAACAAAAACCATCTCGTGCAGGTCATCCGCATGAGGTCGCATTTCGAAGCCAAATTGATGTGAGACCTTGATGTATTGCCAGTTTTCTCGGGCCAAGAGCTCGGTTGGATAGATGCCACCTTCGGAAGTCCCTATCAGATTGTAAAGGTCACAGTATTGCACAACCGTGTCACCGGCAGCCTGAGGTAGTGGCCCTCCGCCGTACATCGCCGCTTTGATGTGGGACAAGCTCCTTAACGTCTTTGCCGTGGCTGTCATGTCCGCCAAGATCGAGGGTGACACAATGATGCTGTCCACCTCCAACTGTTGGATGATGTCGCTTATGATCTCGGCATTGAGTGGTCCAGAATCATCAGGGGGTAACAAGAGCGTAAAGCCGTGGACGAGGGCGGCAAAGAAGATGTCGATACCAGCTAAGTGAAACAACGGCATCGCGAGTAGGATATTCATAGCTGACCAGTGAGTGAAGTGGACACGACCACCCCCAAGCTCTGGAATCCGTTTCCAATGCTCAATTGCTGTGAAGTTGCCGTGTTTTACAACCACAGGCTTGGGAAGCCCAGTGCTTCCACTCGTGTGAATTCCAACTATGGGCTCATATCTGATATCCATGTTCTTACGCGGCGCCCACGAGTAGATCGTGGGGTTTTCTGCATCCAGCAAGTCGTCCAGGTCGGGTACCTCTCCAATGGCAAGATCCAGTTTCTCGACCACTCTCTCCATATGTTTTCCAAGTGGATTCCCCTTCGGCAAAAGAAGCTGACGGCACCCGTACTGTTCGAAGATCTTACACTGTGCCTGCACATCATTTCTCGGGGAAGGAAAGAAAGCAAGCCTGTTGCTCTTGACAGCTGCCACCAAGAGAATCATGTATCTCAAGTCCGATCCAGAAGCCATGAAAGCTACGACCTCGGAGTCGCCTCCTCCTCCAAACTTCTCATCCAGCCACCGGGCGGTCGTGTCAACTGCCCTGCTGAATACCGCGATCGTAACATCTCTGCTCTCGTAGCTCGTTGGTCTTTTGGCAAGTACCCTGGTAATGATACGCTCGGGATGTTGCTCCGCCAACTTCTCAAGGTATAGCGGCAGCGGCAGGTCGATATGCTCTGATCGCTCTGCCATGTTTGCTGTCGTTACGGGGTTAACGAAGTTGTACTTTTCAAAATGCAATGCGTTTCGACTCCATGGTCAAGTCAAAATGTCCAGATGAAGTTGCTATTTCCACATTGTCTCTTTCCCGGTCTCGCAACCTTTCGGACGTGGAGCAGGCATGTTGCCCGCTGTGAGCTGACGTCCAACCTTGCGAATGCGTGGTGAGACGTGGATGAGCTCCAGGATGGCCATGGAGCTTGCAGCTGACAGGTCCACAGTGGAACGAGATTTGCAAGGCTGCAAACGTGCTGAGCACGAAACTCGGGCGAAAGCTCTTGCCTGACGTGGTCAGCTCTCATGTCGTGGTTAAGCCTTGGCGAATCTTGAGTGAATGTCGCTTGATGGTGAAGTTAAGCGCTGCCGGATATGTACAGGAGACAGGCCCATGACAGGACATGTCTCGATCTTTCGTGAATTCGTGTCTATGCTCGTCCTTGCGGATGTCCGCTATTTCAATACAATCATAACCAGCAACAAGATGATGACCAAAATCGCGATAGTGATCCAATTCCAGTTGTCCTTCGCTTTCCTCGAGAAAGTCGTCAGCCTTCTTTGCGCTCGGTCAAGGGTATTCGAGTGCCGATCAACTCCGCTCTCCACATCCTCCAACATGACATTTTGCTCGTCGATCTCGTTGCCCATCTGAATTCCTAGCATTCTCTGACGTCCTATACTTTGCCCCAGCACATCAAGCTGATCATCCTGATCTCGCAAGACCTGTTTATGGTAGTCGTGTATTTGTTGATTGTCCATGCCTTTCTGATTCGGTGGCTCTGGCTCATCGCGATAACGTTCCTGATCTGAAAATAGAGCGGCGCGATTCGCTTGCGCTACGGCATCGTTCTCTTCATCGTCAGGATTGTCTCGGAATCGCACGCTCTTATTTCGAGGCGACTTGGATGGGCGTGATCGAGCGGCAGCGAAGTCTTCTGCGAGGGCGGGATCGTTTGGATGTTGTGTTGACGTAGAAGGCGGCGCAGAGCCGTGAAATTGGGAGTACAGGTCGGCGTATTGCTGCCGTAGCCGTGATAGCTCATCAGTGTCCTCTTCCTGAGCATCGATTCCTTCTTGCAGCTGCGTGAGAGTACGTCCGATGTGGTTGTCGTGCTTATTCGGCTCGAGATTTAATGAGATGGCGCGCTGTCGCTCGAGCAGCGAGAGCTTGAGGTGATCGGCTAGGAGGAAGAGCTGTTTCGGTGATGGCGTCGAGGTAGCCATGGCTATTGTTGGAGCGATATAATGGGTATCGTCCCAAGTGAGAGGAAATGATAAAGTGTGTCTTCTCGATGCGGCGCTGCCTGCAGATGCACTGATGCGAGCAGGCTATGCCCTGTCGCTGCCGATATGAACTGCTGCACCTTCCCGACGCTGCGAGCGAAGACGATCCGATGTAGAAGTGGCGGTCGGGTAGATGCTGCAAGAACGACGGGTCGAGTTGTGGCTGCTGAATCCGGATATTGAATGAAGACGGAAGGCACGTTGCTGATGATGTAGATGTTGAGGAAGGCACAGCTGAAGTGTCGTTCCTGCCTGAGGTTTGCGAACGAGCTAGCGGCGGCAGCGGCAAGGAATGATCGGCAGAGGGGCATCGGCTGGCGCGTGCATCCGGAGAAGGGCGGGACCCCCCGACGTCGCTCACTCGAAATAGGACAAGGACAACAGCGATGCACGAGCACCTCAAGCCGCCTCCTCAATTTGCGTTTCACAAACCTCTCCTTCGACGGGTCTCGCCATTTAACACTGTTTCACCTTGCCTCCAACCCGCACTCTGGGATCCACGAAGGCATTTCGCCCTTTCGCACTGTACTTGACATCAACAAAGGACCGCCGTCATCCGCTTCCCGTCGTCCGATGGAGAGGTAGCGACGATACGGCGAGTCTCCTTTACGCTGCACCACCGACCGGTCGATCACCTGCGGGCTCGCATATATTGCTGCTGCCTCCCGCCGGCCTGCAGCACTGTGCGTTGCTCAGATACGCGAGTCCCAGGCGTCCATCTTCCCAAGATCCAGCAGCCCGGGAGATATCCGGATATCGCAGTCGACGACACGATCTAGCAGAAAGCAGCACCTCGTCCGGCGCTACCATCAGCACGCGGCTCAGGGCGCGCGGGAGGAAACGCCCGTCATGTCGAGCTTCTGGCGCTCAAACCGCCTCAGTCTCAGCAACCAAACCACGTCCAATCCTGCAAACCACCGGAGAGGCGCTTCCTATGGAGACACGTTGACTGCCGCCGCCCAGGCAACCCAGGCAGATGTCGCTACGGCCGACCTACATCGAAGCCGTTCATCCAGCAGAACGCCATCCGGTGCAATGTCTTTGCGGGGCATGGAGCGACTGGAGAAACGTAGAACGATGGAGGAGAGAAACTTCCTGCAGGCAAAGGCGCGCTCGCAGAATCTCAATCCGCCCGTGGACCTGAGACTGCTGGACTATGTCTCGGCTTACGATGACAATTTGGTCTGTCCCATCTGCAGGTGCCCGTACGTTGATCCGGTGGTACTCGCGGAATGCGATCACTGTTTCTGTCGAGATTGCATACGTCAGACATGGACTACTTCGACTGCTTATAACCCTTTGGGACCGCGAGGAGACTGTCCGACATGCCGCACACCTGCGAAGTTGGGGCCCAGATCTGCCACGAGCAAGATTTTGATCAACATTCTGGATGATCTCGTAGTGCAGTGTCCAAAAACCAGCGATGGATGCAAAGCCAAGGTCAAACGCGGCGAGGTTCAAGACCACATGTCCATATACTGTGGCTATGCTATGGTTGAATGTCCAGCAGATGGGTGTGAGCTGGCTTTGAGAAGGAAGGACTCAACACAAGGCTGTCTTCACTACGGCGTGAGCTGCCTCGCCTGCCACGAAGAGATGCAAAGGTGCCATTTGGAGACGCACTGGAGAAGCAAATGTCCAGACCGGGAGATCACATGCGAGCTGTGCAAGGGTAGAGTCTACTACCGAGACCTAGCCGATCACAATTCGCAGAAGTGCCCCGCGACCAGCATTAGGTGTCCTGGAGAGGGATTGGGGTGCAGTGTGCGAAATAGAAGAGGCCAGGCAGAGGTTCATGCCAAGACATGCACATTTGCAAAACTTGCTCCCGTCTTAGCCGCGCAGACGCAGCGAATGGATGAGCAAGAGGCTGCACAGAAGCAGATGAGCAGGAAGCTGGACGTTTTGGAGAATGGATTCGCTTCTATGCACAGCATTCTCTACCCGAGATCGATGGAGAACCCGGATGAGACAAGCGCAGATCCAAGCTCCATTCCACTTCTGCATGGGCATGGCAGTGAAGACGAAGATTTCGAGGAAGAAACAGTCGCTCCTCTGACAGGCAACATCGAAGTCGGGTTCGCACCATCTGAACCCGCACGCGCATCGAATCGGGCGACTGGCTCTGACAGGCCGAGTCGAGCAGCACCAGAAGTACCCGGACCACGCCCGACAGACATTCCCGAGCCCTTTAGTCCTGATTTCGATCTTGCTTCGCCCTTCCCACCTCCAGCAGCCAACGGCCCCTATGTCTCTCCACTACACCACATGCTGTCTATGCATGAAAGCTTACGAGATGAGATGTCGCGAATCAACTCGGCACTGCAAGAACTTGATGGCCGGCATTCCATGCAGATCCTCAACGAAAACATGCGAACAAGAGAGGAGATCACCTACATGGGCGCACAAATTGGGGGACTCAGCCGACAGGTGCACTGGCTCACGTCTGCTCAACTCCAGCGGCAGAGTCGAACGCCCACGCCAGGCGCTGCAGGGACGAGTGACATGGCCGCTGCTGGATCAAGTGTCGAAGCGGCAATCAACTCTGCTGTCAGAGGGGCTGCGAGGATGGTGGGTTCTGGTAGTCCTGCAATGAGACGGGGACCCAGCGAGGAGGGAAGAACGAAGTTGTGATACGATACGATTCATGTGATGGTTAATGTGTACGCGTTTTGAGCGGATGTTTGATTAGCGGTCGACGAGAGTGATCCATCGATTGAGGGGAAATTTATGAAAACGCTTAATGTACTGCAGTTCTCGTTATCGATAGCGACATAGGTGGAGTGAGTGCTTGATCATCGGCAATCGACTGGACATTGAGATAGGCTTATCAGGACTGCACTGATTGGCTGATCCAACGACTCGTCGAGCTGAGGGACTCGCCCAGCATCGACATGATACCGTCTACTGTGTTTCTCTTCGACGATTACAATGGCAGTCGATGACTTCGCCTCTGCGTATTCCTCTTCCTGCCATCCGACGACCACTTCGGCAAAGTTTGACAGTTTCTCGGTTGGCTTCGCGGCAGCCCACTTACCACCCACCCACAGTCTCAGTCAGCTTCCCGGTCTAGCCCGCACGCCGAACAGTGTCGAGCTTGTGGAAAGAAGCGCATCTCCGAGGGTCAGAGGGAGAATGCGCGCGAGGATTGCCTGAGCGCTGGCCGGGGAAACACGCCCGACTCGTCGACGAACGCGCAGGAGATACGGCGGCAGAATCGCTATTATCCATGGAGCCCGCCATCTCCGGAGACGCTGAGCCTGCACCACCACCATCATCCGCCTCCGGGCTCGCAGAAGGATTTCCCCGGCCGAAGACTGAGGACGACACGAACAACGACACCGCTCTCCACCCCCCTCCACCGCCCACGACCGCGAAGACAAATCCCTCAGCGCCAGCACCATCCTCCGCCAACACCTCCGCGGGCACCACCCCGCCCGCGAAACCGAAGCAGCGGAGCAGGAGGAAGAACGCGGCCGACGACGATGATCCGTCGAAACGGCGGTGCGTGTCGACCGCGTGCATAGCATGTCGGTAAGTGTCGGCATGTCCTGATCACCTTCTGCCCTCACAAGAGCCGGAGAGGTACAGATACCTATCATAAAATGCCTCAGAGCGTGGCATAGTAGCTTTGCGTATAGCGTTCCGTACAGAGGACTGACGTGTTAACGCTCGTACCTATAGGAAACGCAAGAGCAAATGCGACGGAAATCTTCCCGCATGCGCCGCCTGCTCGCAGGTCTACGGCACCGACTGCATCTATGATCCCAACTCGGACCACCGCCGGAAGGGCGTGTATAAGAACGATAATGATACCCTGAAGACGAGAGACTCGACCTTGCAGACTCTCATACAAGCCATCCTGAATTATCCAGAAGACGAAGTGCCAGCGCTAATACGAGAGATCAGAACGTGTGAGAGCTTGGATGCGGTGGCAGAGAAGATTGTAGCAAAAGAGAATGGGCTTGAGATGGAAGATGAAGAGGAGGAAGATGTGGGTGTCAGCGGCAACAATGACAGCATGACAACTTTCGAGTCCAATCTGTATGGCAAGATGGGAGACTTACGGCTGGACGAGGGTTCGGTACGCTATATCGGAGGCACATCGAATCTCATACACCTGGCGCAGGATGGAGACACGACGCCGAACACGGATGACTACATGCAGCAGGAGACCCCCATCACGTCCTGGACGAATGTCACCAATGACCCGGATCTGGTTCTCCATCTTCTGAACATGTACTTCACCTGGCATTACTCTTTCTTCACAACGCTTTCGAAACAGCTGTTCTATCGGGATTTCTCACTAGGGAGACCGCCATCAAACACGAGACGGAAGACGCATTATTGCACGCCGTTGCTTGTGAACGCCATGTTAGCTTTGGGTTGCCATTTCACTTCGCATAGTGGAGCGAGGGAGAATCCGGACGACTCTGCGACTGCGGGTGACCACTTCTTTCGGGAAGCGAAGCGCTTGATCATGGAGAACGATGAACATGAGAAACCTCACCTGACAACCGTGCAAGCACTGGCATTGATGTCGGTACGTGAAGCTGGTTGTGGAAGAGAAGGCAAAGGCTGGGTTTACAGCGGCATGTCATTCAGAATGGCGAACGATATGGGACTGAACCTGGACTCGGGCCAGCTGACTTCAAACAAGTATGTCAGCGGCGATGAGAACGAAGAAGACGTGCGCCGCGTCACTTTCTGGGGATGTTTTCTGTTCGACAAGTGCTGGTCAAACTACCTCGGGCGACTACCGCAACTCCCATCGTCGATGGTAACGGTGCCAAAGTACGATGTGTTCCCGGACGAAGACTCTTCACAATGGATACCGTATACGGACTCGGGTTTCGCGCAGTCGCATGCTCAGCCGGCTCGCACAAGAGCTGTTGCGCTACAGCTTTTGAAGCTTTGCCAGATCAGTAATGACTTGATGCAGAATTTCTACAACCCGATTGATATGGAGAAGGCAAAAGGAAAAGCGGCAGAGCTGAGGAAGCTGTCGGATATCCACACCAGACTTGAGGCTTGGAGACGAGACCTTCCGAGAGAGCTGGAACCAAAGGAGGGCGGACTCTCGAGTGTGCTGGTCATGCAGTAAGTTACACTGTCTTTGTGCCATTCACCGACGCTAACAGTCTTGCAGTATGTTCTTTCAGTTGCTCTTCATCCACCTCTTCCGCCCATTCCTGAAGTATACCCAAGCTACTTCGCCACTCCCTTCGAATGTCAGCCCGAGGAAGCTGTGCACGCAGGCAGCTGCAATGATCTCGAAGCTCATGCGACTGTACAAGCGATCGCATGGCCTACGACAGATTCCTAACATCGCAGTGTATATCACACACTCGGCGAGCACTATACACCTTCTCAATCTGCCGGACAAAAACGCCAGACGAGATATCGTTCACGGCGTAAAGCATTTGGAAGAAATCGCTGAGAGCTGGCTGTGCGCAAGACGAACTCTCGCCATTCTGAGCGTTCTCGCCAATAAGTGGAACGTCGAGATGCCTGACGAAGCGGCGGCCGTTCTTGCGAGGACGGATGCTAAGTTCGGGTCCTACTTAGGCGAGATATCGTCACCAGCTGGCAGTCAGAGACGAGCGTCCGAGGCTTTCACCATTGCTTCCCAAGCATCTGCACCACCGTCGCAATCTATGCAGACCGCCGCACCGCAGCAACCTGCAAGCGGCTATGTGCCGCATAATCAGCAACATCAGGACTCCGTTGGCCAGAACGCAGGCGCTTCTGTTGCTGCGCGGTCGAACAGCGTGCAATACGCAGCTCCTCCACTTGATGCCACCGGTCTACGCGCACAGCAGTATCCTTCCGTCACGAGCACGCCTCAGCGATGGCAGCAAGGGTCACTAGCTGGCGGGAGTCCCAGCGATATGTTCGGCGGCGTCGAACAGCTACTAAGGGATAGTCAGGATTGGGCATACCGCGATCAGGCACAGCTAGCTACTGGATTTGACAACTGGAACCCGCCGATGCCTGGCGCGGGAATGGAGCAATGGACTCCACACGCGAATATGGGAATGCAGGCTCCAAATGCGACCGCGATGAACGGAGGCCCTGTGGGCGGAGGCACTGGAATGATGCAGCAACCACACCAACAGCAAGCTGCATCCGTCTCAATGCCTCCGAACCAGAATTCGGGTATGTACAATGCTGCAGGTGGAATGGACAGCATGGGCATGGCGAATTGGTTGAATGGGATGAATGCCTACAACAGCATGGCAGCTTCTTACGACGAAGATGAATGGTATCGATAATGAGGGTATGAACGACAAGATTTCACAATATGGGAGGATGTTTGATATACGTTTTCTATGATGGGGCAAGTGGAGATACCCGTAGAACGACCAATGAATGATTACGACTATTGCATGTTTGCACGACTTTTTTACTGTAGTGATTCTCAGGTAATTGATAAGATCCAAGGCCCGGATGATAGGAATTTTTCGGCATGTGAGGCCTTTGTGCGAAGAGTGGTCGTGTTAAGGTTTGGACGATGGATCCGCGATCTCGCCGCCGATGATGATCTGGGTCTAGCGCCTGCCGGCGGATCATCAGTGCAGGTCTCGCCGACATTTCCGACATCATCGTTTCCTGACTTCACTTCTTCACACTTCACTTCACTTCATTTGCGGCCTTCTTTCTCGCTGCAATCTCTACGGCACTGTCGCACGAGAAACTTGAATAAGAACTCATCTCTCTCTCTCTTCAATCAGACTGGCTTCCAACCCCGGACCCCGCAATGGCAGACTCCAACCCCTCGCCGGCTGACCGCACCACAAACCTGGCCCGCGTCCGCGACAACCAGCGTCGCTCGCGCGCGCGACGGAAGGAGTACCTCACAGACCTGGAATCCAAATACCGGCACTGCGAGCAAGTTGGCGTCGAGGCTTCTGCGGCTATCCAGGGCGCAGCGAGACGGGTGGCGGAGGAGAACCGGAAACTGCGGACTTTGCTGAAGCGGAAAGGTGTGGGTGAGGAGGAGATTCGGCGGTGGGTGGAGGGCGAGGAGGGAGATGCCTTGGAGGGGATGTTGGGCGTAAGGTGGGAGTGTGGAGGGGCTGGAGGGTGTGGTGGGAATGATGGGGAGGGGAGTGGGAGTTTGAGGGCGACGGCGACTGCTTCGCCGGCGGAGTATCAGGTTTCGCCGGTGCATTCTTCCAGCGCGGCGGGGGAGTTTGAGATGCAGCAGCAGCAACAGGCGGCTTCGCCGCAGGTTGCGATGGCGGGTCCTGGTGGGGAGAGAATGTTGTTACCGCAGCAGCAGCAGGCTCAGCAACCGCATGCTGCGACGACGACAGGTGCAAATTTCTCATCGACATCTGCATCTTCAACAACTTCAAGTGGCATGCACACACCCAGCAGCGGCGGTGGAGACTGGAACCCTCCTCACCACCATCACCATCACACCGGAATCCCAAACTCCCAACCACGATCCACGGAGCTACTACCCCAACACCATCATCAACAACAACAACAAGGCCCTCCCACCAGCAACCCAACCTCACAACCTCAACAGCAATTCTACCCAACCCCAACCTACTACTACGACATGCCGCCCCAACACCAACAGCAACAGGCCCAACCCTACAACTACGACTACGACTCCTCCTCCTGCCATGACGTCGCGGGCGTCCTACGCGCTCTGCGACCCGACATGGGCACCAACGACTTCGAATCCGAACTCGGCTGCGGCGACGGTCGAGACTGCAGCGTTCCGAATTCCAGGGCGTTTGATCTGCTGGATCGCTTTTCGGAGAGGTTGAATGCATTGTGATGATTCGCTTTTCGCCAATTGAGGGATAAGGCGTGCGTATACACGTGTAGAGGAAATGTGTAAAATCAAGCAAAGGAAATTTTTTACGGGGAAAAAGGCTTGTATATTGAACACGGCGACGTTCTTCGTTGCACATATTTTCGCGATGTTCTTGGGAGGGGAAAAAGAACGGAAGGCGGAAAAAAGAAAGGGACTTGTTCACATTTAACGAAAGTGATGATGATTCTTCAATTAACATCCAAACATTACAAATTATTCATATGATCTATTTCGAGATTTTCCTTCTTCTACTTCTTTGCAAGGAAAGACCGGCCTGAGAGCTCCGTATCTCTCCTCTGTACTTTCAAAAGACCGTCCATCACAAACTTTCCATCTCGTAAAAGACCGGCATCAAATCAAATAACATCAAAAGGAGTGACTACTTTTCTACTCTCCAAGATCAGTAAGCGCCACATTCATCTCTGTTCATTCAAAGCACTCACTATACGCCACAGCGCCATCGCTTCAGCGCGCGAATGGTGCGACAGTTTTACCAGAAAATCAGCATCGCGATGGCGATTGGGAGGAGGGCCAAGGTCGATGCTCCAGTCTTTACAGCTGCGGTGTTGGACATCTCAAGCGACTGAGTCGGCTGTGCTGGGGAGGATGGGGAGCCCTGCTGCTGGGAAGATTGGGCGGGCTTGCTGGCCACTGCGGGCGGGGTGCGTTAGTTTGGCAAAGGTGCGCTGGGAGTAATTGTGATGCTTACTGGGAGGGTTGTAGGCGGGAGGTTGCTCGCTGGACTGGCTCGGAGCTGGTGGCTGCTTGTTCGATTGGCTTGGGGCTGGCGGCTGCTCGTTCGACTGGCTTGGAGCTGGGTAGACTGGAGCAGTGGAAGGAGCCTCCCTGGTGGTTGGGGTGTTGGGAGAGACTGGGGAGCTAGAGCTGGGCTTGTAGACCGGAGGCTGAGAGGCAGCAGGCTTGGTCTTGTAGACGGTCGTCTCTTGGGTGAGGCTCGAGGTGCGCTTGACTTCAGTGGTGCTGACCGTGTTAGATGGAGGTGGCAAGCTCTTGGGAACCTCTGGCTGAGAGGCGCTCTTGCTGGGCCTGGAGACTGGGGAAGAGCCTGGCTTGGAGTAGGTGACCTTTGGTGGCATCGAGCCAGCCGGCTTGGTAGTGGAACTTGGGCAAGGGCTGGACCTCGAAGGAAGAGACTTGATGACGGTGTTGGTGCGGCTTTCGGTCACGGTGACCTTGCTGTGGATGGTGCTGCCACCCTTAGTTGAGCTCGATGGGCAAGGCGTGGTGCTGCTCGTCTTGACGTAGGTAGTCAAGGTCGGCGAGGGGCAAGGAGTCGAAGTCTCGGACTTGGGCGTCGAGACTGGGTAAGTCGTTGGCTTGTGCTCCGAAGTGCTTGGCTTTGGGTAGGTCTCGGACTTGGGCGTCGAGACCGGGTAAGTCGTTGGCTTATGCTCTGAAGTGCTGGGCTTTGGATAGGTGGTAGGCTTGTGCTCCGACGTAGTTGGCTTGGGGTACGTCGTTGGCTTGTGCTCTGAAGTCGACACCGGATAAGTAGGCACCGGCGTTGACGAGGTCACCTCACAGCTAGTTGTCGTGTATGGAATGACATGGGTGTTGTAGGTGAGAGACTTGGACTCCACTGACGTAGCCCAAACGGTCGACAGAGTGTAGTGCACAGAGCTTGGCGAAGCATAGGAGTGCTCCTCGGTATGTTCAATGTTGCGCTTGGCAATTGCCTCAGTATTGTAGTAGACTGGACCTGTCGAAGCAGGGACTGTGTAGGTCAGGCACGTTGTGTCAGCGATGGTAGAGACAGTGGGTGTTGGCGACTCGGTGCAGAGGCTGGTCGATGTGAAGTAGCTGGTCGTGGTCACGTAGGTCGCCGGGTAGGTGGTCATCGGGTGCGAAGGCGGGTAAACAGCAGTAGAGACAGGATACACGGCGGTAGAAGAGTAGGTGGTGTGTCCGCCGTCGCAAGTTGGGCAAGCCTCAGTGACGGTGAGGGTCTTGGTCTCGTGCTCAACAACGGTGTGGTCGACGGAAATCGTCGTAGGGTCCACAGACGAGGACGAGGCCGAAGCAGTGATCGTCGAAACGACCGTCTGGGTGACGACCGAAGCACGGGCCGAGAAGCTGCTGGTGAAGGAGGTCTGAGCAATGGTAGAGCTGCTGCCCATGCCAGGATCAACGACGACAGTCTTAGTAACGGTCTGTGTTGGAGCGGCAGACGTTGAGGCAAAAGAACCAGACGCGACGGATGCTGAAGAGCCAGAGGTAGCGAAAGAGCCGGAAGGCGCCGAGGAGCTCGACGTAGCGAATGATCCTGTGGAACGGGCAGACGAAGAGGTGGCAAAAGAGCCAGAGGAAGCGGCGGAGCCCGAAGGAGCAGCAGACGAAGAGGTGGCAAAGGATCCAGTCGTCATGAGGGATCCAGAGCTGCGAGAAGAGCTGGAAGGCATGCTTGAGCCGAAAGAGCCTGATGTTCTGGCAGTGGAGCCAGCATTTGGATCAATCGATGTGGAGGCGTTGGAAGGAACGGGAAGAACGGTGCCCATTGAAGCACGCAT
The DNA here is from genome assembly GCA_022814565.1 of Phaeophleospora eucalypticola. Lineage (NCBI taxonomy): Eukaryota > Fungi > Ascomycota > Dothideomycetes > Mycosphaerellales > Mycosphaerellaceae > Phaeophleospora > Phaeophleospora eucalypticola. Next base: position 1,284,939 of record JAKLNG010000006.1, on the reverse strand, counting down.
GCTAGTGGCAGTAGCAGAGGTGCTGTTGGAGGCGGCGGAGGTGCTGTTCACGAATGGACCGGCAGAGCTCGAAGATGTGCCTGGCAGGCCAGTGCCCATGGAAGCGGGAGCGCTGGTAGCAGCTGCAGTGGTGTTGGCCGTAGCGGAGGTGCTGTTGGCGAATGGCCCAGCAGAGCTTGAAGAAGCACCTGGCAGACCAGTGCCCATGGAAGCAGGAATACTCGTAGCTGGGGCAGTGCTGTTGACAGCTGCAGAAGTGCTGTTAGCGAATGGACCAGCGGCTCCACTCGAGGTGAGAGGAACGCCAGTGCCCACAGAAGCAGCCGCCGTCGAGGTCGCAGCATTGGGATCAACGGAAGTGCTGTTCGCGAATGGACCAGCGGCTCCGCTTGAGGAGAGAGGGCCGCCAGTGCCGACAGAAGCAGCGGCGCTCGAAGTTGCTGCGTTGGGATCAACGGAAGTGCTGTTCGCGAATGGACCAGCCGCGCCACTCGAGGTCACTGGAACGCCAGTGCCCGCAGAAGCAGCAGCACTTGAGGTCGCAGCATTGGGATCAACGGAAGTGCTGTTCGCAAATGGCCCAGCAGCACTCGATGCCGAAGGAATACCTGTGCCCAGAGACGCTTGGGCACTAGAAGTAACCGCAGCAGGGTCAATCGAGGTGCTGTTGGCGAAAGGAGCGGGCGAGGTAGTAGGAAGCAAGACGGTCTCGACGACAACCATGGTGGTCGCGGTGGCGTTGGCACTGCTGGTACCATTTGCAAGCATGAAAGAAGATACTGCAACAGTTGAGGCAGCTGTACCGTTGACAGGGACAGTCATATTTGCAGGGGCTGCAATCACCACGGACACACCGGAGCTGGCGACAGCATCGCTGACGGCGCTGGCATCTGTGACGACAGGGGCAGCAGGCGTGGTGGCGATGATTTGATTGAAGAGGCGCAGGCTAGTCGTTGGCTTCGCAGATACTGGGCTAGTGGCCGTCGCAGTGGGTGCTTCGGTGGAGGAATCATCGTCGTCTCCCCATTCGGTAGAGCCAACAGAGTAGCTGGTGACGGTGTGCGGGATCTCGCTGTCCTGCATGCCCCAGGCTGGAGCGCTGACGGTGTAGTACAGGTAGATGGTGGTGTACCAGAGGCCACTTGGGACCACTGGCGGGTAGATGGTGGCTCCATCAGTCAAGACCTGGTTTGTGCCCCAGGCATCGTGGACAGTTTCAGTCCAGACGGAGGTGTACTCAGGTCCAGTCCAAGTGGTGGTGTGGCGATGCTTGGTGCCGGTGCCAAAGTGCGTCGCGACTGGCGTAGCAACGACAGTCACAGATGCCTCTGTGGAGCTGTCTTCCGACGAGCTCTCCTCCTCAGAGGCAGAAGCAACCGCCGTGGTTACAACAGCGGGGTGAGCATGGTGTGACTTGCGAGAGTGCGCAGTCGACGTCTGAGTGGCGACGGCTAGAACAAAGTCAGCGACCGGTTCTGGTGGCATGGTGTGATAGCTTACAGTCGTCGCTCTCAGTCTCGGCGGTGGCAGGGAGTGCAAAAGCGAGTGGAAGTGCCAAAAGAGCGGCAGCGATCGTGGCGATCTTCATGGTCACAGCGAGCGATTGTGATAACAGGTGAAGAGGAAGAAGTGCGAGTTGCGGGCAATGCAGCTGTTTTGTGCCTGCGCAGCTCTACATTCTGTTGGGCGGTCAGTGTGGCTCCATCGGAGGAGTTGGTGGAGCGGTCTCCCATTCTGAGCTGGAATGCGCAAGCAAATATCCTGTTCCTAGATGGAGCTCGATTAGTAGTACGGGCATTGGGAAGTTTGTCAACGAGTTGGTTTCTCAGGAGCCTTGGCCATAAATGTCCTCAATCAATCTTGTACAGCGCCCCTGTCCTGACCGCGCAACGTACTTGATCAGCCTTGATCACGTACAATATTTTCAATAAATCCTTTGCTCATTGCGATTGCTCATGGTATTGGAAGACAATGCAGCAATGCAGAGTGGACGAAGAAGGTATTACCACATCTATGCAAGCTTTCCTGTCGACCAGTCATGTAGAAGCTGAAGTACTCCAATGGGTGCAGAGCTCCACTTCGTTTTCTGGTTGACTCTATTGGCATTGAGCAGAGTCACGATGAGCTCTAGACTGTCGGGTATGTTGGGCATTTGCATCCATTGTGGCCGTCAGAGACCGGGTAGGCTTTATCGATGTCCCAGTCGATAAGAGCAGACAGTGAGCTCAATTCAAGCACTCGCCCTTTGACTTGCAATCGTTGCTCAATTTCTTTCCTGGTCAGATCGCAGATTTTGCATCGGGCATGCTCTCGCGTTGAAAACCTCTTCTTGATGGTCTAATGTGTCGCTGCTGCCTTCGTACCTCGTCATGTGAGATGGCGCCAGCATCGAGAGCTGTGTGAAGATTACACGTCAGCAAAGCCGCACCTGATGAAAAGTTTTCAAATTTGCAATGATGAGGCTATGTTGCTGACCATCAGAAATGCATGAGGGGAAGCGGTGGTTCTGGCGAAAGCTGAAGTCCAGCTCACTGGGAAATGCCAAGCCAAAGCCACAGCCCCGCGCAACGCGGCCGCTCCCGCTGTTTGTTGACGGATTGCCGAAAGTGAACGCGCGCGATCTTCCACTCTCCAACTCCAACCACAACACTTCATCCCCAGCACATTGTACAGTCTACTCGACAGCAGCGTCAAGATGCCCAGCATGGACTACAACCCGCGCATGAGCATGGCGCCGCGCGGCTCGCAACAACCCAGCAGCCAACAGAAAAAGAAGCAAGAAGACGACGGCGACGCCTTCATGACATTGGTATGCCCCATCTCCCCAACACCATCACCTGCGCGCAATACTGAGAGTCTTACTTCCAGCCCGACAAAGAAATCGCCGGCTGCATCAGCGACATCGGTATAAACTTCACAATCGACGACCTCCGCAAACCGAACCCACAACAAATCCAAAAAGTCTTCGAATGGTTCGCCGAACTACTCACAAACACAACCCGCGAAGTCGTCGCGCCCGCCATGCGCGCCGCCGCCGAAGACCTCTGCGGCGACGACGCGGAGCGCATCTTCACCTCCGACACGCGCGAGCTGATGGGATTCTTCACCACGATGCGAAGACTGCTCCTCGAATGCGGGATAAAAGACTTCACATTCTCAGACCTCTACCGCCCGACGCATCCGAGGCTGGTCAAGATATTCTCGTACATAATAAATTTCATCCGGTTTCGGGAGTCGCAGACGGGTGTGATTGACGAGCACTACAATTCGTCAGAGAAGACGAAGAATGCGATTGAGCAGCTGTACATTGCGAATCAGGAGAAAGAAGACCAGTTGGCGGAAATGGAGCATAATCGGAAGAACGTGGAGCAGGCGATTAAGGATAAGGAGCGCAGGAATCAGGAGCTCAAGACGCGGTTGTTGGAGTTGAAGAAGAGCCAGGAGCGCGTGACGGAGAAGTTGGAGCGCGTCAAGGGGGAGCAGTCGCGGTTCAAGACGCTGTTGGAGGAGAAGACGACCGCGGTTATGAACACCCGCAACGAAGCCAACAAACTCCGGCCGTACACTGAGCAAAGCCCGGCCACGCTCGAGCAATCCCTCCGCGACTTGCAAGGCAACCTGAACGCCGACCGCGCCGAAATCGACCGCCTGGACAAACGCGCCCGCGCTCTGCAAACTTCCTGCGACACTTTCTCTCTCCTGCAAACAGATATCGGATCCCTCACGCGGCTGCTGACGGATTTGCAAAACGAGCTGACGAAAGAGGAAGAAGAAGCGCGTTCAGCGGCGAAAAATCGCGAACACCTGACAGAGAAATCAAACAATGTGCGCGAAGTAGAGCGACAGGAGAAAATGTTGCGAAAACAATTGCAGCAATGGCAAGATCGGACAGAGAAGCTACGACGTGATGCGGAGACGCGCGCGACGAATGCGAAGCAGAAGATGGAAGGGTTGAGGGCGACGCATCGGGAGTTGACGTCGGAGAGGAGGGAGAGAGGAGAGGAGGTGGAGAAGCGGCGGGTGAGGATTGAGCAGACGGAGAAGAAGGTGAGCTTTCCTTTCGATCTTCTGATTTGTGGGTGAAATTTTGACTGACTTTATTTTGCAGATGGCGGATCTGAAGGAGCAGATTGAACATGAAGTGCAGAGTGCTCGGGAAGAGTACATGAAGATGGAAAGTCACATTCGGCTGTATATCACTGAGATGGAGCAGAGCATTTGAGAGTCTGGATGATGGAGTCGTTGTGTGCTGTACAGACTGGTGCTGTTTGTTGATACCCGAATTGATTTCATCATTTTCCGTGTGCTGGCGTTTCTTCATGTCGTATTCATCTGTTCCATCGTGTTAGCATGGAAGTCACCAAGTTTGCGTAATAGCTGAATGTGCAGTGCGAGCAGTGTCAGACTAATGAGCTCTTGTACAAGTTCCACATTGAAGGTTCGGAACAGGTCTGTGAATTACAAGTGTATCATCACCAGAAGGAAGAAGGGAATATGCTAGAAGGAAGAGAACTCACCATAGTCAAATCATGCCCCGTCAGCCCTCATCTTCCTCCAGCTTCTGAAACGTACACCACCTCCCCGCCACCCTCCTCGCGCTGACCGTCCGTCCCACACTCATCTCCCCCAGCCGTTTCGTCGTGACATTCAGAATCGACAGCTCCTCATCCCACACGCTCCCATCCTGCTCCCCGCCCGCTATCTCGCACAGCACCAACTTCCTCCCCATCGCAGCCGCTGCATCGACCGCCGTCGCGAAGGTGCGATTCAGGCCTTGTGCGGAGAAAGCTGAGGTAGGCCGATGGAGGGCTATAGGGTTGAGGATTGCGAGGAGGGGCGTTGCGGTGCGGAGACGGGGGTTTTGAGGGAAGGCATTGGATGAAGGTTGTTGGTGTTTGGTAGGGAGGGCGGAGAGGTAGGCGCGGAGGTGGGTTGTGTCGGGGCAGAAGGCTAGTTTGAGGGTGCGGGAGGTGGAGAGGAGGCGGAGGATGGGTAGGGTGTTGGAGAAGGGGTTTTGGGGGGATGTGGTGGATGTGGTGGATGTGGTGGTGGTTTCCTCGGAGGTGGTGTTTTCTTGTGGTGCAGTGGTGGCGGAGTCTTGATGGAGGGCGGCGAGGAAGGCGGATTTCGTGCAGCATACGATTAAGGTTGATGGTGGGGCGTGGTGGGTGAGGAGGTACTGTAGAAAGTCCGGAAGAGAGGCTGTTTCGAGGACGATTGGGCTGGTGTTTGCGGTCTCCATTGTTGTCGTCAGGTGTATCTGCTTGGACAGTGGTGGTGGGAATTAGTTGGGGAGCAAAGCTGCATCAGAGGATGCCAGAATGGCGAGGCATGCCATTCGTGTGTGGCTTGATCCTCGCCAATGTTGGAAGCGAGCGCCGCACACTGGCATTTGATGCTGTGTTGTGGCGTTGGTGGTGGGAAGAAGTGAAGATGAAGATGAAGTTGCAAGATTTGATGCTCGTATTCTTAGCGGGGGGACTTCCTTCCCATCTCATCCTGCAGAGCGCCGTTGCGACTTCCCGACCTCATGCTGCCCCACGGCACAACATCCGGCGTGCATCGTTGAAGAAGGCACGACCGGAGGGTTTGATGCTGTGGCACGAGAAAGACAATCGCGATGGAGTCGGTGTCGCGCATCAGTTCGATGCTGGAAACAGGTGAGGATATCCATATCCATACCTGACCGCGCGCAATGGAAAGCATTCGCTGGGACCTCCCACTAACACACACCACCAACACAGCCCGCGACCTGACCCTCGAAGCCGCTCGCGATGCCGGTCCTCGCAGGCCGACGCGGCCCCTGCCCGCCGCTCAGATCAAGAAGCTGCTCGATAGCAGGCATGAGAAGGAAGTGCTGGATGGCTTGCGCAGAGTCGTTGCGGTATGTGACGACCACCAATATCACTCCAAGAGACATGGACCGAGATACATGTACTGCATTGGGGAATATGTATTGATGCGGCGAGATAGATGCAATATGCCAATCCTCCCCAACCCACCCTGACCTTCTTCCCGGCCGTCCTCAAGACCCTCTCCAACCAATACCCCTCCACCCGTCCGCTGGTCTACAACTACCTTATCCACCATGCCGACGCCGACCCGGACACTGCATTGCTGGCCATCAACACCATCCAAAAGTCTCTCTCCGACACCAATCCGAGAGTCCGCGCCATGGCTCTCAAGACCATGTCCGGCATTCGCGTGCCCGTCATCTCGCAGATCGTGAGCCTGGCCATCAAGAAGGGAGTCAATGATCTGTCGCCGCTGGTGCGAAAGGCCGCTGCGTTGGCTTGTGTCAAGTGCGTCAACCTGGACCCTTCTACCCGTCCGCAAGTGGAGGAGTACCTGGCTACACTCCTCGCCGACAAGCAATACTACGTCGCTGGTGCTGCTGTTCAATCATTCATGCAGATTTGCCCAGAGAGACTGGATATGATCCATCCTGTCTACCGGAGACTATGCAAGATGGTCGTAGATATGGACGAGTGGGGTCACCTAGCCCTAATCCGATTGATGACGACCTACTCGCGAAAGTGCTTCCCTCGGCGACCGAGGCGTGTCAAGCGTGCAGCGACCCAGGAGCAGAGAGCAAAAGATTTCTACGAGGACCTCGAGCCGAAGGAGGAGACCGAGGATGACTACGAAGAAGTCGATGCCGCCGACCCGGATCTTGACTTGTTCTTGAAGTCCATCGAGCCCCTTCTCTCCAGCCGCAATTCCGCAGTCATTGTGGCTGTCGCCCGAGCCTACCTCTATCTGTCTCCGACCAATTATCTCCACCATGCCATCGGCCCACTGATAGCACTGCTTCGGTCTCCGGAGGACATCAAACATGCTGCGCTCTATGATATCGTGCAAGTCTGCTTGACGAGTCCGCAAAGCTTCGTGCCTTACTTCCGACATTTCCTCATCCATTCAACGGAAGCGCCCCATGTATGGCGCCTGAAACTCGAGGTCCTGACCTTGATATTCCCTTATTGCGGCAAAGAGACGCAAGATCTTGTACTAGCTGAATTGGAGCATTTCTCCAAAGGTCACAACACCGATCTGGTCCGAGAAAGCGTCCGAGCAATCGGCAGATGCGCTCAGGCGTCAAGCGCCTCGACCTCGCGACGCTGCTTGTCGCTCCTGTTCAAGCAGATTCACAGCTCAGACCAGAACTTGGTCGGCGAGGCTATCGAGGTGATACGTCACTTGATCCAGCGATCGCCGGAAGAACACAGGAAGACGGTCGTCAGGCTAGCGAAGAACCTGGACACCTTGACATCTCCCACTGCCCGTGCGAGTATCGTTTGGCTTGTGGGAGAGTTTGCGGGCTACGATCCGGAAAACGACATCGCTGCCGATGTCCTTCGCATCCTCATTCGTACATATGCGGAAGAGAGCGATGAAGTACGAGCCCAGATCGTGCTGCTCGGAGCGAAAGTGTACTTGCATCACCTCAACAGCACAAACGCCAAGCAAAAAGCCCTCGACGCCCTCAACTCTCCACAAGAGAACGAAACAGAAACGAGCACTGTTCTTTCCCCCGAACAAGAAGAAGAAGGTGGCTTCAGGGAGACAACCTTCGACACCACCTCCAAAGACCCCTCCTCTCCGCAAGAAGAAAAAGTCCACACTATCGAACTGCTCTACCAGCACACCCTCCTCCTAGCCCGCTACACCCCCTCCTATGACCTCCGGGACCGCACGCGCCTCTTCCGCGCCCTCCTCTCCGTCCCCTCCAGCACAGACCTCGCCTCCCTACTCCTGCTAGCCCCTAAACCCGTCCCGCAAGCTCCCTCCCCAAGCGCTTCCCGAGCAACACTCACCCTCGGCTCCGCCGCTCTCGTCATCGGCGAAGCCGCCGTCCCCGGCTACGAAGCAATCCCAGACTGGGTGGAAGAGGGCTCCGAGCCGGATCCAAAGCTGCGGGATGTGGTGGAGAGAGTTGAGCATGGTTCAACAGTGGTACCAGGTGGAGCGGCGGCGGGGAGGCAGTTGGATGAGGCGTTGAAGGCGGATGAGAGTGTAAGGGCACAGAGGAAGGAGAAGAGTTTGGATGCTTGGTTGGATGAGGAGGAGAGTGAGAGTGAAGAAGAGAGTGAGGAGGAGACGGAGAGCGAGGAAGAGGAGAGTGAGTATGAGACTGATAGTGAAGAGGAAGAGGAGGAAGAGGAAGATGAGAGGGCTGGGCTTGTGAAGTGATCACGGAGTTGTCACGAGACAGACGCAGAGCAGCAGCATAGACGAAAAGATACACGATGATTATAACGAATCGACGCAAACGATCAAGTAAAACCTCGTCACATTCAATCCCGATGTTCCATTGGAAGTACCTGAGCTGCGCCTAACCCGAGTACGAAAGACCGCAGCACTAACCACCTTTGCATTCCCGTTTCCAGCGCACGCACCATTCCATCCATATCGTCTCATTCAAGTCATCGCCACCGCCACCGCTCTTTCGCCTCAAATGCGTGCAAAGTTTCACACTCCCAATTCAAACGCTCGCTCCCATGCTTTCATGCATTCATGCAATTACAGTACAGTACAGTCAAAATATTACGAAAAGCCTCATAGTGCACGCCAGCAAATTCAGAGAGACAGAAGAGCAAGAGCAAAAGGGAAGCGTCCCCCGTCGTCGTTCATCTCACGCGAACGCCCGAGCTAGAGAAAAGAAGAGAAGTACGAAAATCCACAAGTCATACCATCGTCGGCAGAGCAACCCTTTTCACATCAAGTAAGACATCTTCCGCTGTTTCGGCGTGCGCTCGTCATCTTCTTCTTTCACGCGAGAAGAATTGTCGTTAGCACCAGCGCCAGCTTGTGAGTCTGCGTAGCTGCGCTTGCGGGTTTCGTTGCTGCGCCAGACTTTGCTAGCTTTGGGCGTGGCGTCGTTGTCGTCGATGTCCATGTCCTGAGCGTAGCCGTAGCCGCTGGTTCCAGAATCGTGGCGGCGGGGCGGGAAAGCTTGCGTCGGTCCTCTTGCTGAGTGCTTATGGCCACGAGATTTTGGCAGCGGAGGCCAGATACCTTGGTGCTGAGGAGGTGGAGGAGCGTTGTGGAAGGGCTCGCCGCTGTTGCTGTCGAAGGAAGAGCTGCGGCTGCTACCTTTGCTGGCTGTTGGTGGAGGTCCAAAGGCTGGGCCAGGAGTTTGGAAGACCGTTTTAGCTGACCCGGTGACGCCGAGTTTGGCGAGGATGTCTTCTTGGGTTTCGTCGTGGACGGCAGGCATGGGCATTGGGCGAGTGAGTCTCTGGGAATGCTGGGAAGAGGTCGAGTGCGTTGAGTGATTGCGCGAATGGTGGCCAGACGCTCCTGACTGGAATGATTGGTGCCTTGAGTGCCTCCCGCGACCTCGCGACGGCGCGCTGGGTCGGCTCTGTGCGCGGAGGACTTCTTCGAACGCATCTAGGGCATCGTGCTCCTGTCGTGATGCTGGCCTACTCGACTCTTTGGAATCGCTGCTAGCCTCCATGATTGTCTTGCGGCTTCCTGGTTCATAGCTGGGCTCAGCAGGAATAGTTGGTGTAGGTCCGCGGGAGAGTTCTGGAGTTGGCGGTTGAGCCTGCATGGCGACGTCTGAGCTACTGCGACGATCCATCCACTGCTCTTGAAGCTGGGTGCGAGGAATATGCTCGTCGCAAACGATTGAGAATGTCCGAAAGATGGGATCGTCCTTCAACTCGCCCCAACGATCAGTCTGCCGCACATCCATCAGGGTCGCCTCAATCTTGGATTCCGTACAGTGCTCGGAGATCGACGTATCGTCCTCTCGCTTCACAAGAGGCGCGATTATCTCGAGCTCCATTAGGTCGAAAGTGGGAGGAAGTGGCTTCTTACTGGGCTGCGGGGGCCTCGACTCGATCCATCCTAGGCTGAGATTCGGATCGATCTCGTCGGGGTTTGCCCAATAGTAGCAGAGGTCGTCAAATTCATGTTCCATTGCGTCAGGCGGCTGTTTCGCAATCTCGACTATATCCTCTCGTGGGATCGGAGGATCGTAAAGCTGAATTCCAGAGCTTGAATACCCAGGGTGGTTGTCAAAGTCGGCGCCAATAGGAGGCTTTGCATCCTGCATGGGGTGCTGCGCAGAGTGCGGGTTTCCTGTAAGGTGGAGTGAGGGCTGGAACTGGTGCCCGCTGAAAGTCTGTGGTGGTGGTTGGTATGCTTGCTGCGGTTGCTGATTGTATCCGCCGAAGCCGTATACCTGAGGCTGTGCCCATCCCTGTGGCTGTGAGAATGGACGCTGAACCGGAGCTGACGGTTGGCGTCCCGGAGGTTGATATCCTGGAGGCGGAGGATACTTGGTGATCACCATGCCTCCCTTCTTCACCGGCGAGGGACCACTACTCGTGTTAGCGCGTGGGAGAGAGGCCTGGAATTGCCGCGTAGTGCAGCCTGAAATGCACGTACCTGGGATGCTGAGGTTGAGGAAAGCCATACTGGCCACCTGGAGGGGCATACATGATGATAGAAGAGCGGAAACTTTCTTTCTTTCTGTCGCACTGCAAATAGACTCTCAAGGTGGAAGTCAGGAAAGCAGACGGATGGTAGCACAGTGATTGTGCATCAGAGAAGAAAGTCTTGGGATGGAGGGCGGACTTGACGAGATTTTGGGCTGGGTGGTCGGAGGAGAAGGAGAAGATCCCTTTTCAGGTGGCTGACTTGTCGTGTTTGCTTTGGAGGAAATGTCGAGTTCCTCGAGGTGGAGGTGTCAAGGCAATCAGGTGCGCCGCCAACACAGCGTCGCGGGAGAGCGGGAGGATTTGCAAGAATCTAACACATCGTTGATGTCCGTCGCTGTCAGTTTGTCGGGCAGTCCAAGGCAGAGCGGCAATGTGGCATGGCGGCGTGGTGGAAGTGGTGTGAATGTGAATAGAGCAGAAGAGAAGAAGAAGTTGTTGGCATCAAAACATCAGTGGAGATTGCCCGAGCGTGGTAAGGTAGCAACCTCGCACGGGCCTTGCGGAGCGGACCCTCCCGTTCCGTACCATGCCCTGCATTTCTGAAGAAGCATCCCCGTCCGAGTCCGAGACCGCATCTTCACAGCATCGTGCCTGAGGCGCGACTCGAGAGACGACACTTGGATCGCGTCGCATCACATCGCATCGCTGGACACCACCGCCTCACTCCGACGACGACGCTGATCCCGCCCGCCGATGCGTTGATGATGGTGGCGCGCAGCCTGAGGCCTCTCTTCTCGCCGTCCGAGGCCACTCCCTCCTGAACTCGCTCCTTCTCGCTGCCAACTGCCACTTGCCCGCGGGCCCATCACGAGCGATGCCTGGTCTGCCCGGTACGCTTGCACTTGCATTGTGGTATGATCTATAACGGTCGCGTGCTAACATGCAAACTACACAGCCAGCGTCGACCTCGATGAGTGCATCGCTCGCCTGTACCGCAAAGAGTTGCTCGCCGACTCCGTCATCGAGGCAATATGCGCCAAGACAAAAGAGCTGTTAATGAAGGAGAGCAATGTCGTACACATACAGGCACCCGTCACCGTCGTGGGAGATATCCACGGACAGTTCTTCGACATGATCGAGATCTTCAAGATTGGCGGCTACTGTCCGGACACCAATTACCTGTTCCTAGGTGGGTCACGCGATCACTTCGCTTGTGGAACATACATCTCGATTGAGCAGAAGCTGATGCTGCGCAGGTGACTACGTTGACCGTGGTCTATTCAGTATCGAGACCATCTCTCTCTTGGTCTGCTTGAAGCTTCGCTATCCACAGCGAGTGCACTTAATCAGGGGCAACCACGAAAGCAGAGGTGTCACACAATCCTACGGCTTCTACACCGAGTGCAGTCGCAAATACGGCAATCCGGCCGTCTGGCACTACTTCACTGACATGTTTGACTACCTCAGCCTGTCCTGTGTCATCGACGACAAGATCTTCTGCGTACATGGAGGACTGAGCCCCTCCATCCACAGCATCGACCAAATCAAAATCATCGATCGCTTCCGAGAGATTCCCCACGAAGGGCCCATGGCCGATCTCGTCTGGTCAGATCCAGACGGCGAGCGCGACGAGTTCAGTCTGAGTCCACGCGGAGCAGGCTACACCTTCGGAGCCCAGGTCGTCAAGAAATTCCTCGAAGTCAACAGCATGACACACATCCTCCGCGCACACCAGCTCTGCAACGAAGGCTACATGGTCATGTTCGACGACCGATTATCAACCGTCTGGAGCGCACCCAACTACTGCTACCGATGCGGCAACCTAGCCAGCGTCCTGGAAGTCGGCCCAGGAGGCGAACGCAAATGGAACGTCTTTGACGCTGCGCCAGAGAATGAAGCCCATAGAATGGAACAACAGCAACAGCAGCAGCAACACGCCGGCAACGACCCGGTGCGGGATTACTTCCTTTGAGATGATGTGTTCGGCTTTCCATAGAGGCGTTGCTTCTTGTCTGTCTTCTCTGTGCTTTGCAAGATACCACGATACACCAACTTCGATGCATGAGAGGAACCAACGGCGTTTTCAGAGGGAAATCAGGACCTGTCTGTGTCATTTTTGTACAACAACTATCATATTCAAAAGACATCATGTCGACCCTCCCACTTCCACCTTCTCCGCTTCACGCACCACTTCCTTCCCCTCCCTCTTCACCAACGCCGGGAACACCACCACCACTCCCTCCCGCTCACCATCCATCCAATCCACCTCCCATTCATCTGGATGCGCGAACAACTCCCACCCCACTGCCGCTCCCAGACTCACTATGCGCTCTAAATCTCTCACCCGCACGGCCCCGAATCCTGGAATCACGTACGGTTGCAACGTGTACACCAGAGACGTTGTCAGGTCGTTTATGGCGGACTTGCGGGAGTCGCGGGGATCTATCTTCCCTGTCCCTGGTGAGGTGTATATTGGGGCGAAGAGGGCGTGCAGAGTGTGGCGCCAGCGGGAGAGGTCTGCGGGTGAGGCTGTTGTTGAAGCAGTCAGGACTTCATAGCAGCGCACAATTTCCGGGGGTGACAGTGATTTCTCTCGTTTTGTCGGGGCGGGGGAGATTGAAGAGAGGATTGCATTTGCGATTGTGATTTTGAGGGCGGAATGGAGAGTTTGCGGCGAGGAGAGCAGGGCTTGCAGTTTTGGCGTGAGTTTCTGTTCTTGCTGTGGAGAGGGAGGGAACGGGGAGGGGGTGAAGGTGTAGAAGCGTTGGATGTGGGAATTTATCGAGGTGGATAGGGTGGTGAAGTGTCCTGCGATAGCTGCTAAGGAGGGAGGAGGTGGAAGGGGAAAAACAGCGTCCGAGTCCGAGTTGGAAATTTTCGTCGTCAGGGATACAGCCTTCTCTTCAGGTTCTGCTGGTGCCTTGTCGTTTCCGACAAGGGTTTCTGAGGCGGTGGTGCCGATGTACCCGTCGCTGGGCGAGGTTCTCCAGGAATGGGCTTGGTTCTTGGATTGCTTTCGTCTGCGTTGACAGAGGACACAGAGGCGGTAGATGAGGATTCCGAGGAGAGCGCCGCCGAGGGCACTGGCGAGGGCGATGATTGCTGTGAGGGGCTTGTGGATCGTTGTTGGCGAGTTTGGGGAAGGCGATGTATTATTGGACGAGGCGAGAGTTGGTGTTGCGGTGCTGGTGGATGCTGATGGCATTTGTGGAGTCAACAGCGTGGTGCTGGTCGAGGTTGTGAATTCGCTACTCGATTGATTTGGCTCCTGAGATGTATTTGCGGCGTTTGCGCTTGATTGTCCAGAAGAAGTTGGGGATGTCAAATTGGTTGACTCCACGGTTTTACGCGTGGATGCTGGGGAACCTGATGTAAGAGTATCACTCGTCGTCGATGCCGAAGACATTCCGCTCGAGCTCGTCGATGCTTCAATCGTGGACTCGCAGCCTGGCCCGTCACATAGAAAAGCAATCGCGGCATTTCCACTCGCAATGTCTAGCACATAGTCCTGAATCACCGAGTTGGTCGGCCAAATTCCGTTGCTGGAAGGAATCGTGGAAAAAGTAGTTGTCAGCTTTGTCCCCAAAGTCCCACTCCAGGTATTGGTGATCGTTGCTGTGGTCCAGAAAGTCCTTTCAGTATTTTGAAATGGATATGTCACAGTAAAGGTATATGGAAGCTCGGGCATCGGGGAAGTTGTGCCAGCGATGTTGATCGCTGTTGGCCTTGTGGTCCCTTGAATCGTGCTCGACGGAACGAGTTTGAAGAGGATTGGACTTCGCTTGAAATAAGTCTAGAAGGCGAGGACGCTCACGTAACGGGTGGCAGTGAAGCAGGGACAGCGTCAATGAGATTCACAGCATATTCCGTACAACATCACGGTGCGGTGCGGTTGGCGGCCGCTGTTGTGCAAGTCCAACAGCAATTGTTTGCTTTGACAGGACAAGCCTGAAAGCGTCGCGTCGACATTTGAGCGACGTACCTTGCACTCCCCTCCCCAGCGTTGGTTTGGCGGCACGCCAGAGCGCTGTGAGAAAGAGAAGCCAGACATTTGAAAGTAACGAGAGTAAACACATTCCCTTTGGATATCGAAATAGAACGTAGAAAGTGCGCCTTACCTTGCATTAGTCGTCGACTCTGTTGAAGTGCTCTATCGTTGCTTGCACAGCCGCCAGACGAATGGATGAAGGCAGCTTTGGAGAGAACAGTCATGTGCTGAGCCACCACTTCATCTTGATCCCAAGAAAAGAGCAGGACATGGCAGAACATTAGCGAGAATAGCCCGTGATTGGGCTCATTGGACAAGTCCATCCTCGACCAATTGAGGGTGTGTTGAATATCATAGCAGTCTAAAGACGGAGCCTCGACCGAGAGTTTCTTCAATTCAATGCAACCATGGATTCTGTCGGAGTATTGTTCGCGCATCACCACTGCGCGCAGAATCAATCGACGAATGGCATGGAAAGACTAGCCCCATTTCAGGCAATCCTGTGTGAAGGACGCAATGACGAAGAAGAGGATGTCCAAGTGACCAAGGTGTCGGAGAATTCGATGATATCGCCGATAGGTACGAGTGAGACAATATCGCCATATCCGTAATAAGAACATAGCCCACGGAGTGACGTGCTTGTGCTAGATTAGTGGAGATGGCCTTATTCGCTTCTTGAGTTTCGGAGATTTCATTTACTCTCGAGAGTTCTATCATTGCGCACCGCAAAGGTAAGATCACTTGGCCAATGGATAAGTCTTGGCGATTGAATGGGCTTGCCCAATCGCTGGTCCTCCGTGGGAGAAACGAGAGGCTCGAGTGAGACAGTAGGGCGAGGCTGAAGTGTCTTTGCGATGACCTCCAGTCGGTGCGAGGTCGAAGAGCTTGAGCTTGGGCTAAACTTGAGCCTTGTCTTACAATGTACACCAGACGAGGAGAATTGCTGAGACAACATTGCAAATTGATTCCCAGCCATTAAGTAGACAAAAGCGGATTCCGGGGCTGGGAAGTGACCAAGCTGAGCTCGACGGGGCTCAAACATCAAATGCCTTTCCACTTGGTGGGAAGATCTCGCTTGCGACAGATAGAGACGTCTGCTTCTTCACAAATTATTTCCATGTCGACGTGATTGTGCAAGTGAGTGTCGTGATGCAGCCTCGGCTGAGTTCTTCAAAGCAGGAAGTGTCGTCTGACTTCGGCCATATCGCGGAACTGCAAGAGATGTGGCGTTCAGCCTCCAACCATCCGGCGTCTCAGCACGTGCTGCATAACGTCGCGGAACGCGCACGGGCTGCTCAGTTCAGGGCGAACTCCAGTTTGATCTGCGTTGTCTAAATGAGCCGATATACTTGACTTTGCAAGCTTAACGGTGATGAAAGAGCCCCGCCCTTGTCCTCCAACAAGGGTGCAATTGCAGATCATCGCATACCAGACGTCGAGATGAACAGTAACTGTAAATGGGCTGCCGATCAGGCTGTCCAAGATCGCGGCTCATACTCAGGACAGTAGCTGTATCGGATATTTCGAATGAGCTTTCAGCGACGAGCGGCATGGCAAGAGGGCGATGCTAGCATGGCGCCTGACAGAAGCCAATTGACATATCCTGGTTCAGATCATTCAAGAGGATTGTCGGTGTGAAATCTCAGCAAAGATAGCCCGCACTTGGCCCACAATATAGTGACCCTGGTCAGAAGAGGAGCCAAATGTGTGAAGAGGCTTCTGTATACAGAAATGCGGAGGCAGAGCATCGCCAAATGCAGCGTTGCACAGCATTGACGCCCTAGACCAGAATAGCAATATTCCGAGAACCAGCTTGCTGGATCACGCTGTTCTGTGAATCTTTGCACAACGCGAAAGCTCCAGTCGGAGTGTAATCAATAATGCAGAGGCGATTGTTGTGTTGAATCACATCTCAAGTGCAGCGCCAATGCGCGAGATCGCATTCTCAATGCGACAATGCGATAAACAGCGCCAAGGCGTTGTTCCGATAGTGCAGATGCGTGCTCGACGACAGCGATCGGAGAATTGCATCGTCTTCGGACAGTTCATCGTTCACCATGACCAGTCTTTGGCGCGCAGTTGGTCGCCCCTGCCACCAGCCAGAGTGTTATGCTCCATTGTTCGGGAAAAGGATCGCTGGTACCGTGGATGCGCAGGAACTGGTTTGCAGCGTTCGCTCGCTCACGAGGCTGGCAGAGTCCGAGTGGGTCGAGCAGTTTGAGGTTCCGATGATGTATGCGATGGTGATGAGGGAGTAGGACGACACCGGACGCACGTGATGCACGATGCAATCATGAGGATGCAACCAGGCGCCGATATCACGGGCGCAATCTATGCGCACAATCTATGCACACGGGATGAAGAGCAGGGAGGAAGTAGTGGAAGTGGTGAAGATGATGTGGGGATTGAAAGAAGGAAAGGGTGAAGTGCCTGCGCAGGGGCCATCTGAGCTTCGGGACTAGCGCCGAGCTTCTTTTGGCAGTGCGGGATCCACCAGGCGGCCCGCGCGCAAGGACACGAGGACTTCACTTCCATTATTCTCCGCCGCCGCCGCCTCAACACCAACTCCGCCCCCAAGCACCTCGCCGCCGCCCTCTCGCGACGGCACGCCCCCCGTCTGCGCGTGTTGCGCTTCCGCCGTCCGCTGTCTCGGCATTCTGCAGACGCTGTGTGAGGTCCTGAAAAAAGCCTCCCAAGTCTCGCCGCTTCGGACAACCCCCTTCGGCTCCTCTCTCGACACCTGCAGGAATGCCTGCCATCTCCGTAGCGCGTCGGAGATCTCATCCACCGCCCGCTGACGACCTCGCGCTCGGGATGGGTGTCATCGGCGGCCCATGCGGCGTCTAGTGACGATATATCGCCTTCCAGGGACATGTGGGCGCCTCCCAGGATCAGCCCGAACACCATTACCATCTCCGGCCATTGCGTTACCATCTTGCGTGGAGGCCTCGAGGCCGCCAGCGAGCTCCTGCAAGCCATTGCATGTAGTCGTGTCAAGGGCATGCTGGTCCAGCGCATGGCCTGAGTCGATCGTGGCCATCGCCAGAAGCATTCAGGTGTGGCGCTGCCTCATGAGCCGCTGCCATCGCGACGGCCGGTACGGGTGGTTCGAAATAATTCCAGATACTAACAGTCTGGCCTCCAATGCCCTGCTCCGCTCCCGTCTATTGTGAGTATCGATTCACCGTGCACCGTTACTGTCAAGGGTTTGCCAAAGCAACACTGTTCTCTCTGCTACTTCATCCGAGCTGTTGAAAGGCGGCCCGCTCCAACGGGGCAGGGCTTGTTGAGACAGCAAAGCCAATTGTGCAAGATTGAATCTAAGGTTTTCCATGTGTATACTGATCTCTTGGGTGTTCGTGAGGCCCTGCAAGCGTGGCCATGATGTTGCGCAAGAGTGGCTTTGCAAGTGCTTGCGATTTCGCCAACACCGAGATGGAGCTGCAGCTTACTACCCGCTGGCCACTATCCTGCGTCGGCTCGCTGGCGGGTGCTGTCAGCACAGCCGCCACACGCAGCGATGCCAGCTGAGAGCCCATTGGCCCTTTCCCACAGTTCAACGGATGATGTGCGAAAGATCGCGCCTGATTGAGCACGGACCACCTCCTCTGGTTGAAGCACGGACGCGGTAACTTCAACGGCTCTGGTAACAGCCAACCGCTGCCGGGATCGTCTTGTCGCAGGCCCACCAAAAAGCGAACAATCTAAAAGCTCAAGCCACAGGCCAACGGCGTCGCACACCACCCGGCTTGACATTCCGGCGCATGCCTCTGGGACAGTACGGCGCAGCTGCAGGAAGTGATGCAGCTCCAAGTAAGTGCCTGAGTGCCATGCTCGGAGGCTAACACGGCGACACGAGATATTTAGGTCGATCTATTGCGACTTCGTCCCTCCTATAAGAGACTAAGATGGCAACAAGGAACGGAACGCATAGCAAGGCTGGAAAGGAATGATCCTCGTGCTCTCATGGCTTACAGAAAGCTTAAAGAGACCGATGTACTATTTTCCGGCTGCCTTCCGCTCGCGCTGTGGGGATATCTAGAGGAAAGCCCCGACCCGTTGTGTTTCGGACGTCCCTCTCTAAGCATTTCGTTGTTGGGTTGCGCCTCTTCGCTATTCATTGTCTGAGCAAAAGACCTTTCGACGTCTTTTGGTCGGGCTCAAGTCATTCATTTCGCTGTCCATACTTACTGGCTACATTCTTTCCTAGTATCACTGCTACCTTTCGGAGCTCTGGATCAGTCGCACAGCCCTCGTCGACCTTACCCGTGGGGACCTCCGGTCGAACATTTGTACTGAA
Source organism: Phaeophleospora eucalypticola (assembly GCA_022814565.1). Lineage (NCBI taxonomy): Eukaryota > Fungi > Ascomycota > Dothideomycetes > Mycosphaerellales > Mycosphaerellaceae > Phaeophleospora > Phaeophleospora eucalypticola. Next base: position 1,266,260 of record JAKLNG010000006.1, on the reverse strand, counting down.
GGACCAGGCTGTCAGCTGAAACCACTCCGTTCACCGCTTGCAGTCGTAATCCATCCTCTTGGCGACTTTCTTCGCGTGCTTCGCGAAACTCTGATTCCTTTGCGTATGCCCTCGTCGAATCCGATGTCTGCGCATTCTGCATCGTCAAAGGCCGCGAACGAATTTCTGATTGCCCCAAGTCCAGTCCTAGGAGGGCGCTGAAGGAGCAATGAGGCCCGGAGGCACCTATTCACCTTGTGAAGCACTGAGACAAGATCAACAACCCGTGGGTCCGGTCTGCCTCAAGCGCAAACTGAGACCTTACCAATCCCCCACACGATATCGCGACTTCTCATATCCCTCACCTCCGATGTCCAATCCTCCTTCGCCTTCGAGGTCACCTCCAACACATGACCCTTCTTCTCCTTCTCGCGAGCAGCCAGCGCGTGTACAGCCTTCGACTTCAAGCACAACCACCTCCATGCCTGGAGTCGCGCTCGCTGCCCCTTCCCTGGGACCGCCCTTCTACGAATCGACATCTCACTCGCGGTCCGAGTCTTACCCGCCCGCGCCGTCATATGGATCCTACCTGCCTCTTCAGGCTGCCCCAACACATCAAGGTGAAGCGATACCTACTTCAGCGCAGTCGAGACCCGGACCGACTTCAGCCATTGCTTCAAGACCAACTAGCTCGAGGGGTGGCCGCAAATCTAAAGCTCATGTTGCTTCCGCTTGTGTCAATTGCAAGCGAGCGCATCTCAGTTGCGATGTCAACCGGCCTTGCGGACGCTGCGTGGCGTCTGGCAAACAGGTACGTCGTGCTTGATGACCTCCAAAATCGTTGATTAGGCTCTTATATCTAGACTTACAGGACACATGTTTCGATGTACAGCACAAAAAACGAGGGCGACCTCGACTGCGTGAAGAAGGTGGATTCAAGGTCGAGCAAATGTTACCTGAACCTGGTCCCTCTACGGCAGTGGGGCACGGGTTGACTGCATCGCCAGGCCGACCTATGGCTGCTCCCAGACACCGACGAACCGAGTCATATCGTTCTCTTCGCTCACAAGGTAGCGACAGCTCAGGCATGCTACCAAGTCCGACGTATCCATATCCATCTCCTTCCTCGGCGGGTCAGCCAACTTTCGGCGTACAACAGCCGCCTCGAACACCTTCCTCGGTCACCTCTGCCTACGAGATTCCAACAGCCTATCTCGATCTTGATCTGATCTTCATCAAAGCCAATCCGTCATTTCGACAGATCATGCTGCCAGGTCGGGACCTTGTGGGTCGCCAGCTCAGCGATGTCGCTGCACCGGCAGACGGCGAAACATTTGTCAACATTCGAAGCCGATTGCGAGCAGAGCGAGAGACACGAGATCCTGCATACATGCCGCCGATCAATCAGCCTGGGCGGGACCCTTTGTTAGGGGCATCAGAAGCCGATGTTGAACAGTACACTCGAGGATTCGACGATCGTACCTACACATGGACTCAGACTCAAATCAGTTCTTCAGCGCAGGCCTTTCCTGCACGTGTCCGACTCGGAAAGTCGCATGCGTACTTCGTGGCAGTCACGCTACCGAGTTTCCGGCCTGTAGAGCAGATCGCGCCACAAGCGCCTCCATCTTTGTCGCGCGTGGGTACTTCGTCTTCGGCAACACACGCGCAAGGCCCAGACGCGTTTCGCTCATCGGCTCGACATGTCGCAACGCATTCTGCTCCACCAACAATCACAGGCTACGTCCCTTTTCCAGGCGGACAGTCGCTCACCACCGCATCGCGACCGAGCAGCCAACAGTCGATGGGCCGAACATATCCGTCTTCACAGCCTTTATACTCCACCCAGCATCAGCACCAGCATCAGCATCAACAGCCTTACTCATCCTATCCACAATCAGGACATTCCGGAGCCGGAACCCCACGACTTGCAGTAGCCGAGCCACCCACAGACACCACAGCCTTCACACCCAGGAGCGCCCCACGCGAGCTGCCTCAGCCTTCGGGTGCAGCAACAGGGCCGCAACTTCCTCCAATCATTAGCGGTAGCCCAGCACCAATACAAACGTCAGCACCACCTATACCTACATCGACAGCATCAACGGCAGCCATTGCAGGAGCTTCCACCTCGCGGCCTTCTGCCGAGCAGTCGAGTGCACCAGAAAATTCGGGCGAAAGCGAGGAAACACCACGAAAAAGAAGGCGGTTGGACCTAGACGATGTGCTCCATCGATGACCACCACCACCAATTCATCTTCCATCTTGTTAACTAATCACGACAGACACCTTCACAGCAGCAGTACATACCGGCACCAACGGGACAGATTTGGCAAGGGGGAAAACCAAAAGGAAGGAAGACTCACCATCATAGACCAGGGGAGAACGTCTGCTTCTCGTACGGAAAAAACGTGTAAAGACGAAGCACGAGGAGAGAAGATCTATTGCATCGCATGGGACGACCATCGCACCTGACCTACAAATACCTCTACTTAGCTAATGAGAAATCTATAATGTCTTTTGTCTAGAAGCCCGACAGGATTCCGTGAACATTATACAAGCGTATTTATTGACTCCCGGTGCTGAGAACAAACGATGCAAAGCCAGGACATGGGAACAAGTTTTGATACTAAGAGGCACGAACCCAAACAGTGACCAATTCTACACAGCAGCGACGACAACTTATCGCCGGCGGGATGTATTCTACAACCATATCCAGCCCTCATCTAGACGAAATGGTGAAGGTTTTCTTCGGAATCGAAACGCCAGCGCTATGCGAAAACCAAAAACAGACAAAAGAGGACACATCGTCATCTTATACAGCATCACAAACATGATCAATCGACTTCGCTTTCCTTCTCCTCTTCCTCTTCCTCGTCCTTCTCCTTACCACCCCCCGTCTCTTCCTCTTTTCGGCTCTCGCTCTCAGCCTGAGGAGGAGTAGCCTCCGCCGCCTTCTCCGGCGCCGCCGGCCGTTCAGGGAAGACCTCCACCATAAGCTCCGGCAGAAACCGTCCCAACTTCTCCTCCGTCTCCCTCCACAGCACAACCTGCAACTCCGTCCTCTCGTCCTTCGCACCCTTCGAAGGCGGAGACACAAGGTACCCATCGCCACTCATAACCAACAAAATATTCTTCAAGCTCTCGGGTACAGCTTCGGTCAGCATATCCCCTCCCTGTCCCGAATTCATCAACCGATCCATGACCCCCAGAATCTTCACCCACAAATCCACCATCCCTTCCCACTCAGCCAGGTACAGCAAAAAGATCTTACACAGCAATTGAGCGGCTTGCACGCGCGTCTCGGACATGCCGGCGGGATCGGTCTGGTAGACTTCCGGGCGGAGCAGGTTGTTGATGAGGGGGAAGAGGACCTCGCCGAAAATATTGGTCCATTCCGTGTGGTCGGGCGGTGCCAGCTCCGGGGACAAGAGGCAGCGTTGGAGGGAGGTGAAGGCCTGGTGGCGGATTTCGCGGCAGGGGTTCACGCATTGATTCGCGAGACAGCGGAAGATGGGCGACCAGTACGTCCGCCAGGCTTGGTCGGTTTCGAGGTGTGATTGCTTGATGAGCGAGGGCACGCGACCTGCAAGCTGCGAGACAATCGCAATCGCGCGCGTCCCTCTTACGACAGCTGCATCTTTCTTCTTCTGCTGCTGTTGCTGCTGTTTCTTCGAGTCCGGGGTGGCCTCCTTCTGCTGCTGCTTCTGCTGCGCGCCTCCGCGTCGCGCCTGTGCCTGCTCTCTATCCCTCTTCTGCTCCGATCGTGCGCCTACGCTTCCAGCAGTCGCAAACGAGTTCAACAACGCGACACACGCGTCGTAATTATCCGGGGTAATGGCAGGGTTCTGTCCGTCTGCAACGTGCTCTGCAATCTGGAAAACAAGACTCGCTGCATCTGGCTGCACGTCGCTACCTGGCTGCATGAGTAACTGCAAGACTGACCAGAAATCAGGGCTCGTAGCCATTTCCTTCTTAAGCTCAGCGGGGCCGCTAATGCAGCCGTAAAGTCCCTTCAGAATGGGCTGCGCGCACTGTTTCAGGATGTCTTGGCGGAAACTCGAGATGCTGTGAAGCACTACCGGCGCGCGTATATATCCATGGTCGTTGCTGGCTCGTAGCAGACTGAGAAGATAGAAGACGCATCGGCTCAGCGCGACGGGATGCAGACGGTCGGCGTCTCGGATGACGGTCTGCAAGGCTTGGGCGACATCTGCACCAAGCGCCGTGATGGTCTCTTCGTCTCGTAAGGCCAAAATGGTCGCAAGTTCGAGAACGTATACGACTGCAGGGTTGTACAGCGGTGTTTCCGAGTTCGATTTGGTCCCATTCGCACGGACTGGCTGGGGCGCAGGCAGCTCAGGCTTAACAGCGATGACTCTTGGAGAATCCTGTTCGGGCAGGTGCGAAAGCAACGAGATTGTCAGCGACTTCAGCGATTCCACCGGCAATTCGCTGACATTTCCAAGAATTTGCTCAAAGTGGCATTCGTTGATGCAGTCAACAGTGCACAAGGTCGCTTCGATTTCTTGGTCGTTTGGCTCCGGTGGCTCATCGTTCATCACACTGCTGACGTAGCTTGTGAACGCGCTGAAAAGGCCTACGTCGGCGGACTTGTCGCTTCGTTCGATTACCTGAGCTGGGGACTGCAGCGGTATTGGCGGAAGATCAAGGTCTCGGGATATGGATGTGAAAGACGTTGGGACCAACGAATTCACGAAAAGGTTGACAATAATGCGAACGATCTGCAAAACGCGTCAGCAATAGATCCGGCGTTACATGTGCAGGTGGCCGGAGCACAGCTGTATTGACATGCGAGATGGCATGCATGTGTCTCAACACCACGAGATTGACGATCGCAGACAACAATGCCACGGCGTTGTTCTGCCCAACGCCATCAAGCGGTCGAGATGGTACAGCGTAGCACAACATGCGGAGGAAGTTACTCACCTGTGTCCAGCCGTCCCGGATCGCCCCTTCTGCACCATTGATGATCCGGAACAGCACCAACGTCGCGAGCTCGGCCTTGTTGTCCCTCCCGAAGTCCACAGCAAACTTGCTGACCATGATACTTTTCCCGCTAGCCTGCACCTCAGTGTTTAAGCTCGTACTCGGCGGCGCTTCTGTCGCTAAGGTGGAAATCTTAGCAAGGCTTAGAATGACATGATCCAGGCATTCGGAGTTTCCATAGCGAGCTGCAATCTGCGCGCACTGGTTATAGCCCGCTATCACGCGCTGGAACACTGCATCCTCGGTAGCGGAAACGAAGACGTAGTTCAGAGTTGCCACGATTGGCCGCCATGTAGCCGCAAACATGTCAGCGTCGTACTGATTCGTCTCGCAAATGGTCAGATTCTCGGCGGTCTGCGTTTTCACCAGCAGCTCTTTCCAAGCATGCTCAAAAGCGTGCTTGTTGTCGTGCTCTTCAGGAAGGACGATCTCGTGTGCCTTGATCGCATCGTAGATCTCTTGAAGGTACTCCTCGGCAAAGTTCTTGCCGCCATTGACGCCACGCAAATTGCGTGCGAAATCTTCGAACTTCATTCGGTTCTGCGATCTGATGTTGGGATTGTACATGTCCGTGTTCAACATGATGATTGCGTATGTCAAGACAAAGACGGCATCCTGGTCGACGACTTCCTCAGGCTTGGCTGCATTGAAGTACTTCTCGCTGAATACTGTTACAATGCGCTCAATCAAAGCCGATTCGCCAGGCAATCGGAAGCTGTTGAGAAGCTCTCGCAGAGCTTCGTCGACCCGCAGATTCTTGAAATCGAACAGGTCCAGGAATGCATCGAGGATTGCTTCGTTCGACTTTTTCGATATGAATTCTCCCAAGATTTTCTTGTCAACGCGGGTGGTGCCTTTGAGGAACTTGGTGACCGAGTGCGGGTTGTTGGGGTCGTCAATGATGCCTTGGGCAGCGAGGAAAGCGATGCCACCTTTGGGGCTTTCGTTGAATTTGGTCGCTCCTCTAATGATGACCTTCTTCTGCCGTCTTTGTTCCTGAAGCTTGCTTTTCTCTGGAAGGCCAGCAGTTACGGGCTCATCGTCTAGACGCTCTGCCATGAACTGGACGAAGCCGAGAAGAGAGTCTAAACAGAGCGGCGGTACATTCGTCGTGCTCCATGTCGCGGAATCGGGGAAGGCATTTCGAGAAAGGAGACCAACCAGGTCCGCGCAAAGATCGCTTCGATCAATCTCACAGTCGTAGTTCACAAAGAGCTCGACCATGAAGCTTGGTATTCGCACCAATCCCCCAATGTTTTCAACCATCGCTTCTCGTGCGTCAGGTTTTCGTGAGCCGCCTTCCATGCCAAGCTTCTGACGGTCCCGAACCGGTACAGGTGTCGAACGGCCACTGCCCGGGGTACCGACTTGCTGTTGCTGCTGCTGCGGCCGCACCAGCCCAGGTGTTGTCGGCACTCCCTGGTATAGAGAAGGATCGATATTGGGCTCTTCTGGAATAGGCACTCGAGGATGTAAGCACGCAACGATGTATGAGAGGAACAACTCTTGTTGCAATTTCAGCACACTTCGGCAGGTCGCAAGGAGAGTGCCAGCCACTCGAAGAGACTCATGCAGGATAGCGATGTTCTCAGAGCGAACAAGCTGGAAAAGATTTCGACACATGGTGTCTTTTGCCAACGACGCCAGGCTTGGATGGTTCGCAATGCTTGGTCCTGCCACCTCCAAAGCAACATTCACGATTCTCAAGGCCATGACTCGAAGCGTATCTGTCCTTTGTCGATCATGAGGATCCAGAAGATCAGCTAGTACCCTAAACAACTCCCTGATCGATGGAAGTCCGTATGGCTTGATCTCGTCAATCTCCTCTTCCGTCGCTTTAGTGAGTTCCAGCTGACTTGCGCTGACGTCTTCTGAAGGTCTTCCTCCCGTGCCGTTCGTTACGCCGGGAACCTCAAGACTCGATTGCCGCATTTGCTTCATCGCATCAGGGCCAGATTCTCCATTAGTTCCACTGTCGATCTTCGCAGCATCCATGTCTTCCTGGTCGACTTCGTCGTCCATTCCGGCAACGTTCTCTCCCCCAAATTCAGTTTCCAGCGTCTTTAGCCTGCCAAAGATTGTCTGACACATGGTCACCATACTGATCTCCGCGCTTCTCCTGAGTACCTCGCTCATGCGCAAATGACAGCAGATGGATAGAGCACATGTCATCATCTCACACACGCTCTTGTCGCCCAAGACCTGACCCGGCTGTCCACAGATCATGTCCTCCATAAGCTTCAATATCCGCAAAAACACCACCTCGTCGCTCGGGCTGTTGTCTCCTTCAAATCTACAGTTCGTGACTGTCGAGGCCAGCAGTTGCATGCCGTGCGCATATCCTGGGCTGTCTGGGTTGACGATGTTATACGCGAGCATCTTGGTGATCGCAATCAGTGCCAAGCTCGTGATAGGAGCTGTGGTACTCGAGCTGCGGATAACCTGCAAGAATGGCTGCAGTATGCCGGGTGTCTCGAAGCTCTGAATATCTTTGCAATGCTTCAAGTCCGACCTCAACTTCGCAAATGCGCTCATGAGAGGATTGTCTTGCATGCTTTGTCCCTTCTTGCCGCGCAATCCCCATCTTGAAGTCAAGCTCCCATCATCTTCGATCAGATCAATCTTACTGCTAGCTCGATTTCTGTCGTGATTCGTGGAGCCTGTGCCATCTTTGGTCGCGGGTGAGGGCGGCGTGCGGTAGCTGTTACTCGAGCCGAGGATGGAGGAGATGGAGGAGTGAGCCCATCTGGCATGCTTGCGCATGGCCGAAGTGACGGTGATGCATTCTGTCACGACCAAGGCGACAGGGTCAATGGCAACTGTCACATTGTTCGCAGGGACGCGTGTGATCTCTGATAATGCGTCGGCCATGGTCTCAGTCGCTTCCTCCTCTCCGGGAGGTCAGCGCAAGCAATATCTCAGCTCTTGAAAGGGTGTCCCATTCAATAGGGATGTCGATTCGCGAACTCCGAGGGGGTGCTGGTACTGCTCGGAAGTACGTTAGGATTGGCCAGCTGGCTTGAATCGCGGCAGACGACAGCCTTTAGAAGGATCCAAGGCGGTATAATTCGAAGTACGGCGAGGGCATGAACATGAAAGGTGTAATGGTTGTGTGTAGGTGCATGGAGATGTTTCAATGCGGCAGCTGGTCATCAGCTCGGAAGTCGGAAGCCAAGCGCCGATCTTCAGAAGCCAGCTGGCTGTCAGGGACTCGCCAACGACACGACATGGCACGATTCCTTCGCGACTTCACCAGATTGACAACTTCATCAACAACCGACCAGAGTTTTTGCCTTAAATGATAGTCCAACGGCTGAACAGAAACATATTCACGTGGCTATGCGCAGCCCATATGCTGCTTTGTTAGGGTAAGGCCATTGAGCTCTCTGCTGAGGTGGGTTCGCCGAACGAGAAGATTGATATCCGTTCTGTCATTGCTGGGTACATGATCGCTAACAGCTTACGTGAACGCCTGGAATTCATGTTTCAATGGAGATGTCGCGACCTTGCTTGGTCTTCGCCCTTAGTTTCGCGATTTTATGCTCGAGACTGTCGACCGTCCTTGTTGGCCAGCCTTGAGTTTCAGAATAAGCATTGAAGGCAGTGACCAGAATGCGGACGGGAGCGCCATCGTTCATCGTCTTGGCAAGATACTGCAGCTGTTCCTCCGGCCAAGCGGCGCTTTGCTGCTCTCTTGGACCCCGCAACTTCAAGAGCTTCATTCGTATGCTTTTGTCACTTCTCGTGGGCCAACCTTGCTCCTCTGAGTATTTGTTGAAACTGGCAACTTGGTCAGAAACACTACAATCGGCTCGCGTGGATTGCATGAGGTAGTCTTCTTGCTCTCTGGACCACGCTGAAGAGATGTTGAGGTTGATGTCCGTTGTACGAGCCAGTCTGTTGTACAGCGCGTCAATCGATCGTGTCGGCCACCCCTGGGCAATTGAGTGGTTGTTGAAGGCGTCAAGCTGCTCGGTCAGCGGCTTGTCGGTCTTAAGGGATCGCAAAAGATATTCTCCCTGCTCGGCAGGCCATGACAAGGCCGGAGAATCTTTCTTTGGCCGCCCTCGTGGTCGCTTGTGCATGTCTACCACTTTATCCCTTTCGAGCTTGTTGACTTTGGCGCATAGGGCTGAGCGACTCCTAACCGGCCATCCTTGAGCAGCAGAGTATTGGTTGAATACGTCCAGCTGAGACGACACACTCTGATCGCTGCGAATCATTTGAACGACGTACTCTTCTTGTTCCCGCGGCCAGGCACTTAGGCGATTAGTTTTCATCTTGACTACTCGTTGTTGCAAGGACGCAAGAGAGCGCTGCGGCCATCCGCGCTCGGCGAACAGCTTATTGAGCGTGCCCAGTTGTTTTGCCAATGACACGTCGGGTTGCAACGCCTGAGCCAGGTAGTCCACCTGCTCTTCAGTCCATGAAGCGTAAGATCCGGGCTGTTCTTGAGCTAGCAAGGTCGTGATCTTGTCTTGTATGGACTGCTCAGATTTGGCCGGGCGCTTGCAATTGACAAAGTGGTGATTGAAATCCTTGGTAACCTCTTTGATCGGCCTGCCGTCGTGCAGATGCTCTAGCAGCCACAGCTTCTCTGCATCGCTGAAGTTCCCGCCCCTACGCATGACTCTCTGTGGTGCAAGAACCGTCACCAGATTGCTAGCAGCTTCCTTGCCTTTATTGGAGCTGCTTACATCCCGTGGCACCACAACGGTTACTGTTCGAATCGTTGTTGTTGTATAGATCGTCGTGGTTGCATCTTCCGACACGATCGTCTCTTCTGTCGTTTCGGTGCGCTCGTTGGTGGTCGTGTGCTCACAGCCATCATGATTCGTGGAGATAGAACTTTGCTGCAAGGGCAAATCTGGAGTGTTCCTTGAATGTTCTTCTCGTTTGAACTTGGCTCCAGGACTTCCAGTGAGACCCCTAACGAAGGAGAGAGTTTCATCTGTTTCCATTGAGACATTCGGCGTGTTTTTCTTGTCGGCGGGCTTTTCCTCAGATGAGAAAGACGTCTGGATGCCTTCCATCTCATCATCCTCTTCGATCGTGTTGCAAATCCCTGAAGTGTCGTCTTCGTCCATAGCTTCACAAACCTCTCCATTCAGTTCCCGGTCGGGACTCGACTCATCCCTAAGCTCCTTCATTCCCATGCCGTTCCTCCATGGCATCTCACTCCCGACATCGTGCATTCCAGCAGACAGCAACGCATCCTCAATTCCAAATACCTCCGCCATCCCATTCCCGCTCCATTCCAGAACCCTCAAGATCATGTCTTTGAAGTCCCCCTCCAATCCATCATCTTCGAGTCTCCCGACGAAGCGCTCAAGCCCCAGCGCTCCCTCGCGGTCGATCTCTTTCCAAGCCCAGACCAAATCCACGGCGGCTTCTCTCACCGTTTCAGCTCCGTGTCGCCCGATGAGGCTGGTCAAGTCGCCTTCGACAAGGTCTCTAGACTCAAGATAGTGAGTTTGGTCCGAGTTGGAATCCGTGCTTTCGATTTGAAGTCGAGCATGTGCACGATCGGCCGCAGCACACATTTTAGTGTCGTGATATTGTTCGCTTTGATCTGAGTGATCACAGATCATGCAATACGCTGCCGAAGAGATGAAACGTCCGCGAGGCTCGTTCATTGGTGTGGTAGTGACTGAATGTTTGGACGGTAGCAGAAATTCTTGAGAGTGTGTTTCGAGACGGAAATATGGAATGCGAGCAGGAGCAGATCCCACGTGGCCGTGATTCGATTTGCGACAAAGGAAGGTGCGAATGAGGGTGCCTGCCTAGATGGCAGCCGAGACGTTACTTCAGAATCCATGAAGCTGGTCAAGATCATCTCAATGAGATGATCCTAGAACAAGGCTTTTCTCTTGTACACGGTAGTTGGTCCGAGACCAGCCTTGTATGGATTAGTTCATGAGTACCAACGCATTGCTTTCTGCTTTTCAGGCTTTATTTTCACGCTACAGATACAATACATGTTTCAATTGGCCTTTTTATTGTTTTGTTGTATTTATGCAGCATCTTTGATAATGACACTCAACCTGTCGGAAGTATGTGTACTCAACCTCTTCAACATGCGGGGATTCTGTGCACAGACGCAATCATCACATGCTGCGGCTGATTTGCGGCATTCCGATACCTATTTCACCTTTTCGGAACAAAATAAAAATGAAGACAAAGTCGCCAATGCTGGTCTCTGTCGACGTAACAAGCTTTCAAGTTGAGCACGTATTCAATGGCGAGATTCGACACAAGATGAGACTGACTCGAACTCCGCTATTAACAATCGGATTGAATCAAGGCTGTGTAGGAATCGAGTGAAACAATGTGTACACGAAATATTTTGAACGTAATTGATCATCAATAGGCTAAGCCCTTTATCGGCCTCTGTTGGACAGCACCGCCAGCGTCATTCCCCCAGTCATCCCATAACCAGTCTTAATCTTCCTGTGAAGTGCATCAGTTATCTTTGTCTGCATTATGCTGGTCCTGCCATTCAAGAATTCTGTCAAAGTTCCGGCACTTATGGAAAGTGTTGAAGTCGGCAGAGGTCCCAGTCTCCTTGCTTGGATCCTTGAGTATAAGCATCGGCGTCACATCAGCCTGACACATCAAAGTCAAGCGGAGAGTTTCAATGCAATGGTCAACATGCATTCGATCCCCAACTTCGAACTCGTGCGTCAAGCCGAGGTCCAGGAGCTGTTGATCGTTTTTGAACTCGTGCAGATGCTCTTTGAAGTAGTCTTTCCAAGTGTACTGTCGGATAAGGTTCAAGCAATGAATCTAGTAATATCACGTCAGCAACCTTTGAGATGTTGTCGTTTGACAACTTGAAAGGTATCGTACCTGATGGAAGACTTCTAGTAGAGAGCTATACCCTCTCGAGTCATCTTTGTGTACGTGGGACAGCTCTTCTGGTGTTCTATTCAACTTGGTAGCTCCCACAAGAGGGACTTCGACTGCACCGCGATCCCATAGTCTATTCCATTCCAGTTCGAGCTGAGGCGTGGGAGGACCGCGATACTTGGTATCATGCGCAAACGAGTTGTTGAAGTTGAGGTCGTGGTACTCGACGAGGTTCTTCTCAATCAGGGGAGCTACCACTCGATTAGCATTCCAGTGCATACCACGGTTGGACTGTGGAACACATACAGTACGGATTGAGCTGTCGTGTGCACTCTAGATCACTTGGGCCCTTCCGGTGCCAGTAGAGTATTGATATCAAGCAAAATGCAACTAACGTCCATGGAGCAACGGTGGCTGCACTGAGCGTTCGTCGACCTCGAAGCGTTAGACTGATGGTATGGCCGTCCTCCAGTCCATCGTCGTCAAACTTCTCCAAGTCTGAGGAGCTGCGGCCGTCTTGCGATGCCCTCTCCGACGGTTGACACAGCGGCGCCCTTGCGAGTTCTTGATATGAGAGACTCATTCCGATGTTGAGATGATCAATCTTGTGGCTCCTCTTGCGAAATTCAGACCGCTGAAATGTATTGATGGTAGGAACTCTCTGGGGAAGGGAGATCCATCTCTTTGCAAAGCCGACACAACAAGGGTCACCAGTCTCTCAGGCTAAGGCCATGACTGCATTGTCATTGACATTGAGGGGCTTCTCAGATAGCCTGACTGCTGATCATTGGCCTTCCATGGCCATTACACTTTTCTCGGATCGTGCACGGCGAAGCTCCCAGACCGTTGAGGATCGACGCTCGGAGTCGTCGCGTGAGAAGAGAACCAGTGGAATGGCTGAACACCCATGATATCGGTATCAATGTCACATCGCGCGAAGCTTCGCCTGTCAAGGTCCGCTTGGGGAATCAGGAACATGTTGTTTGTGTACGACGTCTGCATGAGACCTTGCACGGCGCCCTTCTAGGGTCGCAACAACCGACGTACCTTCCGTAAGGGGCAATCCCCAGCGTGCTGCATGCTCACCGAATATGGTGACAAGACTTGATAAGAGATGTCTTAGCCTGGCTTTCATTAAGCTTGTGTACAGTAAGGTTGGTGCATGGCAAGTACGTGTCCTGAACTAGCGTCGTAGATCGGAAGGCACAGAGCATGGAAGCCACGCCGGAGGTCTACAAAATGCGAGCGAAACGAGAATCACAGCCCCAACGACAACACTTTAGTCGACGGATGGTCCAAGAATCATGATCTTGTCAGTATCATCAGAGCGGGAAACCTGCAATATCAGCCCTACTTCGGAATCGAGAATTTCCAGGAACGTTACGAGCTTCAAGCGCTTAGAAGCTGTTATGAATGCAATCACGTCTTCATCCATGCGGTCGAAATTTTGAACATTACATCTCGTAGAGAGCCTCGGAAATACTCGGATCCATTCTAACGTCTTCGCGGTGCTCGATTGATGCCCTACTTGGCACTGCCATCTTGCAGGTCTCATGCACTGTTATCAACGAAGATCAAGCATTGCAGAAGACATTCGCAAGGGTCAACTGATAGCTGATTCGTCCCTGGAATTGCGACTGAAGATGCAACCGTAGCAGGCTTTCGGACTTGGCATTTTACCAGGTTGCCTTTCACGGTAAGCGCGGTGCTGCGGCCCGCTTAGAACTGACGCTAGTGCACATGCTAAGGGGCTGGCAACGCCTCGGGCCGGATCGAAAAAGTGGCAGTCGTCCATTTTGGCCGCACATTCCAGGGCTAGAAGAATGACAGCGATCGACAGCCTTGCATGGTGCTCGTATTGTAGGCCACAGGTCTTGGACGAATGCTTGTGAGGTGAGTGGACAGCGTTCGACACTGCAGTGTTCTTTGCTCTGACACGTATGATGATTATTGCTGACACTCGAGCACAGAACTGAAAGACAATGGTCATGGACGTCGATACTTCTGGTGACTCCAGCATGACAGTGTTGCAAGGACTATTGAAAAGATGACAGACAAGGTCCCTCCAGGTGGCTCTATAAGAATGTCTCGATTGCTGGACCACCAGTAATTCCACTCACCAACAGCAATTCGTTCCACATTCGAGAATCTACAACTCTTGTGTCTCAATCACTTCAACCATCCCATCATCTTCCGCCAACATGGTCCGTACAGGTGCAGCCTTCCTGGCGCTCGTCGCCTCTTCCATGGCGTTCCCCATGACGCCACGCAGTAAGTATGGCAGGTGATAGGTGTATAGGAATCAAGTTACTGACAGCACTGCAGACGCTGGTCCGCCCAGTTCCGATATCATCATTAAAGCTGTGACCAGCAAGGCCTACCAAAGCGATGTCGATGCTGCCGACAAGGACGCCGTCATGGGAAAGCGTGGTGATCAGACAGCCGACAATGTCATCCGCCTCGTCCTTAGCAAGGCATACCAGAGTGATGTCGAAGCGGCCGATGAAGGCGCCGTCATGGGAAAGCGTGATGACTTGACGGCCAACAATGTCATCAAAGTCGTGCTCAGCAAGGCCTACCAGGGCGATGTTGAAGCAGCCGATGAGGATGCCGTTTTGGGCAAGAGGGACGACGACAGCACCGACGTCATTATTCGAGCTGTCTACAGCAAGGCCTATCTTGCTGACGTTGATGCAGCCGACAAAGACGCTGTCTTGGGAAAGCGTGATGACCAGACAGCCGACATCGTCATTAGGTTGGTCACCAGCAAGGCTTATGCTGCCGACGTCGAGGCCGCCGACAAGGACGCTGTGCTTGGATAGATGAGGAGTCTGGGCCAACAGAAAGGGCAGAACGGTCGAAGCAAAGAAGCACAAGAGCTGATGAAGGGGTTGGAGTCAAATTGATTTTTGAAAGATGATGGGGTGGCTTGAGATTTGCTGGACACACTCGTTAAATAGCGTCAGGGCACAATCAAACAATTTTTTCACCGATAACTCAGCCTTCGCAAGAGCGATTTTGATAGCACTCTTGCAGACACCCCCATGGTACACGTCTTTTGCATAAGCAGCATCGAAAACGTTGGGACCATGCTTCTTGTTGCTTTTCTACTGACTCTCACGCCTTCGCATTGCAGTCTGCGCCATTTCTGACAAGCAAATGCACCACATCTTCCCATCCAGCGTCCACAGCAATATGTAACGCCGTCCATCCTTCCAAATCGACGGCATTGACGTTGGCTCCGGACTGAAGAAGCAATGCGGTGGCGGAAACGTGACCACCCTTCACAGCATGGTGGAGAGGGGTCATTCCCTGCGAGTCTCGGGCGTCCAAGGTTCCATTTCCATTGAGCAGGGCGCGCATGATGTTGAGATTGCCCCTCTGAGCCGCAATATGAAGAGGTTGTTTGCCGCTCTCGCTCGTCCCAAAGGGCAGTACTGCGCTGATGCTGTGATCATCGCAGGAGCGAGAAAGGTCCAGGTAGTCGTCAAGCGTCCAATGAGCGGCTGAACTTGAAGCTGAAGGAGACTGGAGGGGCAACTGGCTCTCAGTCAGTCTCAAAACGCTCGTCGACTTTGATTTCTTGTGGGAGTGGTACCTCGTTCCACCCGGTCTTTTGCAACTCAAGCTCAAAGCGATTGACCTCTGGGTCGAATTTGCTGGCTACATCGAGCAGCGTCTCGAGGTCGTTGCATTGAGCTCTGCAAGCATCGGTGAGACCCGACTGAGTGAGATTCTGGCCACTTGAATGGCGAGGTTGCGGACCAATATCACTCCATGTTTCGATAGTATGTAATTGCAGTGGCGTCCAAAATTGCGCGCAATTGGAGGGTGATGGAAGACAGGGCTGGTCTTCCCACGTAGAGATCTTGTCTTCACGGTCTGCAACGTCAGAAACGCGTTCTGAACCGGCGAATGTCGGGCGCTGTTCCTCCCGTAGCAGGAGATTGTGCTGAGTGTTGCAGGATGTCAGGCTTGCGCCAATGTCGCTGTCTGGGGCATCGTCAATACTCAGGTTATCACCGTTTTGCTGATTTTGATGACTTCTTTTCTGTCGAGATTTTCTTTGGGCAATTCTATTCAGCTCTCTGCGACGGTTCTGGGCTTTGATGCGTTCTTCCTCGGTCAATACCATGGCATTCTGCGTGGCGCGGTCCCATTGGAAGGTGCATCGAATTTATAACAGCGAGCATCGAAGCATTCCGAGACCAACATGTCTGTCAACTTCCAGTTGTAGCAACGATCTTCCTTTCCAATTCCACGTCCACGATCCCTGTGAATGCACAGACTTGAGCATGATAGTTGCAGTTATCGTGCGGCTGAAAGGCCATCTAATCATTAGCTTGTACCACTAATTTAGCGCCCACATGGTGGCGCTCCACTGCTGCAGAGCGACAGCAGGCGCTGCAAACGCTGCATCAACTCTTACCTTTTACAGATAGCCCGGCGACAGACCATGGATACCCGCGACAAGCTGCAGCTATCGCAGTATCCGGTGATGGAGAGACTCGCGGCTGGAACTCCGTATTCGCGTTATCAGTAGATGATGTGACGGAGTAGCATTCGACGCCAGAACCAGTTCTTTGCGCCAAGATCCCGAGATCGTCGTCAAAACGATCTCCAAAGGGCTGTGGAAAGATAAACAGGAACAGCGGCAGTAGTCGCTGGGCCGAAGATACGGTGTCGTGTCGTGTCGCGCGTTGCGCGAAGTTGAGGTTGTGCTCCCTAATGCCGGTGCTATCGTCACGTCTGTTGCAGTCTGTCTGTCAAACACCATTTCGTCCACGAACACAAAGTCTTCGATTTGGCAACGAAGCCTTGAGTCAGATGGGCCCATCAATTAGGTGAGGGCCGCCGACAGTCTTAGTGCCTCTCATCTCATCAAAGGCCCCTCTACACTATCCCTTGATTCCATCCAACGTCATGGTGTAGCCTTGAACAGCATCGAGATATGCCCAGTGGTCCAATTACTCGCCCTGTTCATTGTGAATGAAGCCTTTGTTGGAGTGAAGACCGTGAGAATGCTCCCTCACTACCTTGTCTCGAGAGCACTTGGAAGCCGTCCCGAACGAGGTTGTCTAGCGTGTGCCATATCGCCGACCGGATGCTTGACATTGGGCATAGGGATGAGCAGAGTAATGGAGCCGTACCTTGTCGCGTCTGGCACGACACAGCGTCATGCCTTGATGTGAAGTACATGGACAAGAAGATGAGGTTGAGGTTGAGGCTCAAGCCTAGAGATTAACTACAGTGCCAAGATCTGGAGATGCCCCGCTCCTCGGTCTGTGCACGATCACCCCTCGGCGATAAGTAGAGCTAACTCCAAGTCCCGACGACGACAATGACACAAGAAGCGGCTGACATCCTCCATTCCCCTGTCCGTCCAACACGATCAAGTTACACAATCTTCATCATCAACAATGGCGACAGCCGCCGTCGCCGAAGCTTCCGCAGCCCCGTCATTCGAAGAGTCGACAGCTTCCGCCTTCCAAGAGGCCGTCGCTCCAGCTATCGTAGATCCAGCAACAGTACCATCAACATCGACAGTAGAACCGCTTCAAAGAACAGTCTCAGCGCCGAAGAACCCCATGGCTTGCCTTCTCGAGCTCTCCAACGAACTTCTGCATTGCATCTTTCTTGAAATCGAGCCCGTCGACCTTGCATCGCTGAGCCGCAGCTGCCGTGCCTTGAACAGCTACATCCGGGGCAACCGACTGTTACACAAAGATCTGTATGTGAGACATTATGATGAGCCGCCCATCAAGAATAGGGAGCCGAAGATCAACGGCAAGGGCAAGCAGAGACAGGACTCCGAACTGCTCTTGCAGCTTGACTGGGAGGATGCATTGCACAGACTCGTCAGGATGGAGAAGATTCTCGACTCCGATGATAGGTCAGTGAAGATGGACAATCTTGAATTCGTGGGAAAGGAAGTTGTCGGCCTCATGGAAAGCGCGAGAGTAGATCAGGATCAGGACGAAAGCCTCAACATCCAGCTGTTGCGGTCCAAGTTCGCACCCGAGCTCGCAGACAACATGGACACAGTCCTCTGCTCCTCTTCGCTATTCGAACGCGCTGGCGATAAGTTCCAAGAACCTGCCGAGACAGAAGAACTACGTCAACTCTCCGCAAAGCTGCACTGCTACTTTGGGGTCCCGATTGATGAACTGCCCCAACGGTCATTCCGATCAATGTTCGCATCTCGCCACCCCACTCTTGACCTCGAACTGAAGCCAAGCGCATGCACAAGAAGTCAATCGCGCAATCTTACGACCCACCCTTTTGCAAGAAGCAAAGTCTACGACCTAAGGGAGTACACAGATGACACACTATGGGGCCCATTTATGGATGATGGAAGCGGCAGAGTAGATTGGCAGAAGGTCGAGGCGATCATGATCGTTCTGGGATACAATCTGAACAAGTTTTATCGTCGAAGTGAGGGACGTTTTCCACAAATCTGGAAGGATGAATGGACGGGTGCCACACCATACTCTTACAGATCAGAACCAAGACCTGCCCCCGTGAAAGATGTTGAGCAGGACGAAGAAACGCTGAAGATTCGCGAGCTTGCTTTGAGCCTCGATGCGCAAGATCCATACGGCGTCACTGGATCGTGGATGAGAGTTGTATGTTTCCTCGACTACAATGATCTCTACGCCTTCAACTTCAGCGACCGAATACCAGATGACCAGTTGCGAGAGCCGATTGACACGGAAGAAGGTTTGATTGACCTGTTTGAGACTGTACGTGAATACCCATACTGACTTCTATCCACTTGGCTGGACAGCTATCAGACTGATACGCATCAAGTTGCAAGTCACACGGATAGACCCGCCGGGGTCAGGGGATGAAGACGAGGAAGATGATGGAATGGACTGGAGCAACTTCCAGGGAGAGAGGCTGCCAGTTGTGCATTTTAGAGGAACGAGCAGGAGCCTGCATGCAAGCTGGGATCCAAATGCGAACTCAAGGATACGCGGTAAGTGGAGCAATACAGAGGATACCAGCGTTGTTGGCTAACCTCGTTGCAGGATCCGTTAGGCAAACCCCAGAAGGTGAAATCAGATGGACGAGCTTCTCGATATTCCACGGCGAGGAGCGATGGCGTAGTGAAGGCATCCAAGTCGGCGGCATCAAGTCAGCGCGCGGCATTCTCGGCAATTGGTTCGATAAGGACTACGACATCCATGGCCCTGCAGGTCCCACAGCTTTCTGGAAGGAGACGGACGAATTGGACGAAGACAGAACATCAAGTATGCCGGTTGCGTTCTTCTGATTGCTGTGATGGATGGACATACTGACGAGCGGCTTCGAGCAGTGGATACCTGGTTACCGTATGAACTCATCAATCTAATTGATTTGCTGACCGGTTGACTGACGGAGGGCGTAGGTATTTTGGTTAGCAGCAACACGATGCGGCGGAACATAGCACAAGACGCGGGAGTCTGCAAGGCACGATTGTACGAAGAATCAGGAATGAGCATGAATCTATCGAAGGATATTATAATGCCAGTCAACGAGGCCGAATATATAATAACGGCGTGAGCGAAGTAGGAACGACAGGACTTCAATAATGATGTGTTTTGGTGGAAGCCACTGCCCCGCTGTTAGTGCAACTGAAGCTTGCCCTCCACAGAAGTTGCATCTTGTCCATGTCTTCAACATCGACACCTCAAACAAACACTTCTGTGAAAGCCTCTCCCATCATGTCGTCGTCTCATCCGTAAGTCTCCTCAAATCGCTCGCAGCGCTCTAGTGCTCACAGACGAAACTGATACCGCAGATCTCCTTCAGCCCGCGGCCGACCATTCGCGCCTGCCTCTTTGACATGGACGGCCTTCTCATAGATTCCGAAGACAAATACACCATATGCACGAACGAAGTCCTTCGCGAATACGGTCGTCCCGATCTACCATGGAACATCAAAGCGCAGATGCAAGGGCGGCCAGGACCGAGCGCCGGCAAGATACTGCACGACTGGGCACAGCTGCCCATCACGCGCGAGGAGTACATGGAGAAGATTTCCAAGAGGCAGAGAGAGCACTTTCCCTCTTGCAAGCCGCTGCCAGGCGTGCCAGAGCTTCTGAAGAGATTGGGAGATGAGCAAGGAATGGAGGTTGCGCTGGCTACCAGTTCGCACAAGGGCAACTTCGATCTGAAGACTACAAACCTGAAAGACCTGTTTGAAGTCTTTGAGCAAGAGCACAGGGTTCTTGGGGATGATCCGAGGATAGGCAAGGGCAGAGGAAAGCCGGCGCCGGATATCTATCTCCTTGCGCTCAAGACCATCAATGATAAACTCGCGCGACAGGGCAAGGAGCTCATCACGCCTTCAGAGTGCTTGGTCTTCGAGGACAGTGTTCCAGGCGTGGAAAGTGGGAGAAGAGCAGGAATGCAAGTCATCTGGTGTCCGCATGAGGGATTGGCGAAGGAGTATGCTGGAAGAGAAGAGGAGGTACTCGCAGGACAATGTGGAGAATACAAGGAAGAAGTGGAGGAGAAGAATGCAGAGTTGGGTGTTGTCAGTGGAGATGGCAAGGAAAGGAGACAGGGAGCACCGGGCGAGATTGGAGACGGATGGGCATTGTATTTGAAGACTTTGGAGGGCTTCCCATATGAGAGGTTTGGCATTGGGAATGGAGGCAGGAGAAGTGCCCTGTGAGAAGAGGAGCATGGGCTGTACAGAAGGTATAGATGAATACCAGGATACAGAAGATTCAGCTAGAATATTAATGCTACAGCTACGGCATTGTATATAGCAAAACGATAGTAACGACGCAGCGACAAGTGAATGCCAGTATGCTTCATGTGAAATGACATGAGTAAGCGTATATTTTCTGCGCAGGGGAGGGTCTTTTAGCCGACCGTTGGGCTGGGACAAGAGCAAGAAGGCACAGGGGACGTCAGAGGGCGTCGCAAGTTGTGCAACAGCTCTGCAACGCTTCTTCTTTCACACAAACCCGCGACCTGTCCCTCAATAACACCAACCTGGAGTCTCCTCCAGCACTCAAACTCGCAACAAATTCTTTTGGAAACCCTATCATTCCGTACCTGGCGCGAGGAGCATCCGCTTGACGAATACTCACGGCACAGAGCATCCATCTTCCCTGCAATCCTTCGTCCTACTACCGAGCTCCAAACACCGCACCTCACGCGCGCATACACCTCCGCAGATCACCTCCTCTCTCGACCGGCGATAGCGATACGATACTTGTACTCTGATTCCTCCACACTCGGCCATTCGAACGAAGCTCTCGAACTTCGACTACGATAGTCTCGTTCAAGCAATACGACGCGAGCAGCCTCACATCCGCGGCAGGAGCAGGAACACCTGACCGCAATGAAGGCTCAGACGCCAAAACAATAGTACTGCGACTGGCGGCTATGGATGGCGAGTCCAGCGCGCAGAGGGAGGCGCGTCTGCGCTCGCTATGGGAGAAGCTGGATACCAAGAAAAAGGGTACTCTAGATCTCGAAGCTCTGAAGAGGGGATTGGATTCCATGAACCACCGTAAGATATGCCCGGAACCATGCCATTGAGAAGTCTCAAGGGACTGATTGCTGACATTTGTGTGTCATTACAGCATTGAAAGATGCAGACGGCTTGATCAATGACATGCTCACTGCCTGCGATATCAATCGCGACGGCAAGATCAGCTACGACGAGTTCTGTCTCTTCTGCACCCAGACCGAGAAGGAGCTCTGGCAGCTGTTTCAGTCCATCGACCGCGACCATAGTGGGAGGCTGGACAAGAGCGAGCTCTCTTCTGCCTTTGAGCGTGCTGGTGTCGCTGTCTCCAATGCGCGTCTGGAACGCTTCTTCAGCTACATCGACAAGGACCGTGATGGTACCATTGATTTCTCAGAATGGCGCGGTAATTACCCTCTACTATCCCGTTCAATTGTCTTGCATGTGCTAATCGCTGTCGTGAGCCAGACTTCTTACTATTCATTCCCACCAACGCTCCTGGCCTCAAGGCCGTCTTTTCCTACTACACCTCGACCGCAAAATTGACCGCCGAGGGCGATGCACAAATGAGCGATGAGGCTCTACAAGGGCTAGGTACGATACTCGCATTTCTCAAGAGTTCGCTGTTTGGCGCCGTCACCCAGATCATGAAGCCCGCTCAGAGCCACGCCGGAGGCTCGAACACCACCCCAATAAGCATGTGGGAGGGGAGTGAGAACCGACCGCAGCTGTTTGGACACTATACGCTCGGAGACGAGGAGAAAACCGACGACGACCCGTTCATCCCCATCAAGCCAGCCAGGCGGAAAGAGCTTCAGGAGATCCAAGAGCAAGAACAACACGAAGCTTTGAAGCAACAGCAGCAAGGGGGAGTCAAGCTGACGGATTTCGTGCCCAATGTAGGCTATTTCGCAGCGGGCGGTCTTTCGGGCATTACGTCCCGGACGGCGACCGCGCCGCTCGACAGGCTCAAGGTGTACCTGATCGCGCGGACGGACGCTGCGGAGAATGCGGCGCAGCTGGCAAAGCAAGGTCATGCCCTTACTGCCATGAGCCATGGTCTCAAAACCTTGTGGAGAGCGACCCTAGACGTATGGGGAGCTGGTGGCATGCGGAGTCTCTTTGCTGGTGAGTGAAGGAGGGTAGTGTCCTGGTTAGGTGCCTTGCTAACTCTGTGCAGGAAATGGCCTCAATGTACTCAAAGTTATGCCAGAGTCATCGGTCAAATTCGGCGCATACGAGGTAGGCTGAGAATCTCAATTCCTCGCAGCTTCTGCTAACATTGTTCGTACAGGCTTCCAAGAGGGCGATTGCGAAAATAGAAGGCCACAACGACCCCAAGCGGATATCTTCGGTCTCAATGTTCACAGCGGGAGGATGCGCCGGAATGATAGCACAAGCCGTCGTATATCCTCTTGACACGCTCAAGTTCCAAATGCAGTGTGAAACCGTCAAGGGCGGTGATCACGGCAACAAGCTTATTTTCAACACGGCGAAGAAGATGTGGGGCAGAGATGGACTTATGAGCTTCTATCGCGGTTTGCCTATGGGGCTTGTCGGAATGTTCCCTTACGCTGCCATCGATCTTAGTGTCTTCGAGACGCTGAAGAAGGAGATCATTCGACGAAAGCGACTCGCCGATCCGTCGATCAAGCACGACGAAGACGCGCTTCCTGGCAACTTTTCACTGGCGTTGATGGGAGGCTTTAGTGGAGCGCTCTCAGCTTCGGTGGTGTATCCCATCAATCTGCTGCGTACTAGGCTGCAGAGTCAGGGGACAGCGGGTCATCCGAGGACGTATACTGGAATTGGCGACGTGACGAGGCAGACGTTGAAGGGAGAAGGTGTGAGGGGACTGTTCAAGGGGTTGACTCCGAATCTGCTCAAGGTCGTGCCGTCGGTGTCAATCGTAAGTACCCATCAATCTCAAGGTTGGAATGGAGATGCTGACAATTGCTGCAGACTTATGTCGTTTACGAAAATGCGAAGAAGGCGCTACATTTGTCGTAGCGCCTTCAACATCGAAGTCGGAACGCAGCGAACGAGAGGATAAAGCCATTGGTGGAATCAGAGCAAGTGTCGATCCAAATCGGAATTCCAATCATTTGGATAGGGAGCTTCAGAAGCAGGGAGACCTGGGCTGATAGAGAAAGAGTTATGCAAGATGCATCTGCGCGTGAAGAGAAAGGGGAGAAGGAGGACCGTTGCATCTCCTCCAGTTGTAACCTGTGATACCCTGAGTGTTGAATGAAGGATTGCGAAAATCGAGTCTGCGGTGCATATCTCACTGTCTATGCGCTAGTGGCTTGCCACGTGACGGCGCGTTTTTGCCCTGGGCCGAGACGTCCGTCTTTCTTCTCGCCTCCAGCTGTTCCTTTTCTTCACATCAACATCGACGAAGACTGATGCAACTAATACATCTGCAAGAGCATGTCTCAGCCCGACGCCTTGGAGGATGGTGCAGCAAGAGTGACACTGCCTTCGCGGATGCCCGAGTGTCAGAAGGCGCAGCGCGTGCGTGGAAATTCCTCCTGTGTACACAAAGAAACAGCGGACGACCGTCGCGGCTGAATTGACTCACCGGGATGAAACTCGTACGCTGCTTTGAAATCCTAATATGCTTCCCGCTGCGGTTGAAGGCGGAAAACGACCTGGATTGAAGAAGGCGCTTGACGAGGTGATGAGGGAAGATGAAGTGGTGCTTCTGGACTTCTCTTCAACAGAGAGTCTGAACTTGGACCTCTCTGCTCTCTTTCTACTCACGTTCTACGTAATTCATGCAAAACGCGTTCGTTGCTGTTCGCCGCTGTCACATCAGTACGAACTGCAGCACATGCCACAGCAACAGCACGAAATTTTGAATCACCAAAGGCAACAACTCTCGAGAAAAGGACAACAACACTCTTAAGATTGGCCTTGATGTTGGATTTGGGCGTGGATTTCCCGTGCTAGCAAGCATTGCGGGTCATCCGAAGACGGAGATGTCGACAAGCACAATCGCAGCCCTCAAAGATGCAGACGGATATGCCAGAGTGGGTTGCATCTTCGCCACCCTTTTCAAGCATCCCGACAAATGGGGATGTCGGCTGATTGGGGAAAAGGGCCCTGAAGAGATCGAATCGGCGGGCAGACAACCAGTGGAGCTTCATACAGTAACGGCCTTAACGGAGGCTCCGGATAGTGCGGTCAATCAGGAAGTCCTTGAGCTGGATGGCGATCCGTGGGATCATCAGCTAGCATCAGGCCACGCTTTTTGGTCTAGAGCAGGAGAGACGGGGTGCTATCGGGTTTTGAAAGACCCTAAATGCGCTTTGCTGGAGACACGGCCGACCAACTGCCATTTCAGGAAAGTGTAGATGTGCTGGGTGCCGAGCATGCTGCCCAGAATCGCTTCTTCATAAGTCATACCTCGGCCAAGAACACTTCCAAGGCTTGAACTGGCTTGCATAAGACATTCGAATGGGCAGTGTTCGCGGATTGCGGGTTCGGTCTCGCTGCGATAACACGATTAATACGACACAATGTTATTCGGAGAATGCTGACTCCGACGGCCGCTAAGAACTTCTCAATGCGTACATTGGAGCTGTGATCACTGATGCGCTGGCCAACGAGGAGTTTCGGGAGGTATGAAATGGACCAGGAGACCATGCTTTGAAGCCAAGAGCAGGCAGCTTCAACGGCAATCGGGTTCCGATACGAGGGAAACAGAGTTCACTCCCTTGCAACGCGACGAGCGACGCTGACCAAGTCCTCGTTTGGAGGTGAGCTCTTGGACGACATATCAGACGGCTTGGACGTAACATATATGAATGTGAGTATCTGCTCGAATTTGACGCTTCAGGGTCGACTTGAAGCATCAGCAGCATTCATCTACAATTCTTCCAAGCAAAGATGTCAACCGAGCCGTTTTCAGTTGAGACAACCATCAACTACTACTACACCCCAGTCGAAAATGTTCCACCACCGATGTTGAAGGTCGGCACGGTAGGCGCCAGACGAATGAAGTTCGACGGCCGCAAACGGGAAGTCTTCAACATCCGCGGTCGTGAGAACAACTTCAAGCTTGACAGGAATGGCTTCGAGTTTCTGCCATTTCCACTCAACGAGGACAAGAAGATCTATGACAATGAGGAGGAAGTGAAACAAGTGCTCTATCCGAAATTTGCTCAGTTCATGAAAGATGCGTACGTCTTAGCTGCAAATCGTTAAGATGATTGACATGCCTAACTCCTTGCTATAGGACCGGCTGTACATCCGTACACGTTTTCTCCCATATTGTCCGGCGCACACAACATGCAGACGCAATGAAGGCAATCGAACACCTCGATGATGGAGAGAGAACTAACGTTGGTAACTCACCTGCCATGTTCGCACACGTTGAGTGAGTTCGTCTCTTAGCCATGATGCAAGACGAGTGCTTTGCTAACGTATCATCCAAGTCAATCTGCCGACGGAGCAGAGAAGCTCGTTCGAGAGATCCATCGACGTAACCCCGACCTCGACGGTGTCTTTGGCAAGTCTCAAAAGTATCGATGGGGTATCATCAACCTCTGGCGACCCCTGAAACCCATCTCCCGCGAACCCCTCGCCGTCTGCGATGCCCAGAGCGTCCACGATAACGACTTGCAAGAAGTCGTCCTCTACGTCCCCAATGACTACCGCAAGCCCGACAACGACTCCGCCGCCGCGGCCGACGATCAGCCCGCTGCTCCTTACACAAGCCTTCTCTGGCAGCTCAAGCCGTCCACGGCCCATCGATGGTACTTCCCGTACCGCATGCAGCCGGACGAGGCGTTGTTGATCAAGTGTCACGATTCGAAGAAAGATGGACGCACGGCGACGAGGGCGCCGCATACGGCTATTCAGACGCCGTTGGATATGGGACCACCGAGGGAGAGTGTGGAGGTAAGGTGTATTTGTTTCTGGGAGGATGAGCCGAGGGACGGGGTTGGGGCGAAGTTGTAGGTTGATGATGGATTTGGAGAACGACGCAGATTGGCTGATAAATTTGGAATGGTGAAGGAGAGAGAATGGAGAGTTGAGAAATTGCTGCGATTGTTGTGGGTGCTGAATGTGTTCTATCATGAGCCAACGGTCAGACTTTCTTTTGACTGTGTGTCACATGTGGGATGCTCTCTGATACACACCAGGCTATAGCTTCCTGTATCTGGTCTCAGGCCATCCCCGCTTCTTACTGCCTTGTCTCCTCAGACTGTGACAAGATGTTGATGTTGATGTTGATGTGAGGACGCGCGACGTCGAGGAACGCGTCTTCTTGGCAAGGACCGAGCTTGCCGCCGGCTCAAACTCAAAACAAGTGAGTTCCCTTCTTCTCACAACGTCTTTCCTTTCGTCTTCATCACCGCTCTTTGACCCATTTGACCTTCAGATCATTACTGAGGCCAACTTTTCGTCACAGTACATATCGACTACACGCAAAGTCAGCGTAAGAATGGAATCATGTGTGAGAAGACACTCACAAAGCAAGATTTTCCCGATCCGTGAGATCCAGCATCCGCGCATCAACGACTTCTTCTGAGGAACTCCCGTCATCCGCGTGTTGGACCACACCAACCTCGCTTATGGCACCCTTCTCTTGCAGAGCGTCGCGACGTCGGTTTTCCTTGACCAGATACCACCTCAAGTACAGCACCAACAGCATCGGAAAGACGCAGGCAATCCCGAGGATCACTGACCAAGTGACAATGTATCTTGGCTTGTAGTGCGGCTGGAACAGCTGAGGCGAAAGAATATTGCCGAGTCCGTATCCAACATGATACAGTGCGATGGTTGCTGTCTTCTTAGTATGCCCGGCCGAGCAGTTCGCTGCCCAGATCATGACCACCGCGTATGGGATCCCTGCTGTTGCGCGAATCCAGATCGCGGTCAGCAAGCCCCAGCGATTGCTCCATGGAAGGGTGATTAGCATGATGCAGGATACTATAGGCGGAAGATAGGCGGCAGCCGACAGCCACGCACGACAGTTCCTGGTCTTCGCCAGGATAATAGCTGCCGTGGCGAGAGACACGAATGCGGCGACACCGTTGACGCATCCCAGCAGTGTCGTCTGCAGCGTTGTGAACCCGAACGACTTGATGATCAGCGAATATTGATTGGTCAGTCCATTCGCCATCTCCTGGCTCCACGCGTGAAGGAAGAACATGTACGTCTTGGGGTCCTGCAACGCTTCTATGAACTGATGACGCTTGAAGTGCTTCTGTTCAATCCCGGAATGGTTGCTTTTGATCCTCAACACGGCTTGCGCTCGTTCCTCGAGAGTGAGAAAATGCGCATTCAGCGGACTGTCAGGAAACCAGAGCCATATTGCGATACCCAGAAGGATTGTTACCAGGCCTGTTATTACCATGAACCACTTCCAAGGATTGAAGCTGCCGGTATCGATCCAGAGTACACCATATGACAGCAAGCCAGATGTGATAGGACTCGAGTTTCCAATCGCCCACATGCAAGGCATCAATACCGCTTGTTCATCGTATGTAAAGAACATGGAGAGCGTCAACAAGAAGGCCGGAACGATGCATGCCTCTGCCATTCCAAGCAAAAATCGGACAACGAACAGTCCCGCAAAGCTCTTGCACGGGACGTGTAGTAGCAAGATCCCACCCCACACCACGAGGTTCAATGCCAGCCATCTGCCCACGGGAAATCTTTGAAGCGCCCAATTCTGAGGATACTCCGCTATCAGGTACCCAAGGTATAGGATCGAGGAGAGCCAGTTGTATTGCGTGCTGTTGAGATGCGCATCCTCCATGATGCCCAGGATTGCAGAGCTTCCGAGAGTCTGCTTGTCAACGTACATCAGGTGGTATCCCATGCAAAGGAATGGCAAGATCCAACGAATGCATTTGTTCCGGATTCGTATTGCTTCTGCTGGCGACGGCTCGTCGACAGAGACCTGAGAGAAGAGCTTGTAGGACTCGTCGGCGTATTTTGAGGGGAGTCTGGGTGTGTCGGCAGTCGTCGATGCCGCTTTGACTGTCGTTTGAGTTGCTTCTTTGGCCATGTTGATCGATGCACCGGCACAGAAAGTATTGTCAAACGATTCCAAGAAGACCGCGACACATGATGCAGCTTTCTGGCCGCTCTGATAACACTCTCTGAGCCCACAGCCGACGCTCTCCATCGGGAAAAAGAACTTGCTGATCACCTCATACAACCATGTCATGGTATACATGCCAATGGAGGGCGTTGAATCAAATCAAGAGGCATCATATTCGACAATTTGTGGAGCACAGCAATTGCGACAAGACTTATCAGTGCAATGCATTGTCAGCATGTGAATGCTGAGGGGGTTTTGCTAACTAATGCAACCTCTAGATGCAACTGAATTGCAGTTCCATTTGCAGCTCCATCGTCGAGTCTGTCGGAAGTGAAGGGCAGTCGACAGACTACACTACTTTCGAGAATGGGATTGCGTGCTTCATACTGCTTCTATCACCATCAAGCCCACCCACCTTCTATTGCCGACTTTCGCCCGCCAGGAGAAACGAACGCTCAACGCTTAAGTGCGGGTTCCTGCTATCATGTTGCAGAAGAGGGATTGAGAGGCCGCGCGAGCCGGCATTGAAGGGCTGGAAAGCGGAAATTAGTCCTCTTGCAGCTCACCTTCTACTGATTAGAGCAAGGTCTGTGACAGTGGAGCAAACCAAGGATTAAGAGCTCAAGCTTCGTTGCAGAGTCCTGTTCTTGATAAGCTCCGTAGTCCCTGGCCACCATCTCTTGCTCTCTTCTATCAAAGTCGCATGCCCGTACTCGACGTCATGTCGAACAATTCAAAGCTACGGATAACAATCATCGGTGCAGGTGTTGCTGGCCTCGGCGCTGCAATCGCCTTGCAAAAGGACGAAGGCACCGATGTTCACATTTTTGAACGAGCAAGCGAGTTGCAAGAGATTGGTGCCAGCATCGCTCTTGGGCCAAATGGGATGCGAGCTTTGGAGAGGCTTGGGGTGAATGAAGCTTTGGAAGATGATCTTGCGTTCCGGAATCAGTCCGGATACCCGATGGTCTACAGGTCAGTGCCATCATGGAGGATTTTGATCGTTTTGCTGAGTCGTCTTGCAGGCACTGGCAAACAAACGAAGTCGTCTCAATCGATCAGCACCACGGCCAGGTAGAGTACCGGCATCGGACTTCTCGCTTCTATCGAGCCCATCTCCAGAGAGCTCTCTTGTCGCATATTGACAAGGCAGCGGAGCGCGTCCATCTATCGAAGACTTTCTCTTCTGTTACTCAAGCGCCTCTGAGCGATGAATTGATCATCAATTTCACGGACGGGACACGGATAACGACCGACGTCCTCCTCGCAGCTGACGGCATCCACTCTGCCGTGCGCCGCCAATTTGTCCCCGATAGCGTACCCAAATGGACTGGCTGGACAGCTTTCCGCTCTGTATTTGACTTCAACCTCGTCTCTCATATTGACGAAGAAGTTTTGGCAGAAGCAAATCACTGGTGGGGACCTG
Organism: Phaeophleospora eucalypticola; assembly: GCA_022814565.1. Lineage (NCBI taxonomy): Eukaryota > Fungi > Ascomycota > Dothideomycetes > Mycosphaerellales > Mycosphaerellaceae > Phaeophleospora > Phaeophleospora eucalypticola. Next base: position 1,236,470 of record JAKLNG010000006.1, on the reverse strand, counting down.
ATCGAACGTTCTTCGCTTCTCGTCTTGGGAAGAACCTTTTCACAATCGTTGGTGGAACTTATAGCGACCCCGACAAGACCGCACAAGATGCCGTCTGGGACACGACTGGAGATCTGGAAGTATTGAAAGAGTACTATAAGGACTGGCATCCTGCGATCAGACAGATGATTGCTGCTTCTCCGTACATCAATGTCTACCCGAATACGTTTGCTTCAAGTCTAGACACATGGATCTATGGAGACGGCAGGATTACATTCGCTGGTGACGCCGCTCATGCGCACGGCGGTGCGTTTGCGGCTGGTGGAAGTCTGGCATTGGATGATGCTTGGGCGTTCTCACTGGCTGTACACCACATCTTCCCCGCTGGATCAACGCAAAAGCCAACAAGATCTAGAATCGAGCAGGCGCTGAGAATTTATGAGAAGACTCGGAAGGCACACACAGATAGTGTCTTGCGCGTGGTGCATGAGGGCAATAGGAAGACAGTGGAAAGGCTTGGCAAGTTAGAGACGGATGAGCAATTGAGGAAGAGGATGGCGAGTCGAGCGGACCCGGCTTGGATCCACGAGCACGATGTCGAGACTGCTTTTGAGCACGCGTTGAGCAGTGGAAAGTCCGGCAGCGTAGAAGACGTGCAGGCAAGGCTTTAGGATCCCACTAGATATCCCGTTCTGCACGGATCATGTTGATAATATCTCCACCATACGTCGCTTTGCCTTCTCAGCCTCGTCAACTATATCAACATCCCAAATTTCATGCAATCTCTCTTCGACCTCCTGCTTCCATTTCTCTAGATCCTCTCCTTCGATTTTCTGGTCGAAGAAAGAGTACCATATTGGTCCGGTGGCTGTGCTGTACTTTTGAACCATGCTGAAGCGAGACTTTCTTACGTTCTCGATGGCTTGTAACGCAATTTGAATCATTCTGCTCGAAGGCACTGCCATCATTCGTTGTGAAAATGCTGCGAGCACCTCCGCAGTGACATACGCATCTTCGACGGCCTGACTAGCGCCTGCGCCCTGATGTGGTGGCATCGAGTGCGCCGCGTCTCCGATCAGCATGACTCTCCCATCTGTGAAGTGCTCTGGTTGTTGGAGGTGCTGGTGTGCCGCCCAGAATGATGGGTCCTCAGGGAAGTACTTCAATAGCTTCTGTACCCTTGGCCCCCAGCTTTTCAAATCCTCTTCAAATAATTGATGTCTTTGGTTTGGTAAAACCCATTCCTCTTTATCCCAAGTTCCCTCCTTACGGATCCACGCACCACAGTTGACCGACTGGCCACCGCTAACAGGATAGTAGATCAGATATCCATTTGGTCCGAGCAGTACTTGGCTGTGCCGGGCTTCTGCGCCCCAGGCTTCGAGGGCTTCCTCCATAGGTATCACTGCTCGATACGCACCATCTTGGTTGTAGTGTGCCTTGCTGATAGGGTTACCAGAACCAAACATGGCCGTGCGTACTCGTGAGTGAATGCCGTCGCAGGCTATGACGACACTCGCTCTCTCTTCTGTATCATCTGCAAATTTCATAACAACGCAGTCATTCTGATTCTCATAGCCTATCAGCTTCTTATTGAATCTCGCATGCTCCACTCCCATCTCATCCGCAAGACCTTGCAAGAATTCCTGTCGATGCAGTGTCGTATTCCCAGTTGGCGGAGACGCAATCTTCATTATTGTCTCACCATCGCCGTGAAGTTCAGAAGCTGCCCCATACTTGAGCCACATCCAAGTCTCCTCTTCAGGTGGCGGGTTCCTAGTTGCCAGGGCGAAGATCTTGTCCCGTAAAGATGGCTCGATTGCTTGTAGAGCTCGTAGTCCATTTGGCCCGAGGTTCAGTCCTGCTCCGATCTCCGTGAAGGAGCCTCGTGATTCGTACAATGTGAACGAGACGTTGCGTTTCTTGAGCGCGATTGCTAGGGAGATGCCACATAAGCCGCCGCCGACAATGGCTACGTGGAACTTGGGTGTAGGGACCGCCATTGTTTCCCAAAAAGATGCCTTGGTCCGAGACGTGATTCGATTGCACCGAAGTTCTAATGTTGTTTACTGCACTTTGGCCGCTAGGAGATGGTGGGAGTGTCGTCTATCAGTCAACAGGGCCGGGTGATCATTAGGAAGAGTGAGCGTTCGCAACGTGTAGGCATTCGCCCGAGTCGGAAATCTCGTGGGGTCTTTCTATCAATGCCATTGTAAATGCAAGCTCGCTCTAGAGATAGGTAGTGGTGATGTGTTGTGGAGCCAGATGAGGCAAACTGATAGGCCGAGCACATGCCGAGGGTACTTGCTTCCCTTGACGCGAATAGTCTTCCGTAATCTGATTCAACTTCACGTCTCCGCTTTCACTCGACTTACACTCTTTCCATCATACATATCAACTTCATTCATCGCTCATCCGAACGCTCCATCCAGAATCATGGCGCCGAATGCAGTGGTTCGCTGCCTGTGAGATTGATGAGCGAAACGGGACAAGAACGAGAACAAAGAGACTCTGCAGATGGAGCGAACACTGTTCCGAGGAATCAATTTTCAATCTTACAGGCGCTCGCAAGGCCATGGCATCGTCTTTGTTGCCCTGGAAGACAATCGGCTGTCTGGAGATGGATGCGTGAATGAGTAAGTTCACTTCTTGCCCGTCGCTTTGCGTTTCTATGCAGCGGGTTTCTTCTTCACATCCCCTGGCATATGCTCCCCTTCCAACGCGTCGCATCCACACTTGAACCCCGCCTTTTTGAAATAATCTGCTCCATAGTTGAAAACGATCTCGTCACCTGCATTAATCTTCTTCAGCGTTTGAAACAAGATCACATGCCTTTTGCCTATGAAGCCTGCCCAGGGCTTGACATTTGGCTTGCAGTGCGAGTTGATGAAGCGAGTCCAGTTTCCAGCCGGCTCTGCATCGATCACGCATACTCCTGGAACGACGAATCGATAGAGAGACTGGGCATCTAGAGGACGAAGCTCTCCTAGATACTCGCCGATGAATGCATCTTTTGGAATGCTATCGGCCTTTGGTGCAAGGAACGCACTATAGCCGAGTGAACCAGGACCGCGGATGTCGATGTCTTTGGCTGGAGGAAAGTTCTCTTTTCTGAAGTCCCGGAGACACTGCTTCCCGCAGGATTTCGCATTCGTGTATTCGCCGCCTACGCTCTTGTCAATTTCTACCATCGAAATGATGACTGAATGGTCACTCAGCAGAATCATCACGATCGTGCTCTTGAACTTGAGGTGAGAAACCCCACCACAGTCTGAAGTTGAAGTATGCCACTGGGTTGTGCGAAGCAAGAAGTCGCATCACAGAACCAGGAAGCGAAGTCTTTTGCCCCAGGAGCGCCGAAAATGTAAGAAGAGAACGTACATTCCATGCATGTGTCTTCTCCATCATCGCTACGGAGGAGCTCAGCAGCGCTCTTTGGCGTCTTGGTCGGTTTGGCTCTCGTCCCTGTCAAGGTCTTCTTCTTCTTTCTCGACGAAGCTTTCTTGGACCCGACTGCTGCTTGGTTTCTGGTGGCTCTGGCGACGCGCCATTCGTCGGAGAGTCGACTCTCACTGATCTTGCTTGGTGGTGTTCCAAGTTTGCTAGCCTTCTTGCGGCCAAGGTCATAGACTGTAAACGGAGTTTGGCGGGCCATTTCGGTGAGTTCTGGCAGCTGCCTTGCAAAGACAGATTGACGAGGATACCATGAGAATACTGGATCAAACAAAGAAAGAGATCGCCGGAACCATGTCGAAACGGTCAAATGAGACACAATGGCGAGTGAGACTCCTTTGTTCTCCGACCATGTCTTGTCGCCAACAATTGATACTGGGTATCGCGCAGCGATGAGAAGCCTCATCATTAAGATCACCAAGCTCTGCGACTTTGCATCTTGGATGCATTTGGACAGAACAAGTCTGTTCTCACTGCGTGGGCGGAGGGTGACGGGGAGTAGCAGGCCAACAAAGAAATTCGCTGCGAGTATCAGTGGGTCACAGTGAAATGCAGTGGGCTTGTGGAGAAGTATGCGGAAGCATTGGCTCGTTTTGGGGCGGAGGACAGTCATAGCGCCAAAATCACATGAAAATGCGTCGCCGGAGTTTACCCATATGACGCGGTCCGCTGGCGGGGAGGCCCGAGCTTTGCAGTTTCGCCCGGCTGACAACAAACGACAAACGCAAAAACTTCATACTTCCATCCCCCAAACTCGACCCATCGACAACACGAACCTTGCGCTCCGCGCGCCGCGGCCATCATGGCTACCGACGAGACGTGCGACTTCATCAACGGCCTTCCAACGGAGCTTATGGTCTCCGTTCTCACCAAGATACCAATGAAGGATCTCCTCCTCTCTCAGCGCGTTTGTAAGGGATGGCGGGAGCTCATAAGCAAGAACGAGGACTTGCAGCGGGCCCTGTTTCTTCTGCCCGAGCCCGCAGCAGAGTGCTGGAAATTCACTTCCAAAGGTGTGCCCGGAACTCTGGCACAAGGTCAGCAAGGAGTTCAAGGCTTTGTCAGGGAAGAGACCTTTGAGTGCCTCAGTATCAAGCCCACCGAGCGTACTGCTTTAATCGATATCCCTGGATCCTCCATCCTGGACTCAGTCATCAAGCCCGACACCGCCAGCCCATTCGAAAACAAGATCTTCGTTGGCAAAGTGAACCCGCTGTTCTTCGAAGTCAAGCAACCTCGGTGGATGGACGACGTCATGCGAAGAGGAGGTTACATCACTGCGAACTACACCATCTCTGACTTTCCGAGCGAAACGTACCCAAATGCGTCTTGGAAGAGAATGTACATCTGCCAACCGCCCATCGCAAATCTATTCCACTCGCGTTTCTTCGAGAGATCGCACTTCGAGCTGAACAGTCGTATTGGCTCTGATGATGTTCGCCATTTCTGGGATCGGACTCGCTTCTACAAAGAGGGCGGTGTGATGATGGGTGACTTGGTTGGAGACATTCGAGCCAAGACACAAGCGGCAAAGGACGACGTTTTAGACCGCTTTCGCGCCCAATGCCGTGATCGCAACTTTTCCGCGGCCATGACGAACCTAGTCATGCCGCAGAATGTTGACGCACAGTTCTTTTGGGAGATCTCATACCTACAGCTCGAGGGAATGGTCTCGCCAAACGAAGATAGCGTGGATCACTTGCTGGATGTGAGTGGCACGATCACCGACCTCGGATGAGAGATTTGGCTTCATCTGGTCACCTTGTCGCATCAAAGCGCGTCAACACTCAAGCTCAACCCAGCTGGGATGATTGCACGCGGAATTGTCACCTCTCAAGGTCCGGCTGAATAGCAAGAAGGGTGATTTGCAATGTTCAGGATCTGGAACTTGGGCAAGAGGAAAGTAAGTTTCGACTCATCCCTACGAACTTCGACAACTGCTCACGACAAGACAGATTCTGTTCGAATTGCATGCTTGGCTGCACCCCGGCTGGGAGCGAAAATCGGTCCCCGGCTGTTCTGGGCTGCGATCTCCAGTCCCGAATCACTGACGAGATGATACAGCGAACGGAGCCTCCACGATGTCCAGCCACTGCCTGCCAGAGTGATGCCCCTAGAGCCTCGTTGCCGGTGCTCTCGCAATCCTTTGCTAACAGCCTCCTTCCAGTAACTAGCAGGAAACGAATGAAAGAACTTGTTTTCTCCCGATTTCCACAAAGACACTCCGGAGGCTGAGAACTCGATCACAATCGCTTCGCTGTGCGGCGGATCCCTTCCAAATGAAACAAGCTCTGCAGCTGGATAAACCTCGACTTCGCCACTGTCGAAGCCTCCCAGCTTCGCTGCTCGCATCATCATATCGATCTGCTTTGCCTGCCACGCTTTCCAGTCATTTGGAGTCGGTCCGAGATACTTCCAATGCGTGATCCACCACGTGAGATTAGTCTCGACGAGACGGCGCTTGGGCGGAGTGTAAATGAAGTTTGGGGCAGCGACAATAGCACGCGGGTGCAGCTCGGTCTCATGGACTTTGTGAGCCACCACAAGACTTCTCAAGCAGCTCTTTTTGGCTCTGGTAACGGCCTTGCTGAGGATTGTGGTTGCTTCTTGAAAACTGTCGACAGGAGGTGCAGCAGTAGCCACAGGAAGGGCGAGCCAACCGAAGTCCCAGAATGCGCTTGGGCGATGACTGGAGCAAACGGTGTCAGCAATTCTCTCATCCAGGCGTCAGAGCTTTTCTAGGAACTTACAAGTCGATGTTCTCTTGTGTGCGCAGTTCTGACGCACCACCATTTTTGGCCTCGGTGTACATGCGGTGCATGACAGCCACGTACTTGTCACCGCCGTATACGGATGTCAGGGGCACGATCGTGTCGTTTGGCAAAGAGGCCGAACAGATGATGCCAGTAGCGGTAAACTCGAGACCGAAGACAGTAGATTGTGCGACTCGAGCAAGGCACAGCAGTGCAAAAATCAGCGCTGACCACCGGAACTTCATCTTGTTCGTTTCGGTGTTGTAGGTGATGTTCTGTGTGTTGAAAGGATTGTGAAAAGTAGGAATTGAAAAAGATTTGAATCTGATCGCATTTGAATAGTGTTGCAAACGCTTTGCATGTGATAAAATGTGGCAAGAGCATGTGAAAGGCTTTCTTGTGCAAGTTGCGAGTAGTTCGGCTGGTGAAGTCGAGACTTGAGGGTGGCTCAGCAGATTCCATGCTCCATGAGCTCATGTTCGAGGCCTTCCGACAGCTCATGTACTACTACAGCTTCAATATTGCATGTCTGCGGCCTTTGACGGGCCCTCCGCTGAAGGCGATGACTTGCTTTCTACTGCTCGGTCTTTAGCCAACTCGTCCATCACATGTGACAGCCAACCACCGATGTTTGATCCTACAGTCCAGCATTTCGTCTTAAGCACTTGCTTTCCATTGATCATGAAGCCGATCTGGCGTACGATATAGTCCCCAGGTATGAGATGCATCTTGCGCCAGGAATAGTGCGAGCGGTCGCGTTGCTTGGGTAGCCAGCCAGCTGCTCCCTCTAGATCAAACATGATGTGGGCCTCTTTACATTCTGGAGACATTCGCACCGCAACGGAGACCTTTGCGTCGCCGGCTTCTAGTCTGATGGGCTCGCGATGACGAATAAGCGGCGTCGTGGTCATGCATATCGCTTTCCATGGATCGCAGAAGAGAGTGCCGCTGCCCGTGAAGTCGTCGGGAGGGAGGAAGCAAAGCACTTTCTGAAGGCGCTTCGACTTCGTAATCGTGTTTCGAAAAGTCCAGTTTACGAGCTGGCTGAAGAGTAGAGTCTTGATCGCCTTCCGCGGGTTGCCCGGGTCGAGGTTCGCGAGTTCCCAGAGGATGGCTTCCAAAATTTCAACTGTGTTGAGGACGCGCTTAGTAGCACTGCTGGATTCCATGAGGTGGTGCAAGTGAGGTCAGCAAGAAATGCTGTGCGTAAAGCAATGGAAGGCGAGGTTCAGACTTGAGTAGTATTTTGAGTTCACGCTAGCTCGTAATCACAAGCTGCGTTTTCCCAATGTGAAGCTTTGGCTTTCGATCATTGGCTGGGTGCCGCACCTCTGTTCCGACTCTGCAAGCCCTCAATGCAGTAATTTTCAGCCGTTCCATGCACTTGTGTTACCCTAAAGCCTTGTTTTGCCTCATGCATCCTTTCACATTGCTGTGTGGTTTCTTGTCTGTATCTCCTCCGTAAAAGCAAGTAGCAGTTATCTCCACACAGAGTAAAGCAGATTTTCCTAGATCTTGCAAGAGGCCCTCCTGATGTCATTCCGCCGAAAGTACGAAGTAAATCTCATGCTTTGGGGTGACTCGCCGAGCCCACAACTTCTACACTGTCGACAGGCACACCAACGAGGACCTGCTTCTCCGGTTGTCCAGTGAAGGCTCGGAATATCTTGGTAATTGCTCCTCTGCCTTCCCAGACTGGGATTAGCGTTATCGTCGAGGCAGCGAAGAAAGCCCAAAGGAACAGCACAACCACCCAGCCTGTGAAGAAGCCTTTTGAGAAGACGTATCCGGAGGCGTACATCGGTATTGGCCATATCACCAGGAGTATCAAAGTCAAAGAAATGCTGCCAATGATGGATCGCTTTCGTGAGCGCAACAAAGTCGAGTTCTCCTGATGCTCCAAAGAGACGTCGACAGGCGGAAGCTCAGTCTGCGACTTGTGGTCCTGATCTTGGAGCCGTGATTCTCCTCCTGACGACGGATTTACGTCCGGACGAATCCTTTCCTTAAGTACAGTCCAGTCGAAGGTCTCGGGCCTGATAAATGTGAGCAACGGCGTCAGGACAAGAGGTCCGCACAGAGACATCATGTTGCCAGCCACCAACGGCAAGTTCGCAGACAGCGAGGTAATGGTAATTTGGCCATACTCAATATGAGCTTTCAATAGCCAAGCGACGAGAGCGGCAGCAGAGCTGACGAGTGGCGACGCGATGGCAGCCACTTTCGATTGCTTCTTCCACATGATCGTGCAAGCAGTCGGCACGATGGCTGAGTCGACGAAAATGCCAATCGCGGTAACAAGGAAGCCGACCGAGAAGCCGGCGTGGTTGAAGCCGCACGCAATTGCTGCGGCCACGATCGCGAAACCGACTGCTGCGTACTCTGAAAAGCGCTTGAGTTGCGCCGGACTTGCTTGAGGGTTGATATATGGTCGGTAGACATTGTAGGAGAGCAGAGCAGTAGTCGCCACTGTTTCAGAGGACCTACTCCCGAATAAGCTTGGTATATATGGGCAACGCAGATACTCACATTGCAGACGTGACAGCCATGAAAACCATCAGCAAGGCTGCAACAACACTGCCCTTACCCATCACTAGGAGAGGAATCAGCATGTATCGATGGAGAGAGAGATCAGGTCTGACTTACCCGCCATCGCTCCATATGGCATTGCTATCCCAGAGGTTACTTCGTAAGCATTCATGCGATTCGGATACGTTGGAAACGTAGGCAAATGCTCAGTTGCAGCAGCAGCGAGCCCAAACGTACTGGCCAAGACGAATGGAATGGTGAACCAAACTAAGCCACCAAGAAGATAACCCTTTGATGTACTTCGCGGGTCAGCAGCAATAGCTTTCTGGAACAATTGAGAGTCAACTGCAGCTGAGAAGCCTGATCCTACGAAGATAAGCCCGACATAGCCTCCCTCTGTCATTCATCAGCGAGAGCAAAAACTTCGTTGCGCATGGGAACATACGAATGCTGTTCATCGTGAGGTATGAGCCTTCAGCGTTCCCAACAATGGGGTGCAAGGATGCTGCCTCTCGAAGCAGCGTCCACATCTGATTGGGTGAACCAATTGTGCTCGACGCCGTGTACACAATGAAGATCGAAGTCAACATCACGATGTATATGATCACAGTGTGCATCTATCGCTAAGTCAGATGAAGCTCGACGGATCATTTAGGAGTACACTTACCCAATCGGTGATGAAAGTTGCCTTGATGCCGCCGGCTAGAGTGTAGATAATCACTCCAATTGGCAGCAAGAAACAGCATCCATCTCTGTTGACACCCGTCATCGTCGAAAAAACTGCACTGCCACCAACGAGAAGATTGACAGTCTGAATGATCTGGAAGACCAGGGAATATATGCAAAACACAATGTGCGCTGCGGCTCCATACCGCACTTTGACGACTTGGAGATAAGTTTGCGCATAGGGAACCTTGCGCTTGAGCTCGATCGCTGCAACAGAGAAGAGGAGAATCTGTACGCAGGCGCCGGCTCCATACTGTGGTTGTACCATTAGCAGCTATCGACTGCTCGACATTAGACTCCCATACCCAGAATGGCCCGGAGACACCATACTGATACCCATAGCTGGCGGAGGTAAGCAATGTTGCCGCGATAGTCCAGGAGCTCACGACCGCAGAAGCTGTCAATCCTGTCTTCACCGAATGCTTGGCCGTCATGAACATTTCGGTGTCCTGCACTTCGTTCATATATCTTGCCAGATACCAGGAGATCAGGGACATGCCAATCGCAAAGGCAGCGCCAACTCCAATGATGATGCCATAACCGACGCCTTTGCTCAAAGGTGGAGCGATCTGAAAGACGTCTGCCATGTCTTGGAAATGCGAAGGGAAGATCGATGGGAATACGCTTGCTTTCAAAGAAGGAAGAAGCAACACGTTCAATAACTCTCCCCAGCGCGTTGAATGCTGAGAGAAGACCGGCCAAAGTGTTTCATCACCGAGCTTGACTCAAGCATTGAGTCTGCATCCGGCCAGGATGCCATCTTGTGGAACCCATTTATCTTGCTCTCGGCCTATCGAAGATAAGGTATGTGAGGGCGGAGATGCATCAGTAGTGGGTCTCTTCGCATGTTTTACGCGACATCACGTCGATTGCGGCCGACGAATCGAGGCAATATGAGCAAGGACTCTTTGTTGAGGATGGGATCCTGCAACCCCGGATAGCTGGGCCTTGAAAGATGAAGTGCTCTCTTGACATGCGTATTCCCGACGGTCCATCGATTTTGCTATTCACGCGTGTACACATTCAACGAGTCAGTCGATAGTATTAGCATTCTTCTCGATGCTTCGCTCATCTTCAACTCCTATTCCCAAAGGGCGCACTGAGGTTCTTATCTCCAGGTGGAAAGTGTAGACTTTCGGTCCTGCCGTATCGAGACAGTCGCAGAAAGCCTCCTCGTCACTGTCATGTCACTTCCAGCGCATTCCACGATTTTCCAGGCAATGATGACTATTGATGCTGATCGAGTAGTTTGGTTGAAAGAAGCTGAAGGCGAAGCTGAAGTTGAGATGCTTCGACCGCACGGGCCACTGGCGCGTGCACCTGCGAAAGACGGCATCAATGACACGACTTTCTCAGACATCCACCTTCATAGACGCGGGTAAGTGTTTTTTCTCCAACAACCTCTGCGTTTAGTCCCTCTCCGTCTGAAGTCGGGGAAGATCCAGCTGCTTCAGGAGATGAGACACGCAAAGGCGTTGGAGACGGCAAATGGCTTTCTTACCAATTTCATATCTCGTCAATGTTTGAAGACATCAAGAGCTGGACGAAGTCGGGTAACAAGACTCACTACTCTCAATGCCTCGCGAAGCATTCAGGCATCCCTCCGACCGATACGCTCAACCGACGGCAGCAATGCATTTGCACGCCAACTCTACACGAAATCGAACGTCTATCCAGCTCCTCGAAGAGCCATTTCCACAGGAGGAACACCTCCAACAACGTTAGAAGAACATCAAAGAGAAGTGGAACAAGTGGCAGCGAGCGTGAAAGGCTTTTATGATCGGAAAGAGAAGTTTCGAATATATCACGGATCGACGAACAGCACGAGAAAATCAGCATTGGGGAGAGACCCGAGAACAGTCGTGGACACGAGCAGGCTGAATCATGTCGTCAAAGTGGATACAGAGGCTCAAGTAGCTCTGGTTGAGCCAAATGTGCCAATGGACCGGCTTGTGGAGGAGACATTGAAGTATGGCCTCATACCGCCGGTCGTGATGGAGTTCCCTGGCATCACAGTTGGAGGTGGATATGCCGGTACTGCTGGGGAGAGCAGCTCTTTCAAGCATGGCTTCTTTGATCGTACACTGAATAAATCCGAGATGGTACTGGCCAATGGCGAAGTTGTCACCGCTTCTGAGACAGAGAGACCGGATCTGTTCCACGGTGCGGCTGGTGCTGTAGGCACTCTAGGCGTTGTAACAATGGTCGAGCTCCGACTTCACAAGGCTACCAAGTTTGTGGAGACGACATACCATCCAGTTACCAGCATGGAAGATGCCACCGAGAAGCTGCAAGACTTCACGTCCAGACCGGATGAATACGACTACGTCGATGGCATCATGTACTCTCAAACCAGCGGAGCAATCGTCACAGGGCGGATGACCGACACGCCTTCACAAGACCTCTCAATACAGCGATTCAGCGATCCCAAGGACCCCTGGTTCTACCTCTACGTCAAAGACAGGATTTCCAAAAACGCAGGACCAACATCCGATGCGATACCTCTGCCCGAATTCCTCTTCCGCTACGACAGAGGGGGCTTCTGGGTCGGCGAAGCGCCCTTCGATTACTTCCCAGGCGTTCCATTCAACAACTTCACTCGCTGGTGGCTGGACGACTTTCTGCACACACGAATGCTCTACAACGCCCTCCACGCAAGTGGTCGTTCCGAGCAGATGATCGTACAAGATTTAGCGCTTCCATACGACAATGCAGCAGAATTCGTGACACGAATGGATGACAAATTCAAGATCTGGCCTCTCTGGCTTTGCCCGCTGAAGCAAAGTCCATACCCTACTATGCACCCCCACTACAATGCCTACGAGGCCGACGGAGAGACGCTCAAACCAATGCTGAACATCGGGCTCTGGGGCAAAGCACCGCCAACACATGAAGGCTACATCAAAGCAAACCAGGACATCGAAGCTACTCTGCAGGAGCTTCGCGGCATGAAGTGGCTGTATGCGCAAACCTACTTCTCCGAGCCCGACTTCTGGCAAGACTTCGACAAGCAATGGTATGACTCGCTACGTGAGAAGTACCACGCTAAGACCCTGCCAACAGTTTGGGAGAAGGTCAGAGTAGATGTGGAAGCGGAGCGAAAGGCAAAAGAGGACCGTCCGCTTTCGAAGAAGTTGCTCGATATTTGGCCCGTGAGTGGGCTGTATGGCCTCAGGAAGTCTATTCAAAGTCGTGATTACTTGCAAGCAAGGAATCCCGCTTGGAAGCATTGGGTCCCGCGTACGTAGTGGAATGCTTCGAATAGCGTGTGTTGTTCAACATGCTCTCTGACGCAGCATAGGGGGCATTGCAGCAGTGAGCTGGCAGAGTCAAATATGACGGCTTCCAAGTCAGGTTCGTGCAGTCAACGTTCCAGTACCTCCAACTTGACAGCTGCGACGCCGCAAGTACCTAGAGCTCATGATTCTGGACCGCCAAAGCCATTGGCGTGAAGCAAGGCCCCCAAATCACTTGCATCGCAAACAACCATCGATGCCCCTTTCCTCCCACCACTTCCGCATCTTTCCGCTTTCTTTCCTCGCATCTTCGGATTTCCGCGGGCTCAAGACGGACTTGCCTAGGCCCTAGGAATTATTTCCTGCAATGCTTCCTCTATTTCCACTGTATAGAATTCTAGGATGCCCCTTGACGTCCCGCACGGCAAAATGCCAAGATTAGGGCGCGGGCACAACACGTGGAAATGGTGCGCGTCAAACACAGCAGCGATCAGACTCCTTCCTAAAATGGTAATGGACGAAGAGCGGTCCGGTCAAGATTTTGAAGTGGCCGCGTCTGGTCTCGATGGAGAAGGCTTTCCGTGTGCAGAGCCTCCTCTTCATCGACGATTCCACGGTTGAGGGCGACAATACTTCTCGTAGTCATTATCGTCATCATGAACGGAAGCGAGTTGCTCGAAGTAGAAGTTTCGGAGCCGTGATCGCTGCTCTAGGGGTCTGGAGACCAGCATCTCGGACTCTGAGAGTTGGATTGGGCAGGTATATGCTTCTTTTGTCGAGTTGGACTGTTCGAGAGGGTGAAGGTCGAATGACCCGAAGACCTGGCGATGCATGCGTGGTGTGGTTGTTTCGATGCCTTCGAGAAGAAGCTTGGCCTAAAGCTTGGTATATCACACGTGGGTGTGATAGTGTGCTAGAAGGACATTGCCGGCTTCGTGCCGTTTCGCGTGAGATGCGAGCCTTCGTCTCGAGCACTCTGCTGCCGTGTGGATAAAGATTTCCGGCGATCAGGTTCTTGGGTTGCATTCTGAAGGTTCATGGCGAGAGCCGTGCCGTCCTCTGGAACGGGCTGTTCGGGGAGGTATGGCATGAGGCCTCCAAGGAGGCATTCATCCTGAACTTCGGGTGACTCTCGCCCTCGACTCTAGATGTGCTCCTCGTTAGGAGGACGAGGACTATTTTGTCGGACATCTTTCCAATTTGGAACATTCCGCACTGCGAGACCGGTGGCTTGCCATGTCATCCTCGATGTTCCTTCATGGCTTGGGATCCTCTGGAGTATACCAGTTGCTATCGCCATTGAACTTGATGCATTCATTTCCCCAACTCACCCAGCCCGCTACAAGATGGCGTGCAAATACTTCCAGAGCCCTGTAGTCGTCTTTCTGCACCATCATAGGTTCGATAAGCTCTTTCAGGCAAGGTTTGCGAGAATGTAGGTCGGGTACTGCCACCACTACTCTCCGTCGTGGCGCAGACGGAATACCCAGAGCATTACTTCCCCGCTTACGGCCAAGAAGCAAGACTTCGTACGGCTTCCTCCAAAGAGAGTCGATGCTGGAGACGGGCTCGCCTCGAGTAGTCGTTTTCAACCAGATCCATTCTTCCTCCAATTCAACGCCCCACTGAGAGAAGATGCCATCTTCACCCAGCACCAGCTCCCGGAACGTCTGTCTGTTTGTGACCCACACGCCCAGAAGGCATTCTCCCGCCATGAGCATGTCGAGATCAGTACCGAGGATGAGCTGCTGCACATCTTCTAAGCTGTCTGCGATGCTGTAGCCCCGGCCCCTATTCGCTTTCGTGGCTCGTTTGACTGAGCGATTCGGCCAGGGCGGATCTAGCAGTACAAAGTCGAATTGCTTGCGAGTGTCATGACTGTTGGCTTGGCTTCTAACAGCAGCATGAAAGGCCCTGGAAGTGTCTTGTAAATTCCCAAGGTAAAACGATGATTGGGGTGGAAAGCGAAATCCTTCAGTCGCATCGATCGACTTTGATTTCGTTGCAGATATCTGGCCTTGCGTCGTCGAAGACCGGCAGTTACTCTGGAATCGATCGTCGCCATTGAAGCATACTTCGCAGGTCAGCGGGATATTGCTTTGTTCGGAGACTCCTCGAGAAGGAGACGGAAACTGGCTATGATGCTGCTGATTTGATGAACGCTCATGGATGCTCTTGGATTCCAGGTCCTGCGGAGAAGAGAGCTGGTCCAGTTTGCGTTTCTTTCCCGAACTTTGCGAACCCCATGTAGTAGTGTGCCTTGGATGACACCAGTCCTGATCGTGAGTCTTCCGTATTTCATGCAAAGCGTCCTGTAGAATGTTTTGGTATTCAGCGCTGAGCTGCTCGCTAATGGTATTATCTTTGAGATTGGCCTTAGCCTTCTCGGTCTTGGGCTCCTGCGATGGAAACGGCTGCTCTAGCGGCTTGCTGGAGATCAGGATATCGTTGCATGGGGAATTGGGCGTCCCTTGAGCAGCTGAAATGGATCGAGGTATATCCAGCAGCGTGATGGTCTTCTCATTATTCTGCCATAGTATCGGTGAGGTCATGGCTGATGTTTGCTGTTGTCAGCTGTGCGCATTTTGGCAGAACACTTTTGTCACATGAAGAGCATAGTCAGAGCATTGGACGCGGTGTCAATGGCACTGTGATCCTGCAAAAGGTATGAAAAGACAGCGTCCTACCTGAATCGGCAAGTTCGAGCTGCTTAGCTTTGGCGTGCATGTGAGAGGCCAGTTGTGTGAATGAAAGAAGGAGGGTCTGGCCCGAGGAGTGCGCTTTGTTTCGGCTTCGGCTCCAGTCTCGGCAACGGCGTCATTCGCGCTTGCTTTCCTCCCGCAGACAACACTCCAGCGAGCACTCACCTTCATTCGACCAAACAACTTCACCATACCCGTCTACGCCTCTTCCATAGTATTCCTAGAGATAACAAAGCGCATCAATACTTAAACTCGATTCTGGTGATTGCCTAAGCATAACCGATCCGAAATACCAACGCCGAGGTCGCTGTCCGGAAATAAGCAGGCCAAATCCCATGTTACCAAAACCGTCCTCCTCCTAAGACCACGACCGAGCGATAGGCAGAACACTTCGCGCGCGAGCATCGTCGATCGATGAACAGCTTTGCGGACGGGCATGTCAGCCATGGCACGACGCACACTCCGTCCCACGAACCATCCGAGATGACCACTCCACGGCCGGGAGGAAATGCCCCCGGCATCTGTCCAACGGACAGCGACAACCATCTGCCGATACACCTTGAAGAGAGGGAAGCTGGTCGCAAGATACCCAAACAAAGCTGGGAGTATGTGATCCGCAGTGGAACGGCAGGAGGGTTGGCAGCATGCGCAGCGAAGACCGTGGTCGCACCTCTGGACCGCGTAAAGATCTTATTTCAGGCCAACAACCCACAGTTTCAAAAGTACACAGGATCATGGGCGGGAGCTATCAAGGCGATAAGAGATATATACCGCACGAACGGAACCAGAGGGCTATTCCGAGGTCACAGTGCTACACTCCTTAGAATTTTCCCCTACGGCGGGATCAAGTTCTTGGCCTACGAACAGGTCCGAGCAGTGGTGATCCCGAATAAGCAGGCAGAGACGTCACTGCGCCGGTTTGGAGCTGGATCGATTGCTGGCATATTCTCGGTCTTCTGCACATATCCTCTAGAAGTGATCCGTGTGCGTCTGGCATGGGAAACCAAAACCGACAAAAGGATGAACGTGCGGGACATCTGTCGTATAATATACAACGAGCACCCGCCGGATCCAGAAGGAGGAGTTGGAAAGACAATGCCGAAACCTGCTGCTGCAACTATCGAAGCGACGCAGGCGGCAGTCCGATCAATCGCGCCGCAACATGGACTGGCTAACTTTTACCGCGGCTTTACACCTACGCTGTGGGGCATGATACCCTACGCTGGCGCATCTTTCTTGACACACGACGCAGCAGGCGATTTGATGCGAATACCACTTCTAGCACCGTACACAGTCCTGCCAATGTCCGAGCGCTCACAAAAACAACTCGCCCCAAACAAGCCTGCGCCCCTACGAGCATGGGCCGAGCTCGCCACAGGTGCAGTCGCCGGCTTCGTGAGCCAGACTCTCAGCTATCCCCTCGAAGTCATAAGACGACGAATGCAGGTCGGCGGTGTTGTTGGCGACGGCCACAGACTAACGATGATTGAAGTGGGCAAGCAAATCGCTGCGGAGAAGGGATGGAGAGGCTTCTTCGTCGGGCTCGGCATCGGCTACGTGAAAGTGGTGCCGATGGTCGCGACGAGCTTTTATGTTTACGAGCGGATGAAGGTGGTTTTTGGAATCTGAGACGTGTTCAACATTGTGCGCGTCCCAGGCAAGCGAGGGCGTTGCTGTCAGTCTTCTTGTGTATAGAGCATTACAAGGCGTGGAGTAGCGGCGTTGCACAGATGGATAACAGTGGCGGGATGTCTTTACGTGCCCGACTAGGAAGGCTATTTGAGAGCCATATCAATTCAATTAAGACTTTTCAAACATGCCTTAAGGTGTGCAGCCGTCCATCAGCTCGTGCAACATTGAGGCGTCCCTCGCATCCCGCTCGGCTGTCTCTCGGCCCCGCAATTTGCAGGTATATATATTTTTTGATCTTGCGATTGGTCAGCTGTAATGGCTCAATGGGCGAAGCTCTTCCTCCATCGCCAGAAACCAATCACAATCCGACAACTGCGCCCAGTTGAATCTTGGTGCATGTCATTCACTCGCTTCGGTAACGAGCGATCGCTGTCTGGCACTAAGCGGGTGGGATACTCTTCAGCCGAGCAATCGGGCAGAGGGCTCACTGCACGGAGAGGTCATATTGGACTACGCGGTTGTTCGGTGGGATTTGGTGGTGGGATTGGGATGGGCGACGTCTTTTTGCCAACTGCATTGATTTTTTGTGGTTGTATGGGAGAAGGGATGGAAGATGTGGGATGGATGAAGGTGGGCTTTTTGGGATTTGGGAATTGGAGGATTGGGGTTTTGGGCCAGCTTTGGCGGCTGGCTACAGCTGACGCACGGTGCTCTCAATATACAGGGTCAAACATTCAAATTTCACTGAAGTGGGGACTCCAGAATCCGTTTGTGTACTTCAAGGCTTTGGGGAACTCTAGAAGGCGGTCAAGTCATGCCGCGAGCGCTTTCCGCAAACATCCCACTTTCGGGCTTCGTAGCTTGTAACTGCTTCTCATCACTTAGTCGACGTGGGATACTCTTCAAATTACTTTCGTATTCTATAACAGCGAGAAATCTCCATCATGCCTTCTGCGAAAAGTCATGCAATTCTTCGGCGGCCTCGTCGGTTGTGACGAAAAAGAAGAGGAGGAAAAGAAGGAGGTCACTTGCATATGCATGAACCCTTCTGCGCTTCGTCTCGAGGTTGATCATCACCCTCCCGCCAAACCAACACAGAGTGTTCAGAGACCTTCAGACACCGACAGTATGAATGCTGCACCTGCTAGACCTACCTCTTGAGGATAGACCGCTTTCAGCCGCTTCGAGCTGGAAATGTAGTTTGAGGGGCGACACTGAACCTCACGATGCTGCAACACACAGCGAGTCCCACCCAGACTTCGGTCGGCAGTAATTCGCACTGCTCGCTGGCGGATCGTTTTGGGAAGACCCGCTCGCTATCAGGCTGAGGAGATTGTCTCCCAGGGCTTCGAATGCTTGGTCGCTCGTCGCGTCACATCGTCTCGCGGGGAGGGTGACAGGACCACCAGTTCTCAACAGGGTGGAAGGAAAACGTCTGGCTGAACTTCGTTCGTCGATGGGTTTTCTTCACACACCCTGCTGGTGTGACGTCCGTGGGTGAAGGACACGTGGAGGATGCCTGTCTGGTTGCACGTCACATCTGACATGGGGTGTGGTGTTCTCCGGGACCCTTGGAGATGATGATGGATTTTTGTCCTTTCAGTCCGCGGAAGGGAGTTGGAGAGATGACATTGATGTCAACATGGCTGGGTAGTATCCTGCAGGATAATGGATCTCAATCTCGGATTCTGAGCGGGACGACATCATATTTCGAGGTTTGCGATGTTAGTATCTTCAACGTTGACGATGTTGACCAGGAAAATATCATCTCTGGAAAGGCATCCTGCCTGCTTGGACGTCATTCCGTCGATGCGCCTGGCCACGGCCAAGTTCGAACGGCGCCGCGATGGCTGGAATTCGAGTCGCATTGGCATGATGATTTGGCATGAGGTTTCAGATGTCAAGGCCTCGGTCTGATCGCTCTCGGTCTCGAGTTTGAAACACGGCTCTTTCAGATCTTGGGAATCGTGAAGTTGGTGGTGGAGTGGGCGCCGAGGTCGATCATCCCCCTCGGTCCAGACCCGAACCCTACCTCCCAGCGCTCGCAATCCGATTGTTTCCGCAACACCACTTGATGAAGACGATTCGGTCTGCAAGACTCGAAGAAATCACGAAAGAGCGGAGTTGTCTTGCAACTAGACGAGTGCCTTGATTGCCAGAATTGCCGTAGCAAGGAAGTAGCAGGTACTTCATAGCAAATCAACAGCGAGATCGGATGGTGCGCGGAACGTGAGGATGAGGTCGGCTGTGCGCTGGCATGGAAGACGATGTCGCTGAATACTTTCACAGTCAATTCGTACGAAAGCAGACGTTGCCGTGAGGGAAAGCACGGAAGTGGGAAGCTGGCAAGTTGTCGTCGCTACCGGATCGGAAGATCTGGGAATAGCGAGGGAAACAACGATCCAGAGGCACGCTCATCAAACAATCGCGATGGGAAGATACGACTCATGGCAATCAGGCGTTTGCGATGCGATGCCCAAAACCTGCCGTGTCGACTCTGTTTGACAGCCCAAACGATCGCAAACCGTCGCGATCCTACGAGTCATTCTGTTGTCTGTAGGCACTCGGCATCCCGAATGCCGTGTCACACACCTTACCGATCTTCCTATAGCGATCGAATGTGATCAACTGATGTTCGCGCCCAAGGAGATCGGTCATCTGGTCTCAAACAACCCTTCGAATGTCATCGCTCTCGTCCTCGGCGGGGAATTCCAGTTGTTTGTGTGACTGCGGTCTCGGCTCAGGGTCGTCGAGGTCAGCGAGCAACAAGATCCGAACCCCGCGAGCATCTGCCGGCTGTGGGGAAAGGGACCGCAAGCGCAAGGGAGTCGCCGCAGGTCGGAAGAAGGGCTTTTCTTTTCTACCCACACACCCACTCCCCTCTCCACTTGGGTTACAAGACGTGATTTGAGGGAAGAAAGCGGACATTCCTCGCGCTGCTTCATGTGAAAGCGGAGAGAGGAAGGGCGGAAATTGTCTACGAGAACAGAAGTCGCAGTTGCCAGTTGGAAGAAAGTATCCGTATCCGACAAAGTATCCGTATCCGCCGGACTCCTTACAGTACGAAGAAGGGATACGGACCGTCGGAGTATTTTGAGCGTTTGCATGTGAGATCATCATTCCTACAGTAGCTGTACGAGACCGATGCTCAAATCCGAATGACTCCAAATAGCAGTCGCCAGCCGTACCAAACATGCGCATGTACACAAGTACTTATCCGGTAGGAAGCGGTCAAGACTCAGCTCGCTGTACACCTCGCTCACCGGATACTGCTAACTCTGAACGTGTGCGAGGTACCCAAGAATCCGAAACCCGAGAGACAACGTCCGTAGCAGTTCTCAAAAAGGCAAGAATAAGGTATTTCCTACTGAGTAAGCGGAAAAAATAGGCAGCTGCAGTCGCTACCAGACTTTCCGTGCAGAGGCCTCGGCGAGCGGGTAGGAAGAATGGAAATGGAAATGGAATTTCTGACACAAGTCCGTCCGTCGGCTGAGGCATCATTCCTCGGCCACTTACGCTTTGATCGTCCAGAATCATCGTATCTATTGTGGAGAGTTGCAGTTGGTATGGAGACTCGCCTGGCTTGGCCTATCAACCAGCCATGGGGGTGAAATGGAGAAATGTTACAGCGAGCGACAGCGGTGAACGTGTTGCGCCGAACAATACGCAGCTGCAAGTGCTACAGAGTTGATGGTGAAAAGGCAAGGCAGGGGAGAAAGTCGGTCTACGGTATACCACACCGCGGGATGATGGTGGTGATGAGATCAGAGACAAGAGCGACATCGAGACGGGCCTGCTTCAGCCGTGTCCCACGCCCTGGAGAGTAGGAATTCCTTGTTGTAGCCAGAGTACCTTCGTACCCTTGACCGTGGGATCGGCAAGCACATGGGACCTACTAGGGAAGGGATTTCGTTTGACCGAAACTTTCACGGGTGTTTCGCGGAGCACCCCGGGCTCTTGCACATCGCACATCTCGGCTGAGTGTCATCGTCGGTCGGGTGTGGATGTGTCAGGCGCGGCGGAAAATGGGAATAATATGATATACTACTACCTGACCTGCCGCCCGGCGTTTGCGATTCTTCTGATCATTCTGCATCTGCAAGAAAGCTGATACATCGAATCAGGCGTCGATTCTGCCTTACTTGTGACTCGTCGGCGTCACCGGATCTGAGCCACGTTGTATCTTGTTTACGACCTGACCTGACCGACACGTCCACACCGCGCTCTCTGCAGACCTACTCTATATAGTAGTCGGGTGCAGTCATCGATTTTACGAATACTCGCCACCCAGTCTCGACTACATCAACACACGACTTCACAAGACATCTCGACGCGACATCCAACAACAATGTCGTCCTACTCATCAAGTCGCGCCACCTCACCCGGGACATCACCACGTCCGATCAACTTCTCTTCTAGCGCGTCGTCACAGCGAAGCAGCTTCAGCTCAACAAGCTCTTCAACAACAACAACAACACTCTCGAACCCATACTCAACCTGCGCATACCCAAGCTGGCCATCTGGATCTGCATTCCGAAAGTCGTCGGCCACACCCAGCTCTTACGTTAGCGATGAGGACCTCTTTGGTGACGATGATGAGGCGTATCTGAGCGAGCCACCGCCACCTCCAAGACCTGCTGAGGCATACCTGGCCAGGCCTTTGTTGCCACCTGTTGTGCCGATCCGAACGACTTCTGGAAGCTCGAAGAAGAAGAGACATCACAGCGCCAGCTCAAGCAAGGCGAAGGAGTGAGCTGCAGGATGGGGCTTGGAAGTCGACGCAGAGTCGACAGGAATAGTATGGATTTTGGGAGACTCCTCACCTAATGTTTGGATCATTGCCAGACCAAGACCTCGGAAAGATCATGGACCGCAATTCACCAGCCACGTCGACGAGTGTGCTGGCTTCGAGATGAATCAGCGAACCGGAAGTCATCGCGGCCTGGCTTGATATTTCGAGACCCGAAACGCATGTGCAGACATGTATTGCCAATGCATCGATATGAGCGTTACCTTGAACGGCGACGCACGATCCTGGTGTGACGGGAGCAGACGCGAGATTGTTGCATAGGCTGAGCGGTCCGCACATCCGGAATCCGACTCACATCCGTGATGGAGGTGTGCTATTCGGCAAACGAGACCGAGTCAGGCACGACGGTCGACATGTTCGATGCAACTTCTCATTGTCGTTCCATCCCATGTGGCGAGAGCCTCATCACACACCACCAAGAAGCATCCACCGTGCATCACACGCCACTATGGAAAGCGGTCTGGCCTTGTGGTCGCAGAAGAGGTCGCGCTTGCGTCGGATGAGCAGTCTCTGGCGTGGTGGAAGGTATCACAGGCAAGACGCATCTGTTACCACGATAGTATTGCTTGGTACTGCGAGGTACAGCAGTGAACAGCATGCTGCACATGAGAAGAAGGATTGCTGGAAGTGGAAGCATCTTGCATGCATCAGGGAGATCCGGCAGAGGCGCTTAGAAGCAGCCTGTCAGTGGACCATTTCCACGGTCATCAATCAGATAGTTGCTGGTAACAACGGAAGTTTCTGAATTTATCACGCAATTTTCGTCAATCGATCCGCTCGTGTTTGTGCGGTGAAGCTGTTTCTGTGAAGTGACTGGCAGGTCAGTGGCAGCAGCGGCTCCAGCGTGTCAAGGTGGTGTGGCAAAGGCCATGCGGTGAGTTCCACGTGATGCGACGTCAGCAGGATCGGGCAAGACAAGAATACATGTATTCTCCGCAGTATGGTCGGACAACATGAACCGCTGCAGCGTCGTCAGGAACCATCGGCTTGTGTTCAGACTGCAGCGTATGGTCAGGCTCCAGCAGCACGAGGCCCGGAAGAGAGCAACTCAGAGTCGCAGCACAGCGTGACGGAGAGCGAGTGGTGGAAGAGATGCCAGCCATCCGTATTTTCTCGTCCAGTGGATGGAGATGTCGCGCGAATCAGACCCGACACCTCGTGACCGCGATATGCCTCGTGTGCTCGTGACGGAGACAGCAGCAGCGAGTGGTCGCACTCAGCACGTTCGACGTGTGCGACTGGCGGTAGAGAGCTTGCAGGCGGATGCAAGGTGGTAGGCGAGCGAGCAGCGACGAGATGGAAGGCGAGGAGGAAGATGGTCACAGTCGCACACGGTTGGGTCGCCGATGGCAGACCGCCCACTGCAGCTGCACTCTGGCTGCGTCGAAGCGCATGCGCTGCTGCTGCTCTCCCGGCCTGTCGTTCGCTGTCCTGCGCTGTCGCTGTCGCTGCTGTCGTTGCTGTCCGTAGCTGTGAGCTGTCTCCGCTCCGCCCCCTTCATCACCACCGCCCCTGTTCGCCAAGCGCCGTCAGCACCGCATCGCTGATGAGTATGCTCGTATCCGTGACATCGTCATGATTGAGATGAGTCCAGCGATCGAGACAGCGCGTCGGTGCCGTGAGGCGCATCAGCGACTGATATTATTGACAGAGCAGCAGAATTAGGCGCCGAGCAGAAAGTAAATGTGATCACAGTTCGTGGCGGCAGGAACAGTGGGTCCGCCGCGGGCCAATCAGGAGCGAGAAGCTTGACCTCGCCTGCTGGTGCTCTCCCACTTCTGCTCATACCGCAACGCTGAATGGCAGACACCTGCACGTCGCGCACATGAAACAGCGTGCGAAATGTCAAGAATAGGCCCGCAGCGCAGCCCGCCTTTCCTGAACCATCCGCCGGGCCCTGGCCATCGCATGTCGCTCGTACAGGTAAGGGAAGGGAGAGATGAGCAAGAGCCGTGCCGGCACCTACACGCCGTCCACCATGTCGCCCGCACGTCGCCTCGGGGTGCCTCTGCACTGCGCTGCTATGGCGCATCAACTCGTCGACGAATAGCTGTCCTGCCTGCTACTCTCTCACCGATCATAGGTGTTTATCCCCGGCCTTTCACACGCGCTGTCGAGCCGCTTTCGACGCCCGTTGCCCTGCGCCGGCATCATCGTCGACCCTCATCGCTCCTCATACAGCTCCTCTGCCTCCCGCTTGGGTATTCGCCCTACGCGCCGCCCTGTGATTTGGCTTCGCTCCAGATTGCGCCTAACATCATCCAGGAGAGCCAGCAGAACCATCATCAGGAGCGCAGAGCAAAGCAATCCGGCCTGAAGTCCTCTGGCCTTCCCGCTGCACGCGCTCCTTGTGCTTCCTGCGCCTGCACTCGACTTGGCCTGCTTCTTGAGCCGCCGTGATACAGCACTATACCTCTGCCCTTCCCGCCGGTACCTCATTGCTAATCGACCACCCACCGACCCGACCTCCAGTCCAGCACGAATCCACCTCTGCTCCAAATCTAGCCGCTGCTGGTCCGCTGTCTGCGGCTGTTGCTCCCCAGGCCCTTCCCAACCCGTCCTAAGGCGCGGCTGCATGCATCCTGTCCTGCAGCTTCGCCCGGGATTCTCAGAGCGGTAGTGGGGCCTATAAGGCGCACGAGAGCGACTCGACAACTTCTCGCGGCCTTCGACGCTGCACAGCGTGTGACTTGACCAGCTTAGCGCGCATGTCTGGGTACGTAGGACTGCTCCGTCCGCAATACAAGACCGTTTCATCCCGTCGTTGCTGCATTGGGTCTGTCACCGTGACCCGTTCAATGACCGCCTTCACTACGCCAGCAATGAGCATTGGAGCGTGTTTCCTGAATATACCGACTGACAGAGCCAACTCCAGTAACGCAACATGTCCGTCGGTCAGATCTCCCGAAGGAGATCTCACTCTTCACGCTCGACCACTTCGAACCCGCAGATCATAAGCCACACACCTCCCCCGATTAGCCTCACGCCGGAGAGCACCGACCAGGAATTTGAGCCATGTGCGGCGACGGCATCGTTCCTATTACATTCACAGCGATCCCAAATCCTGGTCCTCCATCATGACACCCTGTCGATCGAGCGACGATTCGAGCTGCATAGAGAAGACGTGCAATGGATAGTTGTGGATAATGTCAGTGATAGAGGGTCAGGGCGATTGGCAGTCAGCTTCGACAAAGGAAGGACTGCGATTGTCTGGGACATCCTCAGTGGCGGAGAGGTTGCACGTTTCTCCGCGTATGAGGATATGCGAACAGCATGCTTCATGCGCAATGGAAACATTGCATTCGGTAAGCGCTCTGCAAGCTTTAATGAAGACTTTGGGCTGATCGAGAACAGCGAACGACCAAGGCAACATCATCCTTTTCGAGCCTTCGACGTCCGAACACATTTCTGCAAGGACCATATTCGACCCAATCACTGCCATTGCCCCTTCTGCTGACTGCAGGACGTTTGCGATTGGCTACCTCAATGGCTCGATACTCGTTGCGACGCTTCAGCCATCTTTCACGATAATCCACACTCTGAACACCACCAGATCCCCTGCGCGGATTACAGGACTCGCCTGGCACGGATCATCATCAAAACAGAAAACCGACATGCTTGCCACACAAACCTCAGATGGCGACTTGAGAGTCTGGAGTGTTCCAAAACAGTCAGGAGGAGACACACCTAACATCATCAGAGTTCTACAAAGATCGGAAGTGCAAACATATGGGCCCTCGTGGTTTGCGTGGTCGAAGAATGGACGAATCGTTCAACATGCCGACGGGTGAGTCTTGATTTCTGCGTTCATGCAATGCTCTTGGGTTTGAGGTTTTTTATCTGATTTGATTACACGCAGTGAGACTCGCTCTTGGGACGTTCGTACCAAAAAGGTGACCTACGAAATCATCCCAACTGTGGACGGTGTGACCGGAGTTGCAAACTACGGCCCCAGTGCGACGTTGTTCACGCTCGGCCGCAACCACACGGTATACCAATACGATATCAATCCCAGTAGCACACCAATGCAGGTAGCCAATGCTCAACATGCGCCTGCAAACACGCCCCCAACCCCTCCCACGATGCTCGAAGAACGCAAGAACCCGTACGCAGAATCATCACGTGCTGGTGAGCAGCCGATCCAGCTCGGTTACAGCGAGACGGAGAGCAGTGCGGATGAGAGCGCTGCGTTGTCTCCATTGCAAAAAATCGCGAGGGAGATGGACTCGCTCGATGCGTTGGAGTCAGAGATTCGCGACAAGGTGACGCCCCTGAGCCCTTCTAGTCGAACATCATCAGTAAGCTCGAAGAGCTCTGGACGTCGCAGAGAGCGCAAGTATCTGTATGATCCCCCGGGGTCATCGAGAGCATCCACGAGCACTGGTTATGACGGAACGGAGTTTTCATTTGGCCCACCCATACGTTCTGGGCATGAGAGCATGTCAAGTCGCTCGATCACGTCTTTCACTTCACAGTCGCAGGCACGCCATTCGAGACGGACATCAAACCTGCGCAAGGAGATTTTGCGAAGTCCACAGGAGGCGGAGGATACCGCGAGCATGGATCTGTTTCCGCATATCAAAGCTCGGCTGAGAGAAGTCGCTTTTCGGACACCACACTACGGCCAGTCAGCACGAACTCCGGAACTGCTGCAACGAGAGATGCTGAGCGTGGTGTTCGGCTGGAATGACGATGTCAGGAGTCTGATTCACGATGAATTGTCTCGACATAAAGTGGGATCGGCAAGTTCAGTGCTGCTGGCGAAATGGCTTGGTGACATGGGCGCCGACACCATGGCGTCGATGATCGGATCGGAATCGATGACCTCCTCTGACTGGATGCTGCTTGCATTGAACTCGATCGGTGCAGAGTCGCAGAAGAAAGTGGGCGAGGCTTTCGTTCAGCGACTACTGGAGAAAGGTGATATTCACCCGGCAGTGGCTATTCTGCTTGGACTTGGAGAGAATAATGATGCCATTGAGGTCTACGTCTCGCAGTCGTACTGGCTGGAGGCAGTCCTTCTCACCTGCTTGACCTGTCCTGCAGACTGGCAGAGAATTTCATATTTGATTAGGAAGTGGGGAGAAGCTGCAGTCACGCAAGGGCAAGCAGAGTTGGCTGTGAGATGCTTCTCGTGCACGAGCATTGAGACTTCCGAGCCCTGGTTCTCGCCACGTGCACAAGACGCCGTCTACGCAGCACAGCAAGCCCGTCTCACCAGTCCAGTCGGTATGACAAGTCCGCCATTGTCGCCTCCTTCGCGATCTGGCTCCGGTCGTCTGACTGCCAAAAATGCTTCGCTGAAACTAATTACTTCATTCGGCGACAAGGGCGCGCCACTGTCTGAGGACCCTGGAACGACGAAGGCCGCTGGAACCGCCATGGGCGTTACGCCAATTGCGCAATCTGCTCTATCTCCCGGAGGCGCCCAGCCATGGAGAACTGGTCGCGAACCCTCGACTGCGAGAACTGCTACACCAGGTGGATACTCTAGGAAGAAGCGGCTACCGTCGAGGACTGATATCGAGAGGGCAAAGAAAGATGTCAGCGACATGGCCACTCCACTTACTGCAGCTCGAGACAGGCCTAGAGGTGGAAGTCGCATGGGAAGGACACCCATCGTTGCAGAACCAGCTACAGCTGTAAGGCCGAGCGTCAAGGACTTCGCTCGTGGCGTAGAGGACGAGGATAATCACCTTCCCTCTCCGGCCCACGGCGCTTTCACCCGATTGCGACAGGAATCGAACAACAGGAATACATCGAGGGAGCGCAAGCCAGACGGTCTCTCTGTCCAGGTCTTTGAGAATTCTTATGGAGGTGCTGTCTCTCCAGGTCCAAGCACCGATGCAAGTCGCAACACAGATGCCTCCAGCCGACAAGGTGCTTTCAGTCCCGGTCCGCCAACTGGGGGAAGCTCTCGCAGTACGAAGGGACGAGCTGTTGACGAGTACATCAGCAGTGTCGATGAGGCAAGAAGCGCTGCTCGTCAGGAGCGTGCGCAAAGCAGACGCCGCAATGAGAGTCGCAAACGCGGAGAGAGCCGCTCTGGAGCTGGAAGAGCGGGTAGTCGCATGCGAGAGCCCTCGGAAAGTCGCGGCCGTGATAACGTGCGATACATCAAGCCTGCCAAGCGATCGCCTTCATCTCCAGTTTCGATGTCTCCAATGGAAATCGCGCAGGCCAGTACAAGACCACCGAAAGCTGAGCCTGCGAGTGCTGTTGAGCCGGCTACGACCGATGACGAGAGCTTCTACAAGATCACAGTTGCTTCGCCAACTGAATCGCACGGGAGCGGTCGCTCGAACAAGGCCAAAGGACGGAAGCGATCGATCGACAAGGCACGCTTGATCGGCGGACTGGCGCCTCTCAATCTCGGAGAAGACCGTGGTCGGAGCGCAGAGCGTGACATTGAGCCTCCATTGAGATCTCCATCGCTACCTACACTATCATCGAAGCGCTTTGGTGAGGACGAAGAAGACGGAAAGAGTGACGGACGTCGACTGCGCTTCCGAGCTCGAAGCAACAGCCGTCAGTCGGGTGAAGACCTTCAATCTCGACGACTCGCCCAACGAGACCGCAAGCCAATGATGAACGAAGAGTCGATCAAAGATGGTGAGGTCTTTGAGTCTCCGGCATCTGCCAAGTCAGGTGGAGTGCGAGCTCGAACTCTCACCCGCAAAGAGATTGCAGCGCAGGAATTGGAGGCTCGGCGACGTTCTTTGGCGCGACGACCGTCTGCTCCAGCCATCCCGCTGCCTGGCGACTTGCTCTTCGGCAGTCGCCCAGGCATGGGTGGAAGATCGCATACTGATCTTGGCGATAGCCCAACTTCGCTCAACCCACATCTCTCGAGAAGTCAAACTGTCGACCCTGAGGCCATGTCGAGGACCGGCAACTACGGCACCAAGACATCTGGAACTTCAACCACTTCTACACCCATCGGCTTGCCAGCGACGCCGAGAGCAATGCGACATCCGCGCTACATGAGTTCGGACCCGACTGACCGTGATGGCACCCCTCCTGTACCCGAGATCCCAGGCAAGTTCAGCGACCTATCTGGGAGTAGCCTCAGCCAGGTCAATGGCTCGAGCCTGAGCCAGGCTTCGCTTACCTCTTCGGGCGTTGAACACGGGTCCGTTCTGTCTTCGAACCAGTCAAAGTCAGTTGTTTCTGAGAACAGTGACTCTGTTGGTCCGCTCTTGCCATCGACTGTATTTGGTCAGAAAGGCTCCCAGGGCTTGCCGTCACGCTCAGCATCCGCTCCACCAGAGAAGCAGAGCCAGAATGTCCACCCTCTCTACAAGAGCGGCTTGCCTGCATCCAACCACCGACTCTCTGCTTCGCGCGGCCAGGTTCGAAAGATCTCACCTCCTGATGTGGGCGGAGAAGAGACAGGACCTGCAAGCATCGATGCTGCTCTACATGGCGATCAGTCAGTGATCATCATTCCTGAAGAAGACATGATAGCGCCGCCCATGCTGCCAGAACTTCAGCATCTCGCCATTCCGCCGCCGCCTCCGCCACCAACGATGTATCAGCAGTCACATCATCAGACTAACAGCTCTGGTGTCATTGACATTGCCATCGACGAAGGCGCACCCTCCAGTGCTGTCGAGTATCGCAGCTATCCCATGCCCATGGAACGTGCACAGACCGCTTCTCCGACTGCGCATCGAAAGCACCCATCCACAGGAGACAGCTTCAGCTCTCGCATTCGAGGTTTTGGAGACCGTATGCGCAGCAGTTCTAAGAGCCGCACCAAGTCTCCACCCCTTGGCGAGTACAAGCCTGCTCCTTACGAGACCGTTCTGCCTCCAGTATCCTACGGCCACGCTCGCCAGAGCAGCCTCAGTCACGAACGAGCCCAGTCACCTTACGAACAAGCCATGGCCGCGCAGAACTCGAACCAAATCCCACCGCCTCCACCGCCACCCCCAGCACCAATGCACGGTGGTGAGCGTAAGCTCAGCGAGACCGCAATTCCGCCTGTCACTCTTCCCAACCGAAGCCAGAGCTCGACCGGATACCGCAATCCGAAGGAGATTCGCGCCAACATGCCACCAGAGACGCTACAGCAGGGCGTGTACCAAGGCGGCTTCCTCTGAGAAGCCGCAATCAATCCTAGACAGCATATTGCCCTTCACGACTTTTCGGATGACGGACCTCACGATCACTCTAGAAATCGTTCATATCCCATCATGACGCGGTATGAATGATGTTCTCCGATCATCATTACCAATCATATCTCTACCACAAGACAGCATTCTAATTTTGTCATTTGACTTTTCATTGAGAGTATTCTATTCTGCATGGAATTCAGCGAGGAAGCGAACGGGCGATGTATTGGTTATTCTTATCATTCTTGCATAGCGATTCTCGACGTCGAGAGAGACATTATTGATATCTATTGTACAGCACATATGTTTTCGGATTTTGGTACTACTGGGGTTTGATCAGATGGTGGGCATGGCAACTCGGCAGTGCCTCGCGGCAGGAAAGTTGGGCTTTGATTGAGTGACGGCCGATTGGATGGGAGGGGAGGGTTGATAGAGAGAGATATGTTTAGGTTGAGTCGAGTTAAGATGAGTGAATTGAATTGCATGAGAAGTTGCATGCGTATGCTGAATGTGTTGGCCGTTTCTTGATACGAGTTTCTGTCCAGGATTGGGAGAAAGTGAAGCTGCCTAACGAGAGGGCCGTACCTGGCCTGCAGAGATCATAGTACGCATGGCATTGCAGCTCCTCTAAAATTCTTTGGGGTGGAAATCACCATTCATCGAATATTGCATGGTCGCCGAAGAGAAACCCAAGTCGCCGTCTTGTTTTCCATAGGCTCGGTTCCGTGTGCGTGTGCCTGTGCTGTGTTACATGTTTCGGTTCGGATTGGGTCTTGGTTCCTGCATGCACTGTAGCTCGCTGCTCGGGACCGATGCTGAAGTACGTGCTAAGAAAGATTCCTGCAAATGAGCAGAGAACACGGATGAAATGGTTGACGTGTTGATCACCCAATCTAATACATATGAGACAGCAATCTTCTGTGCAGAAATGTGTGGAGTCAGATTGCCAGCTCAATGCCAACGAGTTGATCAAAATTTGGGGAGGCTGGGGGAAATTTAGGCTGGGCTCCACTGCAGCGGCAGAAACGGATTATGTTGGGGTTGGTTTCCGAATTTCTGGTTGGGCGTGGTAGGTAATACGGGATGGGGATTTCTTTTTCGATAGTTTTAGGATCTGCATATGCGTACAGTGTACTGCCAACGCCGATAGATACCGAGCTTCCCGAGTAGCGACTATTGGATGAAAACGAGCCTGAAACGGATCGCTTCTAGGGATTATAGCGCATTTTGAGCGGTTACAAGGTGCGAATGTGGCTCGGAATACCGCTATCCCAGGATCGATATTAGAAAACAGGGTATTTCTAAGGCGTTTTCCAGTATTAGGAAATAACCACCCGCCCTGGCCGGACACTGTATGCAGTGCAGAGAGGGTACTTCGGCAACCGGAGATGGGTTCGAGAAGATGCGTGATGCATGATGGGTGTGGTGGGCGGGAATGAGGGTGATCTTGAGACACCACTACAAGCGACTGTGATGGTGTCATGCTGAGAATGAACTAGTGGGACGGGGTTAGTTGGTGAGGGCATGGTGAGAAGAGGAAAGAGCGCATGTGAGAGCATGTTCTGTGCAGAGTTGACTCTCGGCCAGGACCGAACTCCGTTGACACCTCAGGCCACAACGGAACTTGCAACTTCGCGGTCATCGCGCTTCTGGCCAGCTTCGACAAATACCTCGACACACTCGACCAGGACACAAGATGCCGCCGAGGGTTCTCGCGAAGAACAATGATCGGGCCGGCGGCGTCTTGCCCGTCAACGCAGCGACTCGCGCCGCTGCCAACAAGGGCCCAGCGCCAAAGCTGAAGCTCATCGCGCGACGATTGCCGCCGGGACTGACGCTCGGCGAGTTCGAAGAGACATTGGGAGAAGAATGGAAGCCGGGCAGTGGCAAGGTGGAATGGAGGGAATTCTACGGCGGCAAAGTCAAGCAGGGAAACCACCCGCAGCAGGCCAGATGCTACCTTTTGGTCACCAACGAGCCTCTGATTGCGGAGCTCGACAAACACTTTAGGACGCTCACATTCCACGACAAGGCTGGCACGTATAGATTGCCGGAGCTGAAGAACTGGCCTCCTGCTTTGGAGTGGGCACCCAACCAGCGAACGCCGATGAGTGTCAAGCAGAGAGCGGATCCACGGCAAGGCACGATCGATCAGGATCCGGAGTACATGGCTTTTCTGGAGGGCGAGACGCAGGCGACTGAGAAGCCAGCACCATTGGATGCTGTGGGAGTGGAGAAAGAGAAGACGGAGAAGGTTGAGGTCAAGAGCACGCCGTTGATAGATTCCCTGCGAGAGAAGAAGGCTAACAAGGCTAAAGCTGCGGAGTCTAAGAACGAGGAGAAGAAGAGCAAAGGACATGCGAGAGGTGATAGCAAGGATACTGCTGCCAGTAAGAAGGATGCGAAGGAGGACAAACAGCAGAACGTTCAGCAGGCTTCGAAAGAGGCTGTCAAGGCGCTCAATAAGCAGGTTGCTAGCAAGCAGCAGCAGGCCCAACAACGGCCGGCGTCTCCCCAACAGCCACAGGGCAAGAACGCATCTCCTGCGAAGTCGAAGAAGGCGGCGAACTCCAAGGCTCAGAGCAACCAATCGACGGAGGCAGGTACTGGAAACACGAAGGGATCTGCACCGGCTTCAGCTCCTCAAGTTCCGGCGTCGCAGCGTGAGCCTCGAGCGAGGCCGCAGCGGGGTGGAGCTGGCAATGAGGGCATCAAGAAGATGCTGCAGAAGGATCTTGGTATCAAGCCCAAGCAAGGAGGCAACGCGAAGTCGTCCCAAGCTGCCGCCGCCTCTCCGTCCACACCTGGAACTCCAACTGAGGCAAGCGGTAACGCTGACAACAAGAACTTGAAATCCAAAGATCAGAACTCCTCAAACCCAGGCTCGCCTGCTCCCAACTCTGCCAAAGGCCAGAACCCGCCATCGGCACCCAAGCAACAACAAAACCAGGCAACAGTGTCCTCGACGAAAGCATACCTCAAGCACGCCAACCCTAGCCAGGGCATGACGGAGATCTTGATTCAACAAGCTCTCTCTCAGTACGGCGAGCTCAACAACGTCACCATCGATCCGCGCAAAGGCACTGCGATTGCGCTTTTCAAGGATAATGAAGGTCTCAAGAAAGCTATTGAGGCGAAGAGTGTCCCTGTCGCGAATGGCAAAATCGAAGTTCTCGAGTTCAAGGACCGGTCGGGCGGCAGTGGAAGAGTTGGTTGGGGAGGACGTGGTGGTGGTGGGAGAGGTGGGCGGGGAGGCCGGCATGCTTCGAATTCGAACAGTGCTGCTGCGGCTGCGCCTGTTGCGACGACTAAGGGAGATGCTGGATCGTGAGAACAATGCAGATGCTGTCATGGACTCAATGTTCGCAGAAAGATACAAGCAGAAGCATCATGCGTCAGAAGGAGAGCTGCGGCGGGAAGCCGGCCGTTGTCGCTGGCATATCTTCGAGGAGCATCCAATCGGTCTAGAGGTATTACAGGTCGCAACGTGGAATGGCTGTTCAGTCGCCGAAACCGTCAACGGGACGACGCAGTCACGGCCATGTTGACACGAGCACCGGAAGCCTCGCTTTTGGCTGACATCGGAACGCCAACTTTGCGCCTGGATCGATGCTGTTCAGACAAGTCCGATGCTTAACGCTGCTCACATTGGGTGCAGAGTGCCGCTTGGCTGCTACTGTGCCGCAACAAGGCCGTCACGACAAGGCATCGTTCCAGCTTCAGTGTTACCAACGCAGCCACTCGAACCGACACTTACCTCACGAACGAGCGTTTGCATCCTTCGATCCAGGCGCCGATAATATTGAATTTGCGATCAGTAAGCAAAAAGGTGGATCCAAACTTCTGTGCCGCCAAGAGTCAGCGCGTATATAGCTACTCAGCAAATAAGCGGATTCAGCAAGCGCCGGCTTCACAACCGATATCTTGCCCGGAGCGAATATGGCACAGTTGCCAGTATGCTACTCACTTTCACAAAATACGTCCATTCGTTGTTGTGCGTTCTTGTGCTTCTGTATAACGGTGCTGGCTTCCACATTGTTCACGATAATGAATCCACACACGACACAATCAGTATGTCGCATCGTCGGCATATTGGTATTTGGGCTGCTGTGGTTATCGATTTTCTGGAAGTCGCAATATCTGGGCTCGAGTCAATTCACTCACGACCATATGCAATCACATATCTCATATCACACGGACTTGCCAACCTCGCAGCAACAGCAACAGCAGCAGGTGGCCGTTGTTGTTGCAAGTCGGAAGAAAGACAACACCAGCTGGCTTACAGATGCTTTGCCGGACTGGGACCTTCGCATCTATGTCACCGACGACTCGGACGCTGCGCTGACAGTGCCCTTGAATAAAGGTCGAGAAGCGATGGTGTACTTGACGTGAGTGAGAGAATGAGTTCCTAGGAGCTCGGGGATTTCTGATGACATTCTAGACACATCATCGACAATTACGACAAACTTGCGCCAGTAACGATCTTCAGACACGCAAGTCGCTACCAATGGCATTCAGACGACCCTATGTACGACGGCTTACGAGTCCTTCGCCGACTTCAAATCCCTTACATCCTCGAAAAAGGCTATACGAATCTTCGATGTATCTGGACGATAGGCTGTCCTGTGGAGCTCCATCCGTCACTCGATGAGGCACAGCGGCCCTCAGATGACCAAACCGATATTGGCAAGCCAAGCGCGAGCTGGTACTACAAGGAAGCCTTCGAGAGTCTCTTTCCAGGCGAAGAAGTCCCCGAAGAAGTAGGGGCTCCATGCTGTGCGGAATTCGCAGTGACAGATCGAATGATACGCCAACGACCCCGAAGCGACTACGAGAGGTATCGCAGATGGTTGACTGAGACGGAGTTCAGCGATTACGTGAGTGGGCGCACTTTTGAGTACTCGTGGCACAGTAAGGGCTCATTTTCTCATCTAATCTACACGACGTTCTTGCTAACGCGGTCTTGTGGCAGTCATCTTTGGCCAAGAAGCCGTCTCTTGTCCCAACGCACCGACGTGCTATTGCAAGCTATACGGGCTTTGCAACCTGAAATGCGAGAGTG
The DNA here is from genome assembly GCA_022814565.1 of Phaeophleospora eucalypticola. Taxonomy (NCBI): domain Eukaryota; kingdom Fungi; phylum Ascomycota; class Dothideomycetes; order Mycosphaerellales; family Mycosphaerellaceae; genus Phaeophleospora; species Phaeophleospora eucalypticola. The sequence goes on along the minus strand of JAKLNG010000006.1, from coordinate 1,201,471 downwards.
AGGGTGTTTGTGAGGAGCACTATTATCCTCCGGAGTATTCCACATTGCCCAAGGGATGGCCGGACTTTGATCGGAACGGGAACTGGCAGAATGCAACTGAAATGTGATTGCGACCATCAAGCATCAAGTACTGCCCGCAAAGTATCACTCCTGGATCCATTCAAGGACTGTTCCAGCATTGGGGTATCTCCGTCAAGTCTTCCTCAATCCAGGCCTTCCATCATTCATCCGAAGTCGTCTTTTTCTTGATCTTCCTCGAGAACAAGACTATTCCTGAGGCCTCGAAATCGTCAATATTCTGCAGATGAACCCACGTGAATTCCCCCTGGTATCCGTCTTCCACCACGATCGGGAACTGGATCGCGTCTTTCCTCAGCAAGCCGCGGCCGTGTCGGTAGATCTGGTCCAGTTGCCTCGACACGCGCTCCATCCAGCGCCAAGTTTTCAGAAAGTCGCGCGTCAGGTACACGAGAACACGGACCGCTCGCAGCCACTTCATCTTCTCATCGCTCAGTGTCTTGAGGAAGCGGATGATGTAGGAGCTCTCCTCTTCGAAGATGGTCTCGCCGATGAAGACGCCGAGGGCTTCCTGTCGTATCTGGCGGCTCACACTCAGGAGAGGCGGTTCCTTGTAATGGGGATATTCCATCGTCAACCTGTGAGTTGCGTCGGCGTTGTCTGGCTTGACTGCGAGTGCGTAGATGCGATTGCGTAACTCTGCGGGAAGGTCGAACAATGAGGTGGAGGACATCTTGATGGCGGTAGTGGTGTCTCGAGTGTTTGAGTTGCGGTCGCAGGCTGAAGGGCAGTCGCAGTCGCGCGGCGGACGAGGATTGGGCGAGAGACGCAGTGTCTTACGCGCGCGGGCGCAAACATTTACTTTGGCGAAAATGTCTCGAACGAGTGAACAGTTGTGAGCAAGCACGCGCTGGCTTTGAATTTCACATGCATGTTTCTGCGCACAGACCAGCTGCAAACGGACGACTGTAACTTTAAAACTTCTTCTGACCTCAAATGTTCTTTTCGGACCACGGACCAAGAAGAACAGCGCAAATTCCAGATCTTGAAGAACCATCGAAGCGCGCCTCTCCTCCAACATTATCACGTCCTCGACCATGACGCAGAACAAGGAGTCCAAGGACACAGCACCGTGCAAGATGAGCAAGCACCAGCTCTTCGAGTGAGTCTGAGATATCTCGACTGGAATGTTGAGTGCTGATTACCACACAGCAATCTAAAGTCCGATCACCTTATCAAGATTTTCATCGGCGTGGACACCACCCCCATTTTGGTTCAGGAAACCGCCCTCCGTCAAGCATCGGACTATTTTGGCAAAGCAATCGACAACGCCGAACGGCTCGGTAGCGGCGACAGACATCTGCTCAGGTTTCCAAAGGACAGCATAGAAACGTGGAAGATTCTATTGTTCTGGATCTTCAACCGAGACTTGAGCGACGAAGAGAGGCTGGAC